>OU452242.1:54377860-55001733 GCA_911728495.1 Furcula furcula
ACCTCATAAGTTTTAATGGAATTGCAAAATAAGTACAGTAAGTATATTTTTAAATAAAGAAGTAAATATTTAAGAAATGGGAGCTATGATAGCTTATACAAAAATACAGGCTACATACTTGATACCTATTAGATCATGGTTAAAAAAAGTGTGAACAATATTGAAATTGATCGTCCGAAGATCGAACCAACAATAATAACTAAGAAGACCTGAGTGTACACCAGCATAATTGTGACATAAGGACGTTCAACATCTCAGTTCTCCCGTGACCATGGGTGCTGCAAAGCATTCGAAACATCGGGATAGTAAAAGCTAAAATAAACCACGATTAAATCCGTATAAGTACTTTGATTTCAATATGTAGCATTCGCGTAAATAAAAGACAACATTAGTGTAAACAACATTTTAAAAACCTCGAGCCATAATTCAAAACACGTTTGAGTAACAAAGTAAACGCGGGCGAAGCCGCGGGCTACAGCTAGTCATATAATAAACTAGCTGACCCACGCAGCTCCGCCCGCGCTGTGTTTACGTTAACTAAACTTTCAATAATACACATTCGCAAAGAATACAAAACCTCATTTTTTAAAGTCGGTTAAAAACTTGGACCCACTTTGTACTTGCCCTCCGAATCACGGAGACGTTTAGTTCAAATGGCGTTAAACGGTCACCCATCTATTTAATGACCTTACCTAACGTTGCTTAACCCGATCGATTACAAAACCTTGATAACAACTCTCTATGAGTGTTACCCTACTAATATTTATTATATTGTAAAGAAATATTTATAAAATCGGACCAAGCGTATAATCAACTACCCGTTTTGACTTTAATACCCTCTCCCAAAAGAACCGTGCTAGATTACGGGATAAAAAGTATCCTATGTCCTACCTCGTAGTAAGATCTCAAATTATGCCAAGTTTCATTTGAATCCATTCAGTAGTTTCGGCGTGATGCTCAGCCGTGATACAGACAGGCAGACAAAAATTAAAAAATTATATTTTCGGCCTCAGTATCGGTTATAGAATGCCCTCCAAATATAATTTTCAAAATATCTTTAATGTACAGAATTGGACCTGTTACAGTTTTATTATAAGTATAGATGAGTCTACAACACTGTCGATTAACTCAGTTTGGGACTCACAACTCAGTTTGAGGAGCTTTTTTCGGACATGTTCACTCCATGTGCTCTCTAAATTCTTTTAATATTTGGTAGGATGATAATAAAAAAACTGTCAACAAAGTCAGTCGCAATTTTTTTTATTCTAGTATAAATTATTACATATTATGCAGTGAAATATTATTTATAATTATTTGAAATTAACCATAACCCATAATAAACAAATAAAACAATATAAGTACATAAAATTTCTTATGGGAAACCCAATGAATATTTGTTTAAAATATCATCGGGGAAAGCTATTTCGGCATCATTTTTCAATTTCATTGTTGTACGGTGCGGACGTGTGTTCTGTTTTTTTCAGTTAATT
Source organism: Furcula furcula (assembly GCA_911728495.1). Taxonomy (NCBI): domain Eukaryota; kingdom Metazoa; phylum Arthropoda; class Insecta; order Lepidoptera; family Notodontidae; genus Furcula; species Furcula furcula. The sequence goes on from OU452242.1 coordinate 54,379,351, forward strand.
GTTATTTCTAACATAAAGTAATTTGCGCAAAAATTGCCTTAACATGCAGTGAAGATAGTAAGGAAATAGGAACTAGAGTGGGGTGAACTCTTTCTGGAGTGAGACCTCACGCGCGCCGCCTAGTGAGCCGGGGTAGGCCCATCTTCACCTCGACGGAAAGAGACAGGCTGCGATTTAAAATAATTCATCTCTGTCTCGCACCAACTTATCGCCTACAAACTAACTACTACGCTGGCTACACGGAGCTTCGTTTCTCTCACACACTGTGCTTGGGTATTATTTTGTTTATTGGCAAATAATAATAACTTATTTAGAAAGCTATGGCAGATAACATTTGCAATGCCTGCCATTCACCAATAAAGGATTTGCTGTTTATGGAATGCTCGAATCATAAATGCTTAAAACTATATGATTTAAAGTGTCTCAAAATTGAATCTGACGCTTTCAATGCATTCTCATCGAATTATAAAAGTAGATGGGTTTGCCCGGAGTGTGTCTGCTCAAATCCAAAGCACGGAAATACTAATACTCCAATTAGGGCTAACAATGCCGATTTTAAAACCCCACCGCCGCTTGCCACACCTAAGCGTAATGTAAATATGCAGCGCGGTAGCCAGGCTTTATTTACACCAACACTGATGGATACGGATACCTTTCTTTTAGAGGAGTTAAAACGACTCCGTACTGAAGTGACTTCCCGTTTGGATAGTCAGGCCAATGCATTAAGCAATTTACAGAACCAGTTCTTACAAACAAAAAGCGATTTAGATAACATACTCAAGATTATGAGGGCGCGGTTGAAGAAAAAATCGGAACCAATATAAATATTCAAACGCAGGAATGCACGGCAGAAGCAGTTTTAATACCTTGTTCTGTATTGAATGAAACTGTTACTGGTCAACAATCAGGCTCTAATCTTACGCAAAAACAAGCGTCCTTCATTATTAAGTTCATTATTTGTCCTTAATTATTAAGACTCTTTTCTAAACGCTAAAATTTATCGTAGGTCACTCAGGCATATAAGTTATCTTAAAATATTAATAAATAGCCAACTACGCATATGATTTAAAGAAGATCCTACAACTTACTCAAAATATTGTAGATGTATTATTAAATATTAACTTATTTATTTGTTAATTATAGTAGTACATAAATTTCGATTCACTGATATGTGTTTATCAATGTAACATATAATTTTATGTTTTTCGAGTAATTAGTGTAAATTTTAATAAATAGCTCTAAATTGTACTCTATGAAATAAAAAAAAATTTTTTTTTGTTCTTTTTGCTTTTTCTGAGAAGTTTTACTTTTGTAAATTTTTTTGACCATCGGAAAATAGAGATTTAAACGAACAGAAAGCACACCAACTATTTTAAAAAGCTGATATTTTGACGAGTGAATTTTCGATTGTGAAAAAACCAAAAAATTGGTTGTATAATTTTTCACATAAATTTTGAGGTTATGTGAAAAAAGTGTAAATACAAAAGTTGTAGATCTTTTATTACCTACAACTTTGCCATTTGACGTTTTTCCATAGGACTTGTAGTTTTGCCGGAAATCGGAATAAACCATTAATTACCCTTAAACCATTTTGTTAATGATTTAACGGTGAATATTACATAATTATCATAACGGAGATTAAATTTAAAATGTCGATATGATGTTATAACCAAAACTATAAGCGATATCGAGCTTTTAGTTATGGTCTTGCTACATCTATTGCCGGTCGGGATGATTTGTGGTGAACCATGTAGCGTCTCCTTAAAGAAACTTAATTACGTATTTTAACTTTATTTCGTATTTCATGTATTAGTGTTCATGCTACAGGCTTTCAAAAAATATTTACATGAAATTTGATTGGCTTTAGTCGTGATTGCATCTCCAAATTAATGATGGTTCAAGCTGACTAATTAGTATTGGAATTAAATAATGCATCATTCCTTCACCAAAATAATGTTGAGCTGCGATGATAACAAAGTTACTTCTTTTGCCTGAAGTCACATTTTTATTCTGCTAGAAACAAAATCTAGTTTACTTCCTTTGAATTTAACCGTCAGTATGAATCCGAATGTGATTTTGTAGTAAAGTTGGTTTAGATGCATTTTTTTTATTATGAGTCCGGGTGTGACGTTGTAAGTTACTTTTCTCAATGAAACTTTTATTACACACATTGCAAGTGAAGGGTTTGTGTCCAGTATGAATTCGGATGTGACGTTCTAACTTACTTTTCTCAATGAAACTTTTATTACATACATTGCAAGTGAAGGGTTTATGTCCAGTATGAATTCGGATGTGACGATTTAAAAAACTTTTTGTGCGGAAACTTTTATTACACACATTGCAAGTAAAAGGTTTGTCCCCAGTATGAATACGGATGTGGCCTTTTAAATCATGTTTCTGGGTAAAACTCTTATTACACAAATTGCAAGTGAAGGGTTTGTGTCCAGTATGAATTCGGATGTGATGCCCTAAACCAGTTTTACAGCGGAAACTTTTATTACAAACATTGCAAGTGAAAGGTTTGTCGCCAGTATGAATACGGATGTGACGTTGTAAGTTACTTTTCTCAATGAAACTTTTATTACATACATTGCAAGTGAAGGGTTTGTGTCCAGTATGAATTCGGATGTGACATTCTAACTTACTTTTCTCAAAGAAACTTTTATTACACACATTGCAAGTGAAAGGTTTATGTCCAGTATGAATTCGGATGTGACGATCTAAAAAACATTTTGTGCGGAAACTTTTATTACACACATTGCAAGTGAAAGGTATGTCGCCAGTATGAATACGGGTGTGACACTCTAACTTACTTTTCACAATGAAACTTTTATTACACACATTGCAAGTGAAGGGTTTATGTCCACTATGAATTCGGATGTGATAAACTAAATGATTTTTACATCTAAAACTTTTATTACACTCATTGCAAGTAAAAGGTTTGTCCCCAGTATGAATACGGATGTGGCCTTTTAAATCATGTTTCTGGGTAAAACTCTTATTACACACATTGCAAGTGAAGGGTTTGTGTCCAGTATGAATACGGATGTGACGTCCTAAAACCGTTTTACAGCGGAAACTTTTATTACACACATTGCAAGAGAAAGGTTTGTCCCCAGTATGAATACGGATGTGTGTTTGTAAATGGTATTTTCTATTAAAAAATTTATTACACACATTGCAAGTGAAAATTTTGTAGCAGTTGGTTAAATTATTGCAAACATTATCGGCAATCTTAATACTTTTATTAAAATCACTTCGTCGAGACTTATTGAGATTTTGAAAATTTGGTTTGTATTGTCTTTCACTATCGACTAAATATCGTTTCAATTTCAGATTAGAAATAGTTGTTTTATTGTCAGACGGACTGTTATCTTGAGGTTCACAGTTATTACCTACACTGGGAGTAATATTTATCTCTTTAAATAATTTAGATACGCTCGCGTCCACCATCGCGATACCTGATTCTATTTGCATATTTTTTGTATATTTTACACAATTTACAACTTCACTTGATATATTTTGTGACTCTAGCTCAGGTTGATTTGCAACAGCTGTTTCTGAAAAGAAGAAATACACAATAAATAATATCTTTACTGTCATATTATAGTTAAATTTATAAACAGTGGGATGACTTCAGAGGGAAAGGTAGCCTAACTTTTTAGTATACAAATAAAGAAGATTAGATTCAAGCGTTTTTAAAAGTTAAGATTGATTGCTATATCCTGATGATTTTTATTTTGTTAGAATCCTATGCCCTGGTAACTAAAAGCGCATAGCACATACAAAAAATATAATCATTGAATTAGGTGACAAAGGTGATGTAATTAAAATAATAATGGTACTCGTTAAGGTAATCTCGCTCTCATGTCATCGCAAACTACCGATCGCTAAATAATAACGAAAAACATCGGTTGTCATAACGATTTTTACGATAAATGCAAGACTCCTGCAGAGATACCGAACAAACTCGAACATTATCTTTAGTTTACGTCATCGTTACGCTACGCGGTGTTTTTGTATAAAATCTTCTAGAATTATGGGGAAAATTAATAGACATGATATATAAAACATAATTGTTTTTCTTTGAAAGACTCCTTACTATATGTAATATGTCACCATAAAGGTTTGGTAAATCTTTCAATCAATAAAATATTTTTTTTAAAAATTGAACCGACTTCAATAACACTAAAAAGTATAAAATAATTTAAATATTAAAGAAGTTGGTGTTAGCGTACCTGCTGTGTATATTTGGCACCAACTTCAATAATATTTAAATTAAGTATTTTATACTTTTTAGTGTTATTGAAGTCGGTTAAATTTTTTTAAAAATATATTTTATTTTATACTTGATATTTTATACTTTACATTTCTCTGATAAATATGAACCGATTTCGATGATGATCTTTTTTTATTCGAGAGAGTAAACTACTATGATGATTCCATGCAAATTTCATTACCGATCGGATAAATTGTTTCGGAGTTTCTGAAGAAACATGAATTATGGAAAAGTATGTAGACGATAATGTGAAATCATAATGATGTCATAACTTACCTAGATCATTTTACCGTCTTCGATGGTTCAATCTTTATGTATGAAAATATCACTAAAAAGTTTAAAATAAAATCTTTTTAAAAAAAATCGAACCGACTTCAATATCACTGAAAAGTATAAAATAATTTAAATATTATTGAAGTTGGTGCCAAATATACACAGCAGGTACGCTAACACCAACTTCTTTAATATTTAAATTATTTTATACTTTTCAGTGATATTGAAGTCGGTTCGATTTTTTTTCAAAAGATTTTATACCAGATAAATTCCTCCATATCATTCATAGTCCTCCAGGAAGTTCTTATCCGGTTGTGATAAAATTCATACAGGTTCATTACAGTGGTTTCTTCTTTCGAATAAAAAAATAATCATTGAAATTGGTAAATATTTACCAGAGTTATGACCATTTTTGTCCTTAAAAAGCACCATAACGTCATCTATATCGGCTTTCCTGCAGCTCTCAGTGCGCAGTCACCATTCTCGTTTTTCAGGAACTACTTATTACTAAGCAATATTTTTTTTATGGGACCCAATTAACGGAGTAAAGAATGGATGGAAGAAAGATTTTTTCAAATCGGTTCATAATTGCCAGAGTTATGCGCGAACATACATAGAAAAAAAAAATATATAAATATATATACAGACAAATTGAGAACCTCCTCCTTTTTTGAAGTCGGTTAAAAAGTGGAAATCACGTTTTTGCAAAGGAGCTTCTTCAGCTACTATCATAATAAGCTTATTCAAAAACACTCATTTTAATTTAAACTTTTACCGTTTTTAATATTAAATATCAAGGGACATAAAAGTTAGTACCCACTTGCAACCCTATCAAATTTATTTCAAACTTAAGTCAAGAACAAAGATATATTTATCTTATACCCTATCCGGAATAGCTTATATTAAATCAAATATTAGATCATTTTAATAATAAAAACATTTCAAACTTAAAGTCAAGAACAAAGATATATCATCTTGTACCCTGTACGGAATGCTGAAAAATAAAATGTAGACAAATCGTAAAGAGGGTTTTTGGGGGGACGCTTTTGCAGTAATTACGGGACGACGCAGGACGTAAAACGAACATGTCCACAGAAAAAAAAATTGTTTCCTAGATACTTACTTTATATTTATAATAAACTAGCTGACCCGCGCAGCTCCGCCCGCGCTTTTATTACATTTTGCTCATCTCTCTTTCCCTCCCACTTCGGTCCTCGTCACTCCCCCTCTTCCTCTCTCCGTTGCCCTTCTCTGAACCCTCTGCCTCTCTCTTCTCCCAACTTGCCCCACTTAACTCCCCCGATCCCTCACCCCATCACCCCCTCCTCAAATCCCCTCTCAGTCTCTCTCCTCTCTTGCACCCTCCTCTCGTTCTATATATCCTCGTCAATCATGTTATCAGCGGCATAAAATATACTTTATGACCTATTCTCAGACCTACCCGATATGCACACAAAATTTCATACATATCGATCGGTTCACCCAGTGCCGGATTAAGCCAGCGCGGGGCCCGTAGCAAATATGAACGCGGGCGCCCTTGACTTGCATAGTGTTTTTGTTGACACAGTGAGGTTATTTAGACGTTCTCAGAAGACAAGTACGAATTTAAAAAATTTTAAGAATCCCCGTCATAGGTAGTTAAACGAACTCTTAAAATGACTTTCCTGTGCTATTATTCTATTATAACGCCGAACAATACCACCAAACAATAACGCCGAACATGAACGCCGCACATTAACGCTGAACAATAATGCCGAAAATGAACGCCGACCATTAACGCCGAACATGAACGCTAAACATTAACGCCGAACATGAAAGCCGGACATTAACGCCGAACAATAATGTCGAACAATAATGTCGAACAATCATCATCATCACCAGCCGGAAGACGTCCACTGCTGAACAAAGGCCTCCCCCTTAGACCACGAACAATACCGTCGAACAATAACGCCGAACATGAACGCCGGACATTAACGCTGAACAATAACGCCGAACATTAACGCCAGACATTAACGCCGAACAATAATGCCGAACAATAACGGCGAACATGAACGCCGAACATTAACGCCGAACAATAACGCCGAACATTAACGCGATGTTTCAAAGATTTATCTTCAATCATATCTGTGCACTTATTTCTATAATGACCAAATTTCTTGCAGCGATAACATTTGATTGTCTTATTCGACTTTGACAAATTCGACTTCGACAAATCATTGCTGCCAGTATTGCTTTTTCCTGGCATGGCGAAATCAGAACTCCTTTTTCTATCAATCTTTGAATGACTCGCAAAAGCACTGTCAACTTCATTCGTATGGATATCTGGAGTTTCCATGTCAATCAGCTTACTATTAATTGCATCTGATGTAATTGGAATGCCTGAATCTTCAATTGCCATAACCATAGGTGAAAAACGATCGGGCAATCCTGCTAGTAAAAGCGAACCAATCCATTCTTCGTCAATTTTAAAACCTGTTCCCTTTAATTTCTGTGCAGTATCTATTATTTGAGTTACAGACGACGTCACCGAATTGCAATTTTCGAGCCGTACCGATATTAAATAACGCAGCAAACTTATTTTCCTTGAGAAACCACTGTCATCGAATAAGTTTTTCAGTTTTTCCCATAATTCTTTTGATGACTTAACTTCCTTTACATGGACAAACAATGACGGATCTATAGTCATTATTAATTTTGCTCGAGTTTTTCGTCATCTGCAGCTCCTATAGCTATCCCCGGTTCTGGCTTAACACAATATTTCATACCTTCAAGGATTAGGAAATTCTCTGCTGCGAAACTCCACTCACTGTAATTCTCTCGTCCTTTCAACTTTGGTACATTTACTAAATAGTTTGCAGCCATTTTGAACACAACTGAATTACCCGAGTACTCGATTACGCAAAATATAATGAAATACCGTCACAACGCGCTGAAAATTATCTTTACATATTACTGATGAATTATTAATATTATTATTGATGGCCCAAGGGATTTAAAAACATGGAAAAAACTAGTGGGGCGCATAACCTATAATAAAACGACGTCTTTACGCATCGATACTTTACGGTTCAAATAGATGTAATAGAACAAATAAAATATTCTTCTTAAAAACACATGTCAAAGACAAAACAAGGAGTTCATATTGTTTGATATACAATGAGTACATAATTCAACAGTCGTGATAGGAAACTGGTGGGTCAGGGTCGGCTCTATGGAGATATGGTGGAGGCCGATCGTTAGGTAGGTAGGGTTTCGATTCCCTACTCAGATCTTGATCTGAATGTTTGATGGTTTGCCTATCAAGGCAAAGTTCGTTCGAGTAAGGCATTCGTTTGTGAGAGATGCCTCTGGGCATTAGCGAGTGTGTCGTGTATCAGAGTTCAGAGACGGTGCATGGATGTTGCTGTCCTAGCGGAAGACCAGCACTGGTTGTCCGCAGCCAGCATATCGCTAGGCTTAGACCTTTTTGTGACATGTCTGTAACTTGTACTTCGTTTTTACTGTGTTGTTTTTTCTGTGTGTCGTGTCACAAATAAATGTTTTTCTTCTTCTTCTGTCTTCCTGTTCCTAATTGTTTGTTTATGTTTTGCGTTTTGTTATAGTCTTTCTCCGACATATGTACTGTATACATATACAGAGTGGTGATGACGGTATAGGTTTTATTGATACCACGCATAGGCATGAACATGGACAAGACGAAGATCATGTCTAATGTCCATGTTGCACCCGTACCGGTAGTTGTTGGGAACGATACAGTCGAAGTTGTTGACCACTACGTATACCTAGGACAAACTATCCAGTTAGGTCGGTCCAACTTCGACAAAGAGGTCGCCCGAAGAATCCAACTCGGATGGGCAGCGTTCGGGAAACTACGCGATATCTTCTCGTCCGAAATACCGCAGTGCCTGAAGACGAAGGTTTTTAACCAGTGTGTGTTGCCAGTGATGACATATGGTACTGAGACGTGGTCTCTAACGGCTGGCCTTTTAGAGAAGTTCAGAGTCACACAACGAGCCATGGAGAGAGCTACGCTCAGAGTTTCTTTGCGCGACAGAATCCGAAATGTGGAGATTCGCCGAAGAACCCAGGGCTCGCGTGGCTATCTTACGAGCCAAATGCGTGCTCGGTGTGGCGGTGTGGTTGTCGGTAAACAAGACAGTTTATTAGTAAAGTTAAATTCCTGTTACTTTTATCAATTGAGAGTTTTTAATATTTTGTGGATATATATTGTTACATTTCATTAAGACAATGTAGTCGCGTATCTGCATTGCAAGTGGGAGCGCAATGGCGGAGAATACATACATATTCATTGGCGCTTACATAGTTTTGGAGCTGAGAGTTGTGTGCTTCCATTGTGTGTGTACTGACTTACTAACTGTATTATCATGGATGAATGAACTATAGGATAAACAACCTCCATAGAAAACAGCGTATCACGTTTTTTAGTTCTCAATTTGTGCATAGATGGCACTAAGAGTCTCAATTTTATAGAATTTACACATATTGTGGAAAATCAGCGCCATCTAGTATATTTATTTGCAAATAACTAAAATACTGATTGGCTAAAACTTGAGATCGAGTATGCGAAACTATTCATAATCTTCAATCAGTTTCTGATATTTGAAAAAATAATGATTCAATACTGAAAATAATTTTTAAATAAATCGGTCATCTGATCCCAAACTGGGCAGAGCCTGAGCTATGGAAACCAGACAACTGATCAGTACTAATATTTATATATATTTTTTGTATAAATACATACTTAACTAGATAAAACCGTTCCCCGGTGGGGTGTCCGGGTAAGAATAGCACCCTCCCATCTCCTCCCGTTGGGTGTCCGTAAGAGGCGACTAAGGGAAAACAAGAAGTCGGGCAGCAGCGCAGCGTCTTTTTATTAGATTACCTACCACCTATACTGCGATCCCCAAGTCACCTGCAAAGCGTGGGGATTATAGCAACCCCTCCCTTCTAAGGGCGAGGCCTTTGTGCTGAACAAAGGCCTCGCCTCGTGGAGCATCATTATCAGCAGCTTTCGGATGATGAACTAGATAAAACACCCAGACGTATAATGGTAGGTAATCGAACCCACGACCTATCGGTAGCAGCCACGGTGACTAACCACTAGACCAAGAGGCCCGATAAATTAAACGGTTGTCGTATCGGCACATGACCACCCGGCCACGAACATTTGCTACGAGCGAAGCGTTCCGGGACAATGGAACAAATGTACAAACAAAAATGTATGAAGCATGCCACGAGCTGCCTGCCACTCACGGCGGCAACGCGGGTGAATTTCACCGGGCGACCGACGACGCCGGCGGCGGCGGCAGTGCGTGGTACAGACGCCCGGCGGCGAACTCAAAGGCAAGGAACTAAAGGATCCACGGGTTTTTAGTGGGTAAGAATCCCACATACCCCGGTTGACCTCCACAGATTCTGGGGAACTGGGGTCCGCTACCAGGCTAATCTAAGTATATATTTCACTCTTTTTTTTTCTAAATCACATCCGTAGTAGGCTTATAGTGTGGATATTACACATTTTTAATAGTGTTGTCTTTTATTTACGCGAATACTACACATTGTAATTAATCTACTCTTACGGATTAAATCTCGATATATTTTAATTTTCCCGACGTTTCGAATGCTCTGCAGCACCCATGGTCACACTCACGGGCGGGTATTTTTTTTGGGACGGGAAGACGCTGTTGGCCGCAAATGACCATTACAGCTTCACCGGACAATAGTCGGACTGAGATGTTGAACGTCCCTGCGATCTATATAAACTGTCATAATTTTCGGTGTACCCTCATTTTTTTATTGTTGTTTTTATCGGATCATTTTTTATTCTTATTTTTCATTTTTAATTGTATTAGATACATAGGTACTTACTCGTCTTATACAAAACCTCTTTTTTTAAAGTCGATTAAAAACCGGGGCTTGAAGCACGAAGACGCTTAGAATGTAATTAAATGGTCACCCATCTATGTAATGACCTTGCCTTATGTTGCTTAACAAAGCGGCATGAAATATACTTTACGACCTATTCTCAGACCTATCCGATATGCACACAAAATTTCATACAAATCGGTACACCCATCTATTTAATGACCTTACCTAACGTTGCTTAACCTACCGGCTAGCGGCATGAAATCTATTTTATTACCTTTTCTCAGACCTACCTGATATGTACACAAAATTTCATATAAAAACGGTACACCCATCTATGTTATGGCCTTGCCTTATGTTGCTTAACCTAGCGGGATGAAACCTACTTTACGACCTATTCTCAGACCTATACAATATGCACAGAAAATTTCACACAAATCGGTTCACCCATCTATTTAATGACCTCACCTAACGTTGCTTAACCTAGCGGCCAGCGGCATGAAATCTACTTTATGACCTATTCTCAGACCTACCCGATATGTACACAAAATTTCGTACAAATCGGTTCATCCATTTTATGACCTTACCTAACGTTACTTAGCGGCTAGCGGCATGAAATTTAATTTATGACCTATTCTCAGAGCTACCCGATATGTACACAAAATTTCATATACAAATCGGTACACCCATCTACGTTATGACCTTGCCTTATGTTGCTTAACCTAGCGGTATGAAACCTACTTTACGACCTATTCTCAGACCTATACGATATGCACACAAAATTTCACACAAATCGGTTCAACCATCTATTTAATGACCTTACCTAACGTTGCTTAACCTACCGGCTAGCGGCATGAAATCTACTTTATTACCTATTCTCAGACCTACCCGATATGTACACAAAATTTCATACAAATCGGTACACCCATCTATGTTATGACCTTGCCTTATGTTGCTTAATCTAGCGGTATGAATATACTTTACAACCTATTCTTAGACCTATCCGATATGTACACAAAATTTCATACAAATCGGTACACCCATCTATGTAAAGACCTGGCCTTATGTTGCTTAACCTAGCGGCATGAAATCTAATTTATGACCTATTCTCATACCTACCCGATATGGTATTTGATTAATGTAATTAAAAAAAATAGATTCGAAAAAATATGATACATTAGAATTTCCAAAAATCCTTTCTGGAGTCATTTATCATAACTGGAATCTACTGTCCAAATTTCATGTTTCTCGGTTCAGCCGTTTGGCCTGTGCGTTTATAGACGTAGGTAGGTGGCCATGTATGGCTGATAAGTCCACCCGATGGACTCTCCGCTTGTGCGCAAAGATCGCGAATATCGTCCGATTGAGTGTTTGATTACAAGTACACAAGTAAATTTTATATGATGTGCCCTTGGGTGTATACGCTATTTTTAAAATATCGCCATCTATTGTTAATCTTGATAAAACTGGTATTCTTTCTAATTTATCTGCTATACTAGCGCTTGCGGAAATTATTGGCAAATTCTAACGATCTGTGCACAGTGGCGCGCCCTGAATCTAACGAGTTTTTTTGCAAAACTTCGAGGTACGCTCAAATGTATAGAGGTTATTTATCCTTTACTTCATTCATCCATGGTATTATTATGGTAATGATTGAGTTTGACAGTATCGTATAGACGCTAGCGACACTCCTATCAGCAAAATTAATTTTGTCAGCCTGTGGCTAGGCAGTTGCGAGCTACTAGCGGAGAAAACATCAAATAAATGATTTTTGTGTTATAATGGTAATTATCTTAATTATATTTATTATTTAAATTAGTAGTAATAAGAAAACTAACTGAAAAACCTCTAGCTGTGGCTGTGGTGTGTGGTGGTGTGGTTGAAATAATTTCAAATTAGTCTGAGCCGTATTTCAATGAAATAGCGACACAACCGTCTCAGTGGCGATATTATTGAGACCACTTTTCGTGCCGTGACAGCTGATCTTGTTTAAATAATAAATATACATATATTACACTCTGCTACATCTGCTACACATGTTATTTGTAATAATTTAAACAAGGATTTCTAGAAATCTTTCCGTTTCGTCATAGTTTTTCGTATAAAGCCATTTGTGAGCAGCACGCCCGAATATGCAATTATTGAAGCAATATAGCTTTGAAATAAGCGCCCATCAATCTATACTATAATAAAACTCAAAGAGCACTTTTTCTGTACATTGAATATTTTTCCAAAATTTCTATGTGGGGGATACTATACTATCGACATAGAGAACAAAACATTTTTTTTTGGAATTATTGTCTGTCTGTCGTTCTGTTCGACCAGGTATCATTTGAAAACCCGTGGATGGATTCTGATAGGACTTTCATTGATGTGTTGTGTAGAAGTAGGGGTATAAATTGGTATATAAAACATCACGCTATGTTTCATAGGGGCTAAGCAGAACATTACTTGCACATATTACCACGTAATTTCCTTTGTATGTGAATAGGATAATTATAGACTGATCAGTTAATCATTAAGAAATGTATTATTACGCTATATACAATAGGGACTGAGCAGACATTTAGTTTGCATAAGATATGGCAGAGGCGAAGGGTCAATTTTTGTAAGGGGTAAGCCGGTCCGGTACACCCAGGACATTTTCATTAGATTTCTGTATTGTTCTAAGTACTTTGCTGATAACAATATGACATTGTATCTTTGAAAAGTTAAAATCTGTAAATCCCGAGCGAGTCCAAACTAGATTAGGAAAGAAATAGGCAAGGGAAAAATACCATTTCATTTCAATTAAAAGCCAGCGGTTAGGTCCGCTGCACCACCAAACTACATTTGTATAGGTAGGTAGATATTGAGAATACGCAATTGCTAAATTTTTACTTAGCCTAAAATGACTCGAAATATCTAATCTAACGCAATAAAATGTACAACTACAATTCACACTACACACAATGAACAGCGCTCGCAAAAAACGCTTCATGGTCTGGGCCCGGGGGGGTGGGGGGGTGGAGGCCTGTTCATGCAATTTTAATGAAACTCCCCAAGTCCAGTACAGGTAGTGTATAGGTATTGCATTACAGTCGTAACAATAAAAGATGCGAAAAACTTAGAATTTTCAGTATCGATTTGTATGATTTTTTTTGTGCATATCGGGTAGGTCTGAGAATAGGTCATAAAGTATTTCATGCCGCTAGGTTAAGGTTACGCAACATAAGGCAAGGTCTTTAAATAGATGAGTGAACCGATATGTATGAAATTTTGCGGGTAGGTCTAAGAATAGGTTATAAAGTATATTTTATGCCACTGATACCATGATTGACGAGGATATATAGAACGAGAGGAGGGTGCAAGAGAGGGAGAGGGGAGGGTGATGGCGTGAGTGATCGGAGGAGTTAGGTGGAACAAGGTGGGGGGGGGGGAGTGAGAGGGAGCAAGTTGGGAGAAGAGAGAGGAGGGAGAGGGTTCAGAGAGGACAACGGGGAGAGGAAGAGGGGAAGTGTGACGGGGACCGAAGCGGGAGGGGAAAGAGCATAGAATTAGATTTTTCTTATAAGAGAGAGAGATGGAGAGAGATAAATCAAGGGAGTAGGGAGAAAGGGGGACCAAAATGTAATTAAAGCGCGGGTGGAGCTGCGCGGGTCAGCTAGTTTATAATATAATTGAAAGGCGTTGATCAATTAAAATATAACCTGGACTTGTTCAAGATAGGCACACTGACATTGAAAGTTTTCATCTATATGACAAGCGTGTTATTTTATTTTTAAGGGTTGGTTAAGCGCGGTTCGTCTTAGGACTATTATCAGTAAGTAAGTTATAGCAGACATAGCGCCTAAAATGTTTGAGGCCTTCCTGAGGTACAGAAGTGACCTCACTGCATGAGTGAGCCTGGAAAATGACAGGAGTGTCATCTGCGAAAGTGAAAATAAGTCCACTGTGGTGATTGACGGAGCTAAGGTTATTTATGTACACCAGGACGAGCGTGGGACCTAAAATACTCCCCTGATGTACACCAAATATTACATAATCACTAAAATTGTTACCTGTAACCTGTCAAAGCCAACTATAATCTAAAATTCATAGTAGGCCATCATACCTGTACTGAGAAACTTTCAGCTTTTATAAAATAATCTGGCAGCTGAAACTGCCAGATTATTGCGAGCTCTTGTCTATAACACACGCGTTAGTCAGATTGGCACCGGCTATCAATGATCCAGTGCGCCACCTCACTAGGTATATTTGGGGTGAAGCAGTTCATTCATAAATTTAGAAGGAATATTTTTTTTTTATCCTTGAGGTGACAAGCAAGCCTGCGGACCGCCTGACGGTAAGCAGTCACCGCAGCCTATGAACGCTAACGATACCAACAGAATCACTAGCGCGTTACGGACCCTAAACACATTAGATATCAAGGCTTCTGTGTCAGGTAATTTCACCAGCTACAGTGATCTTCACACCGGAACACAGCAATGTCTAGATATTGCTGCTCAGCCGCAGAATATGTGTCACTGCGGTGACTGTTCATTGCACAAATAACCTCAGTAAATAATAATAATCATCATCTCCCAAAATACATACAAAAACAACTACATACCACTGGCTTGATCATCTGAATATTCCTCGTGTTGATATAGTTTGTCCCCCGCGGCGGCGACAGTGTCACGTGTGTCATGTGTCTCCTCACTCTTGCAGCTGACAGCGAGCGACTGCTCCTGCTCATCCGGTGTTACCTGTGATCCAATTATGGTTGGTCTGATGGTGATGTCAGGAAACTCTGAAAGATGAAAAGATGTTGAATTTTAAGAGCATCGCTGCATTGCAGTGGCGTGCAGTCCATATAGGCAAAAAGTGTTTGCCTACCCTGTGATTTTCCCAATCAGACATATCAATATAAAGTGTGCATAGTAATATTTCGTTTTCTATTATTTCACCATTGTAAATAAACAAAAGCACGCAAAATGTTTGAAGTCAACCACCTATGCGCGACGAACTTAACATAAATGCTGTGCACGATACTTTATTATAATGTTATTCGGTGTAGACGGCCCCCTAAAATTATAAATCTGTTAAACGATGTATACTTAGTCTATGAAATAAAACAATAGCGAGGGGCGGCTGCGCGGGGGCATACAAGGGCGCCGGGAGTCGGGACTAGCTCCCCCTCTTGGCCACCGGACACCGCGCTGGACGCACGCTACGCTCCCGAACAGCCGCCCGCCGCTTACGCATTTATGAGAAAATATTGGTTTTATTTTGTTCCATACAAATACAATTACATCAGGCTCAAGCAATAGAAAGGTCACTAGGTAGAATAGGTCGGGAACCAGGATCGATCCCTCACAAAAATTGGCCTTAGAGCCGGATTAGGATACGACCTACGTGACCCCAAGCCAAGATGGCCGTCATAGGTTTTTAAAACGGGAACAAAGAAAAGTGAAAAGTGTTAATTTGGTGTATTGTCGTGTCGTGTAATAGTGTTAAATACGTGTTATTGTGGTGTGTATTTTCACGTGGCGTGTTTGTGCACAATTTATGTGTTTTATGAGTGATTTTGTGAAAATTCATTGTCTTTGTGCGTGGTGCGTTTGTCAAATCAAACAAAGAAAATGCCGATAACAAGATCGATCACGTCGAGACGCAAAGTAAACCCGAGCATGGAGGAACAGCCTAAATCTGATAAAATAATTGGAATCTTATCGTTTCGAGATCAGTAAGGAGTGGCACCCGAGGACAACCCGTGGCATCACTCACCGAGCTTGGATGGGTATTGCACGGCCCTGGCGGAAGTGAATCGCAGCAAGTACACTTTGTATCGAGAATTACAGTCCACCAAGATGATGAAAACGAAAGTATGGAAGGCTTAATGAAGAATTTCTTTGACCTTGATGCAATAGGAATCGAACCGAAGCGCCCCAAGAACGATCCAAACGAACGCGCTTTGGCTATACTCGAGGAAAAGAGTCGACGCCTACCAGATGGCCGCTTTGAGACTGGGCTATTGTGGCGAAACGAAGAAATATTTCTACCAGACAATAGAGATTCAGCAATGAGACGTCTTGAAGGAATCGAAAGGAAATTAGACAGAAACATTGAACTGAAACAGCAATATAAAGAACAGATGTCGCACTGGTTGGAGAATGGCTATGCCGAAGTAGCGACTGCTTCACCACCACCTGGTCGGACCTGGTACTTACCACATTTCCCAGTGATGAGTCCCACTAAGAAAAAACCCAGAATCGTGCTAGATGCTGCAGCAAGAACCCATGGAGTCTGCCTAAATGACACACTGCTTACCGGTCCCGATCTGCTGCAATTTTTACCTGGAATATTGATGCGCTTTCGTCAGAGAGAGGTCGCCGTGACTGGAGACATTAAGGAAATGTTCCTCCGAATTGGCATACGGGAAGAAGATAGAGATGCCTTACGCTTCTTATGGAGAGATGACCGGCGGGAGGGGCCGCCTGTTGAGTATCGAATGCGCAGTGTCATCTTTGGGGCGGCCTCATCACCATGTACAGCCATCTATATAAAGAATCGAAATGCAGAAGAACATCGAAAAGATTTTCCCGAGGCAGCAAACGCCATATGTAAGAATCATTACATGGACGACTATTTACAATCATTTGACACAATTGAACAAGCTATACGTACTGCATCTGATGTCGACCGCGTCCATCGGCAAGCAAATTTCCACCTACAGAAGTGGGCATCTAATAGACCAGAAGTACTGAGAGAAGTAGCACCGGAACAGATAGATGAAGCAAACGAAGTGAAGCTCCGAGATGGCTCATCGGTAGAAAGGACACTTGGACTCGTGTGGAGACCCGAAGAAGATCAGCTAGCCTTCAACCTTGACTTAAGAAGAGTACAACCAGAGATCGCTGAAGGGATGAAGCGCCCTACCAAACGAGAAGCTCTTCGAACCATAATGTCTTTGTTTGATCCCTTAGGTCTTGCTACTCCTGTAACCATGCCTGCGAAGCGCCTTCTGCAGGACACTTGGCGCCTGGGCGTCGGGTGGGACGACGAGTTTCCCGACGAGCTTCACAAGGCGTGGCTTGAGTGGTTGGGCCATGTGAAGCATCTGCGACTGTTCGCTATCGAACGGTGCTACCTGCGGTACGCCACTGCTGGTCTCCTAGAGCTGCACATATTTGTGGACGCGAGCGAGACCGCTTGCGTCGCCGCCGCCTACTGGCGGTCCGTCACCGAAGACTCCACTGCACACCTGTCCCTGGCCATGGCCAAGGGAAAGGTGGCTCCGATGAAGACGACGTCGATACCCCGCCTGGAGCTCCAGGCGGCCGTGCTGGGCTGCCGCCTAGCTCGCACCGTCGGGGCCGAGCACGATCTGAAGCCGGCGCGCAGAGTCTTTTGGACAGACTCGCGTACCGCTGCGGGAATCGCCAAACGAACACGTCAATCTGAAAAGGACAACGCGTGGAAGCCGACGCCGACGACATCACGACGACGGTCTGTGTCAACACGCGCACCCCTGCCGCCTACATCTACATCAAAGTATGTTGCTCTAGACGCCCGTCACTTGACGACGGCGGAGAAACTCTGGTGGAAGGCCGGTCAAGAAGAGAATTTTGGTAACGATCTGAACCGGCTGCGGAAAGACTTACCACTTGAACGAGAGAGCAAGCTACGAGGGCTAAGCCTTATACTAGACAGTGAAGGCCTGATCAGGATAAAATCGCGCATTGACTCTGCCCTGCATCTACCTGAGGAGCAACGCAACCCAGTAGTCCTTGAAGGAGGTAACGATTACACTCGGCTGTACATTGCTTGGATCCACAGACAGAATCACCACGCTGGAGCGGAGACAGTAGTCAATGAAGTACGCTCGCGTTTATGGGTGCTGCGCCTGAGACCGACGACACGAAGCATCGTGAGAAGCTGTACCAAATGTCGCATCCTACGGGGCAAACCAGCATCACCATCGACAGGCGACCATCCTAATACCAGATTAGCCCACCATAAACGCCCATTCACATATGTCGGTTTGGACTACTTTGGCCCATGCAGCGTGACCATAGGACGAAGACATGAGAAAAGATACGTCGCGCTCTTCACGTGCCTCACTACGCGCGCAATCCACTTGGAAGTTGCTGGGTCTCTAACCACTGATAGTGCGATAATGGCCCTAAGAAGAATGATGGCCCGGCGAGGATGCCCAAGCGAAATTCACAGCGATAACGGGACGAATCTCCGTGGAGCTGACGCCGAGCTTAAAAAGGCAGCGTATCAAGCTACGAGCGACGAGGCTACATCGCGAACCATCCGATGGCGCTACATTCCGCCTGGGTCACCCTTTATGGGTGGAGCATGGGAGAGACTTGTCCAAAGTGTAAAGAGAGCTCTAGCGGCAACACTGAACGAGAGACACCCAACTGAGGAAGTATTTACTACTCTGCTGCTGGAAGTGGAATACACGGTAAATAACAGACCGCTAACTCCTGTCTCTACATCGCCAGATGACCCGGAATCTCTCACACCTCTACACTTCATTCTCGGAGGCCCGGCGCGAGTGCCACTGCCGCGCAGCTTTGACAACTCGGACCTCAACGGAAGGCACAGGTGGCGACACTCTCAGCGCCTCGCAGACATATTTTGGGCGCGCTGGCTGCGCGAGTACACGCCCCTACTTCAACACCGGCGGGAGCCCCGAAGCAGAGGCAGGCACCCGCAAGTCGGCGACGTGGTCCTGCTGTTGGACGAGAATCTACCGCGCAACGCCTGGGTCCGAGGACGGGTCACCGATACGTTCCCGGGAAAAGACGGAATAGTTCGAGTGGTAGAGGTGGCGATCAAGACGGGAAAGTTCAAGAGGGCGGTCAAGAAAGTGGTCGTGCTAACAAGTGAATATGAACCCGGTTCACGGCGGGAGAATGTGCACGATACTTTATTATAATGTTATTCGGTGTAGACGGCCCCCTAAAATTATAAATCTGTTAAACGATGTATACTTAGTCTATGAAATAAAACAATAGCGAGGGGCGGCTGTGCGGGGGCATACAAGGGCGCCGGGAGTCGGGACTAGCTCCCCCTCTTGGCCACCGGACACCGCGCTGGACGCACGTTACGCTCCCGAACAGCCGCCCGCCGCTTACGCATTTTTGAGAAAATATTGGTTTTATTTTGTTCCATACAAATACAATTACATCAGGCTCAAGCAATAGAAAGGTCACTAGGTAGAATAGGTCGGGAACCAGGATCGATCCCTCACAAATGCACTGTACTATATCTACTCATAAATGTAAAGAAAGATTTCGCGCGCAGGCCACGCAAAGACACGACACGGCTCTGCCCATAGAGAAAAGTAATACCTTGGAAATAGAGAGCCATCTGACTCATTTTTTATGTCACCCGAATTTCAATATGAACCTGTGCCATCTATTAGACGTTCACCTCAAACTAAGTACTATCGTAGAGCGTGCTGCTATAGGTAGCATATATACATACATATACCCATAACTCACTAGGTATATATATATAACTACTACGAGCATTATATATGTAAACTAAAACCACATAAACCTTTGAATTTCAGTATTTTATTTTGTTTCAAACATAACATAAATATGTAAAAACTTATCTAAACTTAACTAATAGCGTCTGTATCGCAAATTCACAAAAGACCGGCCGGCGCGGTGCCGATCGTCAAGCGCGAAGTTAAACACAACTAGACGGAAACACAGACCGAAATCGATAATTATATGAGAAGACGGAGAAGAAATTAATCGACTCAATGTACTTGCAACAGAACTATCGTGTGAAAACAGAAAGTAATCCGAAAAACACAAACGTCAGCCATTTGCAATCAGACTCTGACTGACGCTGCGCTGACGCCAGTAACGCCCCCTCAGACGAACTATTACGCTTAGTACAGGTGAAAAGGTAAAAGATGGCACTGTCCAAAACAACATTATCATATGTAAGCAACTTTCCAGCCCCTGGCTCTGCCTCGATTTTCACACATTCAAAAAGATTTATTGCACACAGACTCACACCGATACACGCACCCATAAATAATCTGACATGTATAATAGAAGAAATATCACGCACACAGACAAAGGACAGAGACACAGAGAGACACTGCCTACCAAAAGTGACATTTCAATATAGTTTAGTCCCGATAGATATTTATGTTACGACATGAATGCTAATTTTACGCGCCAGCCCATCGCAACCGTAGAACATTTGGTAAGGCGTTCGGAAGCAAATCACGAGACGCGAGTTCGTATCCTCTTAGAATCGAAGTTTCTTTATGTAATGTTTTTTAAATTAGAATCTGAATCAAAAAAAAAAAAAAAAAAACTCTCATACCGCACCTATGCAGGCTGTACAGAGCATGCCTAGCCTTTGGACATGTCCCATCGGCTTGGAGGCAGTCAAAGGTAATCTTCATTCCCAAACCAGGAAAGGAGAGCTATGAGGATGCCAAATCTTATCGTCCCATCAGTCTTACTTCATTCTTTCTTAAGACTTTGGAGAAGATAATAGACAGATATATAAGAGATGGCCCACTAAGGAGACGACCGCTCCATGATATGCAATGCGCGTACCAACCGGGTAGGTCTACGGAGACGGCATTGCACCATGTAGTCAACCGAGCAGAACATGCATTGGAGACTAAAGAAATCTGTGCTGGAGCGTTTTTGGATATTGAAGGGGCGTTCGATCGAACGACCTTCGCGTCAATAAGAACCTCAGCACAAAATCATGGCATAGATGCGACAATTGTCAAATGGATAAACACTATGCTACAGGAACGTGTTATTGAAACAAGTTTATTAGGTGATAAGGTTACCGTAAAGGCAACTAAGGGATGTCCACAAGGAGGAGTACTATCTCCACTACTGTGGAGTCTAGTGGTGGACTCGTTGTTAGTAGAACTAAACAGTGGACCACTGCAAGCGGTAGGCTATGCAGATGACATAGTCATACAAGTAAATGGCAAATTTCCAAATGTAGTAGTGGACTTGCTGCAAGGTGCTTTGGGTAGGGTGGAAAGATGGTGTAAAAACAATAATCTTTCTATCAATCCCAGCAAAACTGTTATTGTACCGTTCACGAGGAAAAGACATTTAGAGGGCCTTCGGGAACTAGAAATGTACGGTACCAAATTGAAATGGGCTACGGAAGTGAAATATCTGGGGGTAACTCTCGATAGGAAACTCACGTGGCATAGTCATGTTGAAAATATAACTAAAAAGGCCTTACGAGTCTTCAATATGTGCCGTTCTGCCTATGGCAAAACTTGGGGACTCAAACCAAAGGTAATATACTGGTTATACACTACAATGGTGAGGCCTATTCTCACATATGGCAGCGCCGTATGGTGGCCTAGGTCTAAACTAAAGATCTGTAAAGATTTGCTTAGGAAGGTACAAAGAGCAGTTTGCATGGCAATTACGGGTGCCTTCAAAACAACGCCTACACAGGCTCTTGAGTGGATACTGGAACTAATTCCACTACACACTCATATCCAAACAGAGGCAAGGAAGTCTCTATACAGACTTGCAAAAGCAGGAGCTTGGAATCGTAACAAGCCCTGCACAAAACACACTTTAATGGATCCCGTGAAAGAACTGGATGATCTAATGGACATGCCCTGTGATAAGATAAATCCAGTGTTCATGTTTAATAAGAGGTATCGAGTACACATACCATCAAGGGATGAGTGGACGCGGGGGCTCAAACCGGTTGATGGAACGCACCTCATATGGTACACTGACGGCTCTAAAATGGAGTCAGGTACTGGGGCAGGAATTCATTCCAAGGACTGCAGGGTCAGTCAGAGCATGGGGCATTATGCATCGGTTTTCCAAGCGGAGACCTATGCAATAATTGCCAGCATTAAAGAAATGCAAAGGAGAAATGTTAAAGGTAAAACCATTTACATTCTCAGTGACAGTCAGGCAGCTCTGAAGGCTCTAAACTCCTTCCGGGTTGACTCAAAACTGGTTAAAGAAGGTGTTACAGGTTTGAATGACCTGGGAGATGAGGCGGACGTTGTTGTGTCTTACAACAACGTCAGCCTCATCTGGGTACCTGGACATGAAGGTGTCGAGGGTAATGAGAAGGCGGACAGACTAGCAAGGGCCGGCTCACAAAGACAGTTGGTGGGTCCTAAACCATTTGTGGGGATTCCGTATGGAACGTACCACCAAGCATTATATGCGCATGCTAGGAATGAACATTTAAAGGAATGGAGGGAAGGCCTAAACCACTCCAAGACCTTCTCCAGCACAAGGGTGGACTGTGGGGTTAAATTACTAAAACTTAACAGATCACAGATAAGGCACCTAGTAGGTGCACTCACGGGACATTTTGGCACCAATGAGCACCTTCACAGAATGAGGCTAAGTATTACTGATACTTGCAGATTTTGCAAAGGTGAAAAAGAGTCAATGCGACACATTTTGTGTGGCTGCGACGCTCTTGCGAGACGTAGGTTGAGTCATCTGGGAGTAGCTTATCCTACACCAGGTGATTATGCACAGCTCCAAGCTGGCGCAATCGTTGCGTACCTGAGGGAACTCTTCGACACGCCAGAAACAGAGTAAGGGCTAGGACATGCACAATGGATCCAACTGGGTCGAAGTGCGTTCCGGTGGAAACCGGGCCCAATTTACAGCCACCAATAGAAATAGAATAGAATACCCTGATCAAAAAGTCTGTGCACGCCACTGCTGCATTGTATGGGGTGCCTGCCCATTTGATTGAGCGGGTTTAAAGATATAAGTTGGTGCAAATAAGAACAGGGATCTCATTCTGATCACCACACACCAGATTACTTTTCTGATACCAAATTTATTTAATATGTACCTGTCTCTATATTCAGCTGAAAAACACAAAATTTAATTTACTTTTGTACATACCAGGTTCATCATCTGTGTCAATTGTGTCAACATCTTGTTCATCTGCCAATTCCTGTTTAATGTCCACATCTTTGATTTCACTATCTTCATCATCATCATCTGTAGTGGATACAGTTACAATGGGAGATACAGACAGCCCTGAACTTAGTTTCAACCTGTCTATTAGAGTTGCTTTGACATCTGTCTGTAATGACAACGTTCACACTGTTTATTTATCTTTAGAACATGGAATGGTTGAGTTACTACCACTTGGTACTACTTAATAAGATCATCGGGTGATGACAAACTGGACCACACACTCCGTCGAGAGACTGTTAGTGTAATAATTAGTCACCGTGGCTACTACCCAAAAGATCATGGGTTAGATTCTAGGACAGGATAGAAATTTATGTGTCAACTTTGAACTCATATACTTTACCTCCTCCTTGGTGTTCACAGGCAGATTTAGAAGTTCTATGAGGAGCGTCTCAGCCGTCAGACATTTCAATATAAACTTCTTGGTGTTCCGCAGTTGTGCGTAGCACATGTAACACACGGACAGTGGTCTCATGTCGTTCGTCTGAAACTAATTACCACACACATTTCTAGCTATTATTGTTGTTGTCAATTAAATCTAAGCCTGCAGGAGCAACTAGTCTAGTACCTCACAGGTTGTGACAATACAGGTCGTCTACCTGATTGTCTGAAAAGTGAGGTGATTTGTGCATTAAATGGTCATTAAATACCGTGCGAGGGACTATGGCCATTGCACTCACTCACTCACG
This sequence comes from Furcula furcula, assembly GCA_911728495.1. NCBI lineage: Eukaryota > Metazoa > Arthropoda > Insecta > Lepidoptera > Notodontidae > Furcula > Furcula furcula. Next base: position 54,403,440 of record OU452242.1, read on the forward strand.
GAATCGAGCAAATTATTTCTGTAATCTATAGTAGTAGATAATTTAAAAATATATCTTGTGCATAAATTAATTTGAAACTTCTCGTCAGTCTACCGGCAATACAAATGCAACAACAAAATGCTAATTATTGGATATTGTATGATTTCATTACTCACCGGCATCGCTGTCAGTTTTTCATAAACCTTTTCAAGATGTGTATTTTTAATCATGTGTTGAACACTTGAATTCAAGCAAATACGACACAAAGCTAACTTTTCCATTGTTAATTTGATCAGTAATTTATTCGCTACTTATTTCATTAATGTATTTATTGCCACAGCGTGGCCACTACTGGCTTGTACTGGCTGGTCTAGGCTTGTTGAAAAAATATTGATACATCGATATATCGATATTTTTTCTTTCGATATATCGATATTTTCATCCGATATATTTTTTTTCGATATATCGATACATCGATATAAAATATTAAGTATCGAAAACGTATCAAAAACGATATTTTTTTTGGAAAAAGATCAGATCTGTTTTATTTTACCAAAATTTTTTTTTAGCGGTAAAAAGACGGCCCTGGACTTCATCACACAAGATCAGTGTAATTTCTTTACAACGAAGCCAGCCATCCTTGTACAAAAGTTTAGGTCAGATCACCCTCTATGGGCGTCCCATCCCTTGGACCAAAAAGGTCAAATATCTAGGCGTCACCCTAGACTCCCGCATGACATTTGGACCGCATATACGGTCAGTACGCAACCGAGCGGCCTTCGTCCTCGGCCGGCTCTACCCCATGATCTGCAGGCGGAGTAAACTGTCGCTTAGGAATAAGTTGACACTTTACAAAACCTGCATCCGTCCCATCCTATCTTACGCCAGTGCCGTATTCGCACACGCGGCTCCCGTCCACATCAATAGCCTCCAGGTTATTCAAAACCGATTCCTTCGACATGCCGTCGGTGCCCCGTGGTACATGCGGAATGTCGACCTTCATTCCGACTTCGGTCTAGTCCCTATCCGCAAGTTTTTCAAAGAAATGTCCGAACATTACTTTGAAAAAGCATGCGTCCACCCGAACCCGCTCATCGGCGCCGCTGCCGACTATATCCCCGACCCCGACCCTGGTCCTGGTCCCTCAGATCGTCGACCTACCGTACATCGCCGCCGTCCGCGGCATGTACTGCTCGACCCACCCGACCCGATGTCCGTCCTCCTGGACCTTGACACAACACCAACACCTACACCGACAACGACGTCACGAGTCGTACACACACCTACACACAGACACCGGTCTCGCCGGCGAGGCCGAAGGATCGTACACATGCGACCTCGACATGCATCCCCTCGCTGAGTTTCTTGCCGGTTCTTCTCAGCGGGGGCGCGTTGTGAACCGGTGGTAAACTCACACACTCTCTAAGCGGCAGCCCAAGCCGAGGCCGTGCCTCCCTGAGGTGCCCTTGAGCTAGTCGCTACCTATCTTTCCGGGCTGGAGCGCTCAAAGCGCTCGCCCCTCTTGTCCGGTGAAGCTGTAATGGCCATCTGCGGCCAACAGTACTACTCATACAAAAAAAAAAAAAAAAAAAAAAAAAAACTTGTACAAACTACACAAAAAAAAGAAAGAAAAAAGAAAGGTTATCTCTAGTCAAGCAGTAAGCTTCTTTTAAGTTTATGTTATGCCTCTTGTCTTGCCTCTAGCCCTTACCACAGACAGACCTTTTGCGTTATCTTTGATTGCATCAAAAAATATTTCGTTCGATCGTTGGTTGGTATTGTTAATTTAGTATCTTAGTTGCATGCGTGGATACATTGCTTCTTAAATTTGTTTGAGTTCAATTAAATAGTTTAATTACTTAATAATTAAGTTTATGTTGAAATTCAGTTGCTTTGTGGACTTTGATTCCGTTCTGATGGTAAGCGACACGTCTTTCTATAGACAGCTGTTAGGCATTGCCACTCAAGAAGCATTTTTATTTTGTTCCGTTAATAAGATACAATTTTGTTCCCGATATATCGATATATCGATATTTTTTGTTTCGATATATCGAAGGCGATAACGATATATTTTAAAAATATCGATATTCGATATATCGATATTTTTTGGCATTTCCAACATCCCTACTGGTCTGGTACTTTGTATTTTCAAAATTTCGCTTGAATCATGGAATCTTCAAGGAATATTTATTAATATTTTTTATTTTTTGTCCATATTTTTTGTCCAATACATACAAGTGTTTATCCTACAGACGTATTAGGGACAGTGTTGCCAGCAGACAAATTAAGAATGGGCCGAAAGCAGTGCTGGCAGGGGCCGATTTTAGGCAGCAAAGGCCGAAGTACGACTTTCCACTGGCGTTCGTCAAATCGAGGGGACGGAAGGGGTTGGGGGAGGCGGGGGGAGGTGTACTACCTCCCCCCCCCCACAGGGTACATTATTTTACCCCTCTTTTTTTTGTAAGGAAAAGTTGCAGAGCCCCCCCATTTTCGAGTTTTTTATTTTTTTATTCTGAGGAAATTTTCCTCATTTTATGAATTACAAATTAGTTAAGGTAAGGTGGGGTAAGACTAACATACTTTACTGTCAGACAGACAAACTGTCTTTTTGTGACTTACATTTATGCCCTACCTTTAAGACAGTAATGCCACTGGCACATTGAGACTATAAGCTTATTTAAAACAATGAATACATTACCGTAATTGCATCTGGAACAGAAATTTTGAAGAAATTGTGATATAGGTAAAACTGGTAGTCTTACCCCACCACACGGATTAAGACTGTCAGTGACATATTTTGTCAGAAATCGTTCACCAAATAGAACTTTTGAAAATAAATCATGTTTATAACAAGTAAACCAAGTAACAGATAACTGTATTGCAACGTTACAGCGTTCATTTTTGCGGCAATTCGTGTAAATAGTTATCCGGGGTAAGACTGACATACAATCGAAAACAGGGGTGTAAAACCATTGACTTTTTTTTTATCGACATCAAAACCTCATTGTCACTAGGAAATAGTTCAGTATAAAGAATGAGCAAACACAAACAGTCACAAACTTTCCTTAAAACAATATAGGAAGCTTTCGAAAGAATGCATATGCACATTTATAAATGCGAATGTATCTCTGTCTATCTGTTGTTATCAATTTTCTTAAGTGTACATGAGTAAAAGTGCGGGACGTCGCTAGTAGGGTTATTACAATTAGTTTTTCTAGGTAGCAACTAATTATTCTTTTTTAGGACCTAGTTAAAGCCGATACCCGCTTTGAAAATGTTTACAATATCTGACTTGGGGCAAGACTAACACACGTTTGTCTTGCCCCTGGTAAACTGATAGTCTTCCCCCACTTTGACATTTTTATTTCATGGTTTAATTTTGTTAAATATTTAGGAATCTTATTTGTTTTATGTGAAAATAACAAGATAGTTTTAAACTTGATGTTAGTATGATGCTACTTACAGCAAAGATATCTCAATTTAACATTTAATATCACAAAATTTTTAATGATTTTTTCAGATCCACCAACTAGCCATTTTTTTTCTTACAGCTGACATTTTAATTGTGTGATATTGACCAAATAGTTCAGCAGAAGTGACAATTGTGTTTTGAGCCGAGACCCATTTCAGGATATCTGTTTTATCGACAAGTTAAATTGGAAAAAAACGCAGAACTTTTCGAGTTATTTGAAAGTGACAGTCTTACCCCGGTGACAGTCTTACCCCACCTTACCTTATGTGTAAAAATCAAGGGTCCCCCCCTTGTTTTTGGGAGGAAAGGGGGGAGCCCTCTCCATCAGAAACAGTACTAGAAAACGGGAAAAAAGATATGTCAATTAAAAAAATAATTGAAAATTTTCGTTTTTCTGTTTTACAGGGGCTCCTGTCCTTCAAATTTATTTTTGTGTGTTTAGAACGTATGACTTATGTCAATTTCTTTTTATGTAAAGTGCTATTCTTTTAGAATAGGAATTGGTCAACCAAACCAATGATTTCGATGGATTGGCTGTTGGAGGCTTAAGGGCCGATGAAGGGCCGACGGCAGCCATAGTTTCGAAAGGCCGAGAATCGGCCCCCCAGGGGCCGATCTGGCAACACTGATTAGGGATGCTACGCATCAGACGGTGAACTGCCCTAGAGGAAAAATCACATTACGGATTTGCAGTAATAGAACATGACGTCTGTTTTTTTTTTTAATTTATACGCTCATATCACGTGCCGTGGGCCAGGACTTTGCACCTAATCTTTAAAAAAAATGGAAGCTAGCCTTTTAAGCCGCTTTACTTTTTATATTCCTATTCCATTTTTCTTTAATATTTCATATTCAGGTTTAGAATAAAATAAAATATACATATGTAATTTAAATTACTTTTATTATTTATTAAAAAAAATATACAAAATAAGATTCATACTCTGGTCAGGATGCCACTCTCCGGGAAGTTTTTCCTTAATTCATTTGTTTGATAAACAGTCTCCATTTATAATAGCGGCTAGTTATTATATATTATTAAAGAATGGGTTAATGTCATGGTCGAGATGTGGCTTGTCACAGCTTTTTAGAGATATGTTTGTCGGATAAATTGGCATTGTTAACAGCATCAAAGGGACCATCACAGATGTACAAATTCCAACTGAAACAAAAGAGTGAAATGCTTTAGTATTTTGTATGACACACACAATTACCAAAAAACAGAAGAGAAGAGAACCTAGTGCAGAAGTGAATAATTCCGGTTAATTATTATTCTATCTTATTTTTACAGCAATAAGTTTTCAGCAGTTGCAGCTTTATTAGCCTGGCCTAATAGTATGGAACTGTCCTACTACAGCACAAAATGTGCATCAGCTGTAGAGAAGTAAATGAGGACAAATTAGGTACAACAATGTATAGATACAAGACAACTGTGTTAAATGTATAAAACTAATGTTATAAATGTTAATTCATATAGTACATGATGTAGTAGATTATAAGTTGAATTAGGTAACATTAATTAGCATTATTATCATGAAAAGTATGAGAAAATATTCGTAACAAGGTACTTACTATTGTGGTCAGTGTGCATTGTCTAAGGAGTGCATTTGTTGATTTCGTAAGCCAAAAATAACTTAGGGTAGGCTTCAACACGAAGACGAGGCCTCACTGGTATGAGGCAATGAACTTTTCCGTGAACAATATCCTTTCACAGTTCATGTTTATATGTTGCAGTCCTGCATAGTACAATCTTGTGGAAAAACATTAAATTGATTGCCGTCCTTACTCCTACAAGCACAAGTCACGACACAGTTCTTAACGTAATGCAAGTTGTAATCAAGATTTTACACGATCATTAAGTACAAAATTGTAAAAAATTACAATGAACAACGAACTTGGTAAAATCACAATATATAATGCTATTATTATATAATGCTTTAATAACAAGTGTGTTGGATTATGGCACCTTTTTCTTGGAGCCTAGTAGTGTGTCAGGTTTAAAAAAACTAGATGATATTCAAATTAAAGCTTTAAGAATTGATACAGGCACCATGAAATCTAGTCCCAAAAATGCATTACAAGTAGAGTGTCAAGAACCTCCACTAACACTAAGACGTCAACTCCTTTCAAACAAATTTATTTTTAGATGTGCCCAATTCTCCAATCATCCTTTAGTAACGAATTTACAACTTCTGTCAAGTCTTATTGTATCATCTACATACTGGACTAATAAAAAAGTACCTTGTTTAATTAACAGTTTCCATAAATTACAATCCATTTCTGCTCCTCTACATCAGCACCAAACACTCAGTATATTCCATAATAATTACAGTTCTTTAGTTTTCCCTATAGTAATACCTCTTAATATAGGTTTAAGTAAAAAAGATCACCAACATGATTCCTCTTTTGATTGCATTATTGATTCTGGATGGTCTGATTGGCATCACATATTTACCGATGCCTCCAAACATTCTCCCACTGGCAGTGTTGGTATCGGAGTTTACCATTCTCAATACAATATTGTCCAAAAAGTAAAACTTCCACCAGAGTCTTCTGTTTTTACCGGTGAATGTCTTGGTCTTCTGAAAGCTGTTGAGTATATATTAATAGCCAAACTTGGTAAAACTATTATTTTTACAGACTGTAAAAGCGCTCTTCAGTCACTAAACAATAATCCATTCAGTAGTCGATTAAATCCTGTAATTTATGAAATTCGCAACCTATTATATCAATCCAACCTATTATATTATATCAATGTTCACAAAAAGAGTTGTCTGTAGCCTTTGCATGGATACCTAGCCACTGCGGAATTTCTGGTAACATAAGGGTGGACTCCGTGGCAAATGATGCAGTACAATCTGGAGATATGCTCCCATACAAAAATTACAGTATTGATTTGATCTCAAACTCATCTTATTTAAGAGATACTTGGGAAGACCATTGGGAAAATAACAATACTAGTGTTGGCAGATTTTACCGAGCGATACAGCCAAAAATTGAATTTTCCAGACCAGTTTGTGAAGATGGGTCTTAGCAAGCATGCTACAACAGTATTAATTAGAATGAGACTTGGTCATACTTGTGCTCCAGCGCATCTTGCTAGGTTCAACATCATAGACTCACCCGCTTGCAGTTGTGGTTTTGATCCTGGTGATCTGAATCACATATTCTTTGCCTGCCCACTTTACGATCGCTCCATCTTATTATCTAATCTTCTCACATTTGGTGTACCTTCCCCTCTTTCCATTTGTAGTTTATTATATGCAAAAGATGTTAATGTATATAAAGCATTGGCATCTTTCATTATTCTTAATGATATTAGTCGTGTGTAGTTCACGAATGAATCCTTCAATTGGACTACTTCAGTTGGTTTACTTCCTTCGTTCTCTAGTTCAGTTACAATTCATCTACTTCATAGTTCAGTTGTTTAGTCCACCGGGCGCGAACGATCCGATCCGAAAAACTAACTATACGCAGTGTGAATAGATAATGCTGTCTCGCTCTGTTATAGGTACTGAAGTGATTTTTCTACTTCACTCAAACTTTGACTCGGTTATGTAATACAATCGTTCGAGAACGATATTAGGCGTGCTCTTACTTTAGCTGTACATTGCTTGTTATTTAGAAAAGCTGATATTGAACTACCAATCAAAATGGCAATGTACAGTTTATAAACACATTTGCACGAGCTTGAATATAAAATGTAGCAATTATAAAAGCGCATTGTTTTCATTCGTAAGTATCTGAGTAGTTATGAAAACTGTAAAGTTTTTAGAGTATTTTGAGCTTTATGACATGATGTTACGAGAGTACGGGACACTTTAGTATAATTGTTACAGTTTACTGTTCATCTGAAATGAGTTGTGTGCATTGAGATATAATGTACCAATTGTGCGGGATTATGTTTCCAAATGGCTTGATTATTTAACTTTACAAAAACAGAAAATTAACGGATGTTATATTCATTTCTCAACTCATGCGATAAGCTGGTCAAAAAGTGTCCTGATAATTAATATATCAACCATTTCAATATCTCTCATTGGACTAAGAACGAAAACCGAACAACAGACTAAATCATTTCATTTGAGCTACTGGACTAGACTGAACTATTGAACTAAAAGATAGATATACTTCACAGTAGTGAAAAGATATGTATATATATATATTTTTTCTCTTTATTTGTTACGGGGCTTTTAACCATCAGGTTATGCCAGCCCCATCGTAGCCTTTTACATTTAAGCCTTAATATTAGGTACATAACTGAAGGAGCTTATGTATAATAACTAAAACTAATTTACCATAGCACAAGAACATTCAAGAGAGTTAATCATGAAGAGCGGCTACTAATTTGTATATTGCGTATGCAACTTCAGAATTTGGGTGAGAAAGGGCGCTCTGTACGACACCGACATCCGAAATATTAATTTTAAACTTACATATGATGAACTCCCTTTGAACGCGATTTTTTTTTGCATTCCATTATAAGATGTTGCACATCATCAATGGTACCACACATAATACAATTTGGTGAATCCTTCTTTTTCATTAAGTAGGCGAATTTTCCCTATGGGTAGTGTCCCGAGCGGATCCTTAAAGCTACTTTAATACAAGATCTATTAAGGATAACCTTTCCAAACCACGGAGTCCGACTCTGTATTGTCTTGTACCAGATTCCCTTTGTTTTCGAACGCTCATCAAAGTATTCCTTCCAATATAAGAAACACAATGACTTGAATTTATTAAGACATTCGGAATAAAATGCTTGTACATTAACTTCTCTACCTAAGTAATGTGCAGCTTTTGAGAGGCGGTCAGCTTCTTCATTTCCATGCAGACCAATATGGGCTGGAACCCATTGGAGCCTTATTTCCCTGTTGCCTTGGCACAAGTCATACATTTTTTGTAGAACACAGGAGGCAACAGGTAATCCTTTAGAGCCAAATGCACATCGGACCAGGTGTTGAAGAGCACTTTTACTATCAGATAATATTACTATCTTACTGGCGTCACTGGTCATGGCATACGTAAGGGCCTCAGAGATAGCAATGAGTTCCAGTGAGATAATTGATAAGCATTTACTGCTTTTAAAGGATACACTGATTGCATTGACTGGATCAATAAAGGCTGCGCCCTTTTTGTCTTTACATATAGACCCATCAGTAAATATTTTATGCCAACTAAAATATTTGAGGTTAATTTCCTCTACAACCTTCGCTTTTAAGGAATTAATCTCATGGCCCGATTTAGTGCCTCTGATTGACTCTAAACTTGTGTAAATAGTATTCTTTACATCAATTCGTGACATCCATATTGATAGGTTAAACATATCTATAGGGAAATTCGAGTAAATTTCCGAATCTTTTGTCTTATCATAAGCACTGACCAAGAACGGTTTTTTCTTATTTGTCCAATAACGAGTTAAGCAGAGTACACTTAACCTAGCCACAAGATCAATTGTCACATTATCTATTGTCGACCCAGCTTTCAGGCAGTACTTATATGCAAGGTATAACCCCAAGGTATAACCATCTTAAAAAGGTGGTAGGCTCAATTCACTTTCCATGACATGAATTGGGGTACTTTTAACGAAACCTCCAATAACTCTTAGGGCTTGATTCTGGATTTTATCAAGTTTTGAGATGTTTGTTTTGGCACTATTTCCATACAGAAAACCCCCGTAGTCTAATCTGCTCCTTATAAGTGATATGTACAGTCGTCGTATATGGTTAGGATGTACTCCCCAAGAAGGACCTGCAAGCACCTTAAGTATATTAAGAAGCTTTGAGCATTTTTCCCCTATCTCATTTACATGTTTTTTCCACAGTAAATTTTTGTCAAGCCACACACCTAAATACTTAACACAGTCAACCAAAGAGATTGATTGGCCGTAAATTTTTACATTAGGTAAAATTTCCTTACGGGCTCTACTAAAAACACAGACATTGGTTTTGCTTGCCGATACTTCTAAATCGAGTTCGTCTAATATTTTAACTATCGAGTTTAATACTTCTTGAATCTGTAACTCGGAAGTCTTAATATCTTTGTTGCAATAGTAAACCACAAAGTCGTCTGCATATTGTGTGATCCGAACATCACTATGTTCTGTAAGTTTACATATTTTATGTGTTGCAATATTGAACAGTAATGGGGATAAAGGGTCACCTTGTGCCAAGCCTTTGCTAGTCCATCTCGTACATATTGTATCGCCACATTCTGACTTGATTCCTAAATGTCTTTCACTTAAGAACGACCAAAGATATTTACAGACTTTACTACCTACTTTCAGTTCATCTAACATGTAAAGCACTTTATCAATCGACACATTGTTGTACGCGCTTAAAATATCTAGAAAGCATGCTACAGTCGGAGTATTTTTCGATAATGCAATTTGACAGTACAAAACTAGGCGTGATAAACTATCGATACAAGAGTGTGATTTCCTAAAGCCGACTGTGTACGGTGATAATATCTTCTTTTTTTCTATATACCATTCCAGACGTTTCTGTATCATTAGGTGGAATATTTTACAAACACACGATATTAATGATATAGGTCTTATCTTTTGGCAATGATCTGTCGTTCCGGGTTTACGTATTGGTAAGACTGTGATGTCACGCCACTGATACGGTACATTTCCTGAGTTCAATATTGCATTATATAAATGCAACAGGAATTTCTTCGCATTATTCGGTAAGTAATACAACATTGAGTAATATATTCCGTCAGCCCCGGGTGCTGTGTCTTTTTTCTTTAAGCAATTGTCTAATTCTGCTAACGTAAAATCAGATTCGAGGAGATCGTTCTTTGACGTAAAGATAGGAGCACGATTAGTCACAAAGTCTGGTGCTAATGATGTTAACAAATCTTTTTGTAGGTCTACCGGTACAACATTCCTAGCCGGTTACGTGCGCAAGGACTACCTACAAAAAACGTTAAGTGCGCACCCGATGACGTCACGTCGAGCGCCGAGGGTCGAGTTACAAAAAAATCTTTGTTTGGATACCGTTACCTCTATTCTTAGAATTGAAGTGGTGTTTTTATAAAAGCTTAGGAGTTTCTTTTTTAAACTGTATCAAATACACACATCAAAAGTGTCTAGGGATCAAGCATTTTTGGGCAAAAAAATGGGCAGAAGAACAATGGCGTTTCGTGTGCTTTTCTGATGAGTCTCGTTTTGGTATGAGACCGGATACAAGACGTATACGACACTGGAGAACCCCTGGACGCCAACAGCGATTAAAATCCTGCCAGGAAGTCCATCCTTATAGTGGTGGAACCATCATGGTATGGGCGGGTATTTGGATCGGCGGAAGAACTGAGTTGATTTGGATCAGAGGCAACCTCAACGCTCAAATTTATGCTGAGACGATTGTATCAGACGTCATCGTTCCTCTACAAGTGCAAATCGGTCCCTTATTTCAGTTAATGCATGATAATGCACGACCGCACACCGCAAGAGTTGTAAGACAGACTCTCGCCGCAGCTAACATCAATGTCCTGCCCTGGCCTGCTCAGTCGCCAGACTTGAACCCGATTGAGCATGCATGGGATATGCTACAGAGAAGAGCTCTGCCGAATATGGAGGGTATCCAGTCGCAAGAAGACCTTTTTTTGTTGTTGCAACGAACATGGGCGGCCATTCCACAGCGTGATTTGGATGAACTCATTTTGAGTATGCCAAACCGATGTTCTTGTGTTGTTAGTGTTCGCGGTAGAAACACGGATTATTAATTGTTTAAGTTACCCAATAAAATTTTAAAGAAAACTGTTATTTCAGTCTTTTTTTCGAACTTTTGTGTTAGTGGTTCAAATGTCAAAAATCCTTTTATTAGGAAAATGGCAAATTTCTTTATTAATGCAAAGGTGACTTGGTTTATCGTTACTGTGACAAACGAAAACACTTTATTTGATGAATCCTTAAAGAAAATTTTAATTAATATCAATCAGGAGAAAAGTTATTGCAAAAATATATGTTGATCCCTAGACACTTTTGATGTGTGTATTTATTTACGTTGAGTGTCAAATTTGTTTTAGTTAGCGTCAAACATTGACTATGGTTGAAAAGGTCATATGTCAACTTTACATGTATTTATTTGAAAAAGTAAATTGATAACCTATTGTTTATTTGATTTTAAAAGTAAAAAGGATTCCTACACTATGCTATTAATTAAAACATCATACCTTTCGTTAAACACATAAATACACACAAAAACACAAAAAAATGTAAACAATGTAACTGGACACCGCGCGCGTCTCACTTTCACTGTCAACCACAGATTAACTGATCTACCGATCGGGTGGAAGACTCTGTGAAAAAAATCCCAACCGTAGTGTCTATGGTTGTCGTTATTTCTTTGTTTTCATTTTGACGTCTTTCAGTCCGCCATCTTTGTTCTAATGTCAAACCATCCGCCGCCATCATGGACGCCATCACAGACGTAGGTATTAGGGATGCTACGCATCAGACGGTGAACTGCCCTAGAGGAAAAATCACATTACGGATTTGCAGTAATAGAACATGACGTCTGTTTTTTTTTTAATTTATACGCTCATATCACGTGCCGTGGGCCAGAACTTTTCGCCTAATCTTTTAAAAAAATGGAAGCTAGCCTTTTAAGCCGCTTGACTTTTTATATTCCTATTCCATTTTTCTTATTATTTATTATTACATATTCAGGCTTAAAATAAAATATACATATTAATTTAAATTACTTTTATTATTTATTAAAAAAAATATACAAAATAAGATTCATACTCTGGTCTGGTGCGACTCTCCGGGTAGTTTTTCCTTAATTCATTTGTTTCATAAACAGTCTCCATTTATAATAGCGGCTAGTTATTATATATATTATTAAAGAATGGGTTAATGTCATGGTCGAGATGTGGCTTGTCACAGCTTTTTAGAGATATGTTTGTTTGTCCGATAAATTGGCATTGTTAACTGCATCAAAGGGACCATCGCAGATGTACAAATTCCAACTGAAACAAAAGAGTGAAATGCTTTAGTATTTTGTATGACACACACAATTACCAAAAACAGAAGAGAAGAGAACCTAGTGCAGAAGTGAATAATTCCGGTTAATTATTATTCTATCTTATTTTTACAGTAATAAGTTTTCAGCAGTTGCAGCTTTATTAGCCTGGCCATAATAGTATGGAAGTGTCCTACTACAGCACAAAATGTGCATCAGCTGTAGAGAAGTAAATGAGGACAAATTAGGTACAACAATGTATAGATACAAGACAACTGTGTTAAATTTATAAAACTAATGTTATAAATGTTAATTCATATTGTACATGATGTAGTGGATTATAAGTTAAATTAGGTAGCATTAATTAGCATTATTATCATGAAAAGTATGAGAAAATATTCGTAACAAGGTACTTACCATTGTGGTCAGTGTGCATTGTCTAAGGAGATCATTTGTTGATTTCGTAAGCCAAAAATAACGTAGGGTAGGCTTCAACACGAAGACGAGGCCTCACTGGTATGAGGCAATGAACTTTTCGGTGAAGAATATCCTTTCACAGTTCATGTTTATATGTTACAGTCCTGCATAGTACAATCTTGGGGAAAAACATTAAATTGATTGCCGTCCTTACTCCTATAAGCACAATTCACGACACAGTTCTTAGTTCTTACGTTCTAACTTAATGCAAGTTGTAATCAAGATTTTACACAATCATTAAGTACAAAATTGAAAAAAATTACAATGAACAACGAACTTGGTAAAATCACAATGGTGTCCAAATAGTTTTCTGGTTTTCTGTCAAAATCGGTTAAAATGTCGGTTAAAATAAAATATGGCGTCTATATTACAGACGACAAAGGAATGAAGTATGAACGAGGGAGGAGGGAAACTGTCAAAATGGATAGTTACAATATGGTTACTATTGCGAGGAACGGAAGTACCGAGATTTATAGCCGTGGACGCCATACTTGTGTCTGTCACTTGATGATTGTTGAGTTTAAAATAAAATTGAAATACGACTGAATAAAAACATTTTGGAAGCTTTAAATCAAGAGGTTTGCACTTTATACATCCCTTTAATTAATAAAAAATAAATTGCGATTTGTTTAAAGCCAATGGACTAAGTGATTTCGTTTTATGATTTCAGATGAAGTAATTACAATATTAAGAAGGAAAAATTTCTAAAGAGAGTGGTATTGTAGATGGTTAAACAGGTGATTGTAATCACGCCCAAATGTGGCTAATGCACAAATTAAATGATGAACATGTGATTCCAGACAAAATAAAGAAGATGAAGGTAATGAATAATCATATTGTAAATAAAATAAATGGACTTAAATAGATACCACTGTAAAAAGTATAAAATAATTTATATATTATTGTAGTTGGTATTTTTTTATATTTTTATTTCATACAAAAAAGAATGAACCACTGTACAATGATCTGTACACTGTAGACAATTATTTTAACTACTTTTATATTTTTAATGACAAATTAATTTGAATCCTTTACGCCGCATATAGCAACGTTGCATTTGTCATTTGAATTAGCATCACTGCTAACGCCAGAGATTTGAAAATAGAACAAAAATAAAAGTAATAAATAAAAAACAATAATTATCTGACATAAATTAAAGCAAAATAAGCATTATTTAACCATATTAAATAAAGAAAATTAATAGGCTGTATTCAAACACACTCATTATTTTATTTTAATTTGATTTCCTCGACATTAATGCTCGAATTATTTTCTATGGTTAAACATTCTTTTCCTGTCATCAACAAAATGTACAATGTAAGGGTACACGTATTTTCAGATATATAATTAACTAAAAATTATATTTTAACAAAAATAAATTACAAAATAAATATAAATAAGACATTCAAATAAATAATAAAAACTGGGCCGAATTTTTCATTTTGTGTTGACTCTGCTGGCGGTACAAAAATCGTAAAGAATGAGTGAAGTTGCCACAGTCACGATCATCTTGGCAGTCACATTCTTAGCTGAAACGCATAGTACTGACCCGACATTTACATTAAATTCCAGTTCCGTCTATGATGTGTAAAACAGAATGCTGGTACTTAAAACAAATTGTAACACTAACTATTTCTTTTTGTTATAGCGCAATATGCTGATGGAAGAAAATTCAGTGTAACATTAAAAAATACGGCGGATACAGTGTCATTCTTTGACGATTTATTTGATAGCGGTAACGGAACAAGTTTATTCTCCACTAAATCGAAAGGGAAGCCTTTACGACAAGCTGTCACAGAAAAGTCTTTGCACCACAACTTCTGGAATGCAGCAATAAAAAAAATTGAAAAATTTAGATTTGTAGCAATAGCGGTAAGGAGACAACTGTGCCCACGTTGTAAAACTGGGTAACAACCCACAAAAGTTACCAGAGATTGTGGCAATTTTTAAGACAAAAAATATAAAAACTATGAGGCCACAATACTTTAACTCTGACCCATTAGCAACTTTTTTGGTCAAGTCCGGACCTATCATTTTCGAAATAATAATCCAAATTGTCACAATTTTGTCACTCTAATGATTACTAGATTTATTAAATTCCACTCCGAAACATACAACTGTGAAGAAGATTCAGGTGAACAACTCAAAAATCAAATCATTGTTTGAAAAAAATGAAATTCATAATAATATTAATGTATGTTCACTTGAATCTTCGGAGTCTTGTAACAATATTCAAGGAAACAATCGTGACACAAATGTTAAGCATTCAGCAAGTCAAGAAAGACTAAATGTTCATTCATGCGCGTATACTGCCGGATGGGTCTCAAGAAAAATAAACAGGCTATTCAATTGTGTACATTGTAACAAAAATATGATAGCCACTAATAAAAATGCTCAAAATAAAGATTCGATACACAATTGGATAGCTTTTAAAGAATTCAAAGGAAGAAATTTTAATGACCAAAAACTAGCCTACCCGTCAGAATATGCTCTAAGATTATTTAGTGCCATAATTAAAGAAACAAATATACGATATATATAAAAGAATATTTTGAAAAATATAATCAAGTCTAAGTACAATTATTTATTTAGCTTTCTGGATTGCGAAATTAATAAAAATGCTGTTGTTGAATGTTTCATTGATATTACTATGAGATTACACCTGTACCTGTGTTTAACTGGTGCTGTATTATAAATAAAATATCAAAGGGCACAGATGTCTTCAGACTGCAAAAATTAAATTTGCCTCCGATGCAGTCAAAGGCGTTTAATAAATATAAAACAAAATTGAAAAATAAAAGAATGAACAAATAACAATGTTTTTTATTACATTCACCATTAATATTGTGAAAATACAAAGGAATAAATTTCTGTAATTAGAATCGTACGAAAAGCCTGTGTTCCACGACCGTAAAATAAAAGCGTATTAAAAAGTACTGACTGCGCCATATTGCTTTGGTTTAAAAAAAAGTTCTGTCAAAATCATTAAGCGAAGCATAAGCGAAGGCTCGCATAGAGCAATTTTTGGTATAGGGCAGTCCTCCATCTGATCGGTAGATCAGTTAATTTGTGGTTAGTATCACGCCCGGTAATGTATGAACAAAAGAATTGGTCCGTATAGATTGACAGTGCAGGCATTCATATAGACGTTCCGCGTCCCTCTCTCATCTGCTTCACCCCCGGGAACACCAGGCGCCATTTTTAATGTTTGACAGCTAAATCACCGGTCCTTCCCTGTTCGTCCGCCATTGCTTATTTCGTGTTGATGAGAAGTGTTTGCGTCGATTAAATTCCGCCTCTTTAAATCCACAAATACAGCGATATCGGGTTAAACTTCGGCATTTTTAACAATGTTTCGAAAGTGTTGTGTACCCAAGTGCAAAAGTTTACGACAGGACGTTAAATTGCATCAATTTCCTGCAAAGGAAGAAAATAGGATGCGGTGGTTACAGTGCATAGGTTTTGGAAATAGTGAAGTCATCGAGAACAAGTTTGTGTGTCGCAAACATTTTGAGAAAAAGTTTGTCAACACGGCGACAAATCGTCTCAAGAGTGACGCCTATCCAAGTTTGTTTACAGACATGGAGATTTCTTCAGGAAACCCAACATCGGTCAGAACAGAAACGGGTAAGTTATCCTTGAATGAAACTAAATTATGTTTTGACCCATAGCCAACAAAAAAATAATATTACTATTTGTTTCTAGTTTCCAAGAAGACACACTTTGATCACACTTATGCACGTAAGCGCCATATTGATCATTCATATTCAAAACCTATGGACTGCACACCTCATAAAGTGGCCCGCTCTGAAGTGAATGGTATGTAGTATTAAAAATATATAATTTTGATCAAAGACCTCCTTTTCTTCCATTGCACTGGAGTATATTATTGTAGTCTATTACTAATTAAACCTTTTTTACTAGGTGGTAGATTCCTTCTACAAGTAACCGTCCAGGTAGGTACCATTGCAGTGTCAGATATTCTGCCGCCAAGCAGCAGTGTGGTGAAATTACCGGTCACAAAGACTTAATATCTAATGTCTTAAGGGTTGGCAGTGATTATTCTGGTATTGCTAGCGTCTATAGGCTGCGGTGACTGTTTAAATAAGGCCGCACACTTGCTTGCCACCGTGGTAGTATAAAAAAAAATCCTTACGTAAACTGTCTTGTCATTTAATTTTGAATAAATAGTTAATATTTGTATCAATATAGTTTTTGATTCACTATCAGCAAGATAATTATAGATTTTTTCCTTGCAATATAACTTAAATGTTATAAGATGTATGAAGATGTCTGGAAGAAATCGCAACTAGCTATAAGACTGCCCAATGTATAAAATGTTTGTAATTTGTATTTCTTTTTCTTTTTAGTGTGGAATTAAGAGTGGTTTATCTATCTTTATTATTATTAGTATGTAACCATGTTTATATCACTGACTACCAAGAGACAATGTTATTTATTTATGTATCACTAAAGAATTCAATTAGTTACTTAATTTCTTTTTCAGTTACTTTTAACGTAACTTCAACGGAACCTGCTAATGCAACTACCAGCACTGGAATCCCTGATACACAAGGTAATAATTAATCAACACTGTATTATGAACTGCTTGAACTTATTTCTGAATATTGATAATAAGTAATATTTTTATGTTCACTTAATATTTTTTTGTTTACAGTTTCATCTATTAAAACCCCTAGAAAGTTGGTTAGAAGGAGATTAATAAGAAATATAAACGCATTATCTCCAAGATGCCAGTTATTTTATAAAGAATATAAAAAAGCAAAACGAGAAAACAATTATAAATCTAGGGCCAAAAAGGCATTGAAGTTTAGTAAAGAAAAATCTTTAGAGGAGTTAACTAAAAATATGAATCCTCTGACAAAGAAAGTTTTGTGGATGCAAATTAAAATGTGTTCGAAAAACAAAAAGGCCCGCAGATTTACAAGAGAGGAGAAAATTATTGCCCTTGCCATATATAAACAAGGCCCTAAATCATATAAGTTTCTCCAAAAAATATTTATTCTTCCGTCAAAGACTACATTAAAAAAAATTATAAGCCAGTTAAATATTGACACTGGGATCAACACCAAAATTTTTGAACATATCAGACAACAGGTAAAATACATTTTTAATAACTTTTAATTCTTTATATGGGAAATGAATATTCTTTATTGTTTAATTAATTTAATATAATAATGTCATTAATTTAGTAATGTAATACAAAACACTAAATGAATACTAACTGTAATTCAATTACATCAAATGCATATACAGTTAGTATATTTTATTTTACTTTATTGATATCAAAGCAAGTAATAATTAAACTGATTAACGTTTGAGGGAAATTAAATGTAAAAAATACATTTCATTGTGTTATTGTGAAAATTAATTATGTGTTATTTTACATATGTATTTAAAATTGCTACATTATGTAGGAATCTTTATTTATACTAAGTAGACAGCTCTTAAGATCTTAGTATGCTCTCTTATATTCATCCCTATTTGTTATCTACAGTGAGTAATAAAAGAACACTAGCTTAAACTCATTGATATCGCAGAATAATAAAATTGATACCACTACCTTTTTTGTATAAGTGCACTACTCTAGACGATAATTTGAAGAATTATTATGTATGTTACAGGTAACACAGTGGGATAGCAGAAAAAAATTATGTACAGTTGTATATGATGAAATGACAATTGAAACAGCACTAACCTATGCCGCCAATAAAGACAACATTGTGGGCTTTGTTGATTTAAATAAAAAGATCAACCAGTTCGCTGATCATGCCCTCGTATTCATGTTACGGGGTGCTGTTTTTAAATGGCAGCAACCAGTCGCTTTCTATTTCTGTGAAGGTGCTACTTCAAGCTTGCAATTAAAAGGAATAATAAAAGCTATTTTAGCTGCAGTGGCAGACACCGGGCTTATACCAATTGCCCTAGTGTCAGATCAAGGATCAAGTTTTCAATCTGCTATAAACAGTTTATTAGATGATACCAAAAAAGAACAATTACGTGCAGGAGACTCCATTGGTAAGTTGAAATTGAGTAGTAGATATGTGTAATGATGTAACTTGATTTAGTGCCGAAATTAAGCTAAGTATAATATTTTATTGTTTCAGATGACACTATTCATTTATATGGCAGTTCCATAAGCGTGATATACGATCCACCTCATTTGCTTAAAGGTATTAGAAACAATCTGTTAACAAAAGATATGATGGTCGAGGGAAAGAGAGTGACATGGAATGATATTCTTGACGTTTACAATGCTGACTGTAAACATGGCGAATCGCGAATCCTACACAAATTGACAGATCAACATGTTATTCCAGAAAAAATAAAGAAAATGAAGGTAAATATTGACGTTAACTTATAACTATTATATGAAAAAATATTTTAGTTATGTACTCTGGTGGTCACGAACGTTGTACCACCTTTAGGACGACAATCGCTTGCACGAGCCGGCCCAAAATGCACGAGGGCGGGGTAAGCGCACGTAATGGTATTCAAACGATTTTGATTGAAAACTGATACACCGTTTGTGTCCGCTATAGTACACATATAACAAAAATATTATTTGGTTTGAACTTTCTGTCTGTACTGGGTACCAATCTTGGCACCACCTAGAGAAATGTTTATTGACCGAATGCCCCACGATGAGTACTATGTTGGTATATCTCTGGCATGGCCTACAACCTAAATGGCTTGATGGGCTATGACTTATAATACATGGTTAAATTCGATTAAGTTGTGGGAGTGACATTTGACGGGCCCGTTGGTCTAGTGGTCAGACACCCTGCCTGCTAACGGATGGGTCGTGGGTTCGATTCCCGCCAAGTGTCTGGGTGTTGTTTATCTATTTAAGTATGTATTTACAAAAAAAAAAAAGTATATAAGTATTGGTATCAGTTGTCTGGTTTCCATAGTACAGGCTCTGCCTAGTTTGGGATCGGATGACCGTGTGTGGATTGTCCCAAGATATTATTATAATTATTATTTATATTTTTTAACAAATTACTAATATGGCGGCTGCCATTTTTTACTTTTTCTTCCGAAAACATCAACTTTCATTTGATACCCATATCAAATGAAATGTCTTAACGAGACTAGCTGAAATATATATAGGAATTTATTCAATGTATGTATAATTTTACCTAAGCCCACTTTTTTTGTTCGCAGTCGGGCTTTTTTTGCTTTCTTAATGATATAATAATATGCTGTTTAAAATGTTGATGAATGCAGATAAATAATATTTGACTCTGGCACTTAAGATATAAGCATTTCCTCATATGGAATTATGACTATGAGTACTTACTGTTTACTTATTATTATGCTTTGTTTTAGGTTAAGAATTGTGTACGTGTTTTGAGCAAGTCAGTGTCAGCAGCATTATCATACACTGCCGCTTTTCGTAAGTACTTCCAGAATATATTAATATAACATTTCAGAACATGTGGACGAAATTGGCATGTTATTTTTTTTTAATATTCAGTTAATTGCTTAAAAATATTGGTAAGTTACTATGAAATAGTAACTGTATTTAATAATTACCATAGAAAAAAATATATATTCATCTACTCATTGTATATTCCATAAAGATGCTTGTGTCCGTTCACATAGACCAGACACAGATATTGATATTGAGGCTGGTTTTCCTTGGCGCACCCGTCGAACATTTTTCAACATTCGAGGAGTCTCTTTCCATGTAAACCCTCTACGTCCTAGACGTTTATACCTATATTTTATATTTATACTGTATTTTTTTATTTTAGCTGTATATCCTGATGGAAGGCCTGTCAGTAAGACTATGAAGAACACAGCAGAAGCAGTGTCGTTTTTCGACGACTTATTTGACAGTGTCAATGGCGCAAATAGTAATGAAAGGGCATTAAAAGGCAAAAAATTACGTAAAGCTGTAACATCAAAATCAGAACATCATGAATTTTGGAACAAAGCCATAAAAATTTTGGAGAATATAAAGTTTATTGCCAAGGATGGGACACTTAAAAGTGTACCCTCTATTAAAAATTGGATCATTACTCTAAAAAGCCTTAAAAGAGTGTGGCAATTGTTGGCCTCAAAAAACATTAAAATTATGAGGCCCAGATACTTCAACTCAGATATAATTGAAAATTTTTTCGGGCAAGTACGTGCTTATAATTATAGGAGTAATGATCCAACTGCTTATGCATTTATAAATACGTTTAAATCATTATTAGTGACGAGATTCATAAATTTTCATTCTGAAAGTTATAATTGTGAGGAAGATTCCAGCCAAGGCATATTAAACATACAATCCCTTTTTGAAAATGTAAACACTGCACCAATATCTCAACCTATACCAGAGGAAATATCTGTTTTAAAAGATATTGAATTTAATGAAGAAAATATTCAAGAACAGGCAAGACGAGAACGCCTTAACATTCATTCAAGGGCATATACGGCTGGATGGGTAACACGCAAAATACTTAACAAAATTAATTGTAAAGAATGCAGAAATAATTTACTTACAAAAGATAGCAGTATTCACGACTTTATTAAACAAAAAGAATATAAAATAAAAACCCTTAGAAAATTAAACTATCCATCCGAATGTATAGTTACCAGTTTTGGAAATATTATTAAAACTACAAATGAATATTTGGAACAAAAAGGTCATGAAACTAATGTAGGTGAAAAAATTAAACAAGAAATAAGTTCCAAATATTCATTTGCATTTCTTGATTGCCAAGTGCATAAAAAAATTGTTCTTGAATATTTCTTGAAAATATCTATCAAACTCTGCATATTTAATTGGTGCAATGTAATTAATAAAATATTAAAAGGGATTGATGTTATTAGGGCCGAGAAATGTAAATTGCAACCAATGCAAAAAAAGGCACTACATAAGTTTAAGAAAAAATATAAAAATAAAAAGAAGTAATTATTAAAAGGCTGTTTTATTTATTTTTTAGTTTCTACCTAGTTCCTAAGTCATAAAATTAAAATATTAAAAGAAGATGGAACCTAACCCGATAAAATAATTAGGCTGTATGATCGTTAAACCTTTGCCTTAGCTAAACGTGCAGAAAGAAAAAAAAACAAATGTCAAATTGAAGTTTAAATGCCTGCATTACGGTTCAAAGGCAATGTACCCGACATGGCGGTCTGAACGTAGTTCTTACTGAGTAGTCTGTGGTTAGTATGCTTTGCGCTGTCAACGTGTAAGCCACAGATTAGATACTAGTAGCTAGCTAAGGTGTAAGCGTCGTCATTTGTTGTAAATATTTTCGCACGCGATCCTACGTTGGGTGATGCGTTGCGTTGTTGGGGAATAAATATTGCGTGAATCAATGATATTAAAAATCATAGATATGAACCGTAATTAAAATATTTTCTTATACATATATAGATAGGGTATGGTCTTTTTTTTTGTACAGTACTTTGTGTATTTTCTAAATACGCATAAAGGCATGTTACTTGATTTGACAAAGGCACACGTCACATTCGTTACATTTAATCGACGCGTGACTTACTGCTAGTTCACCCAATTTGGGTGAAATTCGATGTTTCACTTTTCGTGCGCTAATGGCATATCTTATCTATTGTATTAAATATCATCGGTATAATAAACAGTGAGTTGCGATGGTATGAATATCTGCATTGGTACGCTTTTTCAATACCAGACATCCGCGTTTAAAAGACGTAGTAACGTTTTCTTCAACGAGTAAAAGCTTTTATAAAAAAAGCGTTTTAAGCAAAAAGCTCTTTTAAAAACGCGCTTACAAAAATAAGCATAACGTTGAAACGAGTTGTCAATTATATTATAAGCCGTTTATCCCATCTCTAGTGGCAATAAATACATTAATGAAATAAGTAGCGAATAAAATACTGATCAAATTAACAATGGAAAAGTTAGCTTTGTGTCGTATTTGCTTGAATTCAAGTGTTCAACACATGATTAAAAATACACATCTTGAAAAGGTTTATGAAAAACTGACAGCGATGCCGGTGAGTAATGAAATCATACAATATCCAATAATTAGCATTTTGTTGTTGCATTTGTATTGCCGGTAGACTGACGAGAAGTTGCAAATTAATTTATGCACAAGATATCTTTCTAAATTATAGTAGATTACAGTAATAATTTGCTCGATTCCATGAGTGAGTGAGTGCAATGGCCATAGTCCCTTGGTATTTAATGACCATTTAATGCACAAATCACCTCACTTTTCAGACAATCAGGTAGACGACCTGTATTGTCACAACCTGTGAGGAACTAGGTACTAGACTAGTTTCTCCTGCAGGCTTAGATTTAAATGACAACAACAATACTAGCTACAGATGTGTGTGGTAATTAGTTTCAGACGAACGACATGAGACCACTGTCCGTGTGTTACATGTGCTACTCACAACTGCGGAACACAAAGAAGTTTATGTTGAAATGTCTGACGGCTGAAACACTCCTCATAGAACTTCTAAATCAGCCTCTGAATACCGAAGAGGAGGTAATGAATATGAGTTCAAAGTTGTCACATTTTTTTTTTGTCCCGGGCGAGTATCTAACCCATAATGTTTTTGGGTAGTGGCCAGGGTGGCTAACTATTACACTAACGGTTTCTCCTGTGTGGGGGGAGATGATCTTATTAATTAGTACCAAGTAGTAGTAACTCAACCATACCATGTTCTAAAGATGAATCAACAGTGTAAATGTTGTCATTACAGATAGATGTCAAAGCAACTCTAATAGACAGGTTGAAACTAAGTTCAGGGCTGTCTGTATCTCCCATTGTAACTGTATCCACTACAGATGATGAAAATAGTGAAATAGAAGATGTGGACATTAAACAGGAAATGTTAGATGAACAAGATGTTGATGCAATGGACACAGATCATGTAGGAGGTATATAGAAACAGTACTTTTTTAACTGTCTTATGTTCTAAATGAAATTGTATGTTGTAATAATATAAAATAAAAAAATGTGTGTTTGTTATGGTAAGAGAGATGAATAACTCGGGCGCCAGGGCAATATCCGAAAAAATAAAGAAAAAATAATTACCTGGATAACATCTGCGTTTCGCATAGGCTTCTAATCATAAGGGCTGGTGAGCAAAAGGCCGAAATAAGTTAGATCTTAATTATTTGTTAGTTAAATTTAGACCGATGTTCAATGGTACAAAATAGAGTAAAAAATTAAATTTAAATACCTCCATACAAAGTTAGTAGTTTATGAGAAAGATAAGTGTCCATGTCCTGTGTGATTCCTGTCCATATACAGAACATCATGGTCGGAATGGAAAGTCACAACCACGGCAAAACCGGCGAAATCCCCACTGGAGTTTCTCACGAAAAAATCGATTCCATCACTTGCCGAGTAGACGGAAGTCCAAATCAATGCATTAGAGCAGGATGCAAACGAAAATTTATAGTTCAAAAGAACAAAAAGCTAAAAGAAAAGGAAAAAAGAAGGCTGCGTTTAACGCTGAAACAAAGAATTCCTTTTCCATCACGTTACAATTCAAACCAAATATCAAAATATTTAAATAATACGTTGTCTCCATGGTGAGGACACTTACCGGCCTTTATTATTCAATTTATCATTGAAAAAGTAAGCGATTAAATACGCTTTATCTATACTATAATAAAACTCAAAGAGCACTTTTTCTGTACATTGAATATTTTTCCAAAATTTCTATGTCCCCCACATAGAAATACTATACTATCGACATAGAGGCCAGAACAATTTTTTTTGGAATGATTGTCTGTCTGTCGTTCTGTTCGTCCAGGTATCATTTGAAAACCCGTGGATGGATTTTGATAGGACTTTCACTGATGTGTTGTGCAGAATTCAAGGTATAAGTTGGTATATAAAACATCACGCTATGTTTCATAGGGGCTAAGCAGTGAAACATTACTTGCACATATTACCACATAATTTCCTTTGTATGTGAATAGGGTAATTATAGACTGATCAGTTAATCATTAAGATATGTATTATTACGCTATATACAATAGGGACTGAGCAGACATTTAGTTTGCATAAGATATGGCATTGGCGAAGGATCAATTTTTGTAAGGGGTAAGCCGGTCCGGTACACCCAGGACATTTTCATTCGATTTCTGTATTGTTCTAAGTACTTTGCTGATAGCAATATGACATTATATATATACATTACAATAACATTAGCAATATGACATTATTATTTATATCTTTGAAAAGTTAAAATCTGTAAATCCCGAGCGAGTCCAAACTAGATTAGGAAAGAAATAGGCATGGGAAAAATACCATTTCATTTAAAAGCCAGCGGTTAGGTCCGCTGCACCACCAAGGCTACATTTGTATAGGTAGGTAGAAATTGAGAATACGAAATTGCTAAATTTTTACCTAGGTAAAAGACCTAATATAATGATATACTCGAAATAATATAATGACCTAATATAATGATGACCTAATATACTCGAAATGATCTAACGCAATAAAATGTTTAACTACAATGTGAATTGTAGTACACACTACACACAATGAACAGCGCTCCCAAAAAACGTTTCAAGGTCAGGGCTCAGGGGGGTTGGGGGGGGGGGGGGGGTTGGTTCATGAAATTTTAATGAAACTCCCCAAGTCCATGTAGTGTATAGGTATTGTATTACAGTCGCAACAATAAACGATGCGAAAAATTTAGAACTTTCATTATCGAATACTTTCATTTCATTAGACAGTAATTTACGATGTTAGCGTGATTTACATTATGAACAGCGCCATCTATCGGTGAAATTGAACATACAATCACTATAGAACTTTAATCTTGTCGGGAAGTTTGGTTCCGATCTTCCGAGAATTGTTGGTTCTTGAATAAGAGGCGAGTAACTGAAGCGTAAACCATATTTAATCGGGAAAACTTAGCCTATATATACAATATTTACATGCTTACACTAGTGAACTCTCTACACAGTAAACGCGCGCTGGGATAACTGCGCGTTGCGCTCGCGACCGAAGTCATAAATATGACCCGCGCGTTCCGTACCGCAATAGTTGTCCAGCTGACGCAGCGGCGCGCGGACGCACAGCAGCGCTGCGCGTGCATGGCGATGCAGGCATTGATGTATGACACTACAATCTATATATTATATCAAAGAAAGTCGTGTTGTTACACTATTTATAACTCAAGAACGGCCTAACCGATTCGGCTGAAAATTGGTGGGGAGGTAGCTTAGAACCTGGAAACGGACATAGGATACTTTATATCCCGGTATGTTAAGGTTAAGCAACGTTAGGTAAGGTCATTAAATAGATGGGTGAACCGATATGTATGAAATTTTGTGTGCATATCGGGTAGGTCTGAGAATAGGTCATACAGTATATTTAATGCCGCTGATACCATGATTGACGAGGATATATAGAACGAGAGGAGGGTGCAAGAGAGGAGAAAGAGGGAGAGGGGATTCGAGGAGGGGGTGAGGGATCGGGGGAGTTAGGTTCAGTAAGGGGGGAGTGAGAAGGAGCAAGTTCGTAGAAGAGAGAGGGGGAGAGGGTTCAGAGAGGGGATAACAGGGAGAGGAAGAGGGGGAGCGTGACGGAAACCGAAGCGGGAAGGGGAAGGAGAGAAAGAGCATATAATTAAATTTTTTTTTATAAGAGAGAGAGATATGGAGAGAGATAAATCTAGGGAGGAGGGAGAAAAGGGGAGCAAAATGTAATAAAAGCGCGAGCGGAGCTGCACGGGTCAGCTAGTGAAAAATAAAATTCACGCCATCCTCTTAGTATAACAGAATTAGAAAAGTGTCGTCTGTCTCAATGACGGATTGAAACAAAATGTCCGCTGTTCCTAATGTCAAACGAGAAGATTTCCATGATCGATCGATGACATAGACAAAAAATTGTTGCTAGTGATGGATAAAATTTTACCTATTTAAGACCCAAAAATCTAAAGTGTGCTAAAAAACTTAAGAGACTTATGTAACACGTTACAATGTTTTTCAAATCTTCTGAATATAAAGACAGGACAGGACACAGACCTATTAAATAAATTTGTTATCAGAAAAGTGATCTGGTTTGGGGTGGGGGATCGGAATGAGATCCCTATTCATATTTACACCAATTTATATCTTTAAACCCGCTCAATCAAATGGACAGTCACCCCAGACAATGCTCAATTCTCCTACAATTCAACATCTTTTCATCTTACAGAGTCTCCTGACATCACCATCGGACCAACCATGATTGGATCACAGGTAATGCCGGATGATCCGGAGCAGATACATGACACACGCGACACTGCCGCCGCCGCGGGGGACCAACAATATCAACAGGAGGAATATTCGGATAATCAAGCCAGTGGTATGTTGTTATTGTATGTTTTTTGGGAGATAATGATTATCATTATTTACTGAGGTTGTTTGTGCAAGGAACAGTCACTGCAGTGTCACATATTCTGCGGCCGAGCAGCAATATGTAGACATTGCTGTGTTCCGGTGTGAAGGGCACTGTAGCTGGTGAAATTACCTGACACAGAAGCCTGAATATCTAATGTGTTTAAGGGTCCGTAACGCGCTAGTGATTCTATTGGTATCGTTAACGTCCATAGGCTGCGGTGACTGCTTACTGTCAGGCGGCCCGCAGGCCTGCTTGCCACCTAGGTGGTAAAAAAATATGCTTCCTAAATTTATACTACTAGCAATTTATAATATGGTGACTATTTTAGGTCCCACGCTCTTCCTGGTATACATAAGTGACCTTTGCTCCTACGATCTCCCTGCTGTCATTTTTCAGGCTAACTCATGAAATGAGGTCACTTCTATAGCTCAGGAAGGCCTCAAATATATTAGACAAAATTGCCGTGGCCTTTAGAGTAAAAGAGCGCACTGCGCCTAACCAACCCTTTTAAATAAAAATACACACTGGCCATTAGAGGCCATATACATAAAAACATTCAATGTAAGTATGTGTGCCTGTCTTGAACAAGTCCAGGTTATTCAATACGTTTTTTTTTTTATTTTTTTTATTAGCCTGAAAGTATGTCCCACTGCTGGGCAAAGGCCTCTCCCCCACTACTCTTCCACAGATCCCGATCTACTGCCACCTCTGTCCAAGCACCGTCCGAGAATTGGTCTAACTCATCCTGCCATCTTCTCTTTGGTCTCCCACCTACTTCTGCGGCGCTCAGGTGGTGTCCATTTCGTGACAGTACTTGGCCATAGGTGTGTCCCCATACGTATCACGTGCCCTGCCCATTCCCATTTCAACTTTGCAGATTTCACACCAACATCAGCTACACGAGTAATGGAGCGCAGTGTGGTATTTCTAACCCGGTCTATCAACTTTACACCAAGTATACTGCGCTCCATTGCCCTTTGGCAAATCTTGAGCTTGGACATTTGCAGCTTTGTTAGAGACCAAGTCTGGGCACCATAAGTTAGAATAGGCAGAATACACATGTCGAGGAGTCTACGTTTTAGGGATATCGGAAGGTTTCCCTTCATAAGATTCCCCATGGACCAATAGCTCCTCCAGGCGTTTTCAATGCGTCTTTCGACTTCTTTCTCCTGCCGGTTATTAAACGAGACTATCTGGCCCAAATACGTATACTCCTCGACATACTGTATTACTTGCCCATCCACTTCCACTCTATATATTTTGTGCTGTTGGTCATAAGCTGTGTCTTTGATCGATTTATAGAAAGCCCAATTTCAAGACTCGCCATGCTTAGGTCTTGAAGCATTAGTTGAAGTTCTGTCGCTGACGACGAAAAAAGTATTATGTCATCTGCAAAGCGAAGGTTTGTAAGCCGTCGGCTATTTATTGGAATACCGCGTGAAGACCAAGATACTGATAATTTCCTAAAAACCTCTTCTAAGACAGCGGTAAATAGTTTAGGAGATAATGGGTCCCCTTGTTTGACACCTTTTTCTATTACAAATTTTGGACCGGGATTTTGTAGCTTTATATTTGCTGTACTATTTTGGTATACAGTTTGAATAAGATTAATATAGGGGAGTTCAATATTTTGATTTTCTAATGCGGTTAGGATTGCGCTATGATATATACTATCGAATGCTTTAGTATAATCAACAAACGCTAAGTACAAAGGTTTATTATATTCTTGATATTTCTCTATAATTTGGTTTACGGTATGGAGGTGGTCAGTTGTGGAAAAATGTGGACGGAATCCAGCTTGCTCAGGTGGTTGATGAGAATCCAGGTTTCGGGCGATCCTATTTTCAATAAGTTTTGTAAATAATTTGTATAAGTGCGACGATAGGCTTATTGGCCTGTAATTTCCAATGTCAGATTTATCACACTTCTTATGAATTAAAATTATGTTCGAATGGCACATATTCTTTGGAACCTGGCCACTGTTTAAAATAGAATTACAAAGTTTCAAGAGATGGGGTAGAAGAACAGGTTCACCAAGTCGCAACATTTCGGATGTAATGCCGTCTTCTCCAGGGCTTTTGTTATATTTCATTCGACTTAACTTTTTTAATTTCTGATGATTCAAATTGAGGAATATTAGGAGAGCGATGATAAGCAAATTGTGTATATTTTTCATTGTTATTACTATATAGTTTCTTATAAAAATTTGTCGATATATCTAGAATTTTTTCTAAATTACTCTGCTTCACACCAGATTCATCTTTCAAACTTGTTATGTATGTTTTTCTCCTCATCATACCTTTTTTAGCAATTCTTAGTGATGAATTTGTAACAAGAGCAGTTCTTACTAAATTTGTGTTAAAATTCCGAATCTCTTTTCTAATATTTCTTTTAACCAATTTATCAATTCTTCTGTATTTCACTATATTACTCTTTGGTTTTACTCTTTCTTCTAATAATTTCAAAGTGTTATGGCTAAATTTATTATTACTTTTCCTAACCTGTTTAATTTTTTTAATAGTATAGCTTACACTTTCCACTATTTTGCCATAGTATGTTTCTGGATCTGTAAATGTTTCTGATTCTAAAGAACCAAAATAATTATTAAGTTCTAAGTTATACTGATCAATATTATTTATCAAAGTGCATTTATCGATTTTATTTAACTTGTTCTTAAATAGTATTTTCCTGTGAATTTTAACACTTAAGTATTTTAATTGATCAACGCCTTTCATAGACAAAACAGACTGACGCACCGTCAATACGGCTGAGAAAACTCTGTTACATTTTAAACAACTAAGCTGTGTTGCCAGTGATCTTCCTAAAATTATATTATTTTAGGAAGATCAGTACTGGCAACATACATATATAATCAAAGTTTATGCGATTCGATATTGATGTATTGTATTGTAGTATGGAGAGGGACAAACAAAACACATCTAATTAAATTAGAACGAGCACAACGAGCTATTTTAAAAATAGCTTACAGGAAGCCATGGCGTTATTCTATCGATATGCTTTACGGAGATTGCAAGCATCCTCGGGTGCGGCGACTATTCATCATATCCACAATCTTAAAGTTCCATAAACATGCTAAGGACACAGTTCGTGTAACCCACAGAAAGCTAAATTGGGATCGCCCGAGAACGAATACATCTTTTACACAAAGATATTATAAATTTGTGGGATCTTTTCTTTATTCAAAGCTATTTTGCTTCAATAATTGTACTCGTATATTCGAAATGACGAGATTTAAGTGTTGGCATACTGCTTACAAATGGATACAAAAAACTAAGACGAAACGGAAAGATTTCTAGAAATCCTTCTATAAATTATTACAAACTAGCTGACCCGCGCAGCGCCCCCGCTTTTATTACATTTTGCTCCCCTTTTCTTCGTCGTCCTTTGATTTATTTCTCTCTCCATCTTTTCTCTTACCCTACGGCTACATATGCGCGCGAATATTCGTGTCGCCCTGTCGCGATAAAACTTCGTGTTCGCCCAACGGCGAAGTTGCTGGCTACATTATCGTCCTAGCAAATGCACGTGGCATTCGGGCGAATATTCGTCGGAATCAGTGTTGCCAGATGCATACCTTTGGCCAACCAAAGGTATGCATCTGGCAACACTGATTCCGAAAACTAATAATATTCAAGGTATACGTCTAAACGTATACCTAGTATATTATTAGTCTAAAACCTCATAGCAAAAAAAAACACACAGGAAAACTATGTTTGATTGCCGAGGTTAAAAAAATAACGTCGTTTGTAAAACCACTAGATTTCCGGCGCAGCTTTGCCAGCGTAATTTTGTGATGCTTCTTTCTTAAGAACCTTCTCTTGACAATAACAAACACAAACAAAAAATGAATTAGCGAAATTGGTCCAGCCGTTGAGGCGTGTTTTCGTGACCAAGGGAGTAATAGATAAGGATTTTTTTAAATAAGGTACAAATAACAGAAGCAGACAACATTTATTGATATTATAATTTACGGACGGCATTTAAGTGTCAATATTAAGTAAAATTTAAGTACAATTTAGTCAATAAAACTTACAAATTCTGCTTAAACATCTGTATCCAATGTTAATCTGTATCGTAAATCGAAAATCTGTATATAAATAAATACGGAGAAATCTGTAACTGTTTATATGGCAACGCTAAAACTGCAACGGTAATGTGTAGCCAGTTCGGCGAAGTTTGTCGCGACAAAATCCTTTGATGCGTGTCAATTTACCGACAACACTGCGATGGCATTCGTGTTCGCCCGAATACATCGCGGTAGCACGAACTGTTTGGCCACACTTGTCGCGACAACGCGAATCTTCGCCGAATCCCGCAGATGTAGCCCCGCTATTATAAGAAAAATCATATTCTATGCTCTCTTCCACCTCACTTTTCCCGTCCCGTTTCGGTTCCCGTTACACTCCCCCTCTTCCTCTCCCCGTTGTCCCCTCTGAACCCTCTCGCCTCACTCTTCTCCCACCTTGCTCGCCTCACCTACCCGATATTTACACAAAATTTCATACAAATCAGTTCAGTCGTTTACGTGTTATAAATATTGTAACTAACACGACTATATTTTTAACCGACTTCATAAAAAAGGAGGAGGTTATCAATTCGGTTGTATGTTTTTTTTTATGTTTCTTACCTCAGAACTCTTTCGTTTACGAACCGATTTGGAATATTATTTTTTTCAAAATCAAGTTCTGATGATGGGAACCATGAAGGAAGGTTGTCACGAGATCTCAGCACCAATAAACGTAGATCCGCCGAGTTTGGGTTCGTTGGGTAGCTCTCGATGAGTAGTTGCTAGAAAAATGGTGATCAGCGTCTGATGATGGAGCAAGAAGGTCGTCACGGGATCTCGGCACCAATAAACATAGACCCACCGAGTTTGGGTTCGTTGGGTAGCTCTCGACGAGTAGTTGCTAGAACAATGGAGATCAAGGTCTGATAATGGAGCAGGAAGGTCGTCACGGTATCTAGGCACCAACAAACGTAGACCTACCGAATTTGGACTCGTTGGATAGGTCTCGACGAGTAGTTGCTAGAAAAATGGAGATCAGGGTCTGATGATGGAGCATGAAGGTCGTCACGGGATCACTGCACCAATAAAAGTAGATCCGCCGAGTTTGGGCTCGTTGGGTAGCTCTCGATGAGTAGTTGCTAGAATAATGGTAATCGGGGTCTGACGATGGAGCAAGAAGGTGGACACGGGTTCTCGGCACAAATAAATGTAGACCCACCGAGCTTGCAGTCCATAGTTCTCGAGGACTACGAGTATAACACCTAGATATCTTCGGTTTATGGCAATTGGTTAGTTTTATTAAGATATTGTCACATCTACATTTTTTAAAACTTTTGCTTAATCTTATATTTTAGTGATTGTCCATAGTTGTGTTATGTAGTGGGTGTTTTTAAAATAAATATTAAACTGGCTGTTTGTCAGAATAAAATATAAGTTGTTAACAGTTAATCTAATAATACACCACCCACCACTAAATAGAATAAAATAAAAATATTTTTTGCAAAAAAAAAGAACCGCTTTCAAAATGCAACTAAAAAGCCTGAAATAATTTCTAAAAATTAGTGGTTTTTACATATACATTGTTGGACTTGGACTACAACATATTGTAAATACATATTACTATCCAAGTCTGCGCCTAACGTCTAGCAAATACTTACAAGGGCAGTAGGTACCTAACTGTTGTCCTGTTGGCGCCGTCTTTGATAGTAATATGTATTTATAATATGTTATAGTCCAAGTCCAACAATGTATATGTAAAAACCACTAATTCTTAGAAATTATTTCAGGCTTTTTAGTTGCATTTTGAAGGCGGTTCTTTTTTTTGGAAAAATTATATAGATAAGGTAACATGAGTAGCAGAGTGTAATAATTATGTTTACTATTTATTATGGTTACGGGAATTCAAAAATTAAAAACACTACATTATTTAGTTTCTTATACACAGGTACCTTCTAATTGTTTTGGCAGTTTGCTTACAATATTACTAAATTTACTAATTATTAATTTACTTTATTTATTTTTATTTGGAAGACGCTGGCCTCCACGACACAGGGTGGAGCTCAGTGATCTGTTAAAAGGTTAAAAAAATATAACTAAGTAATATATATACTATTAACCTACTGTGTAACGTCTTGGGAAGGTACGACAAAAACTAATTTACTTAAACTAGAAAGAGCCCAGAGAGCAATTTTAAAAGTAAGCCAGGCAAAGATTTATTTTTCTATCCCACTAAGAATCTATACCAACAATGTAAGGTATTAACAGTTCGACAGCTATTTATTCTTCACACGGTTGCAAAAACACATTCTCAAATTAAGTACAATCCCAATAAAATTAATAATTGCGAAGAAGAAGAAAAGATAGGGTTTGTGATGGTAACCGTTTTAATACTAGTTTCGCACATCGATTTTATTGCTATCAAAGTAGTAGTCTTTATAACAAAATTAACCGAATCTTAACAATTCATTCACCAACGAAAACACAATGTAAAAACGTTGTTAAAAATATCTACAAGATCTAGATTATGTTTTTACAGAAAATATAATACATTAATGGGAAATGGTACCCTCAAATAAAGATAAAACACACACAAGACGCACACAGACATCGATACGCACAAATGTACCTAACAGCACTCCTTACACGAGGAAAAGGAATATCCGATGTTTCTTGAAAAAAAAACCGGTAACTGGTGTTATACATTTTGGGGAAGGACCTGGTGATCGGTATCACAGGGTAACCTATTTCAGACACCAGCTTCTTACCGAGTAGAATGTGACAGAATCCAGTATTAGATATAAGTTATAACTGTATTTCCTTAAGGTCTATTTTGTGAGGAGAAATAAATGAAATATATTATTATTAGAAGAAAACTCATTTAATGAGTTAAGCTGGCCCTTTGTAATATCTTTACAAGGATAAATAAATATTATTATGGATATAGTAGGTATGGAACAGACCTGTCAGGATCAACTGCTGGAATTAAGATATAAACTGCAGTTGACTCAGGTGTAGGGACTATTGTGTATGTGCAAAGATTTCTAGATTTTTACACTGGGCTATTGCAACAGCCGGGGTCATTTGCCATAATTAGTGTACTAATTATATTTTGGCAAGCGGTGACTTGCATCTAGTGGGTACTAGATGGGCTCTCCATATGGCCGTCCGCTAGAGACGACGGAGTGCAACACCGGTGCGAGTGGCTCAGGGGTTATTATTATTGATTATATTGATCTGTTGATATCTCGGGCTTTGCCCGGTTTTTTATTAGGCTTGCGTGGGGACGATCCAACACGTAGAGGCCTTTTTTGAGGAAATAAATATAAATGTAAGGATCACCTCCTGGGATCAACTGCTGAAAATGAGACATAACAGCAGTTGACCTCAGCAGTTACAGGAACTATTGCAAGCGTATGGAAACAATTCTAGTTTTACGTGGATTAGATTGGTGGACTAGAAAATTGGCTATTACAAGAGGCCGGGGTCACTTGCCATAATTAGAGAACTAATTATTTTTTCGGCAAGTGGTGACTTACCACCCACTAGATGGCCGTCCGCTAGAGACGACAGAGAGCAACACCGGTGTGAGTGGCTCATGGATGTCGAGAGGTGTGCTGCGCTTTCTCCGTGGTTACTCGCGGCGTTATGCCCTTTAACACTTCCACCCCTGGAGAGCTCTAACAACTCCTCTCTGGACGGCCAGTTAAGGTAAGCCAGAGCTGACAGTCTTGCGGGCCTTCTTCGGTTTCCACTCGGCCGACGAAGACACGCCGAGGTGAGGGCCCTGACCGACTCTCTGGAGCACTCGGGTCAGTGGTGTCGGTACGCCCCAACAACCAGTGGCGTGCAGTCCATATAGGCAAAAAGTGTTTGCCTACCCTGTGATTTCATAGTAATATTTCGTTTTCTTTTCAATTATTTCACCATTGTAAATAAACAAAAGCACGCAAAATGTTTGAAATCAATCACCTATGCGCAACGAACTTATAAATTCACTGTACTATATCTACACATAAATGTAAAGATAGATTTCGCGCGCGGGCCACGCAAAGTCACGATACGGCGGGGTCTGGATTTTCACACATTCAAAGAGATTTATTGCACACAGACTCACAACGATACACGCGCCCATAAATAATCTGACATGTATAATAGAAGAAATATCACGCACACAGATAAAGGACAGAGGCACAGAGAGACACTGCTTACCAAGTGTGTTAACGCCATCTATCTCTTGTTATAGGCCTAGGCGACAAACTGCATTAAGATTTTTATTTGTTAGATGGAGCTTTAATAAATTTACTACATATGTACTACCGACATGGGCATTTTTTAAACGTCGCCTGCGCCTATAACAAGAGATAGATGGCGTTAACACAGAATTATTTATATTTTTGTGGGTTGACATTATTGCATAAAATTGCTCAAATATTCCTGACTATATTTTATTTCACTCCCACAACTAAAACGATATTATTATGTAGGAAGTACCTAAGTATATTAAATTAAAATCCATGCAGCAAATAAACATACGTACTATCGAAAAATATAATTTATTGACTAAATGATTACGACTTGTTTGTTTTGAATCAATACAACTCACCCCCTTTGTGCACAATAGCTATATATATAGCTAAATTATTATCTCTCGCAAAACACGACCTCTCGCAAAGTACGTACATACCCGCACCGCTTTATATTCTATGAAATAATTTAAAAAACATTACAAAAAGAAACTTCGATTCTAAGAGGATACGAACTCGTGTCTCGCGAATTGCTTCCGAACGCCTAACCAAATATTCTACGATTGCAACAGCTGAGTGTGTAAAATTAGCATTCATGTCGTAACATAAATATCTATCGGGACTAAACTATATCGAAATGTCACTTTTGGTAGGCAGTGTCTCTTCCTTGTCTGTGTGCGTGATATTTCTTCTTATTAAACATGTCAGATTATTTTATGAGTGCGTGTATCGGTGTGAGTCTGTGTGCAAGAAATCTGTTTGAATGTGTGAAAATTGAGGCAGAGCCGTGTCGTGTCGTCGCGAAATCTATCTTTACATTTATGAGTAGACTAGCTGACACGTGCAGCTCCGCCCGCGCTTTTATTAAATTTTTCTCCCATTTTCTCCTTCCTCCCTAGATTTATCTCTCTCTCTTATAAAAAAATCTAATTATATGCTCTTTCACTCCTCTCTCTTTCCCCACTCCCGCTTCGGTTTCCGTCACACTCCCCCCCCCCTCTTCCTCTCCCTGTTATCCCCTCTCTGAACCCTCTCCCCCTCTCTCTTCTACGAACTTGCTCCTTCTCACTCCCCCCTTACTCCACCTAACTCCCCCGATCCCTCACCCCATCACCCCCTCCTCGAATCCCCTCTCCCTCTTTCTCCTCTCTTGCACCCTCCTCTCGTTCTATATATCCTCGTCAATCATGGTATCAGCGGCATTAAATATACTTTATGACCTATTCTCAGACCTCCCCGATATGCACACAAAATTTCATACATATCGGTTCACCCATCTATTTAATGACCTTTCCTTATATTTCTTAACCTTAACCTAGTGGCATGAAATATATTTTACGGCGTATTCTCAGACCTACGCGAAATGCACACAAAATTTCATACAAATCGCTAGCGGTATGAAATATACTTTATGACCTATACTCAGACCTACCCGATATGCACAAAAAAAATCATACAAATCGGTTCACCCATCTATTTAATGACCTTATGTAACGTTGCTTAACCTTAACCTACCGGGATAAAAGTATCCTATGTCCGTTTCCTGGTTCTAAGCTACCTCCCCACCAATTTTCAGCCGAATCGGTTCGGCCGTTCTTGAGTTATAAATAGTGTAACTAACACGACTTTTTTTGATATAATAAATAGATTAAAGTTCTATAGTGATTGTATGTTCAATTTCACCGATAGATGGCGCTGTTCATAATGTAAATCACGCTAAGATCGTAAATTACTGTCTAGTGATATTCGATAATGAAACTTTTAAGCTTTTCGCATCTTTTATCGTTGCGACTATAATACAATATCTATCTATACACTACCTGGACTTGGGGAGTTTCATTAAAATTTCATGAACAGAAATCTAATGAAAATGTCCTGGGTGTACCGGACCGGCTTACCCCTTACAAAAATTGACCCTTCGCCAATGCTATATCTTATGCAAACTAAATGTCTGCTCAGTCCCTATTGTATATAGCGTAATAATACATATCTTAATGATTAACTGATCAGTCTAAAATTACCCTATTCACATACAAAGGAAATTACGTGGTAATATGTGCAAGTAATGTTTCACTGCTTAGCCCCTATAAAACATAGCGTGATGTTTTATATACCAACTTACACCTTGACTCCTACACAACACATCAGTGAAAGTCCTATCAAAATCCATCCACGGGTTTTCAAATGATACCTGGACGAACAGAACGACAGACAGACAGACAATCATTCCAAAAAAATTGTTCTGGCCTCTATAGTATATACTGGTATATCTCTATACATACTGGTTTCGCTTCGCCCACTTTCATTATTCCCTTCATACATGCTCTTCGGTTTAGGGTACTCTTGACCTGGCCTTTTTTCAAGACGTCCCTGATTTGGTCTTGAAACGTCCGCCTAAGTCTACCCCTTCCAACACTTTCATTCGCACTCGCCTTATACATTATTTTCGTCAATTGTTCCTCATTCATTCTCCCGACAGGGCCAAACCATCTCAGCATACCTCAATTTTTGTCACAACATCTTCTTTCATACCACAACGTTTCCTTATGTCACTATTTCTTAACCTGTCACTATACCTGTCTGCTGCAATGATCTGCAGTTGGTCCAATGGAAACCTAAATTTACTGCAAATGCTTTTTCTATCGTCTAATGTGTGGGTTACAAGGTGTTTTAGTTGTTTGCATCAGGGATGTTGCGGATGCCGATTTTTTCACATCCGCGGATGTGAATGCGGATGCGGATTTTTTAAGACTCACATCCGCGGATGCGGATGCGGATGTTTAAGATCTTATATAAATACTAGCTGACCCACGCAGCTCCGCCTGCGCTATTTTTACGTTAACTAAATTTTTAATAACAGACATTTGCATCGAATACATAACCTCCTTTTTTATATTCGGTTAAAAACTGTGACCCACTTTTTACCTGCTCTCCGAAGCACGGTCCCGTTTAGTTCAAATGGTGTTAAACGGTCACCCATCTATTTAATGACCTTACCTAACGTTGCTTAACCCGATCGATTACAAAACCTTGATAACAACTCTCTATGAGTGTTCCCTTACTAATATTTATTATATTATAAAGAAAAATTGATAAAATCGGACCAAACGTATAACCAAGTACCCATTTTGACTTTAATCCCCTCTCCCAAAAGAACCGTGCTAGATTACGGGATAAAAAGTATCCTATGTCCTACCTCGTAGTAAGATCTCAAATCATGCCAAGTTTCATTTGAATCCATTCAGTAGTTTCGGCGTGATGCTCAGCTGAAATACAGACAGACAGACAGACAAACAGACAGACAGACAAAAATTTAAAAAATTACATTTTCGGCCTCAGTATCGGTTATAGAATGCCCTCCAAATATAATTTTCAAAATATCTTCAATGTACAGATTTGGGCCTGTTACAGTTTTATTATAACTATAGATAGTATATGAATGAAGAATTAAAACAATGTTAAAGTCATTATTAACATTTTTATTAATGAGTATTAAGTAAAATACTCCAATTTTTATTTAAGTACTAACCTTTGATTATATATACGTCTAGATAGCGTGTTCGATGTTCAAACACTTGACAATATCAAGTATACCAAAACATCAAATTGGTATACTTGGTTGTTTAGTATCACTTGAACTCTACCGATGGTTTGTACTCGCAAAAAAAAAACATTTTAATACAGTTGCTCAAAAAGTGGCGTATTGCAGGGATGTATAGCGTTCGGGATGTAGGCTATTACGCACTAGTGCTTTTTCTTTACCTTTCCCGCACTCGTGCGTTTTCTTTCCCAACTGTCAAAATAATGTCTATTAAAAAGAGAAAAAAAAAATAACCACGAAGTTTTTACTAAAAAGAATTCATAGAAGTTTTTACGATTCAGCTACTAATTTGTTTCAATATCAGATTTGGGTGTATGGGCATATTTCCCTTTGCCTACCCAGAATGGATAAAGAAAACAAAAAACTGCTTATATTATTTTACGGTTGGCGCCATTTTCCAAAAAAAATCCTTGTACTTTGTTTGTTGTGAGTTTAGTTGCTTGTTGCACAAAATGAGTAATTTCGACGATATGTTTTTTGAATTAACACCACCCGAACTCAGTATAATTGCACAAAATGCTTCGGAGAACATTTTACCGGAAAAGTCAAAAAGTCGCTACATATCTACATACGACGAATTTATTGCGCGGAGAGAAGAGAAAAAAGCAAATAGTTTTTCAGAAAATGTTATGTTGGCATACTTCTCCGAACTCTCAGCAAAATTAAAACCTTCTACGTTATGGTCGAGGTTTTCGATGATAAAAAGTATGCTGAAAATAAGGAACAACGTGGATATAAGTGAATACCCAAAACTAAATGCTTTCTTAAAACGACAATCAGGCTGTTTTACAACTAAAAAGTCGAAAATATTAACATCTAATGAAGTGGAAAGGTTTTTGAACGAAGCTCCCGATGATCGTTATTTAGCCACAAAGGTACTTAACTAATTTATTAATAAGTACTTATATTTTTCTTTAGTATTCAGTTTACGAAATCGCAAAATACACTTTATATAGTATTTAAAAAAATATTAATCAAATCCCTTTTGTAGGTTGCGCTGATTTTTGGTGTTGTTGGAGCTTGCCGCAGAGAGGAGTTAGCCAATATTACTTTAAAAGATATTGCAACCCATGGGAAAATGCTACTAATCAAAATTCCGAATACAAAAAATAAGATACCGAGAAGCTTTGTTGTTGAAGGAGATTTTCTTAGAATAGTGCAAAAATATATGATTCAGCGGTCCCAAAAAGCAAAAACCGACCGTTTTTTCCAAAATTATCAAAAAGGAAAGTGTACAACTCAAGCAATCGGGATAAACAAATTTGGTAATATGCCAAAAGAAATAGCTACGTTTCTTGGTCTGCCGGATGCTGAGTGTTATACTGGGCACAGCTTCAGGAGGACCTCTGCTACATTATTGGCAGATTCGGGAGCCAATTTGACGTCCTTAAAGCGACTAGGAGTTTGGAACTCAGACAAAGTTGCAGAAGGCTATATTGCTGATTCAACAACAAACTAGAAACTGGGGAAAAAATCACACGATCCATTAATTTAAAGTCCAGTCCGTCTCCTTCACATGCCAATACTGAAGAGAACAATCGTCCATCTACCGTCGTTGATATCGATAATTCATCAGATCCTATTCCATCAACTAGCAAACGCCAATGTTTAACACCTTTGACAAATATACATGAACAATCATACGAAATTAATAATAGTTTGTCTCAAACAGTAAATATGCAACCTAAAACTTCCCCAACTTAACAGCTGTAACAGCTCAGTGGGCGAGCGCTTGCCTTGGAAACAAGGTGCGCAGGTTCGAACCCCGGCTCGCACCTCTGATTTATTTAATTAATCATGTGCGAATCGTCTTTGTGCGATTGTTACTAGCTTTCGGTGAAGGAAAACATCGTGATGAAACCTGCATGTCTGAGGAAGCCTAACTAGCTTTCGAAAGACGTGTGAAGTCCGCCAACCCGCATTTGGCCAGCGTGGTGGACTATGGCCTAAGCCCCTTCAACTTGAAGGGAGGCCCGTGCCCAGCAGTGGGACATAAGCAAGGGCTGGTATTATTATTATTATTATTATAAAACTTCCCCAGTTACTATTAAAAACTGTACCAATTTCAATGTACATGTGAATTATAACTTTTATAAGAAATAAATGATAAGTTAGTTGAGTTTGTTGTGTATTTTTATTATTTTATTAAATTGCTTCGTTTTTTCGCAACTGTATTAAAAATAGTTGTTCAGTACACGTGCGGAACCGTCATTGCAACTTGTTCCGACTGTCAACCCTCGCCTTCGGCTGCGCCTCGGCTCGGGTAGACATTTGTCGGAACTCTTTGCAATGACAGGCTTTCCGCACTCGTAATGAAATATACTATTTTGCCGAATTGTGTAATCAAATCGTGAAAATATTAACTAAGTAAAATTAATAAAGATCCTAACTTAATTTTCCATTCATAAGTCTTAAGAT
Source organism: Furcula furcula (assembly GCA_911728495.1). Lineage (NCBI taxonomy): Eukaryota > Metazoa > Arthropoda > Insecta > Lepidoptera > Notodontidae > Furcula > Furcula furcula. The sequence goes on from OU452242.1 coordinate 54,444,987, forward strand.
TCTGTGAGGGATTATTATAAAAACTCGATTGTTTTTTACGACAATTTGTACATTGTCCGACTAGACTGGTGTGGCTAGGTAATAATGGGGGAATATATCTTAAGTCTGGGGTAATTTTTCTTTTGACAAAAATGAATTCAATGAAACTTAATACGTGGGTAGTGACCAAAACATGAAATAAATCAATTATAATAATTTTAATTTATTTTTTTGATAAATCAATTACTTTTATATAGGTAAGTACTTAGAAGTATTTTTTCTTCCTGGTCATGAGGCAAATAAGACGTTCACCTGATGGTAAGGGACACGCCATTTAATTTAATTTAATTTCAATTGAATTCAATTGAATTCAATTCAATTCTTTTCAATTCTTTTCAAATCAAATCAAATCAAATCGAATCGAATCAAATCAAATCTTTTATTTTATTTTATTTCATCTTATTTTATTTCATCTTATTTTATTTTATTTCATTTCATTTTTTTATTTTATTTTATTTTATTTCGATAACGCTATGGCTATTTATGGGAAAAATATTTATAACTGGAGATCCCCAAACACGCACACAACCACAGATGACGCGAGTGTACAACGAGGCCTACACGCACACACGAATAATGAGGTTGTTATGCTTATTAACGTAACGTTACAAGACTAATAGGTATCTAGACGTATATATAATCAAAGGTACTAACTTATTGGCATTTACCTGAAGATTTCCCAATAAATAATTATTTAAGTACACACACAATGATCACTTTATCACAATAACATTCAAAATCTTATAATATAAACGTTATGATTTATTTACAATAAACAAATGATGCACCAAAACAAATGCGTCGGATCTTGTCCACCAATTTCTTCGCTTCCATTGGTCATTCATTGTCGCGTGGGAACGGCACGCGCCACTGGGCGGCCCTGCCCATTTCTTTCTCGTCGCAACTTGTATTACATTCGCATTCGCATGAAAATCCGCAATGATTATTGCGGATGCGGATGCTGAAGTCCCAATTCTATGCGGAGGATCCGCATTTGCGGATGCGGATGCGAATATTCGCAACATCCCTGGTTTGCATATAATGGAAATTGCTATTCAATATCTTGTGATTAATCGGAAATCGTTAAACGCACTGAATAAATGATCTTGTAATACAATTTCTTTTTATCATAACTTCATATGCTTTTATTTTCACAACCAACTTATTATTTATTTATTACTTGATTGTCTGTAAAGTAAGATGCTCCATGCGTCAGATGGTTATGTAAAATGTTGGTCCTGCGCCTGGTCTCTCAACGGTCGTATCGGTTTTTCGTCCCGTCGTATTTTGAGAGGTAATCGGAAGCAACTAGACATATTTAATCGGTTTAAACTTAAAGCTTAAACAAGCCAAGTAAGTCGTATTAAGCGACGAAGTTAAAAAGATGTCCTGATTTTTCATGAAACATCAAGGTTGCCCTCTTAGAAAGGGAGATTCGACCTCAATGAAAGGGATAGCATTGACCTCAGTCATGTATTTGGGAGTGTTGTCTCCACTTTGACCCTATATCTTCATGGGTCTGCCCTCTATAACTTTATAACATAGCTAAAGAACGTTTTAGTGATAAAATGCGTTTATGAATAATACTTTTTGAAAATCATACTATAACGAGCCTATAAGTGTGTCAAAACTTTTTATGAATAAGACCGTTAGATAATATCTTCCTAAATAGGTAAAACCAGTTCGTTTCCGCTTGCCAATTACTGCGAAAAATAAAACATGAATTTAATTTTTAACCGACTTCAAAAAAAGACCAGGTTTTCAATTCGTCTGTATATATTTTTTTATGTATGTTCGCGCATAACTCTGGCAATTATGAACCGATTTGAAAAAATCTTTCTTCCATCCATTCTTTAATCCGTTGATAGGATCCCATAAAAAAAATATTGCTTACGAATAAGTAGTTCCTGAAAAATAAGACCGCGCAGGAAACCTGCAGGAATGCCTAAAGATGACGCTTTTGTTGCTTTTTAAGGACAAAAATGGTCATAACACTGGCAAATATTTATCAATTGTAATGATTCTTTTTTTATTTGAAACAGAACTACTGTAATGAATCTGTATGAATTTTATCACAACCGGATAAGAACTTCCTGGAGGACCATGAACGATGTGGAGGAATTTATCTAGTAAAACCCATAAAACTGATGTTCTCCATTACATTATTCTGACAAATATAAACCGATTTCGATGATTCTTTTTTTATTCGAGAGAGTAAACTACTATGATGATTCCATGCAGATTTCATTACGACCGGATAAATTGTTTCTGAAGAAACATGAATTATGTAGACAATAATGTGATCATAACATACCTAGATCATTTTACCGTCTTCGATGGTTCAATCTTTTAGTAGGAAAATATCACTAAAAAGTATAAAATAAAATATGTTCGATTTTTTTTTTTAAATATTTTATTATATATCTAATTGTATACTTAGATATTAATAACAAAATAGTCGACCTTTCTGATAATACTGATTTAACTATTGCGTATGCTATGTTAAAAAAATACCGGTCAAGTGCGAGTCGGACTCGCGCACCGAGGGTTCCATACATTTTGGACGTATTAAAGAAATTTTACTATTCATGTAACAACACCTAAGATAGCAAAAAAACTAAACCGCAAAACTAAGTTTGTTTGTCGAGGTTTTTTTAGGATTACTTTAAAACTGTACTTTTTAGAAAGATCATTTTATTTTTCCTGTAAAATATAGATAGACATGCATAACTCATAATTATTTCAGATTTTTCCCTCCACAAACTTCGGAGATAGGGGTGGGGGGAAAGGTTATTTTTTTTTTTTTAATTATCAGCCAAAAACTACGTCACATAAGCCAAAATAAAAATCTGTTTTGAGATGTGCAAATGAAGCCCTTTCATATGATACCCCACTCGATATAGTAGTCTCACTTTGAAATTTTGATGACCTATTTCGACCCCCATTAAAAAAAAGTTAAAGGAAAAATATATTATTTTCATTTGCGATGTATGCGGGTAAAAAAGATCTAAAATTATTCCAAGTTTCAAATCGATAGCGTTAGCGGTTCCTGAAATATATAATTATGTTTGTGACAGACAGACAGGCAGACAGACAGACGAAGTCTCACCATAAGGGTTCCTTTTTTACCTTTTAGGTATGGAACCCTAAAAAACCAATAACTACATACTTATCAAAAACCAAAATATAAATCTGCTTTAAAATGTGCAAATAAAGCCCTTTCACATGATACCCCACTCGATATAGTAGCCTCACTTTGATATTTTCAGACCATATTTCAGCCCCTATAAATTAACCATGGCATGTATTTCAAAATAAATATTTGTTAAGGTTGCTAGGCAACCATAAAAGTGTTTGGAAGATGGTTCTTGTAATTTGACTTTCATTAAAGAACAGAATTATTACGGCATGCTTTACTTTTATTTGTACTTTAGTAACTGTACTACAAGTATAAATTTAATAGGTAAACGAACTCTTAAAATGATTTTCCTGTGCTATTATCAGACCCTGATCAGTATCTGTCTAACTACTCGTCAAGATTTAACCATAGATTTATAATTCGGTGGGTCCTACATTTAATGGAGCCGAATTCCAGTTGCCACCTACCTGCCTGCTCCTATCACCAGACTCTGATCAAGTTTTTCTACCTACTGCTCGCAGCAACCTATCCAACTAATCCAAATTCGGTAGCTCTACGTTTATTAGTGCAGAGATCCCGTGACCACCTTCCTGCTCCATCATCAGACTGATCACCATTTTTTCTAGTAACTACTCGTCGAGACCTACCTAACGAGCCCAAACTCGGTGGGTCTACGTTTATTGGTGCAGACCACCTTCCTGCTCCGCCATGAGACCCTGATCACCATATTTCTAGCAACTACTCGTCAAGAACTACCAAACCAGCTCAAATTCCGTGGGTTTACGTTTATTCGTGCAGAGATCCCGTGATCACCTTCCTGCTCCATCATCAGACCCTGATCACCATTTTTCTAGCCACTACTCGTCGAGACCTACCTAACCAGCCCAAAGTCGGTGGGTTTACGTTTATTTTGCTATCTTAGGTGTTGTTACATGAATAGTAAAATTTCTTTAATACGTCCAAAATGTATGGAACCCCCGGCCTCAAAAAGAAGGTTCTCTATTCGACGCGTATGTATGTAATATGAATAAAAAAGCGTAATATTAATATATGTTAGTCTATGTGGGCTTCTAAACAAATTTACCAAATTTTATGAGTGTGTGTATGTCCGAATTCGAAAATTCTACAAGTACAAGTTTCATCAAAATCGGTCCAGTAGTTTATGAGCTATAAACTTTTTATGTTTTCAGTAAGTTACTGTAACGTAGACGTTCGAGTTGCGTGATAGTGCTGATACCTATCTTGGTAAAATAAATGTCACTAAAAAGTGTTAAATAAAATATTATAAAAAACCGACTTCAAAGTAAATTATCTAATAAAATATTTAAAAAAAAAATTGAACCGACTTCAATAACACTAAAAAGTATAAAATAATTTAAATATTAAAGAAGTTGGTGTTAGCGTACCTGCTGTGTATATTTGGCACCAACTTCAATAATATTTAAATTATTTTATACTTTTTAGTGTTATTGAAGTCGGTTCCATTTTTTTTTAAATATTTTATTTTATACTTTTTAGTGATATTTTCATACATAAAGATTGAACCATTGAAGACGGTAAAATGATCTAGGTAGGTTATGACATCATTATGATTTCACATTATCGTCTATATACTTTTACATAATTCTTGTTTCTTCAGAAACTCAGAAACAATTTATCCGATCGTAATAAAATTTGCATGGAATCATCATAGTAGTTTACTTTCTCGAATAAAAAAAGAATCATTGAAATCGGTTCATATTTATCAGAGAAATGTAAAGGAGAACATCAGTTTTATGGTTTTTACCAGATAAATTCCTCCATATCATTCATAGTCCTCCAGGAAGTTCTTATCCAGTTGCGATAAAATTCATACAGATTTATTACAGTGGTTTCTTCTTTCGAATAAAAAAAGAATCATTGAAATCGGTAAATATTTACCAGAGTTATGACCATTTTTGTCCTTAAAAAGCACCATAAAGTCATCTATATAGGCTTTCCTGCAGCTCTCAGTACGCAGTCACCATTCTTGTTTTTCAGGAACTACTTAATAATAAGCAATAATTTTTTTATGGGACCCAATTAACGGATTAAAGAATGGATGGAAGAAAGATTTTTTCAAATCAGTTCATAATTGCCAGAGTTATGCGCGAACATACATAGAAAAAAAAAATATATATATACAGACGAATTGAGAACCTCCTCCTTTTTTGAAGTCGGTTAAAAAGCATACAATAACGAAAATATATTGGAGTCGGTGTCAGTGTTAGTTAACATGATGTGCACAGACTTCAAAATAATTTATTTGGAAGTTGGTTTTTATGTTACTTAAATATTTACTATAATTTCATCACCTCTGTCATCTTCAATGATTATCTTTTGTGTTAGGTGTTATGGTGTGTTATTATAAGTGTATGTGCTCTTAGTTCTCTAGGCATAGGATGCTATCAGTTAACTTTTAAATGTAACGCGGGAACCACAACTTGAATCTAATGTTCCTTATCTACTAAACTAGGATGTTTAATTCGAGTCAGTAAAGTGACAGATAGAACTGTCAATGAAGTGTAATAGGGTGGCCAGCTAAAATTGTGATATTCCATAATCGATCGACTTACAATCATAATCAATAATATTCTAACTCCGCGCTCCGGCTCTGGTTAAAAACCTAAATAAAGGTCGCAATAATAATTTAAAAAGTGTGAACAACATGTAGGTGTATTTTTTGAATTATTAAGTTTTTTCAATGGGGCTAATCCTACTACTGTGACTCCTGTCAACCAAAATCTACAGTGGAGGGACCAAGATTTAACTGTTGTGACCCTCGGAACCCCGGGGAATCGGTAAATAGTTTTAAAATAAAAATCCTATTTCCCACCTTTTCAAAGCTAGAAACAAGTAAAACTATAGTTATAATAATTATAACATTGCGCTCATTGTACAAGAGATTACAAACCTAAAAAAAAATCTGTGGTATTTTTAGCACGCTTTTATTTTTATAATTCATAAAATAAAATTTAATAATTTTATGAGAATACAGATACAGGATATTAATAGGGAGATATGAAATAAAACTATTAATTTATGTATATATACTGGTTTATCCTAAATCTGACGAACTAAGTACATTCAGAGTCTGAATCTGTGACATTTATGAATCCGCAATACTGTCGATTAACTCAGTTTGGGAGGAGTTTTTCGGGGGGCGACACAGTTGTTCAAAATCCATTCTACAGATTTACATTTCAATACCATACATTGAATATAAATGACTTGCCATAACGGACAGTTGACATAATTTTATTTGATATACGTTAAAGTTGTCATATGATTTAGAATCTATACCAGCAATTGATATATCGATGAACTGTAATACTATAATTTTATATACTACTAATATTACATACTATTCAAGTATCATAATTTTGTTCGATATAATCTTAGAATATTATTCTAAGGATATAATGATGTTAACAAATGTTGTTTGTATAATATAATATGTATAGTATTCAGTTTTCATGACTAGTCTAGGGCAAAGTATATTTGATATATAGGTAGGTACGACGACGAGCGAAGCGAGGAGGAGTGTTAGGTTTTTTTTACTAGAACGCGCGAGCCGAGCGAGCGAAGCGAGCGTGCCGCGGCAGCGGCCGGCGATGCGTCAGAAGAAGAGTGTTAGAGTATTTCATTTGTGATCGAAAATGAACAGTCTAGGGCAGTCGTATATAGTAGGTATGTGCGACGACTGATCAGCGTATTGCAATTCGTGTACGAGAGTATTGCTCTTTTGATTTAGTCAGGCATTTTTTGTTTACTTTTGAAATATATTAATACTTAGATGATATTAAAATTCGACTAAAAATAAGTATATGTAGAGATTATATTTTTTCTAATAGTTATTTCATTTGTTGCGTATATCACGTTGCGTTATAGTTTATGAATGGTTTTCTTTTGAAATTATTTGTTTTGAATTTCGATCAAAGGTTTATTGTATTATATTTAATATATTCGACATGAATGGTATAAGTTTGTATACTTCTTTTCAATTTTTAATAATCGAACATAATATTAAGTACTTACCCGTTTTTGGGTGCTGGTGATTTTTCCTAAAATTATTATATATACTTATGTACTTACATATTATTTTTATAAAATATTTTTAATTTTAAGATAAGCAAAATAAAATTTAATTTAATACAACTGTCAATGCAAGGTGACGTCACTTCATCAGCCATAAGCCAATTTTTGTTCCGTGGATAAAGAGAAAATCGAGCAATTACGTGAAGTCAGTACAGAAAACGTTATGATGTCAATTTCAAAACTGTTTATTTAAATGTAATGCACAAAGTTTGTTTTCGAATTTAATTCGAAGCTTAGTCGCGAATAAAGTGAACAATTCAAACTTAGTCGAGAATAAAGTCGACTGAACCACATCAAATAAAGAATACAAAAAAGTGGTAACACTGCTAATGTCAAATTACTGACTCGAATTAAACATACATATGTTGACATACTAAAAAGTGAGGCTACCTTTTGCGCTGAAGTCCTCCCACTGTTTATACAATTAACTATGATATCGCAGTAAATATATTATTTATTTTATGTATTTCTTCTTTTCAGAAACACCTGTTGCAAATCAACCTGAGCTAGAGTCACAAAACAGAAGAAGTGAAGTTGTAAATTGTAATAAAGATAAGAAATATGTAAACATCCGTTCAAATATCGGTGTAGTGGAGGCAAGCGTATCTAACAATAGCCAGTCTGATGTTCACGATACCAATGATAAAAAATGTTATAATTATATTCCATCGAACAATATCACAACTATTTGTAAGCAGACATTGAAACAATATAAATTTAAATCAAATTCGGAAATCTTTAATATATCTCAAGGGAGCGTTTCGAACAGGAGTATTGAACGAATCGCCTATAAAGTATGTAATAATCGTTTAACCAATGGTGTCAAACCCAACACTTGCAATGTGTGTGATAAAAGTTTTAGCAGAAAAGAAGCTCTAGAACATCACATCCGGATACATACTGACGACAAACCTTTCACTTGCGATGTGTGTGACAAAAGATTTAGACATAAATATTATTTAAGGTATCATATAAGAGTTCATACTGGCGACAAACCATTCGCTTGCAATGTGTGTGATAAAAGTTATACTCATAAATCAACACTAATAACGCACACAAGGATACATATTGGCGACAAGCCTTTCAGTTGTAATGTATGTAATAAAAGTTTTACTCAGAAATCAAAACTAAATATTCACACCCGCACTCATACTGGCGTTGAACCTTTTACTTGCAATGTGTGTGATAAAAGTTTTCCTTTTAAATCAAATTTAAATATTCACACACGCACTCATACTGGCGACAAACCTTTCACTTGCAAAGTGTGTAATAAAAGTTTTACCAGAAAAGAAGCTATAAAAACTCACACCCGGATACATACTGGCGACAAACGTTTCACTTGCAATGTATGTAATAGAAGTTTTACTCATAAATCATCTCTAAATTGTCACGCCCGGATACATACTGGCGACAAACCTTTCACTTGCGATGTTTGTGATAAACGTTTTCCCACTAAACCAAGACTAATAATGCACACCCGGATACATACTGGCGACAAAGCTTTCACTTGCAATGTGTGTGATAAAAGTTATACTCATAAATCAACTCTAAAGAGACACACCCGCACTCATACTGGCGACAAAGCTTTCACTTGCGATGTGTGTGATAAACGTTTTACTAATAAACCAAAACTAATAATTCACACCCGGATACATACTGGCGACAAAGCTTTCACTTGCGATGTTTGTGATAAACGTTATACTCGTAAATCAACTCTAAAGAGACACATCCGCACTCATACTGGCGATAAAGCTTTCACTTGCGATGTGTGTGATAAACGTTTTACTAATAAACCAAAACTAATAATTCACACCCGGATACATACTGGGGACAAACCTTTAACTTGCAATACTTATGTGTGAAAAAAGTTTCAGCGAAGACTTCCTAGTGGCTGTTAGATACAATATCTAACATTTAAGATACAATATAATACCCACCAATCCACCTAGAATCACCTAGGTAGGTACGCTAAATAAAGCTTATGTATGAAGATTCCTAATTGTAAAGATAATAAAGAAACTAGGCTAGGTTTAAAAAACTTCTTAAGTATCACGTACGTAATGAAAACTATTCAAGTATGAGCCACTACTAGATACAATACATCTTTGTTACCTGCAATCTGCGCCCGAGTATCAAACCAACTATTATTTTGTACCCTCATTCGAGTGAATTTCAAGTCGTGTACCCAACATATATTATATTTTTAGTTTATTAAAACATATTGTCATGTACTTACATAATTCTATGTAAGAGAAATAAATTATCTTAAACGTGAACTTAATATATGTAAATGATAGTCTTTAAGTCTATATATCTATCTCTATATGTAGTATCTAGAGTGTGGATTGAAGCTTTTAGAAGTTGTGGTTGTGAGTGAAGGTTATGTGTGTATCATAGGCTATATAATAATATTAACGAAAACGAAATAAAAGCCAGTCAATAACAGCGTGCGTTTTGTTTTATTTGATGTTCCTGCGTTATAAGTATGTTTAAACCAGCACCTATCGAAGGTACATGGAATTTTTGCGACCACTGGTGACAAACCTAACACTTGCATTAGGTGTAATAAGCTTTACTAGTAAACGTAATTAGGGCATATTCTGATTCATGCTTGTTACATTATTAGATGAAAATTATATATAGTTTACCTAATATTTTTCAGGCTATAAGCATGATAATATACCTACTTACGCATATACTACATATACAGCTATGCAATTCATTAAAGTAACCAATCATGACTACGCTCGACAGCAAGCTCGATGTCGAATTTAGGTGCGCGTCCATTGGCACGCGCCGGACGCACCGCACGCACGGCACGCAACGGATTTTAGTTTGCTTTCTATGATTTTGACGGCCCGCATCGGAAAATGCCGGCGCGGAAAATGGACGCAGCGCTATGTAAAATCATAGAAAGCAAACTAAAATCCGTTGCGTGCCGTGCGTACGGCGCGTGCCAATGGACGCGCACCTTTAGTCTTCATTTCGACGATGAGCATAAATCCGCATTCATCATCACATTTCGGCTCGACGACGAACTGGAGGCCGCCGGCCGTGCCGTTCGCCGCCGATATCTAAGGCGAGTTAAGGACTTGACAAACCTGTTTTCGGAAATTCAATTTAAAAAAAATCGTTAGGAAATTGTCATAATGAACTAAGCTTTATCTATAACGAAACAATAAAAACTATATAAATCGATCGTTTACAAGCTAAGAGGAGATTTACAAGTTATTTTAGGTCACTTTTTTTTTTTCTTCTGGCGTCACACTTAGGCCTCGTTTACGGAGGCACGGAGCGTCGCGCGTCGCGTGTTGCGTGGCGTCTTGCATCTCTCTCACTCCTACAACGCCATATGTTTTAACTCACTGCGGGCCGCCCATCGCGACGCGTGACGCCCCGCGCCTCCGTAAAATATTGCCAATGTGTTACGAGAGTTCCCGCGCTTTTCACAACTTCTTATAAAAAATTATAGCTTCCATCAATTATCGACGGGTTTCGCCAGTGTCAAGTAGTTAAATAACAGTTACAAAAATGAGATAAAGTATTAAGTTAAAAGAGAAAACGAATTTTGGGGAAGTTGCGTTCGCGGTCGCTACCACCTAGATGGCGGCCGCGAACCAAAGTCTTTAGGTCACATAACCTGTATTACTTTGCGGACACCATTATGTAAGTATGTAGTGACGTGAGTGATCGTGGTGAATTGGCGATCGACAAAGTCACGATTTTTCACTGTGATTTCCTTGAAACTGGAACGACAGTCACGGTGATATCAAAATACTATTCCCCAATCCCCATCGCTAATACATACATGTAAGTACCTGTCTACTTGATATTCGTATTGGACAAATAATGAAAAGATTGTGCCACAAGCAAATTTTTTCTTAATAGTGTTATTTTCCATTGTAGACTTCTACAATTGGTAAATGTGTTTGCATTTCTTTTAGATAAACGGTTTTTCCGTTCATGTAAAAAAGTTTGTGTACTTTTTATAGTGTTAAAGATGGTAAACAGTCTACCCACATCTATATAAATTGATATGATTTTTTACAGAAAATATCTTTTATTTTATTTTAGGTGTTGAAGGGTAACTAGTCTACCCATATCTGTTTTTATTATATATCTTTTTTTTTCAGATAATATTTTACTTTAGACCATTTGACTGTTCTACAATTGGTAAATGTGTTTGCATTTCTTAAGTAAATGGTTTTTCCGTTCGTGTAAAAAGTATAAATAGTATTAATGTAAATAGTGTAAATAGTATTAACCCTTCGGGCCCAGCCGCGCCCGGCCGCTATTCGCGCGCGTACGTTTTGTGATGACGTAACTGTTTATGTTATTCGGCGGCCCGCCGTGGTTTCAAATTACGAACGTTATATAAACACAACCACTTAACCGATTTGCGTTCTGTAAACAGAGTTCTATTGAGACAGGTATTAACTATCCAGTATATGCTTTTTTAGAGTTATAAATATCGATTTTTTAAAGGGAAAGTCTAAAATAGGTGATTTTTTGGCAAAGCTGATTTTACCTATTTTTGAATTCGATTTTGAGGGTAGAATATTGACTCAGGCACTAAGAAAGATCCATTCTTTGCATCCAAACTCCTTTTTTACAAGTTTTAAACAAAACACTACCAAAAAAATCGAAATGAACTCAATTTTTTTAAAAAATGACGTCACTGCGCGATATGACGTCATGGTATGCAAAATTTTCGATAGTTAGATTGAATTTTATGACTTTATCTTTGAGTTGTTATCGTTATGATGTAATTACGATGTATTTACAACAATTACATTACAAATAATAACGGAATTATACCAAAAGTAAACAAACAAACAAAAAAATCACCTATGGTGATTTTTTTTTGTTTTTTCAGTTCGAAAATATACAATATTTTGACAAAATACACACTAACTACCCTCTACACAGCTTTATTATTACGTTAAAACAAAAAAATAAAACATTTCACCTGAAATAAAAGAATACTTACGATTTAAAACTAACATTCCGTGACCACAACTTTTAGTCCGTCCGGCCGAGACCACAGAGTACTTTGTATATACCAACGTAGTTAACGTAGTTCTTAGGTACTGAGTAGTCTGTGGTATATACTAGAAATATGGCCGAGACCAGCCCACAGAACACTATTACTGACCAGCCGACTTTCGTAACTGAATTTATGAATTAAAATGTCAAAAGAACTAATGAATAACGGGTCTATTTTAAAGATGATACTATGATGTAACCATAAAGCATAGGGTTCCCATACAAAAATTTAATTTCTACCATAAAAAAAAAAGATGAATTCCGTCAACGGCGGATGATACAAATACGTATCACCCGGGCCTGAGGGAGTCATTGCGGTGCGTTATGTTATGATACAAATACGTATCACCCGGGCCTGAGGGGTGATGGTAAACACATCTATTTATAATAATATGATTTTTTACAAAAAATATCTTTTAATTTATTTTAGGTGTTAAAGATGGTAAATGGTCTACCCACATCTATTTATAATAATAAGATTCTTTTTTCAGAAAATATCTTAGTTTCTGGTACCGAGAGTGAGGGAAGAGGGGTTGCAGTTGGTGGGGTGCAAAGCGTGTCTTGCGCTATATTAGTTTATTTTAGATCTTTTTGCTGATTACCTACACAAAATATGGAAAAGTAAAATGACCTTTCTCTGTCATCTGTGTGTGATTCACTTAAATCTATCGGAAGCGTTGTTACGATGCAAAAAGCAGCGTAGGTACCTTACCTTTAAACATTAAGGGGTTTGATTTATTTACTATTTTTGTCTTTATTAACTTTTCTTTGTTCTAGTAACATTGTCGACGGGCCCGTTGGTCTAGTGGTTAGTGACCCTGTCCGCTAACCGATGGGTCGTGGGTTCGATTCCCACCAAGTGTCTGGGTATTATTTATCTATTTAAGTATGTATTTACAAAAAAAAATGTATATAAGTATTAGTATCAGTTGTCTGGTTTCCATAGTGTAGGCTCTGCCTAGTTTGGGATCAGATGACCGTGTGTGGCTTGTCCCAAGATATTATTATTATTATTATTGTCACTGTCATTGCAATTCACTTCACTCTATTTGTTAAGTAATAAACTAATTTTAACACCTTGTACAGTAATTTAAATTCTTTTCCAAAGATTGTTTGTTTATTTTTCATAGTTGTGATAATTGAAATGTCAAACGCGAACGGGCTCAGTAACGCCATCTGATAGTCCCGAACAAAATTACGTCGAGTTCACAGACAATAAAGTAAATAAAACTTAAGTAAAACTTTATTTGCAGTCCATTAAAACTAATTTACAAGGTATATTTAACTTATCAATTAAGATTAACCAAATTAACGGAAGTCTTAACTTTTTTTTTTATATGAAGTATTTTCTAGATACTTCGATTTAGCCGGATTATATTTAATCTTTGGATTTGTGATGTTTGTCTTTGGACTAAGTGTGGCAATGGTACTAAAACTAATTTCTCCAGTCAATGACCGGATAATTTTCCCCAGATAAATGTTTTTATCGTAATTAATTCACTGGGAATTGTGAATTCCAGTGATTTATCAATGTTGTGAGTCTGATTGATGTCAACTTTGTTGGCCAACGCCAAGTTGTAGTAGTTTGAGGATCTTTATGGTTGCCATGGAATGTATCGGGAGGAGCATTGGACTTTAATTTTACCCTTATTTGGGCTAATCGCCACTGGGGGGTATTATTCGGATTTGAGGTAGGATTGCAAGGGCGAAACCCCGGGCAGCTCATTTGAGCACGACTCACCGCCGAGACACAGTGATCCGTTCGTTCTTCAGGTAATTAGCCTGTGCCAGTAGTGGCATTTTAAAGAAACCATCGCATAGGTTGTTGTATCAGTGTTAAATTTTAACAATCGTTCCAGAATTCCGATGCTCGAGTGCCAGGAGCGCAGACCGGCCTACCGTACAGCCACGCCAAATACCATCCCCAAAACTGTAAGTAGTCTTGCAAAGTATTATAAATTAGTTGTGTCTAAAACCTTGCTGAAGGTTAGTGCGAATAGTGTCTCATGAGGGGTCCGTATTGTCCGTTCTAGGAGTGAACTCCGAGGGCCCGTCTCGACGCCACGAATCAGGTCGTGACCGGTGCCTTCGAGTCCGTAAGAATCCCGGGACGGCTGTACGGACACCGAGTGCGCCTTGCCGAGAGGCAGGCCAGACGGTTTTTTTATAACATTCCATTCTTTAAACCCGTTCATTATTTATCGGTCTTTGCTCGCACCACATCACTACAATTTACATCTGTGGACGTGCAATAAAATGTGTAGTAACGATGAATTCTTTATTTGTGTGCGTATCTTTTTGAATGTGTTGTGAGTTTATTATAGTGGGACGGAAAGACGGAACCTAACCCGATAAAATAATTAGGCTGTATGATCGTTAAACCTTAGCTAAACGTGCAGAAAGAAAAAAAAACAAATGTCAAATTGAAGTTTGCCTGCATTACGGTACGGTTCAAAGTAGTGGTGTGCCGATTCGATTATTTGACTAATCGATAATGCGATCTTATGTTATCGATCATTAATCGATATTGTTCGATTACAAGTCTGAAATTAAATATTTCTTGAAATTGTCTTTTAGTATATAAATAAAAATAACAGAACTTAATCACTTATATATCTAAAAAAACAATATGTAAATTTAAGATCAAACAGAACATAATCGCTTCTTTAAAACTCAAACTCAAAACTCAAAAATAGTTTATTTCAAATAGGCTTAACGCTAGCACTTTTAAAAGGTCATGGTTTTTTTTTTTAAAGAAGCTACCACCGGATCGCAACGCAGCCGCAACTGAGAAGATCCGGCAAGAAACTCAGCGGGCTTTCTTCAATCAATCATTCAATCTTTTCTTCGGTGAATCTCTTCATTGCGGATTTTGTCGAGCAAAGAAACCTGAGCTTCTCTAAAAGGCCAGCTGTTAAAGACCACGTCTCAGTACCATATGACATCACTGGCAACACACACTGGTTAAAAACCTTTGTCTTCAGGCACTGCGGAATTTCAGATGAGAAGATGTCACGTAGTTTCCCGTTGACAGTAGTACCCAAAACTCAAATTATTAAATGAAGGTATGATTTTTATTTTGAATGTAGGGTAAGTTAGTCATTAACCGGATTGACACACTTAAAGTGTACTGTTTTACAAGTTTCTTGCATTTCTGTGATTCAACGCAACGCAATCAATATTTTTTCATATTTTATTTAATTTTGTGATATTTATATTAAAACATTATTATGTCAAATATAGATAAACGTTAACCCTATTTAAAAATTACTTTAATTTAACTAAACATTATATTATAGTCGGAGATATGATAGTCTTTTGGAGATTATATGAGGTAATATTTTAAAAAAAGTGCAACAGGCTTTTGAAACTAAATAAACAGTAACAAAAACATAATTTTCGGTATTTCCCACCCATTCGGTACTAAACTTTTTACTGGTGACGGGGATTCCCTTAGCAAATAGGGGTTACCATAACTTAAATGGTTTTATACCAATTATCGATTATCTAAATCACAATCGATTGATAACAATTATTTTGATAATCGATTATTAATAATCGATACCGCACACCACTAGTTCAAAGGCAATGTACCCTCAGAGTAAATAGATATATTTTCATGGTAAATAGTATATAGAGTACGCGTTAGTCTATGGTTCCTTTAAACAAAGCGTAGGCAGATTTTGTTCTACGAGGCATGAAAATCGAACTATTTAAAGTTATACTATAAGAGTTATATTGATATGTAAGTGATAAGTAGTGATGAGTTTGATCTGTCACAAGCGCATGTGTCGATAAATACAGCTGGTATGGTACCTACTGTCGTTTACATGATATTTATGTATTTTGATGTTCTTACCCGTGCCTACTAGTTCTTACCCGTGCCTACTAGTTCTTACTTGAATTAAGCATCCTATAGTACTTGTACTGATTTTTGTTCTGTGAATGTACCCGACATGGCGGTCTGAACGTATTTACACCAAGAAGATTACATTTACAACACTGGAGTATGCAACGCAAATAATATCTTGAAGCCAAAAAATTTGGCCTTGAATCATTTCACTTATGTTTTTTGTCTCTTTCATTAGGATGACCACGACGAATCTAAGTTTAGGATAAATACATACGGATTACGTATAAAAAAATGAAAACGTAAGATAGGAATATATCATATAAAACGTATTTTATAGTAAGGGCAGCGTTCGGGAAATCGTGTGCTGTCAGTGATACCTTAAAGCACAGAGACATAGTTGTTTACTATTGGCTCATTAGAAAGCTCCAACAAGCAATGGAGTTAGCTATGCCTAAGCATATTCATCCATCCTCCATTGCCTGTTCATTTCTGATTTTATCACGTAGCGAAACCTTGGGGTTACGTAGAAGAGCCGTATATGAAGTAGAGTACCCCTATATTCTAGTTGAATGTGCAGTGGGCGGAGCACATAGCTGGAAGAACCGATGGCCGTTGGGCAAAAAGTTTCTAGATAACGACCACCGTCCGGAAAGTGGTGTGTAGAATGGCCCCTAACAAGAAGGTCCGATGATGGTATCACACGCGTGGCAGGAAGCCAGGGGATGCGAGTGGCGAAAGTCCGTTAAGTGTGGACGTCATTGGGGGAGGCCTTTGTCTGGCTGTTGACGTCATTCGCCTGATGGATGCAAGGATAGATTTTATAGAAATGAAAAACAACAATATAGTATACCATTTATTAACATTCATAATATTCATTATTATACAAGCCAGTCCGTAAAAACATTTTACAGGGAAAGGAGATGTTCCATTTTGGGCCAACACTATGTACACTACATGGAAAAATAGGAAAAACATAGGAGAGTTTCATAAAAATACTTATAAATTAATTTGAACCAGAGTACAATTGTACATAAATGATTACTTATAGAGTTATTTAGTATGTCCACCCTGTTTTTAGGGCAGCCATGACAGTTGCGTTTGACGTTGGTTTACTACTTGACAGTTAATGCTATAGGTGTCGTTTCGTAATAGATTGTTTACGCGTGGAGTACATAATGTATTTCGGAGTTTTTAGTGATTATTTATGTTTACGGACATTTATTGACTGTTTCTTTCTTGACCCGGGGCGTTACTGTATTGATTATCGCCTGTGATTTGGATTGGAATCCGTCGTATAAGTGCTATTTCACAACAACTTCAACCGCAGGTATAGTCAGTTGTCAAAATGACATTTTAGTTACGTATTTCCGATCCATCATATTATTGCTACAGCAGTATTATATTCTCTTTGGTGTTGCTCTCCTTGACCAAGATATCTTAAATGTACAATAAAACGAAGCAATATTAAAAAAAGAGAACATTACAAAACAGTTTCTATATTGCATAGTTATTTATACATATAGTGTACATGGTGTTGGCCCAGGCTCCATACATTTCTGGAACAACTCCTTTCACTAATGTTTGTAAGCATTTAATGACAATCCTAAATCAAAAGGAATAAAATACACAGATTGAAGGGTTCTGTCTAGGATTAAAACGATTATTAATATTTCTGCAAGATATAATGCGATACCAAATAAAGACACACAGCGAGCTAGTTTTACAGAGAGAGAGTAGTGAACATAGATTACTAGCAAGAGACATTGGCATGACGTCTTGACATATAGAATGACATCAGTCTGTAATGATGGTTTACACTTACAACAAAAAGCGGTTAAAGCGTTTGCTATGACTGTACATTTCTACGTAATTAAGTATTTGAAAAATAAAAAAAATATTTTTTAAATTTATTTTAAAACTTTATTATTAATAATATTGATATTTAATGCAAAAAAGTTAATCACGTGACTATAAACGCGCCAAGATTGGTCACCATATAGGTGTGACGTCATAATGTTAAAGCGATTTAATAACAGTAAAACAAAGTAGGTATGCTAAAAACAAATTTTTCTCCCGTGCCATAGATACTTATAACAATTCATTTAGTGACATTGACATTTACGCGCTATCTAAGTCTACTTTTAAAACCCATGTTCTACATAAAATAACCAAGTCCTAATAATATTACCCATTACCCGCAAATTGTATAAAAAAAAATTACTTTGCCCTAAGCTTCATAACTTCATAAAAGCTACTACCTACTGTAATTATTTCTTTAAACCTTATTATTATTATTTTTTCTCCAGTTAGATTTGTTTTCACGCATAACCTATACCATTTACTTTTTTATTGTCTATACCTTTAATATTGTTTAAAGTTTAAGACATCATAACTCGTTTATGCGCTTCTTATTGTTCATTTTACTATTTTTTTTGTATATTGTACTCTTCTACTTCCTTGCTGTTCACTGTTTTCTTTGTTATTGTATTTGGATGCACATAGGGTATCCTCCTTTGGCTAAGGTGTATCATATAAGATTTGATTTATCCATATATTGTAGATTATGCTGTTTGGATACCTTAATAAATAAAATAAAATAACAGTACAGCGTTAACGGCTATTACAGGTGACTAGACAATAATATTGAAAATGTATTGCTAAAAAACGACGCTGAACGACGCTGAACGACACTGAACGACGACACTGAACGTCACTGAACGACACTGAATTACACTGGATGACACAGGATGACACTGAACGACACTCGACGACGACACTGAACGTCACTGAATGACACTGAACGTCACGTCAGTTACGTTCAGTGTCACGTCAATGAGGTTCAGTGTCACGTCAGTTACGTTCAGTGTCACGTCAGTTACGTTCAGTGTCACGTCAGTGACGTTCAGTGTCACGTCAGTGACGTTCAGTGTCACGTCAGTTACGTTCAGTGTCACGTCAGTTACGTTCAGTGTCACGTCAGTTACGTTCAGTGTCACGTCAGTGACGTTCAGTGTCACGTCAGTGTCACGTCAGTTACGTTCAGTGTCTCGTCCGTTACGTTCAGTGTCACGTCAGTCACGTCAGTTACGTTCAGTGTCACGTCAGTTGCGTTCAGTGTCACGTCAGTTACGTTCAGTGTCACGTCAGTTACGTTCAGTGTCACGTCAGTGACGTTCAGTGTCACGTCAGTGACGTTCAGTGTCACGTCAGTTACGTTCAGTGTCACGTCAGTTACGTTCAGTGTCACGTCAGTTACGTTCAGTGTCACGTCAGTGACGTTCAGTGTCACGTCAGTGTCACGTCAGTTACGTTCAGTGTCTCGTCCGTTACGTTCAGTGTCACGTCAGTCACGTCAGTTACGTTCAGTGTCACGTCAGTTGCGTTCAGTGTCACGTCAGTTACGTTCAATGTCACGTCAGTGACGTTCAGTGTCACGTCAGTGACGTTCAGTGACGTTCAGTGTCGTCGTCCAGTGTCATTCAGTGTCGTCGTTCAGTGGCGTTCAGTGTCGTCGTCCATTGTCGTTCAGTGTCATTCAGTGTCGTCGTTCAGTGGCGTTCAGTGTCGTCGTTCAGTGGCGTTCAGTGTCGTTCAGTGACGTTCAGTGACGTTCAGCGTTGTTCAGAGTCGTTTTTTAGCAATAAATTTTCAATATTATTGTCTAGTCAAGTGCCGTTGACGCTGTACTGTTATTAAATAGCTTTAACATTATGACGTCACACCCGCTCGGGTTTTTTCAGGAGCTGTCGGTGTGTTTCCGGTACTGAATTCAATTATATTTTTTATTTTGAAATAACTTTTGAATTATTGCGAAGAAAAACAAAATTAAAATAGTTTTACTATAAAACTTATATATGATCTTTCCATTTCTCACAAAAAAAAATTCAAATACCCAATTCTCCTTCAATTCCATCAAGAAATATGACAACAATTATACATATAATTGTTGTCATATTTCTATAAATGTAGAGTCAGGATTGACTGATGCAGCTCTGATACTTGATTGAGCTATACTTGTAGAAGAGCCTATGGTGCTAGCCTAAAATATAAATAAACAGTTATTTAAAAAGTATTTTTGAATGACTGGCTTAGAACCATTTCTTACGAGGAAGCAGAGTCAATTCTACATTTTATTAAATAAAAATGCACTCTTAATTCATATCTCACATATACACACAAACATTTACACACGTAAACGCTCACGCACACACACGTAATATTACTACAATTTTTACAATTTTTTTCTTTTTTCCCTACTGTATATTTTTCATTTAACTTAAGCTAAAGCTTATATGGCTATAGAAGAGCGGATCCGTTATACTCAAGTATTATTATGCTTAACAGAGAGATCCAACCTTGTATGTAACTATTTTAAAGTAAGTTAATGAAATAAACATTTTTGATTATATTTTGATTACCTTATTCAAAGTTGACCTTAGTCAAAGTTGAAACACAATCCTGGTCTGTGTGGGTCATAGTCCCCTCTGTTTTAAAATGTAAGCTGCTGCTAATGTAAGCTGACAAATATCATGGATTAATTTATCCTTTATTGGTACATTGGCTAACCAAGTATTTCCTTTTGCAACACCTTTCGGGAAGCTGAAATATAAATATGATTAATATTTTGTTACTAAAGTCCAATCAATAATTCACTAGAGTAAATTGACATTTGCTAATGTCACTTTGTAAAATAATATTGCCATATTAACAGTAGTAGTGATGTTCCCATTCTATAGCGATGCAATTACTTGCTCAAAGTTAATTAATGAAAACATATCTAATACTAACAATAATTTTAATTAGAAATTATATTGAGTTGTCAATAGATAACTATAAATAAATCTAGTGAAATTGACGAACAACAAGGCTGCATGGGCTATAATTTTCACCAAGTCGGTGGGAATAAGTTGACCTTGGCTTTACACACGCCGCGTCATATTATTCATCATTTGGCTTCTAATTTCTGGTCTGAGTGGACGAATGTTTCTTTTGCTCGCAAGTACTGACTAAGTGATCAATAGAATCATTTTGTCACTTCACTATTTTTTTTTTCATCAAAAACTAGTAACACAGTAAACGTCAGTTTACTCTAGTGAATTAATGATATGACTAAGTACTATTTCTATCAGGGCTTACTTTCCAGGCAGAATTTTGATACATGTTGGCTTTTTATCACGTAGCGTATATACCTAACCATAACTATTATTATGAAGATTTTCATTAATACATTTTCGGAATACAAAATCTGAGTCTAGTTCGCTTAATACTAAATATATAAAAATAATGTATCGAAATTATATTGTATTTCAGTTGGTACAACTTCGGTATATTTTACGTCTGTGGCGGCTATGGGTCCTCTTATGAGTGCAAAAATATTCTATTTCTGACTTTTAAACATTAAACTCATACTTATGTATAATTACGTATCCTTCTCGACTCAGAAAATCTTAATTTCAGTGTTAATGGTCACCCTACTGATGTAAAATGTTTATTTAAAATTAGATGATTATAGAGCATAATTGACAGAATAAAATAGGTATATCATCTAAATATCGCCACACAACACTAAAATTAATCATTATTGACTTGTTTTTAACATGATTCGAAGGTAAAAATGTATGAATACATTAAATACGGTTATTAGCGCAAAAATACACTAACCTGTGAAACTTTTTGTCCGAATTTGGCTTCCAAACACTTCTGCAATTGTGTACAACATGTTACATTGTTTAAATAGCGAATCTAATGAGAATACAGTTTTATTTGATCTTTTAAAAACCCGAAGTGGTAGAAAACATATGACGGAGCGGCCATATTGTGTTCAATGAGAGTTGCCATAATGTTAAAACGGCAGCTACCAACAATTAGGGTAGTGAAGGGCTGGTTTAGGAATATGATTTCTATATAATTTATTACTAACGTCCATAGACAGTACTCAAGTTGACGTGGATGTAATTTTTCTTATAATTCATTTATGGTCTGTCAAGAGAACCACGACCCACGTTGCGAAATCTTGAATTATCACAATTCACACAATCAGGATTGGGATTTTTTGTGTTAATCATGGCAATTTTAGATAAAGTGTGAGAGGGATAAAAAACATAACTAGGGGTGAATGAACCTGTCTTCAATAATTTGTTCTAGGCGAAAACTCCAGTGTTGTAAATGTAATCTTCTTGATTTACACAGAACAATACGTATTTCTTCTTAGAAATAAGTTGACACTTTACAAAACCTGCATCCGTCCCATCCTAGCTTACGCCAGTGCCGTATTCGCACACGCGGCTCCCGTCAACATCAATAGCCTCCAGGTTATTCAAAACCGATTCCTTCGACATGCCGTCGGTGCCCCGTGGTACATGCGGAATGTCGACCTTCATTCAAAATTCAAAATTCAAAATTTTTATTTCAAATAGACTTATCGCTAGCACTTTTGAACGGTCATTTTTTTTTTAAAAGCTACCACCGGATCACAACGCGGCTTCAACTGAGAAGATCCGGCAAGAAACTCAGCGGGCTTGTCATTTTTTCACATTTTTTTTTAAACAAAGTTTGTCTTTTTACAATTATGTAGATCAGCACCAGCGACAGTGTGTCCTGCCGTTCAAAATATCAAATAAAATAAAAAATACGACGAAAATACAACAAACTAAAATGCCAAAGGGATAGTAGTCGGACCAGTCCCCCCAAGCAGCACCCGCGCACGAGTTGACTCGAGCAGCAGCCATCAGTCCCCTCAACCATATTGGAGGGAAGGGGGTGACCCGCCACACGAAGCCGACACAAGCAAAGACTTCGATGGCGAGCATGACCGATCCAAAATCACAGTGGCACACGTTAAACATTTACCTTCTGCTGTTAAGCAGTGCCTCGTCAGACAAGACACAAAGCACTTTAACATATTACCAACTATTGTCACAAGTCGTCTAAGTTAGATACACACCAAGAATAATTTACAAGCTCAAGTGAATTGCCTTCAGAACGTAAAAAAAGTAATAATCAATTTTGCTGCTAGACTACAAAAGAAAAAAAAGAAAATAAAAAAAGGATAAAAGGACAGCGGCCGGACCAGTCCCCCCAAGCAGCACCCGCGCATGAGTTGACTTGAGCAGCAGCCATCACTCCCCTCAACCATATTAGAGGGAAGGGGGTGACCCGCCACACAAAGCCGCCACAAGCAGAGACTTTTCGATGGCGAGCATGACCGAACCAAAATCCCAGTAGCCTTGCGTCATGAAATAAAAAATAAAATATATTAAAAAAAATACGAGTACATAAGACATCATCCAGCAAAACACTTTTCACTTTGACATTTGCTGTATTCAGTCTTAAAATTAAAATTAGTATTCTAAAACTATTTCAGCAGTTCATTCCCAGGCTGTTTTGTCTTCCAAGTAATCGGAAATTTTGTAGTAGCCTTTTTTAGCAAGTTTAGATTTAACAGTGCATTTGAATTTATTTATAGGCAGATCTCTGATACCATTGGGAAGCTTATTATAGAAACGTATACACTGTCCTACAAAAGAATTACTTACTCTGTGGAGACGAGTAACATGTAAACTAAGGTCATCTTTACCACGTGTATTAACCGAGTGAACATCACTTCTCTTTTTAAAGTTATTAATATTTTTCTTTACATACATTAAATTTTCAAAAATATACTGTGACACGACTGTCAAAATATTTATCTCTTTAAACTTTTCTCTAAGCGAATCTCTGGGAGCCAGATTGTAGATAGCTCTTACGGCTCTTTTTTGGAGCACAAAAATAGCGTTGAGATCTGCGGCATTACCCCACAGGAGTATTCCATATGACATAATACTGTGGAAGTAACTAAAGTAAACTATCCTAGCAGTATCAACGTCAGTTAAAAGTCTAATTTTCTTAACTGCATACGCCGCTGAACTAAGCCTGCCGGACAGTTTTTTAATATGTGGGCCCCATTGCAGCTTCTTATCTATGGTGATTCCTAAAAATACAGTTGACTCAACAGGATCTATCCCAGATCCATTTAATTCCACGTTGGTTCTCTCCTGTCTTACATTAGGGGTGGAAAATTTAATCAATTTAGTTTTTGATTCATTTAGGCAAAGATTGTTAGTACTAAACCAATGAACCACTTTAGATAATGCATTGTTAACCTCGTCATAATTAATTAATTGTCGTTTGATTTTAAATAATAAAGAAGTATCATCAGCGAACAACACAATCCCGTGATTCTTTCCTACATAATAAGGCAAGTCATTAATATAGATAAGAAACAGGAATGGTCCCAGAATTGAGCCCTGTGGAACGCCCATTATGACCTTAGCGCCGGGAGATATTTTTCCATTAACATCTACCTTTTGAATTCTATTGTCTAAATAACAAGTCAAAAGGTCAAGAGCCTTATTTCTTACTCCATAGTGGTGTAACTTCCTTATAAGCGTGATGTGATCAACGCAGTCAAACGCTTTAGATAAGTCACAGAATATACCTAAAGCATCCTGCGATTTTTCCCACGCATCATAGATATTTTTTAACAGTTCAATCCCTGCGTCTACAGTGGAGCGATTCTTCGTAAAACCGAACTGATTACTATGAAATAATTTATTATAATTAAAATGATTTAACATTTGACTAAGCATAAGTTTTTCAAAGATTTTACTTAGTGTCGGTAGTATAGAAATCGGCCTAAAATTAGTTGGATCTGTAGTTCAACCTGATTTAAACAGAGGAATCACTTTACTATGTTTCATAAGATCAGGAAATACACCTGATGCTACACAACTATTGAACAAAACTGCCAATTTTGGTGCTGTGGGCTCACTACATTCCATTTATTTATATCCACATATACACACATCAAAAGTGTCTAGGGATCAACATATATTTTTGCAATAACTTTTCTCCTGATTGATATTAATTAAAATTTTCTTTAAGGATTCATCAAATAAAGTGTTTTCGTTTGTCACAGTAACGATAAACCAAGTCACCTTTGCATTAATAAAGAAATTTGCCATTTTCCTAATAAAGGGATTTTTGACATTTGAACCACTAACACAAAAGTTCGAAAAAAAGACTGAAATAACAGTTTTCTTTAAAATTTTATTGGGTAACTTAAACAATTAATAATCCGTGTTTCTACCGCGAACACTAACAACACAAGAACATCGGTTTGGCATACTCAAAATGAGTTCATCCAAATCACGCTGTGGAATGGCCGCCCATGTTCGTTGCAACAACAAAAAAAGGTCTTCTTGCGACTGGATACCCTCCATATTCGGCAGAGCTCTTCTCTGTAGCATATCCCATGCATGCTCAATCGGGTTCAAGTCTGGCGACTGAGCAGGCCAGGGCAGGACATTGATGTTAGCTGCGGCGAGAGTCTGTCTTACAACTCTTGCGGTGTGCGGTCGTGCATTATCATGCATTAACTGAATTAAGGGACCGATTTGCACTTGTAGAGGAACGATGACGTCTGATACAATCGTCTCAGCATAAATTTGAGCGTTGAGGTTGCCTCTGATCCAAATCAACTCAGTTCTTCCGCCGATCCAAATACCCGCCCATACCATGATGGTTCCACCACTATAAGGATGGACTTCCTGGCAGGATTTTAATCGCTGTTGGCGTCCAGGGGTTCTCCAGTGTCGTATACGTGTTGTATCCGGTCTCATACCAAAACGAGACTCATCAGAAAAGCACACGAAACGCCATTGTTCTTCTGCCCATTTTTTTGCCCAAAAATGATAGATAGATAGATAGACAATTCTTTATTGCGCACAAACAAACAGATACAAAAAGAATAAGACACAAATTAATAAAAAATGCAACAATGGGCGGCCTTATCGCTAAAAGCGATCTCTTCCAGGCAACCTTTAATGCTTGATCCCTAGACACTTTTGATGTGTGTATAATATTAAAATATCTCTTTATATAAATATATAAACAATAACCGACCAAATATAACACTAAAGTGCAATAACATGTATGATGGACGATACTGTCTTAACAGATAACCCCCATAAGTCACTAGTTTTTTTGATATCTAGACTTTTAAAAGTATTAACAATGTCTTTTGTATTGACTTCAGAAAATTTAAAGGTAATGGCGCAACCCTTCACATTATTCTTAAGAATTAACTCAGCGGAACTAGCAGATGAAGAAAGGGTTGTGGTTGTTACTTGAGGAATACTATTGAAAATTTTTTCAAATTCTGTAGCTACTTCTATGTCCGCTTTTACCATTTTGTCATTTATTTTTAATTGAAAATCACGATTGTGTCCTTTTTGTCTGCCAGTTTCATTAATATTCCACGTCATTTTTATTTTATTACCTGCACTTTTTATCTTATCTCTAATATATATAGACTTAGCTACTATACAGGCTCTTTTAAAAATTTTTGAATAATTCTTGACATACTCTTTAAATGCTACATTGTGGTTATGTGTTTTCTCATCATATAAGTCATATAATTTGTGTCTACTCTTATTAAGGCCTACAGTCGCCCATTCACTAAACCCAGCATGTAGACGCAGAGATACATTTTTCGGTTGAAAAATATTATTAAACACCCCAGTTATTATATCAAACAGAGACTTATACAATACATTCGGATTATTGTGATAGTATAGCTTTAATAATCTATGGGTCAGACTTTCCTCAAAAAGTTCTAAGCGTCTTTTAGATATTGGAACAAAACTAACTTTTTTCCTTTGGAACCTATCAGCTTTCCTAGGCAAAACAACAAATTGACCGGTGTGGTCAGATTCTAAGTTATTTATAATTAATTTAGCTACAGGCTTTACGTCGGTAAAAATGTTATCAATACATGTCATGCTTGTGGCAGTTATCCTAGTTGGTTCCAAAAATGTTTTGTACAAATTGTATGATTTAAAAAGTGTGATAAACCTATTACTCATTGTGGTGTTTTCTAGTAAATTTATGTTAAAATCTCCACAAACAACAATTGATTTATTTGTATTAGCCAACTTAAATAGAATATCCTCCATGGATTTCTCAAATTGTTCGTAAGGCGAACATGGAGGCTTATAAACGCATATAATAATGAACTGCTCAAATTCAATACAAGCGACTTCAATAACTCGCTCGACAGACAGGCTCACAATATCCTTGCGTTCTTTACATTTAATATTTTTGTTGAGGATAATTAATTCTGACTTCGGTCTAGTCCCTATCCGCAAATTTTTCAAAGAAATGTCCGAACTTTACTTTAAAAAAGCGTGCGTCCACCCAAACCCGCTAATCGGCGCCGCTGCCGACTATATCCCCGACCCCGACCCTGGTCCCTCAGATCGTCGAACTACCGTACATCGCCGCCGTCCGCGGCATGTACTGCTCGACCCACCCGACCCGATGTCCGTCCTCCTGGACCATGACACTACACCAACACCGACAACGACGTCACGAGTCGTACACACATCAACACACAGACACCGGTCTCGCCGGCGAGGCCGAAGGGTCGTACGCATGCGACCTCGCCATGCATCCCCTCGCTGAGTTTCTTGCCGGTTCTTCTCAGCTCGGGCGCGTTGTGAACCGGTGGTAAACTCACTTTCTCTAAGCGGCAGTCCAAGCCCAGGCCGTGCCTCCCTGAGGTGCCCTTGAGCTAGTGGCTACCTTTCTGGCTGGAGCGCTTAAAGCGCTCGCCCTCTTGTCCGGTGAAGCTGTAATGGCTATCTGTGGCCAACAGTACTACTACTACGCAAAAAAAAAAAAAAAACGTACTTACTGATTAGTCTGTGGTGCTGTGGCAAAACATTAATATGCGTATGCGTAGCATCCTTAATACGTCTGTGTATGCGTAGCAGCATCCCTAATACGACGTCTGTGACATTAATCACAGACGTATTAGGGATGCTACGCATCAGACGGTGAACTGCCCTAGAGGAAAAATCACATTACGGATTTGCAGTAATAGAACATGACGTCTGTTTTTTTTTTAATTTTATCACGTGCCGTGGGCCAGAACTTTTCGCCTAATCTTTAAAAAAAATGGAAGCTAGCCTTTTAAGCCGCTTTACTTTTTATATTCCTATTTAATTTTTCTTTAATATTTCATATTCAGGTTTAGAATAAAATAAAATATACATATTAATTTAAATTACTTTTATTATTTATTAAAAAAAATATACAAAATAAGATTCATACTCTGGTCAGGATGCGACTCCAGGTAGTTTTTCCTTAATTCATTTGTTTGATAAACAGTCTCCATTTATAATAGCGGCTAGTTATTATATATTATTAAAGAATGGGTTAATGTCATGGTCGAGATGTGGCTTGTCACAGCTTTTTAGAGATATGTTTGTTTGTCCGATAAATTGGCATTGTTAACAGCATCAAAGGGACCATCGCAGATGTACAAATTCCAACTGAAACAAAAGAGTGAAATGCTTTAGTATTTTGTATGACACACACAATTACCAAAAACAGAAGAGAAGAGAACCTAGTGCAGAAGTGAATAATTCCGGTTAATTATTATTCTATCTTATTTTTACAGTAATAAGTTTTCAGCAGTTGCAGCTTTATTAGCCTGGCCTAATAGTATGGAACTGTCCTACTACAGCACAAAATGTGCATCAGCTGTAGAGAAGTAAATGAGGACAAATTAGGTACAACAATGTATAGATACAAGACAACTGTGTTAAATTTATAAAACTAATGTTATAAATGTTAATTCATATAGTACATGATGTAGTAGATTATAAGTTAAATTAGGTAGCATTAATTAGCATTATTATCATGAAAAGTATGAGAAAATATTCGTAACAAGGTACTTACCATTGTGGTCAGTGTGCATTGTCTAAGGAGTGCATTTGTTGATTTCGTTAGTCAAAAATAACTTAGGGTAGGCTTCAACACGAAGACGAGGCCTCACTGGTATGAGGCAATGAACTTTTCCGTGAACAATATCCTTTCACAGTTCATGTTTATATGTTACAGTCCTGCATAGTACAATCTTGTGGAAAAACATTAAATTGATTGCCGTCCTTACTCCTACAAGCACAAGACGTCACGACACAGTTCTAATCAGTTGTAATCAAGATTTTACATGATCATTAAGTACAAAATTGAAAAAAATTACAATGAACAACGAACTTGGTAAAATCACAATGGCGTCCACCACATAGTTTTCTGCTTAGGTTTTCTGGTTTTCTGTCTTATTAAAATAAAATATGGCGTCTATATTACAGACGACAAAGGAATGAAGTATGAAGGAGGGAGAAGGGAAACTGTCAAAATGGATAGTTACAATCACAGACGTATTAGGGATGCTACGCATCAGACGGTGAACTGCCCTAGAGGAAAAATCACATTACGGATTTGCAGTAATAGAACATGACGTCTGTTTCTTTTTTAATTTATACGCTCATATCACGTGCCGTGGGCCAGAACTTTTCGCCTAATCTTTAAAAAAAAATGGAAGCTAGCCGTTTAAGCCGCTTTACTTTTTATATTCCTATTCCATTTTTCTTTAATATTTCATATTCAGGCTTAGAATAAAATAAAATATACATATTAATTTAAATTACTTTTATTATTTATTAAAAAAAATATACAAAATAAGATTCATACTCTGGTCAGGATGCGACTCTCCGGGTAGTTTTTCCTTAATTCATTTGTTTGATAAACAGTCTCCATTTATAATAGCGGCTAGTTATTATATATTATTAAAGAATGGGTTAATGTCATGGTCGAGATGTGGCTTGTCACAGCTTTTTAGAGATATGTTTGTTTGTCCGATAAATTGGCATTGTTAACAGCATCAAAGGGACCATCGCAGATGTACAAATTCCAACTGAAACAAAAGAGTGAAATGCTTTAGTATTGTGTATGACACACACAATTACCAAAAACAGAAGAGAACCTAGTGCAGAAGTGAATAATTCCGGTTAATTATTATTCTATCTTATTTTTACAGTAATAAGTTTTCAGCAGTTGCAGCTTTATTAGCCTGGCCTAATAGTATGGAACTGTCCTACTACAGCACAAAATGTGCATCAGCTGTAGAGAAGTAAATGAGGACAAATTAGGTACAACAATGTATAGATACAAGACAACTGTGTTAAATTTATAAAACTAATGTTATAAATGTTAATTCATATAGTACATGATGTAGTGGATTATAAGTTAAATTAGGTAGCATTAATTAGCATTATTATCATGAAAAGTATGAGAAAATATTCGTGTACTTACCATTCTGGTCAGTGTGCATTGTCTAAGGAGTGCATTTGTTGATTTCGTAAGCCAAAAATAACGTAGGGTAGGCTTCAACACGAAGACGAGGCCTCACTGGTATGAGGCAATGAACTTTTCGGTGAAGAATATCCTTTCACAGTTCATGTTTATATGTTACAGTCCTGCATAGTACAATCTTGTGGAAAAACATTAAATTGATTGCCGTCCTTACTCCTACAAGCACAAGACGTCACGACACAGTTCTAATCAGTTGTAATCAAGATTTTACATGATCATTAAGTACAAAATTGAAAAAAATTACAATGAACAACGAACTTGGTAAAATCACAATGGCGTCCACCACATAGTTTTCTGCTTAGGTTTTCTGGTTTTCTGTCTTATTAAAATAAAATATGGCGTCTATATTACAGACGACAAAGGAATGAAGTATGAAGGAGGGAGAAGGGAAACTGTCAAAATGGATAGTTACAATCACAGACGTATTAGGGATGCTACGCATCAGACGGTGAACTGCCCTAGAGGAAAAATCACATTACGGATTTGCAGTAATAGAACATGACGTCTGTTTCTTTTTTAATTTATACGCTCATATCACGTGCCGTGGGCCAGAACTTTTCGCCTAATCTTTAAAAAAAATGGAAGCTAGCCGTTTAAGCCGCTTTACTTTTTATATTCCTATTCCATTTTTCTTTAATATTTCATATTCAGGCTTAGAATAAAATAAAATATACATATTAATTTAAATTACTTTTATTATTTATTAAAAAAAATATACAAAATAAGATTCATACTCTGGTCAGGATGCGACTCTCCGGGTAGTTTTTCCTTAATTCATTTGTTTGATAAACAGTCTCCATTTATAATAGCGGCTAGTTATTATATATTATTAAAGAATGGGTTAATGTCATGGTCGAGATGTGGCTTGTCACAGCTTTTTAGAGATATGTTTGTTTGTCCGATAAATTGGCATTGTTAACAGCATCAAAGGGACCATCGCAGATGTACAAATTCCAACTGAAACAAAAGAGTGAAATGCTTTAGTATTGTGTATGACACACACAATTACCAAAAACAGAAGAGAACCTAGTGCAGAAGTGAATAATTCCGGTTAATTATTATTCTATCTTATTTTTACAGTAATAAGTTTTCAGCAGTTGCAGCTTTATTAGCCTGGCCTAATAGTATGGAACTGTCCTACTACAGCACAAAATGTGCATCAGCTGTAGAGAAGTAAATGAGGACAAATTAGGTACAACAATGTATAGATACAAGACAACTGTGTTAAATTTATAAAACTAATGTTATAAATGTTAATTCATATAGTACATGATGTAGTGGATTATAAGTTAAATTAGGTAGCATTAATTAGCATTATTATCATGAAAAGTATGAGAAAATATTCGTGTACTTACCATTCTGGTCAGTGTGCATTGTCTAAGGAGTGCATTTGTTGATTTCGTAAGCCAAAAATAACGTAGGGTAGGCTTCAACACGAAGACGAGGCCTCACTGGTATGAGGCAATGAACTTTTCGGTGAAGAATATCCTTTCACAGTTCATGTTTATATGTACGGCGGCGCTAAAGGGAGGATCCTCCGACCGAGCGAGGTGTGATGCTCGGCCAGGGCCGAAGCCCCCGACAGTTGTTGTCGGGATGTTGTATATATACTCCAAGTTGGAGAAACTTCGCTTGCGAGATTCAGGATCGGAGGTGTCGCCATCTATCGCGTTGTATGTGATACTGCTTGCTTGTCCTCGCGTCGCTGTGGTCGCGTGGTAATTGTGGCGCCATCTGCTTGTGTCGTGTTGCCACATCACTCCCCCCCGAAGACTGGAAGTCGATCAACTGTCTTCATATGCCAGCTCGTCCTTGCGCTCCAGTCGCTATGCCAGTGCCAGTGGATGCAGTTCCAGTGAGTCGGAACTGCGGTGCGTAGTCCCAGTGAGTCGGGGCTGATGCTGCGTCGTCCTTAGTGAGTCAAGGTGTGCAGTGCGTATGGCTGGCGGCTGCTAGTCGTACCGGTGAGAGAAATGCGCTCTTCTTACAAGGACCGGCCGTAGTGCAGGGGTGCTGTGCCAAGTTGTGGCCGAAGGTTGACCAGGCTTGCATTCTGTAGCTGCATGCGGTGGTCGTCCGATGAGGCCGGGATACTGGCTGGCTTGTGACTCGCTGGTTGAAGCTGGAGAGTTGCTTGCTGCTGTGGGGAGAGAACGATGGCGAAGCTGTGCTGTTGTCCGATCCGAAGGCTGCGTCAATATCACGTCGGGGTCACCAGATTTGGCGAAGTTACGGCGGCGCTAAAGGGAGGATCCTCCGACCGAGCGAGGTGTGATGCTCGGCCAGGGCCGAAGCCCCCGACAGTTGTTGTCGGGATGTTGTATATATACTCCAAGTTGGAGAAACTTCGCTTGCGAGATTCAGGATCGGAGGTGTCGCCATCTATCGCGTTGTATGTGATACTGCTTGCTTGTCCTCGCGTCGCTGTGGTCGCGTGGTAATTGTGGCGCCATCTGCTTGTGTCGTGTTGCCACATATGTTACAGTCCTGCATAGTACAATATTGGGG
The DNA here is from genome assembly GCA_911728495.1 of Furcula furcula. Lineage (NCBI taxonomy): Eukaryota > Metazoa > Arthropoda > Insecta > Lepidoptera > Notodontidae > Furcula > Furcula furcula. The sequence goes on from OU452242.1 coordinate 54,477,947, forward strand.
AAAAACATTAAATTGATTGCCGTCCTTACTCCTACAAGCACAATTCACGACACAGTTGTTTTAAAACGTAATGCAAGTTGTAATCAAGATTTTACACAATCATTAAGTACAAAATTGAAAAAAATTACAATGAACAACGAACTTGGTAAAATCACAATGGCGTCCACATAGTTTTCTGGTTTTCTGTCTTAATAAATTATAATGGTGTGGCTGATATATTAGTATTAGTTAAGAGATTAGTAATATTGAAGGGATTCGTGGATTAGTAATCCGACGAACTATAATATGCTAATATTTTATATTAGCCTAATCTCTGTAATGACCATCCTAAATAGACCGTATAATACCATTCGGATTAGTTCGGATTCACTCGATTGGCGCTCATCGGATTCGTGAAGCGATCATTCATACAAATATTAACGTACGAATGAGATGGATATGTAATATTCTAATATTCAGTAATCTGTCTGTAGATTAGTGATACGCCTGCCAAGTCTATTTTGATGATATTAGTGAAATGTAAAATATTACTAATACTGATATATTAGTTACAATATTATAATATTGCCAGGCTAATATATTAGTATTACCTAATCTTGAGAAATATCGGTATTAACCCATCTTTAATAAATTATAATATGGCGTCTATATTACAGACGACAAAGGAATGAAATATGAAGGAGGGAGGAGGGAAACTGTCAAAATGGATAGTTACAATCTATATCTTCATGGTTACAATATGGCTACTATTGCGAGGAATGGAAGTACCGAGATTTATAGCCGTGGTTACAATATGGTAGGGATGTTGGAAATGCCAAAAAATATCGATATATCGAATATCGATATTTTTAAAATATATCGTTATCGACTTCGATATATCGAAACAAAAAATATCGATATATCGGGAACAAAGTTGTATCTTATTAACGGAACAAAATAAAAATGCTTCTTGAGTGGCAATGCCTTACAGCTGTCTATAGAAAGACGTATCGCTTACCATCAGATCGGAAATAAAGTCCACAGAGCAACTGAATTGCACGCATGCAACCAAAGATACTAAATTAACAATACCAACCAACAATTGAAGGAAATATTTTTTGGTGCAATCAAAGATAACGCAGAAGGTCTGTCTGTGGTAAGGGCTGGAGGCAAGACAAGAGGCATAACATAAACTTAAAAGAAGCTTACTGCTTGACTAGAGATAACCTTTCTATTTTTTTTTTTGTGTTGTTTGTACAAGGATGGCTGGCTTCGTTGTAAAGAAATTACACTGATCTTGTGTGATGAAGGTCCAGGGTCGTCTTTTTACCGCTAAAAAAAAATTTGGAAAAATAAAACAGATCTGATCTTTTCCCAAAAAAAATATCGTTTTTGATACGTTTTCGATACTTAATATTTTATATCGATGTATCGATATATCGAAAAAATATATATCGGATAAAAATATCGATATATCGAAAGAAAAAATATCGATATATCGATATTTTTTCAACAAGCCTACAATATGGTTACTATTGCGAGGAATGGAAGTACCGAGATTTATAGCCGTGACATTAATTAAAATAAGGTTCTTGCTGAGTACTGAGTAGTCTTTGTAAATAAGTACCTAATAAACTAATGATCAAACTAACAATGGACAAGTTAGCTTTGTGTCGTATTTGCTTGAATTCAAGTGTTCAACACATGATTAAAAATACACATCTTGAAAAGGTTTATGAAAAACTGACAGCGATGCCGGTGAGTAATGAAATACGTTCTCCAATAATTATCATTTTGTTGTTGCTAGGGATGTTGGAAATGCCAAAAAATATCGATATATCGAATATCGATATTTTTAAAATATATCGTTATCGACTTCGATATATCGAAACAAAAAATATCGATATATCGGGAACAAAATTGTATCTTAAGAACGGAACAAAATAAAAATGCTTCTTGAGTGGCAATGCCTTACAGCTGTCTATAGAAAGACGTGTCGCTTACCATCAGATCAGAAATAAAGTCCACAAAGCAACTGAATTTCAACATAAACTTAATTATTTAGTAATTAAACTATTTAATTGAACTCAAACAAATATAATATATTTGTTATATTATAACAAGCAATGTATCCACGCATGCAACCAAAGATACTAAATTAACAATACCAACCAACGATCGAACGAAATATTTTTTGATGCAATCAAAGATAACGCAAAAGGTCTGTCTGTGGTAAGGGCTAGAGGCAAGACAAGAGGCATAACATAAACTTAAAAGAAGCTTACTGCTTGACTAGGGATAACCTTTCTTTTTTCTTTCTTTTTTTTGTGTAGTTTGTACAAGGATGGTTGGCTTCGTTGTAAAGAAATTACACTGATCTTGTGTGATGAAGGTCCAGGGTCGTCTTTTTACCGCTAAAAAAAATTTTGGAAAATAAAACAGATCTGATCTTTTCCCAAAAAAAAATATCGTTTTTGATACGTTTTAGATACTTAATATTTTATATCGATGTATCGATATATCGAAAAAAAATATATCGGATGAAAATATCGATATATCGAAAGAAAAAATATCGATATATCGATATTTTTTCAACAAGCCTAGTTGTTGCATTTGTATTGCCGGTAGACTGACGAGAAGTTGAAAATTAATATATGCACAAGACATCATTCTAAATTGTAGTAGATTAAAGTAATAATTTGCTCGATTCCGTGAGTGTGTGGCCAGGGCCGTCTTAAGTCTATTCGACGCCGGGGTGCGGGGCTCAGCCTGCGCCCTGGATTTCTTTTACACTGCAGCGTGGCACGCGACCGACGACACACTGCAGTATGAAAGGGGTCCTAGTCAACCAAGAAATACAATCCACGTAATTTTGATAGTCAATTTTTTTATTTCTCTAAAATGCAAAACGAAAATTAAACTAATTATACAAATTAAACCCAATTATACAAATAAAAAACGTTTTTAAAAAAATATTCAACCGCCTTCAAAAAGAATCTTCAAACAAAAATTAACAAACACTAAAAAACGAAAAAAATAATTAGAATTTTTAATTCCAAGGACGAAAATGCGTGACTTTTTCTAACTTATCTTGGTACTTACTGAACTGAAGTCGGTGCCAAGCCAAAAGAATAAGAACGAATTATATTGAGATGATTGTAGTGGCGAAAAACACCAGCAATCCAACTCTCGTTTATGTTGTTATTTAATTGCTTGTTACGAGCCAGTATGCCTCGTCAGCAAATACCTAGACCGTGGTACATTTGCCGCGCATCGGACACCGAGCTCATGACGTCACGGCTTCATGAGATGGCTTTCCCTTACTTAAGATCGGTGGGAACAGACGCATAGACTTTAAGGATAGATACTAAGATTATATATATTTTAATAACTATTGTGGAAGATTAAATATACCACTTTATTAATTTAATCAAATATTTTATTGGAGTTCCTGTGTTCGGCGCCCCCAAACACGTAATTTGCTAAATATCTATTTATTGTATGTACATACATCAAACAAACTCAATTTTTCTTGCTTTTGAGTTGGCAAAGATTTTAATTAAATCATTTATTTTTATATCAATTTTGGATTCTATACTTATAATGATGTATTTTTCTAGCTAGGTATGAGTACTTTTAGGTATCGGTATTGTACCTATGTATTGTATTTTAATGTTAACCGACGAGTTCTCGAATGGAAACCACTGTCCACGAACGAACGAACGTACGTAGCTTCGGACGCCCCTCCAGCCCACCGCTGGACCGACGAACAGCTAGTCGGTAGGCGCCTAGGTATTAGTTGGATGAGGATGGTCGAGATCTGCATGCTACCTAACACTTAAAAAATAAAATTGACTTACCTTGATATTTTTTCTCTTATTTATGACGAAGAAATTCCATTTATTCCATGAATTTCCATGCACTTACAATTACAACTTACACTATGGTTACACTATACCTACATATAAATTAATGAATTTCTCCACTAGATCTTCCGTGCTAATTCGGCGGTCGTCGCAAATGAAATGAGGTAACGAATTTAATTACTTAAAAAGAAGAAATCAGATCAATCACTGACCGACACTTGCATAGGCGCCGCGCGCCGCGCTGTATATTCAAATAAACTTACACCTAATTGTAGTGAATTTTTAGAGATCATTTCTCTTTAAGTGCGAGTGCCCGGACGGCTATGTCAAAGGACGCAATTACTCGCCTATGACAGACGCACAGGTGCCGCGCCGCGCACCCATTTCAAATGAATTTACGACTTACACTTTATTGACTTAGAGATCATTTTGCTTCAAGTGCGGGCGACCGGGCGGCAATGTGTCAAAGGTTATATACACTCTCTTTGGATTAGAAATTTTGCCGCGCGCGTCTTGTATGAAATAAAATTGTTATTTGTGTACTAATAAGAGTCATTTTAGCTTGCACACCACGAGCGGTGTGACAAGCGCCGAAAGCGTAATACAAGTAAAAACTAATACCTAACCTGTGGTAAAACAATGATTTTTGTTGATGACTATTTTTTTTTAATATTTTATTTTGCGCATACGTATTCGTCGTAACAAATATATGAAACTGTGCAATGGCGTTAAGTTCAATGAAATATCTAAATATTCAGCGCTCGGCAGGCGCCCCCGGGCGCCCTGCGCCCGGGTGCACCGCACCCCTTGCACCCCCTGGTAAAGACGGCCCTGTGTGTGGCTGCAGTGATCATAGTCCCTCGCATGGTATTTAATGACCTTTTGATGCGCAAATCATCTCACTTTTCAGACAATCAGGTAGACGACCTGTATTGTCACAACCTGTGAGGGACTAGGTACTAGACTAGTTGCTCCTGCAGGCTTAGATTTAAATAACAACAACAATAATAGCTACAGATGTGTGTGGTAATTAGTTTCAGACGAACGACATGAGACCACTGTCCGTGTGTTACATGTGCTACGCACAACTGCAGAACACCAAGAAGTTTATCTTGAAATGTCTGACGGCTGAGACTCTCCTCAGAGAACTACTAAATCTGCCTGTGAACACTGAAGAAGAGGTAATGTATATGAGTTCATAGTTGTTACAGAAATTTTTGTCCCGGCCAAGATTCTAACCCATAAACTTCAGGGTGGTGGCCAGGGTAGCTAACTATTACACTAACGGTCTCTCCTGTGTGGGGGAGATGATCTTATTAATTAGTACCAAGTAGTAGTAACTCAACCATACCATGTTCTAAAGATGAATAAACAGTGTAAATATTGTCATTACAGGCAGATGTCAAAGCAACTCTAATAGACAGGTTGAAACTAAGTTCAGGGCTGTCTGTATCTCCCATTGTAATTGTATCCACTACAGATGACGATGATGATGAAGATAGTGAAATAGAAGATGTGGACATTAAACATGAAATGGCAGATGAACAAGATGTTGACACAATCGACACAGTTAATGTAGCAGGTATGTAGTAACAGATTTTTTTTTCTGTATTTTCTGATGTTCTAAATTAAATTTTGTGTTTTTCAGCTGAATATAAAGAGTTACCTATTAAATACATTTGGGAACAAAAAAGGGGGTTGGGGTTGGCGTATCGGAATGAGATCCCTGTTCATATTTGCACCAACTTATATCTTTAAACCCGCTACATCAAATGGACAGGCACCCCAGACAATGCTCAATGCTCCTACACTTTTCATCTTCAGAGTCTCCTGACATCACCATCGGACCAACCATGATTGGATCACAGGTAACACCGGAAGAGCAGGAGCAGTCGTTCGCTGTCAGCTGCAAGATTGAGGAGATACATGACACACGCGACACTGCTGCCGCCGCGGGGGATCAACTATATCGACACAAGGAATATTCGGATGATCAAGCCAGTGGTATGTAGTTGTTATTGTATGTTTTTTGGGAGATGATGATTATTATTATTTACTGAGGTTGTTTGTGCAAGGAACAGTCGCTGCAGTGTCACATATTCTGCGGCCGAGCAGCAATATGTAGACATTGCTGTGTTCTGGTGTGAAGGGCACTGTATCCGGTGAAATTACCTGACACAAAAGCCTTAATATTTAATGTGTTAAGGGTCCATAATGCGCTAGTGATTCTGTTGGTATTGTTAAAGTCCATAGGCTGCGGTGACTGCTTACCTGCTTGCTTGCACTGCTCATGATTCACCCCGAATATACCTAGTGAGGTGGCGCACTGAATCATTGGTAGCCGGTGCCAATCTGACTAACGTCTGTGACTAAGAGTTGTTGAGTTTGCAATAAAAGATGAAAACTTTTTCTATCGGCATATTGCGAACTCTGTTGTCAAAATTTTAAATAAGAGACTGTCAGTGTTAATAAAACAATTGTAATGTGTAAAAGTCAATGTAAAATAAATTAATTATTCCTATATTACAAAGTGCTATTCATCCGTTAATTGAAGTTTTCCTCCACTGTGTATATAAAACTCTGCACGTCAAGAGGTTATACGGTCCCACCATGGAAAATTTTTCAACAAAAATATAGATCGGGAATCTTGAAGGGAAATCAAATTGGACAACCTGGAAGTACAAAATCTGTATCATGCTTCGCGGTACCGCAGATGTTATGGAGGTGACTGAAGGGAGATTGACATGTCCAGCAGCTCTTCAAGAAGGGACAGGTGACGCAGATGTATCAGCTTATAACCAGGCTTTAGCTAGATTTAAGAAGGCTGATTGCAGCGCATTGCTCATTCTGACGACGAACATGACGGATGACACTTTACAGAAAGTAATGAGATTTGAGACAGCTCACGACGTCTGGATGGAGCTACATAGATTATTTGATGGTCAGACAGAGGACAGGGCTTACAACCTGTGCATGGAATTTTTCAGCTTCAAGCGTAATATATCCGATGATGTTTCCACATACATGTCGAAGCTTAAAAACATCTGGCACAACTTGAATGTAGAAATTACCAAGACAGATGCAAATAGCCAGCTCCCTGATCTATTCCTGATATGTAAGATCTTGGAAACTCTTGACGAAAGATTTTTTGCGTTCAAATCCAGTTGGTTACTTTTGAATAGGAGTGATAGAACTATTGACAACCTCACAACACAGCTATGTTCTTATGAGAAGGCACTCGAGAACAAAGAAGGGACTACTAGTCGAGAGACCCTGGTAATCCAAGAAGTCAAAGAGTCGAAAAAGAAAAAAGATGCAAAGGTGAAGTGCAACTACTGTTCACAAATGGGACATAGAGTAAGGAATTGCAAGAAGTGGATAAAAGATGGTAAACCCCCTAAGCCAAGCAGTTCAGCACAACCTTATTCGTCAAAGCAAGTACAAAGCATCACTCTAATGGCAGTCAGTAATGAATGCTCAAAGCCAGTAGAGCAAGATAGTGAAAGTTGGTTTGTTGACAACGGAGCAACAACGCATATCACTGTAAGGAAAGATGTTTTGCAAGACTTTGAACCCTTCGATTCTGATGACCAATCTGTGAAGACGGCAGACGGAACAATGATCCCAGCGTTAGGGAAAGGCATTGTTGAGGTGGAATCGAGTGTAGGTGACAAGACGGAAACCATACGAATGAAAGATGTCTGGTTTGTACCATCGCTGACGAAAAATCTATTTTCTACTCTGGCAGCACAAGACAACTTGCGAAACAGCGTATTCACTTCTACCGCTACAAGTTGTCAGCTAGATATTGAAGGAGTTACGAAGATTGTAGGACACAGACAACTCAGAGGAGGTGCAGTTGAAGACAATCATTCCTGAAAAGACATGTAACTCAGTCGAAGTGAACGCTATTACGGGAACCAATATGCTGCAAGTTTACCATGAACGTTTCGCGCATCAAGATAAGCGTCACGTGAAAGCACTGGTCAAACGGGAGTTTGGTATAAACTTACCTGAAGACGAAGGTAAATGTGAAGCATGCATATATGGGAAAGCCCACAGAACGCCGTTTGGGAAAAGAGAGAGGGCAACATCACCTGGCGAAATAATACACTCTGATGTTTGCGGGCCATTCGAGCATCCCAGCGTATCGAAATTCAAATATTTTGTACTCTTCAAAGATGACTTTTCTTCGTACCGACTAGTCTACTTCATGCGTCATAAATCAGAAGTTAAAGATAAACTAAAATTGATGCTAAATGAAATCAGAACAGCTGGTCACACTGTAAAATGCCTATTAAGTGACAACGGTGGAGAGTTTGATAATGAAGACGTTAGGAAAATATTGAATGCTCACGGGATTCAGCAGAGACTTACCATGCCATACACACCAGAGCAAAATGGCTGTAGTGAGCGCGAGAATCGAACCTTAGTCGAAGCCGCAAGAACATGGTTACACGCCAGAGGTGAACTTCCACAGAAGCTCTGGGCAGAATTAATTAATACAGCTGCTTATGTTCTGAACAGAACAGGACCAACCAGAGAAAGAGATAAAGTTCCCTACGAGCTTTGGTTCGGAAAGAAGCCTAAAATTTCTCACCTACGTGTAATTGGAAGCCAGTGCTATGCTCATGTACCCAAACAATGTCGAAAAAAGCTTGCTAAGAAAGCTATAAAGGGTATTCTCATAGGCTATGAGAATAATGATGGTTATCGCATCTGGGATGGGAAGAAGACCAACAGATCGAGAGACATCACCTTCGAGAGCGAAGTTGAGTTCAAAATCTCGATAGGCAATCGTAACCAAATCCCTGCAGAGTCAGAGGGAGCAAATTCGAATAGTACCAACGAGGAAACGATTGAAACTGAGACCCGAAATGAACCTGATCGTGCTCTAGAGGGAGAGTACTTAGAAGATCACGATCATCAAGAACAACCTACTGAATTCTATGACGCAGAGGGAGAGACCATCATAGAAGAACCGAGGTACAGCTTGCGAGACCGCAGCACCTTACGACGGCCACAGAGGTTTGGTGATTTCCTCCACACCGTAGCAGTTGAAGACTTCCCAAGTACCTACAATGATGCTATGGATAGGGAAGATCGGGATAACTGGCTAGAAGCGATGAAAAGCGAGATAAAATCGTTACAGGAGAACAATGTTTGGACATTATGCGATCTACCATCTAACCGAAAGGCTCTGCCATGTAAGTGGATATACCGGATAAAACGCAATCCTGATGGATCCCTTGAAAAATACAAGGCGCGCCTAGTAATCAAAGGATTTCGGCAAAGAAAAGGTATCGATTACAATGAAACATTTAGTCCAGTCGCAAGAATGGCCACGGTTAGAGCATTACTCAGTGTGTGTGCAAAAGAGAATATGCATCTGACTCAGTTTGACGTAGAAACTGCCTTCCTTAATGGAAAACTGGAAGAGAACATTTACATGAAGCAGCCACAAGGACTTGATGACGGAACAGCGAGAGTTTGGAAACTCAACCGCAGCCTGTACGGTCTCAAGCAAGCGCCGCGCTGCTGGAATACATGTGTAAATGATATTCTCCTTGACCTAAATTTTCAACAGTGTGAGGCTGACAGTTGCCTCTATGCAAAACGAGTTGGAGCAGAAAAGATTTTGGTAGCACTTTATGTCGATGACGGGCTGGTGGCAGCTTCGAGCGAGCAGCTAGCCAAACATTTCCTGGATGACCTTAGATCAAGACTGAAGATTACCACAAAACCGGCATCTTACTACCTAGGTCTAGAAATCAAGCGAGATGAGAATGCAATTTCAATCAGTCAAGAATCATATACGACGAAACTGCTGGAAAGGTTCAATATGGCTGAATGCAATCCTGTCTCAACTCCAATCGAAAAATTAGAAGTCAAGGAAGAGGAAGATGTTGAATCAGGGAAAGCTGCCAACTACCCTTATAGAGAGTAGGCGCCCTGATGTACTTGATGACTGGAACCCGGCCTGACATTGCATATGCAGTAGGGGTAGTATCAAGGAAATTAGAAAACCCATCTACAGCAGATTGGCTTAGAGTGAAAAGAATACTCAGATATCTCAAAGGTACTAAGAACCTGGGGATAAAGTATCATACCGGAAATGCTGAATGTATAGAAGGGTATAGTGATGCAGATCATGCTGGAGATCCTAACACAGGCAGATCTACTTCAGGCGTCGCATGCCTTTATGCAGGTGGAATAGTCTCCTGGCTAAGTCAGAGACAAGCCACAGTAGCACTTTCAACAACAGAGGCTGAAATAGTTGCTGCAAGCGAGGCCGCTAAGGAACTGATTTGGCTCCAAAGGATATTCAGTTTTCTGTCGCAACCAGAGGGAATACCGACCTTAAAAGTCGATAATGAAGCTGCGATAAGGTTGGCCAATAACCCTGAATTTCACAAACGCACCAAGCATATCCGTGTTCGACACTTCTTTGTGCGAGAGATGGTTCATGAGAATAAGCTGAGAGTCATCAAGACGAGTTCGGCGAATCAACTTGCAGACATTTTAACTAAGCCAGTCCCAAGGCCAAGACTTGTGGAAATGTGTGCCAAGCTTGGTCAAACTATAATAAAATTAGACAAGGGAAAGTGTTGAGTTTGCAATAAAAGATGAAAACTTTTTCTATCGGCATATTGCGAACTCTGTTGTCAAAATTTTAAATAAGAGACTGTCAGTGTTAATAAAACAATTGTAATGTGTAAAAGTCAATGTAAAATAAATTAATTATTCCTATATTACAAAGTGCTATTCATCCGTTAATTGAAGTTTTCCTCCACTGTGTATATAAAACTCTGCACGTCAAGAAGAGTCTGGGGCTGCCATACTTTCCTTATTTTATAAAAGCTGAAAGTTTCTCAGCGGCATGCCTCTAGCACAGGTAGGAACAATGGCCTACTATGAATTTTAGATTAGAGTTGGCTTTGGTAATAATTTTAGTGATAGGTACCTATAAGTGACATTTGCTCCTTTAATCTCCACAATGTATAGTGAAAATACGTCTTTCACTTTCTCTGATGACATTGCTGTCATTTTTCAGGCTAAAACTCATGGAGTTAGGTCACTTCTGTAGCTCAGGAAGCCCTCAAACATGTTGGCCGCTGGTTACGCAATAACTTACTGGTAATAGTCTCAAGACAAAATTCGTGGCCGTTAGAGTAAAAGAGCAAACCGTGCCTAACCACCCCTTAAAAATAAAAAATAATGTGCGTGCGTGGAGTCCCTCCGCGCGGAAGAAGTGAAACTTCATTCCCGCTCAGTCGATCGGTCGGTCGGTCGGTCGGTCGGTCGGTCCCTCACTCACTCACTCACACACTCACACACACACACACAGACACTACCTCAACTCAACTCCACTGAAAACCACTGAAAACCACTGAAACACCACTGAAAACCACTGACAACCACTGAAAACCACCGAAAACCACCGAAACCCACTGAAAACCTCTGAAAACCACTCAAAACCACTCAAAACCACTGAAAACCACTGAAAACCACTGAAAACCACTGAAAATCACTCAAAATCACGCAAAACCACACAAAACCACTGAAAACCACTCAAAACCACTGAAAACCACTCACAACCACTGAAAACCACCGAAAACCAATGAAAACCACTGAACCACCACGCAAAACCACTGAAAACCACTGACAACCACTGAAAACCACCGAAAACCACCGAAAACCACTGAAAACCACTGAAAACCACTGAAAACCACCGAAAACCACTTAGAACCACTCAAAACCACTGAAAACCACTGACAACCACTGAAAACCACCGAAAACCACTGAAAACCACTGAAAACCACCGAAAACCACTGAAAACCACCGAAAACCACTTAGAACCACTCAAAACCACTGAAAACCACTCACTGAAAACCACGCAAAACCACTCAAAACCACTGAAAACCACTCAAAGCCACTCAAAACCACTGAAAACCACTCAAAACCACCGAAAACCACTGAAAACCACCGAAAAACCACTGAAACCCACTGAAACCAACTGAAACCCACTGAAACCTTTGTTGTTGTTTGAGTGTTGGTTTGAGTGTTGGTTTGAGAGTTGGTTTGAGAGTTGGTTTGAGAGTTGGTTTGAGAGTTGGTTTGAGAGTTGGTTTGAGAGTTGGTTTGAGAGTTGGTTTGAGTGTTGGTTTGAGTGTTGGTTTGAGTGTAGGTTTGAGTGTTGGTTTGAGAGTTGGTTTGAGTGTTGGTTTGAGTGTTGGTTTGAGAGTTGGTTTGAGAGTTGGTTTGAGAGTTGGTTTGAGTTGGTTTGAGGTGGTTTGAGAGTTGGTTTGAGAGTTGGTTTGAGAGTTGGTTTGAGAGTTGGTTTGAGAGTTGGTTTGTGAGTTGGTTTGAGAGTTGGTTTGAGTTGGTTTGAGAGTTAGTTTGAGAGTTGGTTTGATAGTAGGTTTGAGAGTTGGTTTGAGAGTTGGTTTGAGAGTTGGTTTGAGAGTTGGTTTGAGAGTTGAGTTGAGTTGAGTTGGTTAGTGTGTGTGTGTGTGTGTGTGTGTGTGTGTGTGTGTGTGTGTGTGTGTGTGTGTGTGTGTGTGTGTGAGTGAGTGAGTGAGTGAGGGACCGACCGACCGACCGACCGATCGACTGAGCGAGAATGAAGTTTCACTTCTTCCGCGCGAAGGGACTCCACGCACGCACATTTTTTTATCTATTTAGGTTTAGGTTTGTAAATTTACAAAGAAATATTCATAAGTATCAATTGTCTGGTTTCCATAGTGCATGCTTTGCCTAGATTGCGATCAGGCTTTTTGAAGTGAAACTTCTTATGCAACTTCCAAAAATGTTATCATTTAACGCGATAGACGTTATGCGTTAGATGTTAAGCGTTAAATGATAGGTGTTAAACGATAGGCGATAGGCGTTAAATTTGTTAAGGTTATGAAAGCGCTCATGTGACGCCGTCACTGAGTGAGTGGGTGAGTGAGTGGGTGAGTGATTGGTGAGTGAGTGGGTGAGCGATTGTTGAGTGAGCACATCCACATCCCAGCACATCGAAGGATGGAAAAGAGCAAATATACCTAGAGCAAAAAAATCAAATGACCACAGAAAGTACTGCTGCACATATTACTGAGAAACAGCGTAGCCCCAACGTAACTATAAAGTCGTTAGACTTACCCAATAAAATCGACGAGTTACAACTTGGAAAAAAGAAGTTAGATGAAGCGCCAGTGGATAAAGTAAAAAAAATAAGAACGACATATATTTTTGGTGGAAGGCAATGTTCGGGTCTTGCAAGGCGCTTAGAAAAATCAAGGTGGAAGACGCCCTACGAACAGTACCAATTTATCTCGTATGTGAAACCTAATGCACTGACGGAAGAAATACTATCGAGTGCAAAGATTTTTGATATAACGTCTGAAGATCGCGTCATCATATCGGTTGGCGAACATGACTTGAACCCCCTGAGTATTATGAGTAACTTATGTGTATTTATTAAATCGATTGAATGTCCAATTTTAATTCTTAAGATATATAGGAACATACATTTGAATGAATATAAGCTTAATAATATGTTAAAACTTATGAGCATGCAACATAATTATGTAAAATATGTCGATTATGAATGCGATAATAATATAAAATTTACTCTCTGCAATAAGATTAACTTTGAATTGGATCAATTAGATTACAACAATACATTTTTGAGCTTTAACAAGAAACATTATCAATATGTAAACAACGTAAACACAACAAACAGTAATTGCGGTACTCGGAAATCCGTAGCCACCGGATCTAATACTCAATTGTATACCTTTGTTGATAGGAAAAATACTCAAGATAAGTCCACTCAAACTAACTACATAGAAAATAATTTATTTCGGAACCCCTAATTTAACAAATATACAGTTTAGGGTCCTACACCAAAATATTGCCGGGCTATTAAACAAAAGTAACTACACACATCAAAAGTGTCTAGGGATCAAGCATTTTTGGGCAAAAAAATGGGCAGAAGAACAATGGCGTTTCGTGTGCTTTTCTTATGAGTCTCGTTTTGGTATGAGACCGGATACAAGACGTATACGACACTGGAGAACCCCTGGACGCCAACAGCGATTAAAATCCTGCCAGGAAGTCCATCCTTATAGTGGTGGAACCATCATGGTATGGGCGGGTATTTGGATCGGCGGAAGAACTGAGTTGATTTGGATCAGAGGCAACCTCAACGCTCAAATTTATGCTGAGACGATTGTATCAGACGTCATCGTTCCTCTACAAGTGCAAATCGGTCCCTTATTTCAGTTAATGCATGATAATGCACGACCGCACACCGCAAGAGTTGTAAGACAGACTCTCGCCGCAGCTAACATCAATGTCCTGCCCTGGCCTGCTCAGTCGCCAGACTTGAACCCGATTGAGCATGCATGGGATATGCTACAGAGAAGAGCTCTGCCGAATATGGAGGGTATCCAGTCGCAAGAAGACCTTTTTTTGTTGTTGCAACGAACATGGGCGGCCATTCCACAGCGTGATTTGGATGAACTCATTTTGAGTATGCCAAACCGATGTTCTTGTGTTGTTAGTGTTCGCGGTAGAAACACGGATTATTAATTGTTTAAGTTACCCAATAAAATTTTAAAGAAAACTGTTATTTCAGTCTTTTTTTCGAACTTTTGTGTTAGTGGTTCAAATGTCAAAAATCCCTTTATTAGGAAAATGGCAAATTTCTTTATTAATGCAAAGGTGACTTGGTTTATCGTTACTGTGACAAACGAAAACACTTTATTTGATGAATCCTTAAAGAAAATTTTAATTAATATCAATCAGGAGAAAAGTTATTGCAAAAATATATGTTGATCCCTAGACACTTTTGATGTGTGTATTTAACGATTAATTTATTTGAGCTAAGGAAAATACAAAAAGGTCCGGATGTTATCTGTTTAGCGGAAACATTTGTCGAATTAGGTTGTGAAAATAGAATTAATATAGATGGCTACACTCTTGCCTCTTCATATTGTAGAAGTCAGAAGAGAGGTGGCGTCTGCATTCTCACTAAACATGGTTTACAGAGCAAAGAGATCCAGTTTCTAAAGGAATTGGGAATAGATAAAAACTTTGAATGCTGTGGTATTGAATTAATAAATCAGAAAATATTAATAATTAGCATATATAGAACTCCTAACTCGAATATAACGATTTTTTATGAAAAACTAAACATTTTACTTCAGAGACTTTTACATAAATCGGAAAAAAAGGTTATATTAGTAAGTGATTTTAATATAAATACATTGGTAGCAAATAAAGCAACTGCTGAGTTTATAGACTTGATGAAAAATTACAACTTAACGCGGCATATAAAAGAACCAACAAGAAACAGTTCCTGTATTGACCACATAGTAAGTAATGTTGACAAAGCAGATGGGGAACTATTGAACTGGGCACTGTCGGATCACAACACAGCACAAATGCTTAGTATACCACATATAAATACAAAGACGCCCTCAACTGATTACTATATACATACGAGAGATTATAGTTCAGAAAATATTACTAAATTTAGAAATTGTCTTCGTAACCTCTCATTTCAAGAAGTGTATTCTGAAATAAATCTTAACTCAGCCTATGAAAGATTTCATAGTCTGCTTCTTTTATTCTATAATCTATGTTTTCCCATAATTAAAGTAAAAATACGTCATGGAAGCCGAAATACGAACTGGATTTCAAAGGGTTTAAGGAAAAGCTGCAAAACGAAAAGATTATTACGATTTAAGTGCTATAAGAATAATTCTAAATCAAACAAAACTACCTATAAGCAATATTCAAGACTTTTAAGAAGGTGCCTTGACATGTCGTTAAGAAATTACAATGAAAAACAAATTAACAATAGTAAAAACATATGCAAGTCGGCATGGAAATTAATAAAAAGAGAATCAGAAGGTTTAACTAAATAAAATCTTTTTAAAAAAAATTGAACCGACTTCAATATCACTGAAAAGTATAAAATAATTTAAATACACACATCAAAAGTGTCTAGGGATCAACATATATTTTTGCAATAACTTTTCTCCTGATTGATATTAATTAAAATTTTCTTTAAGGATTCATCAAATAAAGTGTTTTCGTTTGTCACAGTAACGATAAACCAAGTCACCTTTGCATTAATAAAGAAATTTGCCATTTTCCTAATAAAGGGATTTTTGACATTTGAACCACTAACACAAAAGTTCGAAAAAAAGACTGAAATAACAGTTTTCTTTAAAATTTTATTGGGTAACTTAAACAATTAATAATCCGTGTTTCTACCGCGAACACTAACAACACAAGAACATCGGTTTGGCATACTCAAAATGAGTTCATCCAAATCACGCTGTGGAATGGCCGCCCATGTTCGTTGCAACAACAAAAAAAGGTCTTCTTGCGACTGGATACCCTCCATATTCGGCAGAGCTCTTCTCTGTAGCATATCCCATGCATGCTCAATCGGGTTCAAGTCTGGCGACTGAGCAGGCCAGGGCAGGACATTGATGTTAGCTGCGGCGAGAGTCTGTCTTACAACTCTTGCGGTGTGCGGTCGTGCATTATCATGCATTAACTGAAATAAGGGACCGATTTGCACTTGTAGAGGAACGATGACGTCTGATACAATCGTCTCAGCATAAATTTGAGCGTTGAGGTTGCCTCTGATCCAAATCAACTCAGTTCTTCCGCCGATCCAAATACCCGCCCATACCATGATGGTTCCACCACTATAAGGATGGACTTCCTGGCAGGATTTTAATCGCTGTTGGCGTCCAGGGGTTCTCCAGTGTCGTATACGTCTTGTATCCGGTCTCATACCAAAACGAGACTCATCAGAAAAGCACACGAAACGCCATTGTTCTTCTGCCCAATTTCTGTGTTCAAGAGCCCATTGATATCGAATCCTACGATTGTGCATTGCTATAGGTGGTACCCGTAGCGGTCTTCGGGAATGAAGGTTCACTTCATGCAAGCGGTTTCTGACTGTTTGGTCGCTAATTAAGTTCCCTGAAGAGTGATGAAGCCTCACGGCTAACATCATGGCAGTTATTGTTGGAGCTCTTCGAGTTAAGATTTGAATATATCGGTCTTGTCTCCGTGTGGTGCAGCGATACCGTCCTCCATGGCGCTCAGCCACGGTACCAGTGCTTCGGTAACGTGTCCAAAGTCGACTGATAACACTCTGACTTGTATTCAGAGCTAAAGCCACAGTACGTTGCCGGGAACCAGCTTCTATCATTCCCACGGCTCTGAGCATTTCTTCCCTGCTTAAATGACGTCGCCGCTCCATAATAACGTTGGTTTTAATCAGTAGTAGGGAAACAGTAGCACTAATAATGTCTTCAATGCGTTGTATGTTTTTATAGGGAAAATATTGACAGCTGATTTTCATCTTTTACTCGAATTTGATTCACAGTTCCTGGTTCAAATTATGAAATGCACCAAAAAGGATCCATATAAATTTATAAAATCATAAATTTATTACAAAGCCACATCTCAATCTCAAGAAATCCGCTTAAAAATGCTTGATCCCTAGACACTTTTGATGTGTGTATTATTGAAGTTGGTGTTAGCGTACCTGCTGTGTATATTTGGCACCAACTTCAATAATATTTAAATTATTTTATACTTTTCAGTGATATTGAAGTCGGTTCAATTTTTTTTTAAAAAGATTTTATTTTAAACTTTTTAGTGATATTTTCATATATAAAGATTGAACCATCGAAAACCGTAAAATTATCTAGGTAGGTTATGATCACATTATCGTCTACATATTATATATACATTCATGTTTCTTCAGAAAAAAATATCCGGTCGTAATGAAATTTGCATGGAAACATCATAGTAGTTTACTCTCTCGAATAAAAAAAGAATCATCGAAATCGGTTCATAATTGTCAGAGCAATGTAATGGAGAACATCAGTTTTATGGTTTTTACCAGATAAATTCCTCCACATCGTTCATGGTCCTCCAGGAAGTTCTTATCCGGTTGTAATAAAATTCATACAGATTCAATACAGTGGTTTCTTCTTTCGAATAAAAAAAGAATCATTGAAATTGGTAAATATTTGCCAGAGTTATGAACATTTTTGTCCGACCGAGCGAGTCCGAGCGACTAAAACGTCATCTATATAGGCTTTCTTGCAGCTCTCAGTGCGCAGTCACCATTCTTGTTTTTTCAGGAACTACTTATTACTAAGCAATAATTTTTTTATGGGACCCAATTAACGGATTAAAGAATGGATGGAAGAAAGATTTTTTCAAATCGGTTCATAATTGCCAGAGTTATGCGCGAACATAGAAAAAAAAAATATATATACAGACGAATTGAGAACCTCCTCCTTTTTTGAAGTCGGTTAAAAAAGGGGACAAATCTTTATTAGATAATTATCGACCAATGCGTTACACACTGATATCAATTTTTTCGAAAATATTTGAAGCAGCTATGTTGAGGCGTATTACTGAATTTATTGAAAAGAATAGATTAGTAAATAAAGTACAACATGGATTTCAAAAAGGTAAATCAACTACGACAGCGTGTTACAATCTCATGTCTCGGGTAATTGTAAATGTCGACAGTGGTAAAGCAACCTGTGTAGTCTTTTTTGATATGACGAAAGCATTTGACCTAGTTTCACATAGTATACTACTTAATAAATTAGAAAGGTATGGAATTCGTGGAACCGCTTTAACATGGATAAAGACTTATCTAGAAAATCGCAAACAGTGCGTGGAGATTAGTAGCATTAATGAGAGAAAAGAAATGGAAACCTTTCGTTCTGAGTTCAGAATTAATGAGACTGGCGTTCCACAAGGTAGTGTTTTGGGTCCACTATTATTTTTGCTATACGTCAACGACCTTCCAAATGTAAAGGAAAACCAGTTTACCCTATTTGCAGATGATATTTCCGTAGTAATAACAGCCAATGTAAATGACATGAACAACTACAATATTGACATTAATAAAACTATTCAATGTATAATAAAATGGTTAGATGAGAATGACTTAGAAGTAAATTTGACGAAAACTAAATATATTCAGTTTGTTACATATGGACGCAAAAAAAAAGATATACATATTACATATAACGACACTAAAATAACTGAAGTAGACCAAACAGCGTTTTTAGGTGTTATTTTAGATAAATATATTAATTGGAAACCCCATGTAGAAAAGGTTTGCAACAAACTCAACCGATTTGTATACGTGCTTGCTAAGCTTAGAAAAATATCATCTCAAAAAACAGTAGTTGCTGCATACCACGGTTACGTTGCATCTGTTCTCAGATATGGCATAATTCTTTGGGGTAATTCGACAAATAATAGCAAAGCATTCATTGCACAAAAAAAATGCATACGAGCCATCTATGGGGTAGCACCTTGGATATCATGCAAACCATTATTTAAAGAATTAAACTTGCTTACACTCCCCAGTTTATATATTTTAGAAATAGGTAAATTTGTAAAATTAAATCGTAATCTATTTACAAGTGCTTGTGATAAGTATCCCAGAAATACGCGAAACCCAGAACAAATAGTATTATCGAGAATTCCAAAAACTGCCATGTTCCTTAAAAACTGTTTGGCAATGTGTGGACAAATTTATAATAATATTCCCAAAGATATAAAAGCTCTACCGTACGACAAGTTTACTGTAAAGTTAAAAAGGTGGCTACTGGAAAAAAACTTCTACTCAGTTACAGAATTTTTTAATAATGGCAAGAGAATGTGAACTTGATTTATTTCTTTGTAATATTGTTGTAATATAATTTAATAATTTACTATTTATATTTTATTTTTATTGACATCTTATTATTTATGACATAAAGATACTTGGATTTATATAATTTAATTATTACTTTTAAATGATGTTAATGTTATTATTATACAATTTGCATACCATAATTAGGTTGAATATTTTGGACGTCTTTATTATGATTGTAAATAACAACTAATCGGACAATATTCATGCAAATAAAGAATTTGAATTTGAGTGACTTCGTTGACTACGTTGACTTCGTTGACTTCGTTGACCTCGTTGACTTCGTTGACTTTGTTGCGCGGGGATGTGGAATAGAAAGAGACAGAGCGAGAATAAAGTTTCACTTCTTCCGCGCGGAGGGACTCCACGCACGCACATTTTTGAAGTGAAACTTCTTATGCGACTTCCAAAAATGTTATCACATAACGCGTCAAGCGTTAAATGAGTCACCTTAACGCGTTAAGTGTTAAACGATAGGCGTAAATTTGTTAAGGTTATGAAAGCGCTCATGTGACGCCGTTACTGAGTGAGTGGGTGAGTGGTAGGTGAGTGGGAGAGTGGTAGGTGAGTGGTAGGTGAGTGGAAGGCGAGTGGTAGGTGAGTGGTAGGCGAGTGGTAGGTGAGTGGTAGGCGAGTGGTAGGGGAGTGGTAGGCGAGTGGTAGGCGAGTGGTAGGCGAGTGGTAGGCGAGTGGTAGGTGAGCGGGTGAGTGGTAGGTGAGTGGTAGGTGAGTTGGGTTCGGTTCAGTTCAGTTCAGTTGTGTGTGTGTGTGTGTGTGCGCGTGTGTGTGTGTGTGTGTGTGTGTGTGTGTGTGTGTGTGTGTGTGTGTGTGTAGTGTGTGAGTGAGTGAGTATGTGAGGGACCGACCGACCGATCGACTGAGCGAGAATGAAGTTTCACTTCTTCCGCGCGGAGGGACTCCACGCACGCACATTTTTTTTTTTGTCAATTCTTTTTTTGTGCACGGTAATTCTAGAAAGTTGTAGGTAAGTCCATATTTTTTTTCAAATTCTTTCTTCGTTTTCACTTTTTATGGCAATTTTTCGATATTTACGAAATTGCTCGTGCCCCCATAAAAAGCCCTGATTATTATTATACACTCCTTCGCAAAAAAAAGGGCGGTTTTGATTTTTCTACATTATTGGTAATAATTTTGTTCTAAGGAGGTTTTAATAGCCAAACTATGTTGCTGGCACTTATTAAACAGTCTGCGTATGAAAAAAAAAAGTTCATTTCAAATTTTCACCCAACCTTTGTTTTTAAAAAATAATAATCCCTTTTTCAGTTATAACTTTTTACATGGTTTGGTTTGCGGCCGCCATCTTGATGGTAGCGACCGCGAACGCAAATTCTCCAATATTCGTTTTCTCTATAAACTGAATACTTTATCTCACTTTTGTAACTGTAATTTAACTACTTGACACTGGCGAAACCCGTCGATAATTGATGGAAGCCATAATTTTATAAAAGAAGAAGTTGTGGAAAGCGCGGGAACTCTTGTAACACAAGCATCAAAACTTAACATTGGCAATATACACTAAGTGTGACGCCAGAACAAGAAAAAAAAAAAAACGTTTTACATACTTTTCGCGGGTTTTCGGGTGTTATAAGGTAACTAAAATTAGTAATGGGTAACTCGTAAATTTAAAATGAGGATGAGGGAGTACATCATTTTCGTTCGTGAGGTACTCGCGAGGTACACCTCATTTGAGGTGAGGATATCAATTCATGGCCTCACCTCATGCGAGTTACGCGCCACAAACGAGGAAGCTAGGAGGACGCCGGACCGTTGCAGCTGCAGCGTGCTTCTCTATTGCTATTTCTCTCACACACATCATTTTCTTTCGCTCAGTGTTTTAGTCCATTATAAACAAAAAACACTCAATCATCACTAAATAAATAGATAATAATTTTAAGAGAATTAAGATCACGAAATTAATATTGATATTTCAATTCCTGATTTAAATAAAGTTTAACTACTGAGGTCATCGTCAATCATCCATATATCCTCACAAATTTTTACATTTATAATATTAGTAGGATACGATTATCTAAATACAAACCTAACTCGCAAAATTGTAACTCACGCCTCACCAGTCACCACGCTCACACAGATCGTCCTCACTCATTTGGTCGATTTGTTCGCTCACTCATTTAGTAATCCTCACTCGCTCGCCTTTCGCTCGCACGACGAGGCGAGGTAAACGCGTGCGGCCTCAAACCTCAATCTCGCGAGCGTGAACGAGGAATGAAAGATAAAATGAGGTGGTTCATCTTTAAAAAATGAGGAACTCTTTGAATTTGTCCTTACGAGTACCTCGAATGAGGCGACTCATGACTGAGGAACGCACCACTATAAAATTAACTTCTTGTTTTTTTTTAGTAGAATAATTTATGTTTGGCGCATAATCCTGCCTTTTTGTGACTTGAAACAAATATCTTTGTGTCTATTGCAATGGCAGAAAAAGCAATAAGAGCTAGTAAAATTATAGCGCTGCTGGAAGAGAGGTGTAGCCAGTGTTACGTCTCACAGCGGTTAAACGTGAGTCGTTCAACCGTCCAAAGATCCTAGACTCGATACCAAGAGACCGACTGGTTCCGTTCAGCGAAGGCAAGGTTCTGGGAGAAAACGTTGCACACAACCACGAGACAACGCTTTTTAGTGACTCAGGCGCTGAAGAACCGCAAATGCAGTTAAGGTTACCTTAAAAGAAACCTTGAAGAGGTGCGAGGAACGCAAGTTAGCCTATGGACTGCGAGGAGGAGGCTTCTAGCAGCTGATATACGCAGTCGACGACCAGCGCAGGCCCCTAAGTTACTCCGTGAGCACCGCATTGCTCGATTGGGGTTCGCTAGAAATTGCCTATCTTGGACACTACGTAACTGGAGTAACGTACTCTTCTCGGATGAGGCTCGAATTTGTCTGCATGGTGAGGAC
Organism: Furcula furcula; assembly: GCA_911728495.1. Lineage (NCBI taxonomy): Eukaryota > Metazoa > Arthropoda > Insecta > Lepidoptera > Notodontidae > Furcula > Furcula furcula. The sequence continues at coordinate 54,500,477 of OU452242.1, forward strand.
CGACGTCGGCGAGTGTTACGAAGACCAGGAGAACGCTATGCCGACGTGTGTTTTGAAGAAATCACACCTTATGGTGGGGGGTCCGTTATGTTTTGGGCGGGCGTAAGTTCTAGCTGTCGTACTGAGATAATATTCATTGAAAATGGCTCACTAAATGCGCAAAGGTACATAACAGAAATCATTTGTCAACACGCACAACGCGCACTGGCTGTAATTGGTGAAGATGTAATATCCTATAGTCCTGTAGTAGGGATGTAAATGACGATGGCGCACTTGGTGGGCGGCGTAGTCGTAGCGTAGCAACGATGTACCAGGGCTTTAGAAGTCTTGACCGACGCAGCGCTGCGACTTTGTATGTTTATGCACTCCGAATATTCCTTACTGATTTATTTTAATAGAATTACTAAACTTTATTTTAAAATAAATTGACAGGTTAGTGGACACGTCAACACCGTACGGTGATCCAGAGGGAAAGGACAAGTCGTACTATACCATCAAAGACTTCTTAAATGAGAAAGGAAACAGATACGCTTTCATACAATCTAGGTCCTGGGTAAAAATAAGATCGAATTTGATGAAAATGGTAATAGTTATAGGCTAATACATCAATAAACCATTACTAAAAATCTCAGTGAGGTAACCAACCTGACAGCTGAGTTATAAGAGTTTTATTAAGTGATGGTGGACATTTTTATCAGCGGATGTTTGGAGTGTTATTGACTTTTTTATATGCCTAGTTTCTTATAATTCACTTTAATATACATTTAGCGTATGATCTCTGTACAAACAAAGAATTATTTTCAATGAAACACAATCAAAACACAAAAATGCCCAAAACAAATTAAGTTATTCATTCCACAGCATAGAGTATCGTGCAGTCGCGAGTTGTCACTGTCAAACAGAATCAGATGTCAGCATAGACTAAAAATACGGAATCGATCACAGCACTTAATCGATTCCTAAATGCGAGTAGATATTTTCCTATTACTTGAACTTCTTGAATATTAGGTTATAGAACTATTTAATAGGTTCCTTTTATAGCCATCTCATTTGTTTGATTAAATTAATCCTGGCTAACTCCCTAGATAGCCTAATTTTTGTACTTAACTAATTCACATTTACTGACTATCGATAATCAATTATGTTTGTATTGAGACTAAAACGTATTTCTCAGTTATCTCATTTCCAAGATTAATAAATGTGTTGATTTCTTGCCAATTGATATTGAAAAAAATTGCCCATTTTTTCAAACCTTATCTCATCTTTTTCGACCACAGAATTATCTTGGCCCAGAAATATCCACCTCCTTTGATAGCAAATTAGTAATTTAAGCTATCATGGTTATATGCCATTCATTCTGGTATTATATCTGACCGAGTAATTTTATTTATTGACATATTTGTTATAACGACTTTATTTTGTATTCAATTCATCTATTTTTTTTACCTTGACATAATAATTTGTATAAGTAAAAATATGTAATAATTATAATTGAGATTTCTTAATAATAATTTTAATATACTTTAGGGCCTCCGCCGACACGATACTTTTTGCATCCGCGTTCGGCAACTCTGTTGCTTTTCGGAAGCTTGATACCGCAGCCGATCGCGAACCCCCGCACACTACTAGCAGTTAGCGACCAGCGATTTCGACGCTTTCCGGTCGCTGGATGCAGCAACCGCGCGCTACACCACGCACACTACAGATGTCAGTCGCCGCGACTTTGGTAGTTCCGGGGTTCCCAACTTTAAGAATTTCTCCCTAAATAAATGGAGCATAATACATTGAACTATTTGTATTCTGATTACGTAACATTTATTAATGGGCAATGTTATTAATCTTAATACCGACTTGTAGTTAAGATCTTAGTGTAAAAAACTTGCTTCGAGGAAAATATATTGAGTTTGATTAATTTTGTTGAAATTTTATTCGTTGAAATATTATTTCGTACCGTGCAAAGCCGCTTGTAGTGTATGAAATTTAAAACAATCTAAATAAGTAGATACCTAGGTACTTATTAGATATAAAATCAGTCACTATCCGTGTTATACGTATAGTCGCTCCTGTTTGTTTGTTTCCTTAATCTAAACTAAACATTGAATTTTGACCCAATTTCTACAATCATTTTGAGGGTTTCGGTACGTTTTAATATTATACGTAGGTATAATTATAATGTATAATTATAAGGTTTAAAACTCCGGCGAGGGAAGCTGATGTCAGTTAATATGTTATGTTAAGCACCGACTTCAATACATTTTCGTTATATTATAGTACTTTTTAGATCATAATAATATCGTTAAAGTCGGATTTGAATATATGTACTAGAAATATTTTATTTAATCTTTTTATTGACTTTACCTATTATAACGCTCTGAATGCATGAAACTACCACGCAACTAGAACAACTATGCTAGACTTTACTAGGAACAAAACAGTGCATTATATACTAAAGTACCGAACTGATTTTGATGAAGCTATTACAACAAGAATTACCGCAATCGGATTTGTAGCTTCTGAGAAGTATGGGAATAAACATATATACATACACACACAGACACACATATATGTATGTATATATGTCGCAGCCGGGTCATTTGTATAGGCTGTCAATTAATACTAAATGTCCTGTTAATTCTAAAATGTAGGGTATGAGGTCAATAGTATCAAAGTCAAAGTCAAAATAACATTATTATGTATAGGGCCCACGGAGGCTTACACAAAAATAATTTTTACGCGGCCGCTACTGAGAAGATCTTTTTATTTTTATTTTTTATTTATTTAAGGACAACCAACAAGACTTACACTAATACATTGCATTTTTTACATTGGTGAACTTAAAACTAAGTGCAAGCTTAATTATAGGTCACCACAGCATGCAAAAAACGCGTTAATCTTGGAAGACACTCAGCGGGCATGTCCTATTTTGTAATTTTTTTTTAAACAATTGTGTAAACAGTTTTACAAATTATGTATAGGTAGCCTTAAAATTCTAAGCTTACATGATTTGAGCAGTTCAAGCCCACGCAGTTTTATCCTCCAGGTAAATCGAGATTTTATAATAAGCCTTTTTTGACAATCGGCTTCAAAAAGTTTAAATTTCTTCATTGGAAGATCTCGGATATCCTGTGGCAGTTTGTTATAAAAGTGTATACTTTGGCTCATAAACGATTTGCCTGTTCGGTGGAGACGCGTAGCATGTACAACAAGATCGTGTTTGGGTTGTTATTTGACAAGTAAAGGTCAATGTCTTGTTGTGTCTTAAATGCAAGGTAGAAGTATCGTTTTCACAAATTGCAATGGGAAGGGAGACTAACAATAGCCGAAGGGGTTACTCGGATATACATATGCTTAGATGCCCATATATAGTCTAACATATGTCAATTATTATAATATGTATACGCGTCGAATACAGAACCTCCTTTTTTAAGACGGCTAAAAAAATAAAGTATAATTGGGGATCACTTGATTTGATTTAGGGAGAAAAAAAGGAGGAGGTTATCAATTCGGTTGTATGTTTTTTTTTTATGTTTGTTACCTCAGAACTTTGTCGTTTACGAACTGATTTGGAAAATTTATTTTTTTAATTGAAAGGATATGCTTCCAGATTGGTCCCATTTTTTTCAAAAACAGGTTCTGATGATGGGAACCATGAGTAACTGAGAGAACTCCTTAAATATTATAGGCATACATATAGCGTTTTTGGTATTTTTAGAAACTAGTCAAGCATTTTCATTCAGAAAGTATCATTTGGTGAAGTGGATCTGATGAAGAAGGCCATAGACGGCCACCGGAACTTTGTAATAAAATTAACAATCCATCCTATCCTAGCCGTGCCTACTAAACGTAGAACTACCGAATTTGGACTCGATGGATAGTTCTCGACGAGTAGTTGCTAGAAAAATGGAGATCAGGGTTTGATGGTTGAGCAGGAAGGTTGTCACGGGATCTCTGCACCAATAAACTTAGACCCACGAGTTTGGGTTCGTTGGATAGGTCTCGACGAGTAGTAGCTAGAAAAATGGTGATCAGGGTCTGACAATGGAGCAAGAAGGTGGACACGGGTTCTCGGCACAAATAGCTTGCAGTCCATGGTTCTCGAGAACTATGAGTATAACACCTAGATATCTTCGGTTTATGGCAATTGGTTTGTTTTATTAAGATATTGTCACATCAGCATTTTTTTAAATTTTTGCTTAAGCTTATATTTTAGTGATGGTTCATAGTTGTGTTATGTAGTGGGTGTTTTTAAAATAAATATTAAACTGGCTGTTTGTCAGAATAAAATATAAGTTTTTAAAAGTTAACCTAATAATACATCAAGGGAACCACTAAAAAGAATAAAATATAAATATTTTTTACAAAAAAAAGAACCGCCTTCAAAATGCAACTAAAAGAATTCTAAGAATTAGTGGTTTTTACATATACATAATACATTGTTGGACTTGGGCTACAATATATTATAAATACATATTACTATCGAAGTCGGTGCCTAACGTCTAGCAAATACTTACAAGGTGCCGTCTTTGATAGTAATATGTATTTATAATATGTTGTAGCCCAAGTCCAACAAAGTATATGTAAAAACCACTAATTCTTAGAAATTATTTCAGGCCTTTTAGTTGCATTTTGAAGGCGGTTCTTTTTTTTGTAAAAAATATTTTTTAAGAGTAGTAGTCGGCCCGGTGCGGAACGAGACTCGTGCAATATGTGTTCAGTGTAATAATAAATATTGACGATGCTAAACGTTACCATGGACTCTTATAAAGCTGCACTGCTTCTGCTTTACTAATAAAGTGAAAATATAAATCACGGTGAAGGCGGTACTGGCTACATCCAATTACCAGTTTTCAAAAACCTATGTGTTGAAGCAAACATTATCATTCAATCATTCATGTAGATATGTGTTAAAAATCATGTAGAAGGTGAAATATATATTTTTGCAATACGTGCTTTCTTTGAAATTAAAAACCAAAGCAGCAATATTCCTTAAAAAGTGGTAACTTAAATCGACCCCGAAAATAATCTAGAATACCAGAAAAAGTTGGTAACCCCCCTAAGTCAAAACATGTCACACCAGCGGTACCGTGTGAATCCAATACACTGTAACTTCAGATACAGTGTTTTGAATTAACAACGTTCATTCGATTTCTTTTAACCTGTTTGATGTTATAGCATTCATAGTTTTTTTTACTTTGTATGAAAAATACTGAGATATTGCAATGCAAATTACACTGTTTTTACTAAAAACTACAGGCCTGAAATAGTTAAACACGGCAATTGATGATGCAGTGCATTGTCCAAATAATCTTCGCGGATTGCAAGATACAGTGTTTTGTCAAAACAAAGTAGAAGGGCTAGCGCGACGCGGCTGCGCCAATCAGATTGAGGCTGAGCTATCGATTTCAATTATTATTGGTCGATCTGGCCGAGAGCGACGGCGGCGCAGTGGCTGGAAAGTATGAGCTGATGAACTAATACGTACTGAAATTTAAAAATAAATATAGTATTATAAATACACTAAATATTAAAATAAATCTATCTGGAGAGGAAATGTTGTTTTTTTAAATATGACTAAATTACAGCTACTACGCAAGGAATGTGGAAGCGAATTCCATAGCCGCACTGCTTGCATGGTAAAAAAAAACATTATAGCTACTATAATAATGAGGAGGAACTTCAAAATGCAGAGATATACTGGAACGTCAAGGCTTGTCACAAGACACGAGCAAGGAATAACGCTCACAAAGATAAAGAGGAGATTAAGGATTGTTAAGTATACAATTTAGAAAATAAAAAATGTACCAGATCCGCCGCTGACGGATTGGCAGACATTCTAGTTGAGCCCGAAATTCCGACACGATCATATTTCCGCAGACCAAAGATGAAATGAATACACAAATTTTACAATTGCTCCAGTTTATTAAGAAGCTCCTCAGTTGCATCTAGAAACATACATCAGCATAATCGAAAAGAGTTAAAGATCAAGCAAAAAAGATTTTTGTCAGACGCAGAAGAAATTTTTGGAGACGCTTGTGAGACTGATAAGCGTAAAAGATCTTCTTACTTATACCTATCTCCAACATGAGATTCCCAAGAAATATTATAATCAAACAGAACTCTAAGAATTTTAACTTTATTTGAGTATGCAATTGGTACGGAATCGAAAACTAAACTGGAGAGTGAGTTAATGTCAACCAGATTCATCACGTATCCGCCACCAAATATGATAGCCTGAGAATTAGTAGAGTTCACTAACAAGCCAATTGATTTTGCCCACTGACTTATGCTATCTAAATCTTTATTAAGCGTATATATCGCTTACCGAAGCTTATCAATATTGGCATGACGATAAAGCTAAGGATGATCATGCATAGAGGTGATAGTTAGAAAACCCTCGCGATAACATTCATGAAAACTGAAAAGAGGAGAGATTACGCCACCCAGTGGAACACCCGCCTCAAGCTCACACCACACAGATGATGTCTCCTCAAAGCGGACAGACTGGGAGCGCCCACGATGATATGAATATGATCAAAGCAATTGATAGCTGAAAAAGCGACATAGAGAGAGGAAAGAATGCCTAGAAGTATGTCAAAATAAACAGAATTGAAGTCACTACCAAGATCCAATAATACCAGAATAATCAGTTGTTTGCTTTCTATAACCAAGCGTCAAACATCACTTATTTTTACTAAAACTAAGGACTAAAAGACAATTAGGTGTAAAATAGTCTGTCATTTGTTTGTAAACAATAAATACCTTCCAGGACTTCCAGAACAGAACAAGGAGTGTAGATATAGGACTAAAATTTGTAACAGAAAAATTTGGCTGTTTGGGAAAAGGAATGACAATGACAAGCGTTCTTCCCAAGACGGGAAAGAACAGGATTCAATTTAAAAGTTTAAGAAACGAGTGATTATTGGACAAGGATTGGTCAAGGTTACTTCAATGTTAGGTAACGACAATTTTAACTGAAGACCATGATGATATAATTCCCAACCCCCTCAGTAACCGAACTCAAAGAGAAAGTAGAAGATAAAGGCAAAGATAGCTAAGAGAGACAATTTAAAGTGGACAACTTAACATTATCAAGAGTAACAAGTGACTTCTAAAAATGTGCATTAATTGAAATCAAGATCTAAATATGGAGCATTCTCAATAGAAAATACCAAAATATATCAAGAACTGCCACGTCTGTGCAGTATTATGGTTCTCCAACTTATACCTACCAATACACTTTTAGGCCCTGTTTTCCCAAGTCAATACACTGTAACTATATGATACAGTGTATTGCCTTAACAATATCTTCCTTAGCTTCTGACAACTATTAGAGCAACACAAGTTATCGACGATAATTCATTATGTATACTCTAAATATATATAAAACTTAATAGGCTGGATAACTTATAAAATTATTTTTAAATTGGCAGCAAACACTAAAAACTTTCTAACGAAAATTTTGGAGTAATCTTGAAAAAACTAAAAAAATATATTTTGCTCATTTTCTCAAAATCAGTTTTTCGTAGTTACAGTGTATTGGATTCACACGTTACAGCGCACAGTGGGCGTTAAAACAAGCTTCTCTTTCATAAGATTTTTGATAATGTATTTCTTGTGGTTTTTAAATTCAAACAACCGTATTCATAATCATAACGATATAAGATCATTGCGTTCGATTACCACAATACGTAGGTACTGAAAAGACTTTTTAAATAAAATAAATAAATAAATATTTCGCAAGCTTTAAGTGATTTTAAAGATGCATTAGGGGTTATGAAAATGGAGAAAATTTTATCCCGCAGTTCAATCAAGGTTTCATGAACTGGCCGTTTTTCATTTATGTAACTTACTTTGTTGCTTCGGAAGCGCAGGGAAACCACTTGCTTTAGAAACTGAAGAGCTCCGGGCTCTTCTTTACACTTTGCTAAATGCGACGAAACGCGAAACGCGCGAAGTAAGTTATTTATTATTGGTTTGGACAATAGGCCGATTGAAAATAAGATGAAAATGAAATGACGACGTGTAAAGGACGAAGTTTTCTTGCATGAAATTATTATACAGTATGCGTTGTTACTGATTGTTTAAAACCTATAAACAATCTATACCTAAGTACTAACTGACGACGGGCCCGTTGGTCTAGTGGTTAGTAACCCTGTCTCCTACCCAACAGGTCGTGGGTTCGATTCCCACCAAGTGTCTGGGTGTTTATCTATATAAGTATGTACTTACAAAAAAAAGTATATATGTATTAGTATCAGTTGTCTGGTTCCATAGTACAGGCTCTGCCTAGTTTGAATCAGATGACCGTGTGTGAATTGTCCCAGGATATTAACTAAATATATGCAAGCGATGCTGCAGGATAAAGCTAGTACATAATATACAATACAATACAAATACTCTTTATTGCACACAAAAGAAATATACATTTGAAATTAAAAAAATTAAAAACAGTGAACAACAAGGCGGACTTACCGCTAAAGCGATCTCTTCCAGTCAACCTTGGGGTACAGGACAGAGCATTCTTATGGGCAGGTGCAGTTATATAAATAAATTAAGTGGATTAAAAAAATATATATATATTTAAAAAAAAATTAATAAAATAAAAAATAAACTACATATTATAATATATTATGATAGACTAAACATATCTATTACCATGAAAGTGAGAGAAAATCAATTTTTTTAAAGCTAATGTTCAAACTAAAGTGCATTTATTTGAATCATACTGTAAAAACTTCTACACTTGCCAACTGTGGACAAATTATAAAAGGAGGTCATTGGATGGTATTCGTGTACAATATAATAACATTTTCAGACACCTCATGGGTTTTAAATAGGTACTGTAGTGCCTCTAGCAATTCAGAGAAGCTGAATTGCTTCATATATGGCCAGGGTTGGTCAGTGTAGAAACGGTATTATTAAAGAAATCGCGGACCGTTGGTCTATAACGAACATGTGTAGACGTTGGCGTGAAATAGCTGCTTAAAATTCTTTTTTTTTACTGGAATATCTGTTTTTTTTTGTTTAGTTTGGTTATTATTTATTTATTCTGTTTGGTTTCTTCCTTTTTTTTGTCAATGTGTCTTTGTATTTTTTTTTTGTATGGATCAAGAGTCTGAAATAAATGTATATTATTATTAAATACATTGGTTTAATTAAAAGGCAGATGAAGTTCTCTTTTTATAAAAAAAAACTACGCATTTGTAGTTTTTTTTTTCTGTCTAAATTGTTCTTATTGTGCTTGTTTATCGTAAAGATTATATAATTAAATAATACCTGAAAATTGTTTTGGGTGAAGTATATAATATCATTTTTTTTATATTTCATTCAACTTCTTGATTATGTATTTGCATTTCAAAGTTCTTAAGCGATTTTACCATTATTCAGAAGGATTAGTCAAATCCTGGTGACTTAGATGCAAAGCGAACTTGTTTTTTTATAAAGTACCTACTGGGTTTATACATACTTATATGTATATCAACATAATAACAACGACATCTATAATACCGCAATAGCAGCATGTGATATTTGTAAAAGGGTTAAGGTTGAAACTCAGACGGTTTTGTTACCATAACCGTAACGTGACCAAAAAGATTCAGCTTTACAATTCAAACACAAAAAAAAGGGGAAACAAATTATATTTTGATACATTTGGAATGTTGTTACAACATTTAATGTTGTTAAAAATAAAACTTGTGATTACTAAGTAATTCGATGTTATAGTAATTTTAACAAATCCGTGTATTTGAACTACATAAAATATATTTCATTTTTCTAAAAAATTAAGCTAGTGAACCTTATTTTTGGCCCACTGTGCATCGATGACAGCAGTCGCTAAAACGCGGTGCAGCATTGATGCGGTTGCTAAAACGCGCGACTCCGATACAGCGACCGAGCGCAAGGAGTAGCTCAATGGTCGCTAATGAGTTGCTAAAACGCGATGCAGTCGCAAAGTTGCCAGTCGTTGCAGCTAGAAAACGCTAGTGGGCGGAGGCCCTTATACAGTTGTACGCCGGAAACGGCAGAGTATTTGATACCTATATTTTTGTAACACCTATGTATACAATACTCTGACAAATAAATCATTCTTATCATTCTTCTTATCACGTAGAGGCAGACTTGACGGGCCCGTTGGTCTAGTGGTTAGTGACCCTGTCTGCTACCCAACAGGTCGTGGGTTCGATTCCCACCAAGTGTCTGGGCGTTTTATCTAAGTATGTATTTACAAAAAAGGATTTATGTATTAGTATCAGTTGTCTAGTTTCCATAGTACAGGCTCTGCCTAGTTTGAGATCAGATGACCGTATGTGAATTGTCCCAGGATATTATATTATTATTATAGTCTAGCCTATTTAGACCAGGGTAAGCTTAGCTTTTTAAAATAATAAGAGGTGAAAAAAAAATCCATTGGAAAAGGAGGAGAATATTTAAAAATAAGGGGAAGGCGGGAGTGTTTAAGGGTAAAAAATGGTTTATCTCGATTTCCGGCAAAACTACAAGTCCTATGGAAAAAAGTCAAATGGCAAAGTTGTAGGTAATAAAAATATCTACAACTTTTGTTATTACATTTTTTCAAATAACCTCAAAATGTATGTGAAAAATAGAATAAAACAAGTTTGTGACTTTTATTTTTATCTTTTACAAAGAAGTTTTTTTTTTCACGAAATTTGGTGAAAACTTACCTTTTATCTCCCAAATCAAAATATCATTATTTACAATTTCATCTAAAACTCTTTGAATTTACTGTCGATTCTTTTCTTGCTAGACATCAAAAACGATTCAAAGCTGCTTTTTTATTTCATACACTAGCTTATCTGCTTTATTGCAGATTATACAAACAGATTCATTCATACTGACAATCTGAAAAGAAAAAATCAAATTAATAAGTAATGCCTTTACAGTTTTACAGTTCTATCTTTCCTTGCAGTAAACTTCTCCTATTTCTGTTTATTTATCATCATAATACGTTTAGTAGGTAGGTATATTTATTATTTCTGTATTATGTTATAGATATATATATATATGTATTGTTATTTATACACACATCAAAAGTGTCTAGGGATCAAGCATTTTTGGGCAAAAAAATGGGCAGAAGAACAATGGCGTTTCGTGTGCTTTTCTGATGAGTCTCGTTTTGGTATGAGACCGGATACAAGACGTATACGACACTGGAGAACCCCTGGACGCCAACAGCGATTAAAATCCTGCCAGGAAGTCCATCCTTATAGTGGTGGAACCATCATGGTATGGGCGGGTATTTGGATCGGCGGAAGAACTGAGTTGATTTGGATCAGAGGCAACCTCAACGCTCAAATTTATGCTGAGACGATTGTATCAGACGTCATCGTTCCTCTACAAGTGCAAATCGGTCCCTTATTTCAGTTAATGCATGATAATGCACGACCGCACACCGCAAGAGTTGTAAGACAGACTCTCGCCGCAGCTAACATCAATGTCCTGCCCTGGCCTGCTCAGTCGCCAGACTTGAACCCGATTGAGCATGCATGGGATATGCTACAGAGAAGAGCTCTGCCGAATATGGAGGGTATCCAGTCGCAAGAAGACCTTTTTTTGTTGTTGCAACGAACATGGGCGGCCATTCCACAGCGTGATTTGGATGAACTCATTTTGAGTATGCCAAACCGATGTTCTTGTGTTGTTAGTGTTCGCGGTAGAAACACGGATTATTAATTGTTTAAGTTACCCAATAAAATTTTAAAGAAAACTGTTATTTCAGTCTTTTTTTCGAACTTTTGTGTTAGTGGTTCAAATGTCAAAAATCCCTTTATTAGGAAAATGGCAAATTTCTTTATTAATGCAAAGGTGACTTGGTTTATCGTTACTGTGACAAACGAAAACACTTTATTTGATGAATCCTTAAAGAAAATTTTAATTAATATCAATCAGGAGAAAAGTTATTGCAAAAATATATGTTGATCCCTAGACACTTTTGATGTGTGTATATATTTATGTACTGAATATGTATGACACACCTACCCTTTCATATTCGGTCCTGTACCCCAAGGTTGTCTGGAAGAGATCGCTAAGACCGCCTTAAATTGTCACACTGCAATTTTATTTTTCGTTTTTAAGTTGTATCTTCTTTTTTGGTGTACAATAAAGAATATTTGTATTGTATTCTATTGTATTTTATCGTGAGTATAACTAAATTTGTTTGTGCAAAATAAACGAGATTATTATTTTTAATCTTGTACTTACCTACTAAAATATCATTGAATTCTATTTTTTTTTAAATTATGTTACGTTAAGCATACTATTTATTAAATTTATTTTAGAGTTGATTGATACAAATTAAAATAAAGATAATATTTATCTTGCTATGTAGATTTCAAAAGTTTTTTAAAAGTAAATTTGTCACAAGTCTCTGAAAGTAACTCAGCCTGCATGTGTATTTGTACACTGCTCTGTATCTCGAATACTGGCTAACGGTTCTCCCCTTCCCTTTCCCGACCTCAGATTGCCCGTAAATTATTTTTCCTTTCATTTTTATAATATTCTCCTCCTTTTCCAATGGGTGTCATCCTACTATTATTTTTTTGTATTCAAAAATTATCGACTCTGGTCTAATTATAATTATTATGTACACCTATACCAAATGCGTTCATAATTCTATTATTATTGGTTAACCAAATAATTCTAAACGCCGATGCTGGTTTCTTTTTTCTTATAAATACGAAATGGTTTGCATGATTTATTTGGTAAGGTTATCCAAGTCTGAGAGGTTTAGAATGATCTAGGTCTTCGTCGATATTTTTATTTATAATTGCTGTGAAATGATAAATGTCTGATGAATTTATGATAATAATGCTTGAATCAGATAACACAACCGTTCATGCTGTACACGAACATGTTCTTCTGAACACCTTATATTATTTTAACAAACTGAAGCTGTTCGAATACTGGAATTAAAATAATAATCATGAAATAAAAAAATATATTAATGTGTTGCTAGTAGAAAGCATACCAACCTAATTTTAATATTACGTATAATTTCGAATAGGATGAATACAAGTGACATTCTGAATCGAGAATTTTGAATAGGTATACATTTATCTCTAATAGATTTATGAATATATTACTGTATTTATAAACAAAATTCTCCACCCAATTTCCACCTACTAACTGGTACTACTTTTAATTTATCTGTTATACTAGCGCTTACGGTAAATATTGGAAACTTGTAAATATCCGTACACAGTGGCGCGCCCTGGAGCTCAGGATTTTTTTAGCAAAACTTCGAGGTACTCTCAAATGTATAGAGCTTGCCTATCCTTTAGTTTATTTATCCATGGTACGAGGTGACTGAGGAAAAACAAGAAGACGGGCAGCTGCGTCGTCCTATTGGATTACCTATCACTATCACCTATACTGCGATTCCCAAACCGCCTGACAAGCGTCGCGATTATGGCAGCCCCTCCCTTCTAAGGGATAGAGGTAGAACCCCTACTCCTTAGAAGGGAGCCTACCTTTTGTTCAGCTGTGTACGTCTTTCGACTGCTAATATTGATAAACTTTTAAACCACAGGCTAACTAATTTCCATATTTACCATATTTTTTTTTACTAAATGTCTTCAAGCTAAACCCACATTTGCTCTATCAAAATTATTTATATAGTTTAACTTAAAAAATCTCAGTAAATTTATATTATGTGTTTCCTCTTTTCAGAAGCGCCCGTTTCAAATCAAGCTGAGCCAGAGCCACAAATTAGAGCAAGTGAAGTTGTAAATTGCAATAAAGATAAGGAATATGTAAACATAAATTCAAATATCGCTGTGGAGGCAAGCATATCGAAGTTATTTAATGCGAGAAATATTAATGCTACTGTAGCTAACAATATCCAGCGTGATCTACACGATACCAATGATAAAGAATGTTATAATTCTATTCCATCGAACTATATCACAACTATTTGTAATCAGGCTATGAAAAAATATAAATATAAATCAATTTCGGAAAACGTTAATGAATCTCAAGGAAGCGTTTGGAACAGAAGTATTGAACGAATCGCCTGTGAAGTGTGTAATAAGCGTTTAACCAATGGTGACAAACCCAACACTTACAATTTTACTTGCGATGTGTGTGACAAAAGATTTAGTAATAAATGTTATTTAAGGCATCATATAAGACTTCATACTGGGGACAAACCTTTCACTTGCAATATACGTGATAAAAGTTCTACTCCTAAATCAACTCTAAATAGTCACACTCGCACTCATACTGGCGACAAACCTTTCACTTGCAATGTGTGTGATAAAAGTTTTAACAGAAAAAAACTTCTAAATACTCACACCCGGATACATACTGGCGAAAAACCGTTCACTTGTAATGTATGTAATAAAAGTTTTACTCATAAATCAACTCTAAATATTCACACGCGCACTCATACTGGCGAAAAACCGTTCACTTGCAATGTGTGTGATAAAAGTTTTATCACTAAACCAAGACTAATAATGCACACCCGGATACATACTGGCGAAAAACCGTTCACTTGTAATGTATGTAATAAAAGTTTTACTCATAAAACAACTCTAAATATTCACACGCGCACTCATACTGGCGACAAATCTTTCACTTGCAATGTGTGTGATAAAAGTTTTATCACTAAACCAAGACTAATAATGCACACCCGGATACATACTGGCCACAAACCTTTCACTTGCAATGTGTGTGATAAAAGTTTTATCACTAAATCAAGACTAATAATGCACACCCGGATACATACTGGCGACAAACCGTTCACTTGCAATGTGTGTGATAAAAGTTTTAACAGAAAAGATGCTCTAAAAGCTCACACCCGGATACATACTGGCGACAAACCTTTCGTTTGCAATGTTTGCAATAAAAGTTTTACTCATAAATCAACTCTAAATGTTCACACCCGCACTCATACCGGCGACAAACCTTTCACTTGCAATGTGTGTGATAAAAGTTTTACCACTAAACCAAGACTAACAATGCACACCCGGATGCATACTGGCGACAAACCATTCACTTGCAATGTGTGTGATAAAAGTTTTACCAATAAGCAAAAACTAATAATGCACAGCCGGATACATACTGGCGACAAACCGTTCACTTGCAATGTGTGTGGTAAAAGTTTTACCAAAAAAGAAACTCTAAAAACTCACATCCGGATACATACTGGCGACAAAGATTTCACTTGCAATTTGTGTGATAAAAGTTTTACTCATAAATTAACTCTTAATATTCACTCCCGCATTCACACTGGCGAAAAGCCTTTCATTTGCAATGTATGTAATAAAAGCTTTACTCAAAAATCAAGTCTAAATGTTCACACCCGCACTCATACTGGCGACAAACCTTTCACTTGCAATGTGTGTGATAAACGTTGGACCACTAAATTAAGACTAATATTGCACACCCGGGTACATACTGGCGACAAACCATTCAATTGCAATGTGTGTGATAAAAAATTTAGTACAAAAGACGCTCTAAAAAATCACACCCGGATACACACTGGCGACAAACCTTTCACTTGCAATGTGTGTGATAAAAGTTTTACTCATAAATCAACTCTAAAAACTCACACCCGGATACATACTGCCGACAAACCGTTCACTTGCAATGTGTGTGATAAAAGTTTTAACAGTAAAGAAGCTTTAAAAACTCACATCCGGATACATACTAGCGACAAACGTTTAACACCCTAACAAAAAAAAAAAAAATTTAATTATTTTAAAACTTTATTATTAATAATAATGACATTTAAAGCAAAAAAGTAAAAAAAAATGTTTTCAATTGATTATAAACATTTAAAATTTATATAAAAATCACGTGACTTTAAACGCACCAAGATTGGTCACCTTATAACAGTACAGCGTTAACGGCTATTACAGGTGACTAGACAATAATATTGAAAATTTATTGCTAACATTGATACCAAATTAGGGGTTGATTTTCTATAAATGCTAAAGATGTGTGATGTTATGTTAAATTAATATGTTGGGTTAATATACTGAGTTTCTTTACTCTAGCAGCAATAAAGCATTAAATGGAAATCGTTCTACGTGTAAACTTTTCAACCCCATTAAATGACCTTAGAGTTTGTTTTTCGCTAAATGCTGGAAATGGGTGTTTTAGATTATTGTGTGCAATACATAAATTAAGTCTTATGAGTGTAGATCGAAGAAAATTTTTGGACCCCAATTGGACTCCTCCAACTGATAAGAGTTGATTTTCAAAAAAATATTTACATATGTTGCTTTAGTTTGATTATTGTATTCGCAAAGTTTCATAAATGCAGCATTAATTTTTTATCCGCGTTTCATACTCAAAAACCATGCTAACACCCCTTTACGGGTCGAATTTAAAAAAGTTGTGATACACGTGTTTCTTAATTTCTTTTGCTTAGTACAATACAAAATTTAATGCCCGTGTGATGAAAACAAAAGCTTTCTATACAACTATGAGATCCCATTTGACCCAGTTAGGGGTTGATTTTCGAAAAATGCTGAAAATTAGTTTATTTAATTGATGTGTTGAGTTTATGTACAGAGTTTCGTTACTCTAGCTGCATTATTGCATTAAATGGAAATCCTTCTTTGTGCAAACTTTCCAACCCCATTAAATAGCCTCAGGGTTTATTTTTTCGAGAAATTCCAGAAATAGGTTTCTTAGATTCTTGTGTGCAATATATAATTAAAATAAAGTCGATAAAATAGGTCGAAAAACATATTTTGGACACCTTTAGGAGTTGATTTTCAAAAAATAATTATAGGCCGACCGTTTAACTCGCGAATCGCCTGAGGGGGTAGAAGGGAGCGAGGAAGGATGTTAGCGGATGGGTGAAAGGGGTGCGCGGAGCAGAGAGCTTACGTCAAGTGCGGCAGACCGGCAGTGCGCTGGCTGTGCTCGCAGCGCGCGGTTGGTGTTTTTGTTACGGACGCTTGAAGATAAACGCACAAGGTATACGACTGCCAAGATAAATCTCAAGATGAATCGCTCTTCCAGTTTTGCGAACAAAATTAACAAGCAAGCTAAACAAATAGCATACAATGTATATTCCTTTTTTAAAGCCAGAAAACAAGATCATGAATCGATATGAATATTAGTGACGAATAGTCCTATAAAAATTTTATCTGTGGTTAAATATTTCATAAACGGAGTTAATTATTGTTTTATGATTTTGTACCTATGAAGCTATTATAAAATATTTGTAAAACTTAAAAATAAATACTTAAAAAAAAGATACTTATTATTTTATTCTTTACCAACAATGTCTATCTCGAGATAAATCTTTGGATTATTGACTCCGTGTGTAGCGTTACCCGCCCCCGCTCCCTTCTTACCGCGCAGGCGAATCGCGAGTTAAACGGTCGGCCTATAGTTACACATGGATTGATATAGTTTGATAAATGCATTCGCAAAGTTTCATATTCATTTATTCACTTTTCCATAATGTATAATTAGGTGACAATGCAAAGTTGAGTAACAATTATGGACCCTGTTGGGCACAATGAAAATTAGGAGAGAGGAAGATACCATAGTTCAACATATAGGTAGGTATATTGTTGTTGTTTAATTACAAAGATTTAAATTGATTTTATGTATGTTACGATTTTTATAATTGATTGGTAAGTATAATTTTATTAAATGTAAAATATTATTATGTAAATTGTGTTCACTGCATAATTAAAATATTGGACTATTATTACTTAAGTAGGTACTTACCTATTTATACAATTGTCTAGTATCTGATGCTATAAAATTTTATACTTAATTTAAAAAATATCCATTCCAAATAGGCTCAACGCAACAAGAGGCTTAACACTCTTGAACGATATTTTTTTTTAAAAGCTACCACCTATTAATATTCAGTATTCAATATTTACAATAAAATTTATTCATATTTTTATGTGGAACATTATTTAATTTCATTTTATTTATTATTTACCTATTAAAATATACCTACTAATTTATTTGTTATAACATTAAAATACAGTCCTTATTTATTAAATTCATATTAATTAACAATAATTAATTACATATTATATTTATTTTATTTAAGTACCATGTAAATTTTCATACAAAAATTTTAATTTTATCGTTTATATATTTATTTATTATTTAAAATAAATCTTTTTTAATTATTTTTTTTATTAGTCTTTCAAATTTTATTGTATTAATTTCATTTTTTATTGAATCTGGGAGCTTATTATAAACTAGCTGACCCACGCAGCTCCGCCTGCGCGATTTTTACGTCAACTAAACTTTTAATAACAGACATTCGCATCGAATACATAACCTCCTTTTTTATAGTCGGTTAAAAACTGGGACCCACTTTTTACTTGCTTTTCGAAGCACGGACCCGTTTAGTTCAAAAGGCGTTAAACGGTCACCCATCTATTTAATGACCTTACCTGACGTTGCTTAACCCGATCGATTACAAAACCTTGATAACAACTCTTTATGAGTGTTCCCTTACTAATATTTATTATATTATAAAGAAAAATTGATAAAATCGGACCAAGCGTATAACCAACTACCCATTTTCACTTTAATCCCCTCTCCCAAAAGAACCGTGCTAGATTACGGGATAAAAAGTATCCTATGTCCTACCTCGTAGTAAGATCTCAAATCATGCCAAGTTTCATTTGAATCCATTCAGTAGTTTCGGCGTGATGCTCAGCCGTGATACAGACAGACAGACAGACAAAAATTTTAAAAAATACATTTTCGGCCACAGTATCGGTTATAGAATGCCCTCCAAATATAATTTTCAAAATATCTTCAATGTACAGAATTGGACCTGTTACAGTTTTATTATAAGTATAAATTTTTATAGCCATTACTAAGGGACTAGATGAGTGTAGGGCTGTCCGGGACATAGGGGGCATTAGCATATTTTTGTATCTTACTGAATGGTTAGTGTTTCTGTCTCCTCGTGTTGTAAAGAAATTTGGGTATTTTCTAGTAAATTTACATATTTCCAGAATGTATGTAAGTGTAAGGATTTCATGTTTAATAAAGAAAGATTTACAGCTGTCGGTCTGTTCTATATTTATTAGTATGCGGATCAACTTCTTTTGTAGAATAAATAGAGTAGGCACGCCCACACTATTGCCCCATAAGATAATGCCATAGCTTATCCAAGCATAAGCATAGGCGTAATACGTACTAAGGGCAGTCTTAAAATCAGTAGTTTTCTTTACTTCACACAGAGCATAAGTAACTAAATTTTGAAAGTTTTGACCGAATTTTTTGGATGTGTTGTTTGCAGTTAGTATGTGTATCTATAGTTAATCCTAAAAGTGTAAAGCTATTAATTGTTTCAATTTGAGTATTATTTATGCTAAGGTTAATATTAAGCGGTGGTTTTTGGTAGGGATGGAAAGTCATTAATTTTGTTTTATTTATTATTATGTATAATTTTTCCTGTAGGTTCATTTCATTCTGACACGATGTGAGCAAGGAAATGTCATCTGCAAATAGTACACATGGGTCAGTCATTATTTTTGGAAGGTCGTTAATATAGATAAGAAATAATAAACAGCCTATTACCACAGTATAAATATGTATATCCATATGTTAACTGTGCTATTACACTGCCCTGAGGGATAGATGCGTTTACAATAGTACCTTCGGATCTTATATTATTTAATTGTTGTTTTTCATAATTTAAATATTCTATCTCTACAAACTGTTCTCTATTTTTTAAGTATGAAACAAACCAACTGTGTGTCTGTCCGCGTATTCCTATTCCATATAATTTACAGTCAATCTGGGTAACTTTGGCTTTCGGTACAACTTTGACTCATCTCTGCAAATATGGAATTTTATTTATTTTTCGGGCTCTATACAAAATCATTGATCAAATAAATTATATTTTTACTTACGTAACATGCTTTGTAAACGTTTTTCTAATGTCATAGTTTCCAAAAATGTCAAAAACCATACATAAAAATATTTTTCCCGCTACCAGTACGAAACGACTTTTTGAAAGTGCTCGTAAAAGTTTTTTTGTAGTAAGATTTTTAAGCGCTCAATAAGGGTAAGTTTTAGCTTAGACGATTTATTAAAGCTTATAAAATTAAATACAGATTAAGTTTTATCAATATTTGTATGAATTTTAGCGAGGTTAAAGATGTCCTAATAGTAGTAAAAACAATTTAAATGAGCCAATCCCACATCTTCCGATGCATGGGGTAAAGTTGTCCAAATTACGCCTTAACTTTGACTCATCAATTTTTTATTGATTTTAAGGTTTTAGTCGTAAAAATTCAACTATAAATATATATTTATAAAAAATATGTCATGTAAAGCCATCAAAATTATCAATTCCAACACGATTGTGTAGATTTTTTATAATGAAATTTTGAAATAAAATCAATACGTGGGCAATGATATTAAATACTATAGATATGCTATTAGCGCACGGCAGATGTTCAGCGAGTATCCCCCAACTGGGTTTTGTAGCAGTTAGTCCCACGCCGTCCCGCGTAGTCAATGCAGCATCGTGACGTCTATCATTAAAAATTGAAAATGCCGTCCTGCGTATTTAATGTGTGCACAAATTACCAGGCAAAATTAAATAAACAGTCAGGGATAATATAGCACATGTAACTTAGAAAAAATAATTTGATTTTGTAAAGTATTTCAATTTTTCATTTTAATATTGTAAGAAATAATTGTAAAATTGAATGTGTCAGTTGACAAGATGACACTGACAAGCGTTTAACCAACGCTGACAACGGAACGCACAAAATATAGCCATCTCGTATTCTCTTACTTTTCTCGTTATGCATCTGTCCTTGTCAGACTATAGGTAGGAAAATGTATAGCTAGGTATAGCTAACTACAAGTGAGACAACTTTTATCGAGCGTTAGTAGGGATATAACATATCTTTAGTAAAATATCATTGTACGTGGGTCAAAGTTACCCAGATTGACCGTATCTAATAGGATTTTAAATAAAACTTTGTCATAGGCTTTTGTCATATCCAGGAGTATTCCCAGTGCGTATTGTTCACTTTTCAATATGTTTGTAATTTCCTGGATATATTTATAGACTGCTAGGGTAGTTGATTTTTAAAAAATATTTTATAATTTTCACAGAACTGGTAAACTCTGTCACACATAGCACTTTCGAAAATTTTTGAGGCTGTGGGCAAAAGGGCTATAGGTCGGTAATTACTCGGGTCTGTTTTGGAGCTATTTTTTAAAATAGGTTTTATGAGTGCCTTTTTTTGAAGATCAGGGAATGTGCCTTCTTGAAATGATTGGATTATTAATACGGAAAAAGGTGTCGTTAGTTCGTATATGCACTCTTTGATTAAGGAAGGCGGCAATTCATCGATTCCACAATTATTTTTTTTTATGTTTTTGATAATTTTTTGTACTTACTTCATTTTCATTTACTGTTTTGAGAAAAATAGTATTTTCTGTTGGGTGAAGAACTGGTATTCCGCACGGCTCCCTACCGCTCTGCTGATGGGTCCTTACCCCTACTGACGCAAAAAATGTGTTTAGCCTATTTGCAACTTGTTTGGGTTCTGTAATTAATTCATTGTTTAAATTAATTTCAATGTTGTGTTTTTCTTTATGTACTTTTTTATTTGTACGTTCGTTTATTATATTCCACATAGCTTTTACTTAATTGGTTGAACGTTTTATTTTATTAATGTATTGTAGTTTTTTGCCGTAGTCACTGTTTTTAGTATTTTTTCATAGTTTTAGATAGTAGGGTTACTAGTTTTACTTGTTAGTATTTTCAACAGTCGTTTATTTTTACAAGACAGTTTTATTCCTCTGGTTAAGCAATATTTGATATTTTGAGTTTTTAATTTTATTTTACGTTTTGGTATTGTTTGGTTTAAAATGTCTATTAATAAGTCATGAAACACTTGATAGTTTTTATTTATGTTATTATTAGTACTTAATATATTATTCCAATTAACTGATTTGAGTATCGATTTAAATAGTTGTAAATTAGATTTGTTGTATAATCTTTTTTCCATTAACCATGTGCTAGGCTTTCTTTTTTGTTGAATTTTAAAGCCAGCAATTGTGCTGCAGTGGTCAGATAATCCTAATTCTTCCACTTGAGTATGCAGATCACTATTGGTAAAGTTCGTAAATATTAGGTCTAGGCATGTTGATGTTGATTTTGTAATACGTGTTGCGTGTTTTATATGCTGCGTAAATTTATATTCTGACATTAATTCTAAGAAGTTATTTGTGTTTAAGTTATTATTGAAGATATCTATAATAAAATCACCTAGTAGAATTATATTAAATTTATAGTACTTTTTGTTTACGTAGGCTAAAATACGGTTTAATTGAGTATAAAATACACCTTCCTCTCTTCTATTCCAATACATTGCTATTAGTAAAATATTTTCCTTCTGTAATTCGATTGCACATACTTCCAAAATATATTCAATAGACATATCCGCAATATCTGACCTCTCTACGGGATCTAGATGTTCTTGTACTAGTATACAGACACCGCCACCCATTGGGGTTTTCAGGCAATATGCAGCTGCCATGTTGTAACTACTAATATGTACAGAATTTAGTTTTTCTTGCGACTACCAGGATTATGTAATGCACAGAGCCTGATACTCAGGATTCTGATCGACAAAAGCATCTAATAATAATAATAATAATACCAGCCCTTGTTTATGTCCCACTGCTGGGCACGGGCCTCCCTTCAAGTTGAAGGGGCTTAGGCCATAGTCCACCACGCTGGCCAAGTGCGGGTTGGCAGACTTCACACGTCTTTCGAAAGCTAGTTAGGCTTTCTCAGACATGCAGGTTTCATCACGATGTTTTCCTTCACCGAACGCTAGTAACAATCGCACAAAGACGATTCGCACATGATTAATTAAATAAATCAGAGGTGCGAGCCGGGGATCGAACCTGCGCACCTCGTTTCCAAGGCAAGCGCTCGCCCACTGAGCTGTTACAGCTTAAAGCATCTAATATATTTTGCTTATTATATAGGCTTTGCATATTTTGGTACAATACCTTAAACTCCTGTTCTGTTTTGGTAGGAGCTTGCAAATTCTCGCTTATCAGTTTTTTGATATGTTGTAGAGACTTTGATCAGGTTTCTCCTCGTCGTTCTTATTATTTATTTAGCTGGTATTTGTTTTGTGTATCTCTCTCTTGTATGAATTTTTTTCCCTTCTATATATAATTGGTTGTCTCGTATTACTGCATAGTATCCTTTTTTTTCGTGCCTCGAGGTGAGCATTACCCCAGCAAGAAAGATGGTCGTAGAGAAGATTGAGTTAAACGAATAATTAGAGCATAATCTGCTGTAAATGTGCGCGGAATAAAAAATTAGTGCATCATTTCGTTTTCGAGAAAAATCCGAAAAACGATTCTTGCTGGGGTAACGTTGTTCCAGCAAGAAAATTCTAAACCAATGATCGGAGAGAAACATAAACTTCAGAAAAGATAGCTTATATTTGTGCGTAATTGTGCGCTGAAAATGAAATTTGTGCGTCTTAAGATTTCAGAGTTATTACAATTCCTGCTGGGGTAACGTTTTGCAGAATCGTGTTTCTCGGAAACCAGTAATTGTGCACCTGTAGAATAAACGATTGTCAGTAGCTCTTAATTTGTGCGTATTTGTGCATTAATTAGTTTTTCAAAAATACTTACCGTTTTAGCGTAATAATGGATTTATGAAAACCAAAAAAAAGGTCCTAGCGCTTAAACGAACAAAAATTCATACACACTGAAAACGGTATTCGGTCCTTTTTAATACTCTTAACATCCACGTAAAGTTTCAAAACATATTATGTACGCATTATTGAATAATATCACTTTGAATCAAAACTGATAATGTCTAGCTTTGACGTCAAAATACAAAAAACAAGACCAACCCTAGAGTTTTTGGTATAAACCAAGAATTAGAGCACTTAATGAAATACATATCCTGAAAATTTCAGCTTCAAATATTTCATAATAAAGAAGATACAAGCAAAAACTAGAACCCCTGTTAGATTACTGGTTATCCGACCAAATTGGAATGAACCCAAAAAAGCGAGGATTTCATACATACTCGTGACCTTCTTTAAATGACAGTATTATGTGAAGCTGTTGTCTGTACAGTTACGTTCATAATGTTTATCAACAATCGCGGTTATCTTAATAGTCCGTCAGGTGGTTATAGTTTGTCATTATTTTTACAATATATTGTTACAGTTCTGTTAATTACTATTTAATTACGATAACCACAGAATGCATTGCAAGTTTATATGTGTAAATAGCAATGATTCGCATTGCAATAAAAAATCTATATTTCCAACACTTATAATAAAAACCGCTCTCCGAGAAAGTTCACTGACCTTTGTGTACGAACTATCGTGGACACGAACGGTGTACCAGTTTTCAAATAGAATCGTTTGAACGAACGTACGTGCTCCTACCCCGCCCGCATGTATTTCGGGGCGGCTCGTGCAAGTGATTATCGACCGACACCGTTCGTGACCGCGAGACTACATTGAGTCAAAATCAAAATTACATTGCAAGATTCCATTACCATCATACATATAGCTCAAGCAAGTAAAAGCGTGTTAAAAATACATACAATTCAATTAAATTGAGAACTTCCTACTTTTTAACCGACTTCAAAAAAGGAGGAGGTTCTCAATTCGAATTCGAATTGTACGGATAGGCCGCTCCATTAATTGGGTCCCATAAAAAATTATTACGTACGAATAAGTAAGTAGTTAATATATATTGGTGGAGAATATTTCACCAGCTGTCACTGAGGATATCTTGACGTTAATATAGGGTGCGTTTACTTAGCAAAGTTTGGTGGTAGCATTGTAAGTCATGATTTGCAGAGGCTTAGAACGCTTTTGAGGGTTTAAATAATTATAGATGCGTATTGAATTTAAGCAGTGGCACCTAATTTGGTAGAGCCTTCGCCCATGTAACACGAAGCCCTGTGATTTAATCATAGGGTAGGAGATAGTGGCAAAAACTATTATAAAACTATTAGCTGACCCGTGCAGCTCCGCCCGCGCTCTTATTATTTTTTTATAAGAATATTTGTATAATATAAGAATATTTTATAAGAATATTTGATTTAATTACAAAATCTCTAATATTTACAACATATTATTATAACAAATCTATAATTTTATTTGATATAATGATCAGTTGATATAATGTTATGTATGTCGGGATTTTTTAAAATTTATACTTGTTAGTGATGAAACTGGGAAAGACATAAGCCTTGTCTTTCCCAGTTTCATCACAAAAAAATATGTCATGCTCGCTATCGAATCGCTCTGCTTGTGGCGGCTTCGTGTGGCGGGTCACCCCCTTCCCTCCAATATGGTTGACGGGAGTGATGGCTGCTTCTCGAGTCAACCCGTGAGCGCGTGCTGCTTAGGGGGACTGCTCCGACTACTATCCCTTTGGCCTTTCAGTTTGATTGTATTTTCTCGTATTTTTTTTCTTAGCGTAGCACTCGAGCTAAGCGAGCGCAACCTACTTACTTTTTAAACAGGGATCAGTGTTGCCAACTTTAAAATGGGATAAACTAGTTTTATGAACAAAATTGGTGGGTGAAAAAAAAAATATCTTATTTTATAGGCTAAACTAAGGAACTTAGAACACTATTTAACTCCCGCCCACTGAAGAATCTAATGACAAGGAAAAAGGTAACTAGATCGTCCATCCAGGTAGAAGGTCAAAGAATTTTGTAGCAAATCTTCGTTTTCCATTGCTCATATTGAATTTGCAATGCAGTTTTAATTTAATTTCTGGGTTTCCACTTCACAATTGACGGGCCCGTTGGTGTAGTGGTTAGAGACCCTGGCAACCAACCGAGGGGCGCGGGTTCGATTCTCACCAAGTGTCTGGGCGTCATAAGTATATCAGTATGTATTAACAAAAAAAGTATCATCATCATCACCAGCCGGAAGACGTCCACTGCTGAACATAGGCCTCCCCCTTCGAACGCTACAATGAACGACAATTGGCTATTTGCATCCACCGGTTACCTGCGACGCGCACAATGACAAAAAAATATACTTATAAGTATTAGTATCATCTGCCTGTTTACCATAGTAAACGCTCTACCTAGTTTGAGATCAGAAGATCGCTCGTCGATTGTCCCAAAATATTATTACTATTTTCATGTTTTTTGTTTCACGGGATTTACCCGGTCTTTTAATAGGCGTGGGGACGAATCCAACACATAGAGGCCCTTTTTACAATTAAATGGTGTGTGGTTGGTTGGCATCTACCGAGGTCAACTACTTAATTGAAGAAAAAATAACAGTTTACCTCGGCAGCCAAGCGAACTATTGTAAATGTATGGAAAGATAGTCTACTTACTAGTCTTGGTGAGTAACGACACCAAGGACCCGAGTACTCCAGCGAGTTGGTCAGGGCCCCCACCTTGGCGTGTCTTCGTCGGCCGAGTGAAATCCGAAGGGGACCCGCGGGACTCAGCTCTGGCTTACCTTAATTGGCCGTCCAGAGAGGAGTTGTTAGAGCTATATGCTCCAGGGGTGGAAGTGCTAAAAGTCATAACGCCGCGAGTAACTCCGGAGAAAGCGCAGCATACCTCTCAACACAGGGGTGTTGACCCACCCACACCGTTGTTGCCGTCCGCCGTCTTATGACGGCCGTATGGAGAGTCCATCTAGTGGGTGGCAAGTCACCACTTGTCAAAAAATAATGAGTAGGTTTTACAACAGCCCAGTGTTCAGTCAACCAAATATCCACTCAAAAACATATAGTAATCTTTCCACATACTAGGTTAGGCACTATACTTATAATAGGCCAGAGTAGTCTGCCAGAGTCAACTGCTGTTAATTGCGTAATAATATAACTGACATTGTATTGAACTCTTCACCTACATGAACTATATGTAACTAGATACTATGCGTTTCAACTAAGAATGTGGCCGCCATCTTGCCATTTCAAATATATAATTACTAAAAATGATGTTTTAACAAAAATAGATAGCAAAATAAGACATTACATCAAATAATCAAAACCGAGGCGAATTTTTCATTTTGTATTTACTCTGCTGCCGATACAAAAATCGTAAAAAACGAGTGAAGTTCCGCAGTAAGTATGGCGGACACATTCTTAGTTGAAACGCACAGTACATACTTTATAAAAAGAAAGGCACCAACTTTGGTTCTTGATTATATTTAAATTTATAATAAAAATAACTTCCGTTAACAGTTTTATACTTCAGTGTACCCAGGCAAAGCTGTTTGTGTGCAAAGTTAAGAAGGTCACGAGTATGTATGAAATCCTCGCTTTTTTGGGTTCATTCCAATTTGGTCGGATAACCAGTAATCTAACAGGGGTTCTAGTTTTTGCTTGTATCTTCTTTATTATGAAATATTTGAAGCTGAAATTTTCAGGATATGTACTTCATTAAGTGCTCTAATTCTTGGTTTATACCAAAAACTCTAGGGTTGGTCTTGTTTTTTGTATTTTGACGTCAAAGCTAGACATTATCAGTTTTGATTCAAAGTGATATTATTCAATAATGCGTATATAATATGTTTTGAAACTTTACGTGGATGTTAAGAGTATTAAAAAGGACCGAATACCGTTTTCAGTGTGTATGAATTTTTGTTCGTTTAAGCGCTAGGACCTTTTTTTTGGTTTTCATAAATCCATTATTACGCTAAAACGGTAAATATTTTTGAAAATCTAATTAATGCACAAATACGCACAAATTAAGAGCTACTGATAATCGTTTATTCTACAGGTGCACAATTACTGGTTTCCGAGAAACACGATTCTGCAAAACGTTACCCCAGCAGGAATTGTAATAACTCTGAAATCTTAAGACGCACAAATTTCATTTTCAGCGCACAATTACACACAAATATAAGCTATCTTTCCTGAAGTTTATGTTTCTCTCCGATCATTGGTTTAGAATTTTCTTGCTGGAACAACGTTACCCCAGCAAGAATCGTTTTTCGGATTTTTCTCGAAAACGAAATGATGCACTAATTTTTTATTCCGCGCACATTTACAGCAGATTATGCTCTAATTATTCGTTTAACTCAATCTTCTCTACGACCATCTTTCTTGCTGGGGTAATGCACACTGCCTCGAGCATTTCCTGTCGCATTGCTTTTCTTTGTATTTGAGTTTCTCTATCTAAAAATTCCGATAAGGGTAATCCCGTTCCTGTAAAATACCTGTTATTATTTATTATATACTTCACCATTCTCTTACTAATTAGTTCAATTACGAGTGGTCTGTTATTGTAATTCATTCTTCCGATTCTATATGTATCCTCAATATATCCTGTTATATCTACTTGCAAGATGTTATAAAACATTTCGGTTATTCTGTTATGTAGCTGGAACTCATCTTCATGATCATATTCTGAAAATCCGTACAGTACCAGTTTCTTCTTATTTACTTCAGGACAATTTGGTTCATACGGCCCTAAGCTGATTTTCGCATTTTATTGTTTTATGTCCTCAATTAAACATTCATTTTCTTTTTTTAGATTATTTATATTCGTCGTAAGTTGTTCTATGACCAATTTTCTTAGTTCGTTTTGCTCATTTAATATTTTCGTGTCTTGTCTAAACTCTTCCCGTATTTCTAGAATTGCTTTTTTTATTTCCATTTGGATTGTATACTGAAGTTCAGTTATGATTTTTTTGTTATTATTTGTAAGACTTTTTATTATGATTTCGTTAAAACTTTGTATAGTAAGATCAGTTTGCATTGTCGTTACTTGTTTGTCCTCCGTATTATCACGGAAAAAAGTGTCACCGAGTAGACTAATTTTGGCTGTATGCATTTTTTCTAATCGTTACATTATTACTTTCCAGTGAGATGTGTTGCATGTTCGTTTCTTCGCGTTCTTCAGACCGTACTGGCGTATCTTGATTCCCTGTTTTCGGTTGTTTGCAATGACATGCTGGACATTTCCACTTCTTCTTTTGAATATTCGTACATTTAAGGTCATATGAGTTTCTACATTGTATGCAGTTGAGGTATTTCTTTAGGTGTAATTGCTGCCGACATCCCTCGCACGTTAGTGACATAGTGGATTTGAGGGGAGTAAAGTGGCCTCTAGTTGAATAATATCTAATTATAAAGGTCTTATTATTGGCCCCTTAAAGTGATACTTAATGCACTGTAAGTAATTTTCATCAATTATAATTAGTGTTGAGGGTATACGTATAACACAATGCAGCATGAAAATTTTTATCCACTATTTCATACTAAAAATTATGTTAAAACCCCTTTAATGGTCAATTTTCAAAAAGTGGTGATACACATATTTCTTAGTTTTTTTTTTGTTTAGTACACTGACAAAGATTGAGTACGTGCGATGAAAAAAAAATTCATACAAGTTTTGAGAGCCCATTTGACCCACATAAGGGTTGATTTTAGAAAAATGCTGAAAATTTGTTTCTTCAATTGTTTTGTTGAGTTTATTTACCAAGTTTCGTTACTCTAGCTGCATCATAGCATTAAATGGAAATCCTTCATGAATGTGCAAACTTTTCAATCCCACGAAATCACCTTAGGGGTTGTTATTCGAAAAATGCCAGATATAGGTTTCTTAGATTATTGTGTGCAAAACATAAATTAAGTCTTATGACTGTAGGTCAAAAAATCATTTTTTGGACCCCAATTGAACCCCTTTAGGAGTTGATTTTTTAAAAATGATTATTTACACATGGATTGCTTTAGTTTGATCAATGTATTCGCAAAATTTCATCAATGCAGCATGATTTTTTTTTCCGCGTTGCTTACTTAGAACCATGCTACCATGCTAGACTCCCTATAACGGTCGATTTTCAAAAAGTGTGATATACGTGTTTCTTTATTTCTTTTGTTTAGTACACTGACAAAGTTTCATGTCCGTGTGACGAAAAAAAATGTTTTTTCTATACAAACTTTGGGAGCCCATTTGACCCACTTAGGTATGGAATTTCGAAAAATCCGTTCTTATTGTTCACCTAGTCTACTTGAATAATGTTGGTTCCAAATTTCAAGATTGTACGTTATATGGTTTTTGCTGTATCGTGATTCCTAGAAAACACCCTGCTCTTTTATTAATATAGATATAATAACATTAACGAAAAAGAAATAAATGCCAGTAATATATATAAATAAACAGCGTGCGTTTTTTTTTTTATTTGATGATGTTTTATTTGTCATAAGTATGTACAAACCAGCACCGATCGAAGGCATCAATATAGGTGCATAGAATTGTTGGGAACACTGGCGACTAACCTAATACTTGCGTTAGGTGTAATAAGCTTTTCTAGTAAACGTAATTAAGGCACATTCTGATTCAGACTTGTTACCTACTTAGATGAAAATTATATATAGTAAGATACGTTATAATTTTCAGGCTATAAGCATGATAATATACCTACTTACGCATATACTACTTACACAGGCAAGAAGCGGTAAGGGCTGGCGGCAGTTTTTGCCCAACTGTCCCAGAAGAGGGTTATGTTTTTCGAGAGTATGTATGTATGTCTATTTCTTTGGCCTACAGCCAAATCGGTCTGATGGATTTTGAGTTATAATATGTCTTTAGATTCGTCTTATTTGTGGGAGTGACATAGGGTATAAATATATTTTTTCAAAAAAGTTAATATGGCGGCCATCAGTCGCCATTTTGTTTTTTTTTTTAAATTCAAATTTTATTATACATACCTTATACATGTGTATATGTATAGTGAAATTTAAATCCATTTTGTTTGTCACAGCCGGCCTTTTTTATATATAATTGATACGTTGTATGTACCTAGACAAAATATTAAACTATTCTCTAATAATGTTTACTGGTATGACTATTCGCATATAGGATAAACTAACCAAATATTGACACCTTAAGGAGTAGCTGTACTAAATCATTTAAAAACGGCATTTTCTTTTAATTTAAGCAACGTCATGGGAATCGATATCCCTTAAATAAGGTTAAGATAATGTTTTAAGGTTATTTTTATTATAAATCAAAGCACTTTAATCAATATTTTTACGTTAAAAATAAATGTCTGAAATATCAAAATGTTGGCATAGGTAAACCTTTTATTGACAGGGAAAATTACCTATTATTGTCCCCTCATTCGTTATGTGGATACATACTAAAATTAATAGAAGATTTATGCAAATCAAATAGTATTTAATCAATTTTCGTTATTTTTAAACTGTAGGAATTGCCACTTGTCATAAATTAGGTTGGAACATAAGTGCATTATAATAGAAATAACACTTCACTATTACTTATTGTGAAACATGTTCATAGTCTGATGCCCGGGTATAGCCATATTGGTTTAGAGAATCATTGAAAATAACTTCCATATTTTAGATATCAAGGCTATTAAGACTATTTTCTGATCTAATATCTAGTTCAATGTCTGGGCTGGGGTTCTGTTATTCTGGCTTTGGCATTTCTTCACTTTTTTCACTGCAGAAATACCAATTTTTTTAAAGATATTTTAAGATACTAGCAATTCTCTGCGGCTACGCCCGCTATTCGATTTTTTCCACCCCATTTAATCCCTACAGGAGTGGAATTTCCAGAAACCCTTTCTTAGTGGATGCCATCATAAGAAGAATCTACCGCCGAAATTTCAGATTTCTAGGTTCAGCGGTTTGGCCTGTGCGTTGAATCAGTCAGTCAGGACAAGTAATTTTAAGATAAATAAATGTAATTCAAAAACTTAAAATCGTCAGTTAAAGCAAAAAAAATATTGGCTGATTAATTCTTATGCTCTCATAAATCAAATCAAATAACATTTGTTGCTAAAATTCATAACATCAACTATATAAACAAAGATTAAAATGGGTCTTACCTTAGCAAGAAGTCAGGATTTTGAATTTTTTTTACATCCACGTACATACTTGTCACAAAAGTATTTATTCCGACGCCTTATTGAAAAAATATCTATTTCTGTGATGCCAGTACTCTAACGTATAAATATACTGATAATTACCTGTTTAGAAAAAAATGTATTGGGGCCTGGTAACCTTAATATAGATAAAAAATGGTACGGTGTCAATATTTTGTTAGTTTACCCTATAATAAATTACCAGATTTAAGACATTAGATTTTAATTCATATAAAACGAAATTAATTTAATTCATATAATTTAATTTTACATGATTTTACTTGACAAGTCGTACTATACCATCAAAGACTTCTTAAATGAGAAATTTGATAGCAAATTAGTAATTTAAGCAATCATGGTTTTAAGCTATTCTGGTATTAAATCTGTCTGAGTAATTTTATTTATTGGCATATGGATTATAATGACTATTTTGTATTCAATTCATCTATTTTTTTTACCTTGACATAATTATTTGTAGAAGTAAAAATATGTAATAATTATAATTGGTCCGACATTTCTTAATAATAATTTTAATATACTTTATACATTTGTACGCCGGAAACGGCAGAGTATTTGATACCTATATTTTTGTAACAGCCTATGTATACAAATAAATCATTCTTATTCTTATCATTCTTCTTATTACGTAGAGGCAGACTTGACGGGCCCGTTGGTCTAGTGGTTAGTGACCCTGTCTGCTACCCAACAGGTCGTGGGTTCGATTCCGACCAAGTGTCTGGGCGTTATTTCTATATAAGTATGTATTTACAAAAAAAAGGATTTATGTATTAGTATCAGTTGTCTGGTTTCCATAGTACAGGCTCTGCCTAGTTTGAGATCAGATGACCGTATGTGAATTGTCCCAGGATATTACACACATCAAAAGTGTCTAGGGATCAACATATATTTTTGCAATAACTTTTCTCCTGATTGATATTAATTAAAATTTTCTTTAAGGATTCATCAAATAAAGTGTTTTCGTTTGTCACAGTAACGATAAACCAAGTCACCTTTGCATTAATAAAGAAATTTGCCATTTTCCTAATAAAGGGATTTTTGACATTTGAACCACTAACACAAAAGTTCGAAAAAAAGACTGAAATAACAGTTTTCTTTAAAATTTTATTGGGTAACTTAAACAATTAATAATCCGTGTTTCTACCGCGAACACTAACAACACAAGAACATCGGTTTGGCATACTCAAAATGAGTTCATCCAAATCACGCTGTGGAATGGCCGCCCATGTTCGTTGCAACAACAAAAAAAGGTCTTCTTGCGACTGGATACCCTCCATATTCGGCAGAGCTCTTCTCTGTAGCATATCCCATGCATGCTCAATCGGGTTCAAGTCTGGCGACTGAGCAGGCCAGGGCAGGACATTGATGTTAGCTGCGGCGAGAGTCTGTCTTACAACTCTTGCGGTGTGCGGTCGTGCATTATCATGCATTAACTGAAATAAGGGACCGATTTGCACTTGTAGAGGAACGATGACGTCTGATACAATCGTCTCAGCATAAATTTGAGCGTTGAGGTTGCCTCTGATCCAAATCAACTCAGTTCTTCCGCCGATCCAAATACCCGCCCATACCATGATGGTTCCACCACTATAAGGATGGGCTTCCTGGCAGGATTTTAATCGCTGTTGGCGTCCAGGGGTTCTCCAGTGTCGTATACGTCTTGTATCCGGTCTCATACCAAAACGAGACTCATCAGAAAAGCACACGAAACGCCATTGTTCTTCTGCCCAATTTCTGTGTTCAAGAGCCCATTGATATCGAATCCTACGATTGTGCATTGCTATAGGTGGTACCCGTAGCGGTCTTCGGGAATGAAGGTTCACTTCATGCAAGCGGTTTCTGACTGTTTGGTCGCTAATTAAGTTCCCTGAAGAGTGATGAAGCCTCACGGCTAACATCATGGCAGTTATTGTTGGAGCTCTTCGAGTTAAGATTTGAATATATCGGTCTTGTCTCCGTGTGGTGCAGCGATACCGTCCTCCATGGCGCTCAGCCACGGTACCAGTGCTTCGGTAACGTGTCCAAAGTCGACTGATAACACTCTGACTTGTATTCAGAGCTAAAGCCACAGTACGTTGCCGGGAACCAGCTTCTATCATTCCCACGGCTCTGAGCATTTCTTCCCTGCTTAAATGACGTCGCCGCTCCATAATAACGTTGGTTTTAATCAGTAGTAGGGAAACAGTAGCACTAATAATGTCTTCAATGCGTTGTATGTTTTTATAGGGAAAATATTGACAGCTGATTTTCATCTTTTACTCGAATTTGATTCACAGTTCCTGATTCAAATTATGAAATGCACCAAAAAGGATCCATATAAATTTATAAAATCATAAATTTATTACAAAGCCACATCTCAATCTCAAGAAATCCGCTTAAAAATGCTTGATCCCTAGACACTTTTGATGTGTGTATATTATTACTATAGTCTAGCCTATTTAGACCAAGGTAGCCTTTTAAAATAATAAAAGGTGAAAAGAAAATTAATAGTACCATGAAACCCATTGGAAAAGGAGAATATTTAAAAACTAGCTGACCCACGCTGCTCCGCATACGCTATTTTAAACACGCTTTTATTAACTTAACCTGTATTTATGTATGTATGATGGTAATGGAATCTTGCGATGCAATTTTGACCCACTTTTACACGTCCAAATAATTTGAAATTTTGCACACGTATCAAGAACCGGTGACAATACAATAATATGGTATCATCGAGCTGATCAGATGCTGGGACTGTAAGGTGGATAAGGGAACCCTTGGATGGTAACTAGTAAACACATCGAGTTTGGGCTCATTTGATTTTTTTAAAGAGTTCTTTTCACTTTGATCATTAATGAGGACCTGATGATGGAACAGGAAGGTGGGGGACGGAACCCTGGAATGGCTACTAGTAAATACATCGAGTTTCGGCGCGTTTGATTAGTTTTAGAGAGTTCTTTTCACTTTTACCATTAATGAGGACCTAATGATGGAACTGGAAGATGGGAGACGGAACCCTGGAATGGCTACTAGTAAACACATCGAGTTTGAGCTCATTTGATTTGTTTTAAAGAGTTCTTTTCACTTTAACCATTAATGAGGACCTGATGATGGGACTGGAAGGTGGGGGACGGAACCCTGGTATGGCTACTAGTAAACACATCGAGTTTGGGCCAGCGCACTGCCGCACTTGACGTAAGCTCTCTGCTCCGCGCACCCCTTTCACCCTTCCGCTAACATCACCCCTCGCTCCCTTCTACCCCCTCAGGCGATACGCGTATTAAATGGTCGGCCTATTGAACTGGCTGCATTATGATCGTTTTGTAACAAATTATTTTACGACATACCTACTTAGCATGATTTATTAAAGTAAGTACTATTTATAAATATTAGATACCTGTACATACTTAAATGTATAAACTCTTTATACTTTATACTATTAACAAAATTAGCATATAGTACATACTATGTACCTATGTAATGTAAACAATACATAATATTAATACCCAAATTCTTTTTTCGCACTCTAGTTCAAGGCCAAAGTTCAAAATATCTGCATAATGTATCCATTTACTTATAAGTAAAGTCGTAAGTTGAAATTTTACCTAACAATTTCACTAAAGTACAAAATAAACTATTTCAATAATCATAATCTTTACGCGTTTATTAAAGTTTGGAATCGTAGTACTTGTAACCGTCCGTTAATATAGCTATTTCAGTTTACTCGCGCACTCACTCACACTCATCGGTATCGGCTTAGAGGAAGAAAACAATTATATTCTGTCTACGGGTATCGGTATCGTGTTCGTATCCAATGATATCACAGACGTATTAGGGATGCTACGCATAATGATATTTTGCTATATCATTGTTCGTGTCTATTCGGTACGCTTAGTACGAAATTGCAGCTCGCTCCTCGAGCAAACTATATCGAGACAACTACTCATCTTTTCGTTGTGATGTTTTCCGTATTATGAGTTACAAAATATCATCATCGACCAAACTATATATCGAGCTCGTTTCGAGCTCGATCAACGCGATGATACCAAAGAGCATATTTACTACGAATGGATGGCACGCACTTCACTTCATATATTTCTGTCTCTTTTATACATTCGTAAAAAGAAAGAGATCCATGAATATCAACGTTGTCAAATGTTTTTTATCTATATTTTCCTGTGGTTCAAGAAGTTTATATCTGTGGTTCGTAGACAGCTGTGGTTCATAAAATCTAATAGCATATTTCGTTGAATTATTACTTTATGTGTCTGTTACTTAATAAATCGTTAATTTATTAATAGAAAACTAATAAAAATCAAGAAAATAACATGGGTGCCTATCCCTCAGATATTTTCTTAATGGAAATAAGTATAACAACTACGAGAAGAATTGTTTGAGATGTTTACTCGATCCTAATGTTCTACCTAAACCAATTGTTTTAATTACCTATTTTAGAGATTGCGAAATGGATAAATAACTACACTTTTATACAACTGTACGGAGCCTGCAGTTTTCTGCCAATGAAACACGCTAAAAAGTAGTTTGCTGCTATGACTGTGAAACAGACTGTCGCGCCCTATAATAATGGAATCTCATATCTAATGGGATTCCTGCCAAGGTTCTTAATAAACTAGTATGTGCGCAACAAAGATTATGTTCCGTATGAGTTATCCATCAGTTATGCTTCGCTTTATAATTAGACTAATAGGCTTTGCCATCCAAGGGCCTGATCTATTCAGAGTTACCCTCCGATCGACTATGGCTCCAGTCAGGGCGCAGCGACTGCGCCCGGGTGCCCCCTTCCCTAGCGGAGTACCTGGTCGGTACAGTTCACTCCGCTATCGTTCAGCCCTGGGTTCCTGGTCGATACAGTTTACCCAGGGCCGTGGCACCGCTGGACATGAGGCTTATGCCCCACGAGGACCTCCACCTTCCCCATAGTCCTGCCCATTCACCAACTTCATAGTCGATCGTTTAACTATGGCTATGCCTTGTGAGTGTGCTCCCGGGCCACTCCCTTGCACGAGCTTGCAAATGCTCGGCCTGTCCAATGACATGGACCTTTGACCTAAGGTCACACGCAATCATTGGATCCTCACCAAACCATAATCTTTGCTCTGTCGTGGTATCGAACCACCGCATTAGGTCCTTATTAACTAGAATAATATAAGCACTTACCAGGAACATGCTCGGTCTCGTCTCGAGTCACTCCCTGTCTCCATTCGTCAGTGCTTACCCAATATCGTCGCTCTCACGCGCCATGGCGATGTCGCCTGTCTGCCAGCTCGTTCACTAAAGAATGCAAAATGTGCCTGCGCTCGCATTTATAGCTTGGCGCGGCGGCGGTACCGTCATTGTCGGTACGAAATATAATTAAATATAAAACTACCTCGCGTTTCGCGACACTAATCGAAAACTACCTCGCGTGTCGCGACACAGACTTTGTTTTGAAATTGATTACGAGACAATAAACAGTGTTTTTACCTAAATTTAACTAGTTGTAAACAGATTGTGTTGTTGAAAAGTTACACGACTTTACGAATCTTTATTGGGTACAATAAGATTCGTAAATATTATCGATGTTTTGTTAGTTGAAGGTTATAGATGTGCCCAGTGAATGAATCTATTACTTGTATAATGATGTATTGTCTAAAGTAGTTTTTTACCATTACCTGATGTATTGTTAACTTATATCATTAAATTAAATGTGTTTATATAACCAATGCTTTTTTGGATTAAATGATGTGTTTTAAGGTTATAGCAATATTTTACCTTTCATTTCCTACTGATGGTCAAGTGTCTCTTCTTCTCTGTCTTGAATGACAGATAGAGTTTAGGCCCTATCCAACATAACCTATGTGTGAATAGGTGAATCAGATAAACCAGACCTTAATAAATTCTAGGGCACAATAATTCTAGGTTTCCTCACAAAGTTTACTTTGATTGTTAATCATCTACATAACTATTGCATTGATGCTGTTAAATTTCAGTTAGTAAAATATGATCCTTACCTTCCTTGCCCTGTGGGTGGTCTGAGTAAGAACACCACCCACCCATATCCCGTTGGGTGTTGTATACGGCAACTAAGAGAAAACAAGAAGACAGCATGCATGCAGTAGCATCTTTCTATTGGTTTACCTACCACCTACATTGCGGTCTAGTCATGATTAGGGAAATAATGCAACTTGGTTGAGATTACATAAGTGTTATTTTAACTAGTTTAATATTTAATACATGACAACAATATTTACACAACGGACAAGTTGTGTAGATGTTGTGTATATTACTAGTAAGTTGTGTAGATGTGGATATATACTTATCAATAAGTTATCACTTATCACTCTATGCAGTATGTATATAAGACTTACATGTGTCATGTAAGTGTTCAAATATAACTTAAATATCAATTCATCTGTGTAGTAACAATTTAAGACAGTCAAACATTAAGTTTGTAAATTAAAAGTATAAGTTTACAAACTTACATTTTTATGTTACATATTCACTCTGACTAAACAATTTTTAAAATTAATATTATGATGTGTTATATAAGTACACAAATGAATTTCCTCTTCGGAATGCCATCACCAAACAAATATTATTAATTAAATATCTTAGTTTTTATTACAAATATTAGAAAAATATTTACTAGATTCTATTTTCATTTAAGATAATACTTGAGTCACACTAAAATGAAAGAAGATTAGCTATAAACATAATAATGAATTTCACATATAGTCATCTGCCTTGTTCGCTTACTTCTAAACGACACAATCAATTTTGATGCACTTTTCACTATTATAGGTACACTTTATTTTTCCAAAATCTATGTTTAGGACTAAAGACATAGAAAATGACGAAGCAGGTTGCCAGTGAGTATAAAACATAACTTGTTTTGTTTTGTTCCCATGCCTCCCAATAAGCTTGAACATTATAAGAATTACGTTGAAAGTCTTGCTCAATGTGACTTCTTGGGAGTATTGATTAGAAAGCATAAACACTTATCATAAGATATCTTCTATGAATGCACACTTCCATCTGCACCTTAAAAACATAACAAGGAATTTGTTAGGTTATTATTGATATTAGGTAAACGTAATGGTAGGTATTCTACGTACAATCTTTATTGACGTGGTTATTTATGAACTAAGTCGATAACTTATTTCATTAATAACGAAAGTTGAACAAAAAAAACTTAAAAGTATTAAAATTTAAATAGGTAAGTACCTTCTCCAGAAAGAATCTCCAAAAGCTCCTTAGAGCAACAGGTAACAA
Source organism: Furcula furcula (assembly GCA_911728495.1). Lineage (NCBI taxonomy): Eukaryota > Metazoa > Arthropoda > Insecta > Lepidoptera > Notodontidae > Furcula > Furcula furcula. Next base: position 54,539,608 of record OU452242.1, read on the forward strand.
AAAATAGTTTCAAAATCGGTTCCTTTGAGGCGTTATGACTAAATATAAGGAATATCTGAGACATGATTTTGCATGATGAATTTTCGTCACAATATTAATTTTCGTCGCTCCTTATCACGACGGATGGCTTCCACAGTCTCTGTAGTTACTCGCCTCGTAGAATATAGTCGCAAAAACATGATTTTCTAGTAGATTTCGCGATTATTATAAAAGCTCACTAGGCTCTCACTAAATAAATTTCAGTGAGACCATCAACGACCTAAATGCTCGACATCGACCTGTCAAACTACCAGCGAGATGTCAAAAGTGTCACTTGTACTGTCAAATAGCACAAATCGACTCGATATCGAGCTAAATCGAGTCATAATATTTGATCGAGGACCTTTAGACTGCTGATTTTCGTTGGCGACAGTTGCCGCTACTCCCCGCTAGAGGCGCTGGTGTGAAATGTATGGACTGACGGATGTCGAAACTCGAAGCTCGAAAGCTATCAAAAACTCATCATAAGCCTACGGATCGATTCGTTTTCGTTGCGCGATTCGTTCGATATTTAACAATATAGTGTTTCGTCAAATATAATTATAGTTTTAGCCCAAGCCGATATCGGATTTACGATATTGAAACGATATATAGTTTCAATAGCTATATACGTTTTGTATCACTCCTAATGACTACGTGCTGTGCATAGATTAACTGATCTAGTGCTAGGGATGTTGGAAATGCCAAAAAATATCGATATATCGAATATCGATATTTTTAAAATATATCGTTATCGACTTCGATATATCGAAACAAAAAATATCGATATATCGTGAACAAAATTGTATCTTATTTCAACGGAACAAAATAAAAATGCTTCTTGAGTGGCAATGCCTTACAGCTGTCTATAGAAAGACGTGTCGCTTACCATCAGATCGGAAATAAAGTCCACAAAGCAACTGAATTTCAACATAACCTTAATTAATTAGTAATTAAATTATTTAATTGAACTCAAACAAATATTTAACAAGCAATGTATCCACGCATGCAACCAAAGATCTTAGAGGAGATACCACTGGAGAGAGCATGATGCGCTAACCCCTCTGCCAAATTTTTGTTCATATGTTCAGGTACCTAATAAACGCGTACGTAGTACCATGGATAAATGAACTAAAGGATCAGGGTCTCCAGATCATGCATGTGAAATTTCCCCAAATCAGGTTTTATTTTTCCCCAAAATGATACATTTTTGTAGAATTTTCCCCAAAATTGATTTCGTATCTAATACTCCCTTATTTACAGCTACTAAGATTAATAAGAGTAAGTAAGAGAGTGTAAGAGTAGTGTAAGAGTAAGCTATTTATAAGAGTGAAAGCGAGTTGGTTTCTATTTGTTACGCTTTAACGTATTTGGCTGAATATTGGTCGTATAGAGATAGATGGGAACTTTTAGGTTAGAGGCTACTTTTTGTCATAAGAATTATTAGTGCTTTTTTATACTACTTATAAGTTAGTGCTTGACTGCAGTCCCACCTGATGGAAAAAGGCGACGCAATCGAGGATGGTAAAGCACACTAGCATATTAAAAGCCTATTCATTCTAGTCTTGAAGACATCCACATTATAATCGGGCAGGAAAACCGACGCAGGCAAACTGTTCCAGTCCTTTGCTGTCCTTATTATAAATGAAGAAGCAAATCGCGTAGCCCGGAGTCCGGACTGAAGGCACGCTCACCACATAAGGGTGTGTACGTGTTGTGCGTCTCGTCGTCCGATGATGGAAGGGGGATGGTGGAATCAAGTCATGCAATTCCTGCGCATACTCGCCAAAATGCAGCCTGGAGAATACCGAGAGGCTGGCTACTCTACGCCTGTGCTGTAGGCTTTGTAAATTGGCCGCTACGAACCCTGCATCACTAGTAAGCCTGTTAGCACGCCTCTCCACTGAGTCGAAAGCAGCAAGATGTTTTTTTTTTCAACACCAACCCATTTGTGACTACAGTACTCCACACACAACCGGACTTGTGCTGTATATAGCATCAAAAGCTGCCCCAGTGTAAGGTACCGGCGGACCTTTGCAAGGTCTAGTAGTCTGACCATTGACCGTGAGGGAGACAATAACGAAAGTGTAATATTAGCAACATTGTATTGTTTTACGTGAGATATTGTGAAATACTCGTATTTTTGATTTTTAACCTTTCTGAATTAGACTTTTGTTTCTCCCCAAGCTTTCGCCAAGAAAAATTGTGTTCCCCAAAATTTTCCCCACAGTTTTCGTTTCCCCAAAAGATCCCCAAAGTTTTTATTTTTCCCCAAAATGGGGAAAAAAACCCCCAATCTGGAGACCCTGTAAAGGATAAACAACCTCCATAGAAAACAGCGTACCACGTTTTTTAGTTCTCAATTTGTGCATAGATGGCACTAAGAGTCTCAATTTTATAGAATTTACACAAATTTTACATTTATATTGGAAAATCAGCGCCATCTAGTACATTTATTTACAAATAACTAAAATACTAATTGACTAAAACTTGAGATCGAGTTTGCGGAACTATTCATAATCTTGTAAAATTATATACATATGTATTTAATTTAATGTTTCTGATACTTGAAAAAACCGTTTTGTGTCCGTAAAAGGTGACTAAGGGAAAATAAGAAAATGGGCAGCAGCGTCTTTTTATTAGATTACCTACCACCTATACTGCGATCCCCAAGCCGCCTGCAAAGCGTAGGGATTATGACAACCCCTCCCTTCTAAGGGCGAGGCCTTTGTGCTAAACAAAGGTCTCGCCTCGTGGAAGTTTCGGCTGCTGATGATGATGATGAACTAGATAAAACACCCAGACATATGGTGGTCGGTAATCGAACCCAAGACCTATCGGTAGCAGCCAGGGTGACCAACCACTAGACCAAGAGGCCCGCCAAATTAAAACTAAGCGGCTGTCGCATCGGCACATGACCGCCCGGCCACGAACATTTCGCTACGAGCGAAGCGCTCCGGACCAATGGAACAAATGTACAAACAAAAATGTATGAAGCATGTCACGATCTGCCTGCCACTCACAGCGGAAATGCGGGTGAATTTCGCCGGGCGACCGGCGACGCGACCGACGGCGGCGGCCGGCCGGCGGTGCGTACAGAAGGCAAGCTCATACCTCGTTATACCAGTACCTCGCTTTTCATACCTGCGCTCGGCGGTCGCGCTATATTTTCTTATGGGTGAGTGAGTGACCTAGTGGTCCATCGATATACTATCTAAACGTTTAGATAGTATATCGATGTAGTGTGGTTACTCTTTTCCGACTCGAGGTAGGGATATTTTGTATACAATAGACATTTTCCATTACTTCTATTAGTCCGAGAGATCTGAAATTTATAACATAATTTGTAAATCCGATGATACTAAATAAAATGGTAACCTTCACCAGGGTCTGATGATGATCAGTAAGAAGGTGGTAACAGGATCTCGGCCCCGATAAACGTAGACCCGTCGAGTTTGGGCTCGTTGAATAGGTCTTGACGATGAGTTGCTAAAAAAATGGTGATCAGGGTGTAAGAAGGTGGTCACGGGATCTCTTCACCAATAAAGGTAGGCCCACCGAGTTTGGGCTTGATAGGTAGGTCTCGATGAGTAGTTGCTAGAAAAATGGTGACACTGAACGACACTGATCGACACTGATCGACACGAAGTCAACGAAGTCAACACGAAGTCAACGAAGTCAACACGAAGTCAACGAAGTCAACACGAAGTCAACACGAAGTCAACAAGAAGTCAACAAGAAGTCAACGAAGTCAACGAAGTCAACGAAGTCAACGAAGTCAACGAAGTCAACGAAGTCAACGAAGTCAACGAAGTCAACGAAGTCAACGAAGTCAACGAAGTCAACGAAGTCAACGAAGTCAACGAAGTCAACGAAGTCAACGAAGTCAACGAAGTCAACGAAGTCAACGAAGTCAACGAAGTCAACGAAGTCAACGAAGTCAACGAAGTCAACGAAGTCAACGAAGTCAACGAAGTCAACACGAAGTCAACACGAAGTCAACACGAAGTCAACACGAAGTCAACACGAAGTCAACACGAAGTCAACGAAGTCAACGAAGTCAACGAAGTCAACGAAGTCAACGAAGTCAACGAAGTCAACGAAGTCAACACGAAGTCAACACGAAGTCAACACGAAGTCAACACGAAGTCAACACGAAGTCAACACGAAGTCAACACGAAATCAACACGAAGTCAACACGAAGTCAACACGAAGTCAACACGAAGTCAACACGAAGTCAACACGAAGTCAACACGAAGTCAACACGAAGTCAACACGAAGTCAACACGAAGTCAACACGAAGTCAACACGAAGTCAACACGAAGTCAACACGAAGTCAACACGAAGTCAACACGAAGTCAACACGAAGTCAACACGAAGTCAACGAAGAATCACACCGAACCACAACGAACCACACCGAACCACACGTCTAACGCGTTAAGTGATAACATTTTTGGAAGTCGCCTAAGAAGTTTCACTTCAAAAAAATACATTCGAAAAAATATGATACATTAGAAAAATATGATAAATTAGAATTTCCAAAAATCCTTTCTGGAGTCCATACATCATAACTGGAATCTACTGTCCAAATTTCATGTTTCTCGGTTCAGCCGTTTGGCCTGTGCGTTTATAGACGTAGGTATGACTGATAAGTCCACCCGATGTACTCTCCACTCGCGCGCAAATGATGCGCGTATATCCGCCGATTGAGTGTTTGATTACAAGTACATTTTATATGATGTGACCTTGGGTGTAAACGCTATTTTTAAAATATCGCCATCTATTGTTAATCTTGATAAAACTGGTATTCTTTATAATTTATCTGCTATACTAGCGCTTGCGGAAATTATGGGCAAATTCTAAGGATCAGTGCACAGTGGCGCACCCTGAATCTAAGGATTTTTTTTGCAAAACTTCGAGGTACGCTCGAATGTATAGAGGTTGTTTATCCTTTAGTTCATTTATCCATGGTAGTACGTACGCGTTTTACCACAGCACTAGATAGGCTTGTTGAAAAAATATCGATACATCGATATATCGATAACCTGTCTTTTTTCTTTCGATATATCGATATTTTCATCCGATATATATTTTTTCGATATATCGATACATCGATATAAAATATTAAGTATCGAAAACGTATCAAAAACGATATTTTTTTTGGGAAAAGAACAGATCTGTTTTATTTTTCCAAAATTTTTGTTAGCGGTAAAAAGACGACCCTGAACCTTCATCACACAAGATCAGTGTAATTTCTTTACAACGAAGCCAGCCATCCTTGTACAAACTACACAAAAAAAAAGAAAGAAAAAAGAAAGGTTATCTCTAGTCAAGCAGTAGTTTATGTTGTGCCTCTTGTCTTGTCTCTAGCCCTTACCACAGACAGACCTTTTGCGTTATCTTTGATTGCATCAAAAAATATTTCGTGCGATCGTTGGTTGGTATTGTTAATTTAGTATCTTTGGCTCAGAGTAATTAGAATGGAGCTAGTATCGCGTCGATTCCCCGAACAAATTTTTCGTGGCACTTTTGCGGGGTGCGGGAGGCGAAGTAAACACACTCAGATACAATTTCACGCATACTCTTGCAAATGTCTAATGCAAACTCTTCATGTTTCTATGAACCCACACTATAATAAACTCGCAACACATTCAAAAAGATACGCACACTAATAAAGAATGACCTGAACATATGAACAAAAATTTGGCAGAGGGGTTAGCGCATCATGCTCTCTCCAGTGGTATCTCCTCTAAGATCTTTGGTTGCATGCGTGGATACATTGCTTGTTAAATATTTGTTTGAGTTCAATTGAATAGTTTAATTACTAAATAATTAAGGTTATGTTGAAATTCAGTTGCTTTGTGGACTTTATTTCCGATCTGATGGTAAGCGACACGTCTTTCTATAGACAGCTGTAAGGCATTGCCACTCAAGAAGCATTTTTATTTTGTTCCGTTAGGTTGAGTAGTGTTTGTAAATAAGTACCTAATAAACTAATGATCAAACTAACAATGGACAAGTCAGCTTTGTGTCGTATTTGCTTGAATTCAAGTGTTGTTCAACACATGATTAAAAATACACATCTTGAAAAGGTTTATGAAAAACTGACAGCGATGCCGGTGAGTAATGAAATACGTTCTCCAATAATTATCATTTTGTTGTTGCATTTGTATTGCCGGTAGACTGACGAGAAGTTGAAAATTAATATATGCACAAGACATCATTCTAAATTGTAGTAGATTAAAGTAATAATTTGCTTGATTCCGTGAGTGTGTGGCTGCAGTGGCCATAGTCCCTTGCATGGTATTTAATGACCTTTTGATGCGCAAATCATCTCACTTTTCAGACAATCAGGTAGACGACCTGGGCCTCAAGTCTGCTAATTTACAAACGCTTCAATAGAGTGTCGCTGGCCGGTCAAAACCACAATTTTACAGATTTGGTAGTCTACTAATTTTATAAAACCGAGTGGCGTGTCCGTGGCTTATCACTGTCCCGCCATTCAACCGCCATAGCAATATTTCGTAGTCTGCACCTAAAAAATGTATCACTGGAATTGCAATGGCTTAAGTAACGGTAGCCTACTAATTATTTGACGTTTCTCTCAATGGCCTTAGAATGTTATTTTAGTAATTGAGCCACCATTATACAAACACACCTTTTGTGGACATGTTGCATAATTACACATACTTGTAATTGTTAAATATTATCTAAAAAAACGTGTTTCAAATAAGGCCGCCCGTGTCAAGATTACGTTGGCGTATTTTAGAAACGCCGACACCTTTAGCGTCGTCAATTCCGTGCCCTAATCGTGCATATAGAGACGGTGATGTGGATCCTTTTCGAAGCGGAATTACTGAAGACTTCGGTCTCAAACTCATCGGTGAGTTAGGACCTTACATTACAAGACCTCGGAGATGTGACGGAATATCACAGGAATGGAGGTTAGTAAAAATTAAATTTCTTATTTATTAACTACGTGATATCTTCTCATCTAACATTCCGCAGTGCCTGAAGACGAAGGTTTTTAACCACTGAGTAGTGGTCTTTACTGGAGAGGCTCTGTCACGCAACGGGCTATAAAAAGAGCTATGCTCCAAGTTTCTTTGCGGACAGAGTTACCGGCATAGCTCTGACGATTTGCAAGTTTAAGTAGCAATCAGCAAGCCTCATTACTCGAAAAAAACAATAACCGATGGGAAAGAAAGGTTCTCGAGTGGCGACCACCAACCGGTAATCTTAGCGCAGGCAGTCCTCCCACTGAGTGGACAATATTCAAAGCCTACGTCCAACGAGTAGCATATTATAGTCAAAAAGAGTTCCATTCCCTTAATGTAATGATTTCAAGTACTTTATAAAATGGTTTGTTATTGCTTAAATGCTTTCAAAAATAATATAAATAATAATATCCTGGAAAAATCCACACATGGTCCCAAACTAGACAAAGCCGGTACAATTGTAACCAGACATAATAACTACATAATGTTCTTACTAAACCCATGTTTCAAACCTATTACAGATATGTGGTGCAGAAGTTAACGTTTAATAGATGCAAGCAGCCCCGGTTCAAACCATGATAATAATATGGCAAAACCATCCACTGACTTGTCTAATGTTGGACAACAAGTCCTATTGTTAGGTAAGCAAGACAAATAATATATACTTTCATGTATGACTTAGAGAACTACATTTTGATTACATAGAACCTTTGCATTATTTTCCTATGTGGTAGGTCTCTTTTGCAGTAGGTAGGTACCACCACAGTGTCAGATATTTAGCCTCCAAATAACAGTGTGTAGGCATTGCTGTGTGAAGGGCACTGTAGCTGATGAAATTACCGGACACAAGAGACTTAATAACTGATGTCTCGGGTGACGAGCGGCAGTGCTATGGATCTGTCTATAGGCGGGCGGGTCGCTTACCATCAAGCGAACGTCATTGATAGCCGACGGCTTATTACAGGTTTGGTCTTTAAATAAATGTAGACTGCTAATCAAAATTCTTTAATATAAACTTTTAACTAATTCAATATTTAAAGTAAATGTTAACAAATTTAAACTAAAATCACATACACACATATAGAAACAATCATGTTTATTATCAATACGAGTAAAAACTGTATTTGCTACTTGCACTAGAATAAAAACAACTTGAAAGTTTCAAGATTTTGGATTTTTTGTAAAGAAAATTGTATGTTTTCAGATGTTTTCTCCCAGTGCATGCTTTTTATTGCAATCCCGTCACAGCAGGGCAAGTTGTGAGTCCATGCAGCTTTTCAACCATGTCAACCCAGAGTTACAGCGAAGCTAGGCATTGTAACAGGCTCTCGATAGACTGTGGAGAGGAAGATAAAAAAAATTTAAGGAAGACATATTAATAGTTGTGTTTATGTTGATAATATTTAACATAATAAACATTGTCATTTAAGATTTCTGTATTTTTATGAATATTGACATTCATTGGTTAGACATTTTGCTAATACCTAATTGGTAGTGGGTTTGATTCCCACCTTGTTTCAGAAACAAGTATGTACTTCAAATGTATATAAATGTTTGTATCAGTTGTCTGGTTACTGTAATACAGGCTCTGTCAAATTTGTGATCAGACGACCATGTGTGGATTGTACAGTTTTGTATTGATGCTTTGTACTTTTTCTTCAACACCTAAAATATACAGGATACTAATGTTCTAATAGTTGTGAATCTCAATCCCATATTCCTTAATATGTTCCAGCACCAGACGTCTACTTATTACTCATTTTGTCTACTTCTCAAAGTGACTACTTCACCCCGGTGTCTATTTAGCAAAGAGCCAATTTTTATTTAATTTCACCTGGCGCAGGAACCACTTACTTGACCCTATTAAATAATACTGCAGTATCGAATCTTTAGAAAACTACAAGATTCCATAGAACGACATTGAATACTTACTCTAGCTCGTAGTAAACTTTACAATGCGATCACAATGGGCCCCTGCAGCACAGTCGCTTGCTGTTGGCTTCACTGACTGTGTGTAACTATTAAGTTGATTAGTTGAATAAGTTGGTCGCTGCGTCGCTGCGGCACTCGTCAGCTCAAGACTTTCCAACCAAGCCGTAGCCTCATACATTTCAGAGGATGGCGTCAGTCATTGTTCACTTGGTTAGTGCGGAGCAAAACAAACACGAAAAGATACTTTAATTTATTAATTTACGCGAAACAAATTGAAACAATATTTATTATATTTGTAAGCTCAGCTAATTCCAGGGTTGCAAACTGCTTTAAAAGTCTCCCCACGAACTCAAGTCAGAATATATATTCTCGTTAGAGTTAATGCTACAACTGCTAAATCCCTGCAAAATTGGAACTTACAGTCTATTCCGAAGTTTATTTTTAACATAACAGTACACACATAACTTCAAAGAAAATTATTTAATAATAAAATATTTAAAAAAAATGTACTGACTTCAATAACACTAAAAAGTATAAAGTAATTTAAATCTTATCGAAGTTGGTGTTGGCGTACCTACTATGTATATTTAGCACCAACTTCAATAATTTTTTTAATTATTTTAAACTTTTTAGTGATATTTTCATTCATAAAGATTGACCCATCGAACATCACCACCATACTAGTGCGAATCATTCAAATGTAACATATCGGTTTTTAAAATAATTTAAAATCTGATATTTTAAGTATTCAGAATACCAACTACCAAACCCCTACAGATATTTTCCCCCTAAATCTAGGGAGATAAACCCCAAGTTGGGAACCCTGGCTAATACTGCCAGCTGTCACCTGTCATCGCCGGCTGACTTGACTTTATTCTTTTTTATTTTGTGCCATTAATATTGTTCCTTTAAGCCGTTTTAATTATTTATTATAACATTTTTGTCACTCAGCTCACGTTAGTATCAAAAATAAATATAATTTGTCAACGTTATCGTTTTTTAGTGTCAATTTATAATAAATTCAAAGATTTTGTGGATGAAAAACGAAAAAAATATTTATTGAAAATAAAACAACTTATGGTAGAATTTAATAGGCAACACCAAATTAATCTACCAAATAATTCAACTGAGACTCATGCGACACTCCATTGGTATGGTACTACCGATTTAGCAGAATGCCTAATTTGTTACAATCCTAATGGTAGTGTCATCAGCAAGTCGTTAGAATGGCAATTATATGTAATTTTATTACAATTAGCAGACTTGAGGCCCTGGGCCTCAAGTCTGCTAATTTACAAACGCTTCAATAGAGTGTCGCTGGCCGGTCAAAACCACAATTTTACAGATTTGGTAGTCTACTAATTTTATAAAACCGAGTGGCGTGTCCGTGGCTTATCACTGTCCCGCCATTCAACCGCCATAGCAATATTTCGTAGTCTGCACCTAAAAAATGTATCACTGGAATTGCAATGGCTTAAGTAACGGTAGCCTACTAATTATTTGACGTTTCTCTCAATGGCCTTAGAATGTTATTTTAGTAATTGAGCCACCATTATACAAACACACCTTTTGTAGACATGTTGCATAATTACACATACTTGTAATTGTTAAATATTATTTAAAAAAACGTGTTTCAAATAAGGCCGCCCGTGTCAAGATTACGTTGGCGTATTTTAGAAACGCCGACACCTTTAGCGTCGTCAATTCCGTGCCCTAATCGTGCATATAGAGACGGTGATGTGGATCCTTTTCGAAGCGGAATTACTGAAGACTTCGGTCTCAAACTCATCGGTGAGTTAGGACCTTACATTACAAGACCTCGGAGATGTGACGGAATATCACAGGAATGGAGGTTAGTAAAAATTAAATTTCTTATTTATTAACTACGTGATATCTTCTCATCTAACATTCCGCAGTGCCTGAAGACGAAGGTTTTTAACCACTCAGTAGTGGTCTTTACTGGAGAGGCTCTGTCACGCAACGGGCTATAAAAAGAGCTATGCTCCAAGTTTCTTTGCGGACAGAGTTACCGGCATAGCTCTGACGATTCGCAAGTTTAAGTAGCAATCAGCAAGCCTCATTACTCGAAAAAAACAATAACCGATGGGAAAGAAACGTTCTCGAGTGGCGACCACCAACCGGTAAACTTAGCGCAGGCAGTCCTCCCACTGAGTGGACAATATTCAAAGCCTACGTCCAACGAGGAGCATATTATAGTCGAAAAGAGTTCCATTCCCGTAATGTAATGATTTCAAGTACTTTATAAAATGGTTTGTTATTGCTTTACCAGGATTAAATGCTTAAAAGCTTTCAAAAATAATAAAAGTAATAATATCCTGAAAAATCCACACATGGTCCCAAACTAGACAAAGCCGGTACAATTGTAACCAGACATAATGTTCTTACTAAACCCATGTTTCAAACCTATTACAGATATGTGGTGCAGAAGTTAACGTTTAATAGATGCAAGCAGCCCCGGTTCAAACCATGATAATAATATGGCAAAACCATCCACTGACTTGTCTAATGTTGGACAACAAGTCCTATTGTTAGGTAAGCAAGACAAATAATATGTACTTTCATGTAAGTTGACTTAGAGAACTACATTTTGATTACATAGAACCTTTGCATTATTTTCCTATGTGGTAGGTCTCTTGTGCAGTAGGTAGGTACCACCACAGTGTCAGATATTTAGCCTCCAAATAACAGTGTGTAGGCATTGCTGTGTGAAGGGCACTGTAGCTGATGAAATTACCGGACACAAGAGACTTAATAACTGATGTCTCGGGTGACGAGCGGCAGTGCTATGGATCTGTCTATAGGCGGGCGGGTCGCTTACCATCAAGCGAACGTCATTGATAGCCGACGGCTTGTTACAGGTTTGGTCTTTAAATAAATGTAGACTGATAATCAAAATTCTTTAATATAAACTTTTAACTAATTCAATATTTAAAGTAAATGTTAACAAATTTAAACTAAAATCACATACACACATATAGAAACAATCATGTTTATTATCAATACGAGTAAAAACTGTATTTGCTACTTGCACTAGAATAAAAACCACTTGAAAGTTTTAAGATTTTGGATTTTTTGTAAAGAAAATTGTATGTTTTCAGATGTTTTCTCCCAGTGCATGCTTTTTATTGCAATCCCGTCACAGCAGGGCAAGTTGTGAGTCCATGCAGCTTTTCAACCATGTCAACCCAGAGTTACAGCGAAGCTAGGCATTGTAACAGGCTCTCGATAGACTGTGGAGAGGAAGATAAAAAAAAATTAAGGAAGACATATTAATAGTTGTGTTTATGTTGATAATATTTAACATAATAAACATTGTCATTTAAGATTTCTGTATTTTTATGAATATTGACATTCATTGGTTAGACATTTTGCTAATACCTAATTGGTAGTGGGTTTGATTCCCACCTTATTTCAGAAACAAGTATGTACTTCAAATGTATATGAATGTTTGTATCAGTTGTCTGGTTACTGTAATACAGGCTCTGTCAAATTTGTGATCAGACGACCATGTGTGGATTGTACAATTTTGTATTGATGCTTTGTACTTTTTCTTCAACACCTAAAATATTCAGGATACTAATGTTCTAATAGTTGTGAATCTCAATCCCATATTCCTTAATATGTTCCAGCACCAGACGTCTACTTATTACTCATTTTGTCTACTTCTCAAAGTGACTACTTCACCCCGGTGTCTATTTAGCAAAGAGCCAATTTTTATTTAATTTCACCTGGCGCAGGAACCACTTACTTGACCCTATTAAATAATACTGCAGTATCGAATCTTTAGAAAACTACAAGATTCCATAGAACGACATTGAATACTTACTCTAGCTCGTAGTAAACTTTACAATGCGATCACAATGGGCCCCTGCAGCACAGTCGCTTGCTGTTGGCTTCACTGACTGTGTGTAACTATTAAGTTGATTAGTTGAATAAGTTGGTCGCTGCGTGGCTGCGGCACTCGTCAGCTCAAGACTTTCCAACCAAGCCGTAGCCTCATACATTTCAGAGGATGGCGTCAGTCATTGTTCACTTGGTTAGTGCGGAGCAAAACAAACACGAAAAGATACTTTAATTTATTAATTTACGCGAAACAAATTGAAACAATATTTATTATATTTGTAAGCTCAGCTAATTCCAGGGTTGCAAACTGCTTTAAAAGTCTCCCCCCGAACTCAAGTCAGAATATATATTCTCGTTAGAGTTAATGCTACAACTGCTAAATCCCTGCAAAATTGGAACTTACAGTCTATTCCGAAGTTTATTTTTAACATAACAGTACACACATAACTTCAAAGAAAATTACTTAATAATAAAATATTAAAAAAAAATGTACTGACTTCAATAACACTAAAAAGTATAATGTAATTTAAATCTTATCGAAGTTGGTGTTGGCGTACCTACTATGTATATTTAGCACCGACTTCAATAATTTTTAAATTATTTTAAACTTTTTAGTGATATTTTCATTCATAAAGATTGACCCATCGAACATCACCACCATACTAGTGCGAATTATTCAAATGTAACATATCGGTTTTTAAAATAATTTAAAATCTGATATTTTAAGTATTCAGAATACCAACTACCAAACCCCTATAAAAAAATATTTTCCCCCTAAATCTAGGGAGATAAACCCCAAGTTGGGAACCCTGGCTAATACTGCCAGCTGTCACCTGTCATCGCCGGCTGACTTGACTTTATTCTTTTTAATTTTGTGCCGTTAATATTGTTCCTTTAAGCCGTTTTAATTATTTATTATAACATTTTTGTCACTCAGCTCACGTTAGTATCAAAAATAAATATAATTTGTCAACGTTATCGTTTTTTAGTGTCAATTTATAATAAATTCAAAGATTTTGTGGATGAAAAACGAAAAAAATATTTATTGAAAATAAAACAACTTATGGTAGAATTTAATAGGCAACACCAAATTAATCTACCAAATAATTCAACTGAGACTCATGCGACACTCCATTGGTATGGTACTACCGATTTAGCAGAATGCCTAATTTGTTACAATCCTAATGGTAGTGTCATCAGCAAGTCGTTAGAATGGCAATTATATGTAATTTTATTACAATTAGCAGACTTGAGGCCCAGTATTGTCACAACCTGTGAGGAACTAGGTACTAGACTAGTTGCTCCTGCAGGCTTAGATATAAATAACAACAACAATAATAGCTACAAATGTGTGTGGTAATTAGTTTCAGACGAACGACATGAGACCACTGTCCGTGTGTTACATGTGCTACGCACAACTGCGGAACACCAAGAAGTTTATGTTGAAATGTCTGACGGCTGAAACACTCCTCATAGAACTTCTAAATCTGCCTGTGAACACCAAGGAGGAGGTAAAGTATATGAGTTCAAAGTTGACACATAATAGTTTGTCCCTGTCCAAGAATCTAACCCATAATCATTTGGGTAGTGGCCAGGGTGGCTAACTATTACACTAACGGTCTCCTGTGTGGTCAAACCACCCACACAGGAGGCTGTGTGGTCCAGTTTGTCATCACCCGATGATCTTATTAATTAGTACCAAGTGGTAGTAACTCAACCATTCCATGTTCTAAAGATAAATAAACAGTGTAAACGTTGTCATTACAGATAGATGTCAAAGCAACTCTAATAGATAGGTTGAAACTAAGTTCAGGGCTGTCTGTATCTCCCATTGTAACTGTATCCACTACAGATGATGATGATGAAGATAGTGAAATAGAAGATGTGGACATTAAACAGGAATTGGCAGATGAACAAGATGTAGAAACAATTGACACAGATGATGAACCTGGTATGTACAAAAAGTGCTAAATTAAATTTTGTGTTTTTCAGCTGAATATAGAGACAGGTACCTATTAAATAAATTTGGTATCAGAAAAGTAATCTGGTGTGTGGTGTTTAGAATGAGATCCCTGTTCTTATTTGCACCAACTTATATCTTTAAACCTGCTCAATCAAGTGGGCAGGCACCCCAGACAATGCAGCGATGCTCTTAAAATTCAACATCTTTTCATCTTGAAATCGAACTACTTTTACGGATTTTATCGCCGTTTATTTTTCGGTCGGGATAGTAAAATCAAAAAATAAACCGTGATAAAATCCGTAAAAGTAGTTTGATTTCAATGTGTAATATTTGCGTAAGTAAAAGACAACATCTTTTCATCTTTCAGAGTTTCCTGACATCACCATCGGACCAACCATGATTGGATCACAGGTAACACCGGATGAGCAGGAGCGGTCGCTCGCTGTCAGCTGCAAGAGTGAGGAGACACATGACACAAGCGACAATGCCGCCGCCGCGGGGGACAAACTATATCAACACGAGGAATATTCGGATGATCAAGCCAGTGGTATGTAGTTGTTTTTGTATGTTTTTTGGGTGATGCTGATTATTATTATTTACTGAGGTTATTTGTTCAAGGACCAGTCACCACAGTGACACATTTTTTGTCACAGTGTCGGGGCTTTGTCAAGTCCACTTCCTTTGGGGCTGCTTCTTGAAGAAGGAATTCATCAAGAATAGCCCCTCATTCTCGAGAAAGTTGACTAGCATTTGCCCCCTGTTATTTCTACTACCAAATCCGTGTGGCCCTATACTTGCTTCGCTGCAAGTCTGGACTCCTACTTTAGCGCTGAAGACCCCCATAACAACGTTGTAGTGAGCCTTGGTGGTTTTATACAGTGCTCTTGATATGTCCTCGTACATACATTCTATCTCATCATCCGAGTGTGTCGAAGTAGGCGCATAAAACTGTATAACCTTGAGGCTGTACCTCTCAGTTAGTTTGAGTATGAGGTATGCAACCCTAGTCGACACTGGAGATCTCATCTGACACAGGTCTCGGCGGCGAGGCCGAAGGATCGTACGTATGCGACCTCAACGACGTGCATCACCCCACTGAGTTTCTTGTCGGTTCTTCTCAGTGGGGGCGCGTTGTGAACCGGTGGTAAACTCAGCCCTCTCTTAAGCGACAGCCCAAGCCGAGGCCGTGCCTCCCTGCGGTGCCCTTGAGCTCGTCGCTACTTCTGCCGTAAAGGCTAGAGCGCTTTAAGCGCTCGCCTCCTATTGTCCGGTGAAGCTGTAATGGCCATCTGCGGCCAACAGCGTCTATCATTCCCAAAAAAAAAAAAAAAACTAGAGCTTGTAATAATGCGGAGAAAACAGCTGCCAGATTATTTTATAAAAGCTGAAAGTTTCTCAGCACAGGTATGATGGCCTACTATGAATTTTAGATTATAGTTGGCTTTGACAGGTTATAGGTAACAATTTTAGTGATTATGAATATGTAAAATTGGGTGTCGATCAGGGGATTAATTTAGGTCCCCACGCTCTTCCTGGTGTACATAAATAACCTTTGCTCCGTCAATCTCCACAGTGGACGTATTTTCACTTTCGCAGATGACACTGCTGTCATTTTTCAGGCTCACTCATGCAGTGAGGTCACTTCTGTAGCTCAGGAAGGCCTCAAAAATTTTAGGCGCTGGTTCTGCTATAACTTACTTTTATGGTGTTTAGAGTAAAAGAGCGAACCGCGCTTAACCAACCCTTAAAAATAAAATTACACACTTGTCATATAGATGAAAACATTCAATGTCAGTGTGCCTGTGGCGACTCGACACAAGATGACGCCACATGTGGTACAGCGACGCGAGGAAGAAGCGAATAGTACTACATACAACAAGACAGATGGCGCCACCGATTTCTGAATCGTGCAAGCGAAGTTTCTCCAACTCGGAGAATATATACAACATCCCGACAACATCTGTCGGGGGCTTCGGCCCTGACCGAGCATCACATCTCGCTCGGTCGGAGGATCCTCTCTTTAGCACTGTTGCCGATGCATCGCTAAACTGGTGACCCCGCACAGAACATCGTCGCAGCCTTCAGATCCGGACAACAGCGCAGCTTCGCCATCGCTCTCTCCCCACAGCAGCAACTCTCCAGCAACAACCAGCGAGTCACAAGCCAGCCAGTACTCCGGCCTCATCGGACGACCACCGCATTGCAGCTGCAGATGCAAGCCTGGTCTGCCTTCGGCCACAACTTGGCACAGCACCCCTGCACTACGGCCGGTTCTTGTAAGAAGAGCACATCCCTCTCACCGGCACGTCTAGCAGCCGCCAGCCATTC
This sequence comes from Furcula furcula, assembly GCA_911728495.1. Taxonomy (NCBI): domain Eukaryota; kingdom Metazoa; phylum Arthropoda; class Insecta; order Lepidoptera; family Notodontidae; genus Furcula; species Furcula furcula. Next base: position 54,556,711 of record OU452242.1, read on the forward strand.
ACTGCACACCTCGACTCACAGAGGACGACGCAGTAGCAGCCCCGACTCACTGGGACTGCATCCACTGGCACTGGCATAGCGACTGGAGCGCAAGGACAAGCTGGCACATTCATCGACTTCCAGTCTTCGGGGGGGAGTGATGTGGCGACTCGACACAAGATGACGCCACATGTGGTACAGCGACGCGAGGAAGAAGCGAATAGTACTACATACAACAAGACAGATGGCGCCACCGATTTCTGAATCGTGCAAGCGAAGTTTCTCCAACTCGGAGAATATATACAACATCCCGACAACATCTGTCGGGGGCTTCGGCCCTGACCGAGCATCACATCTCGCTCGGTCGGAGGATCCTCTCTTTAGCACTGTTGCCGATGCATCGCTAAATGCCTATCTTGAACAAGTCCAGGTTTAATACTCAGGTATTTTAATTGATCAACGCACAAAACACATTGAATTGATGGGCGCTTTATTCAAAGCCCTATCCATATGCTTCAATAATTGTATATTTGGGCGTACTGCTTACAAATGGCTTTATACGAAAAACTATGACGTAACGGAAAGATTTTTAGAAATCCTTGTTTAAATTATTATAAATAACAAGTGTAGCAGAGTGTAATATATGTATATTTATTCATCGATATACTATTTAAACAAGATCAGCTGTCACGGCCCGAAAAGTAGTCACAAAAATACCGCCACTGAGACGGTTGTGTCGCTATTTCATTGAAATACGGCTCAGACTAATTTGAAATAATTTACCACAGCTAGCGTAAGGACGTATCGAAATGCCCTAATGCGCGATTAAAAACTGTCCAAATACTCATCGCAATACTAAAATTGCAGATGGAGTATCTTTTTCGGTTAATATTCTTATTACTAATAATTTAAATAATAAATATAAGTAAGATATCATTATAATACGAAAATCATTTATTTGATGTTTTCTCCGCTAGTAGCTCGCAACTGCCTAGCCACAGGCTGACATAATTAATTTTGCTGATAGGAGTGTCGCTACCGTCTATACCAGCCATACACAACCTTTTTTTCGCTTGGGCCACATAGTCGCTTCTGCTTTACCCTGCGGGCCGCATAGGTAGTCGCTTTTGCTATGCCCTGCGGGCCGCAATAATCTAGCCTAAATTGCAGTGGCGAAGGGTCAATTTTTGTAAGGGGTAAGCTGGTCCGGTACACCCAGGACATTTTCATTATATTTCTGTAATGTTCTACTTTGCTGATAGCAACATGGTATTATATCTTTGAAAAGTTAAAATCTGTAAATCCCGAGCGATTCAAGATTAGGAAAGAAATAGGTAGGCAAGGGAAAAATACCATTTTATTTAATTTAAAAGCCAGTGATTAGGTCCGCTGCTCCACCAAGGCTACATATGTATCGGTAGGTAACTAGAAATTAAGAATACGAATATGCTAAATTAAATTACTTCGATAAATCTCATCGATATATGACCTAAAATTACTCATATCAATGAAATGATCTAACGCAATAACATGTAGGTACAATGCACACTACACACAATGAACAGCTCTCCCAAAAAAACGCTTCAAGGTCAGGGCTCAGAGGTTCATGAAATGTAACTCTCAAGTCCGTATACATAATATTGCAATTACAACAATAAAAGATGCGAAGATATTGTACGTTTCATTAACGAATATCATTAAACAGTAATTTACGATGTTAGCGTCATATACAGCCTTACTTATAAAAATCTACTAATCACCGTCTTAGCAACCAAATAACTACTTACTACATAACTCCTTATTAAGCAGTTTTATATTTTCTACTTAAAAACGTTGCATAAGAGCGACATAACTAATGAACAGTTAATAAGGCAAAACATATTTTACTCTGTCAATACCGCCACGTGTGGTCAGCTAGAAATATTCCGTCTGACCTAAAACTTGGTAAAATGGCAACATTTTGTAATTCAATTCGACAAATAGGAAGCTAGGTTGTCAAATTCAAATTTGGATGCATAGAACACAAATCAGTACTATAGAATGATTATTTTCAAGTAAGAACCGTAGGCACCGGTAAGAACATCAAAATACATAAATATCAGGTACACGACAATAGGTATTACACCATCAGCTGTATTTATCGACATTTGAAAGAAAGAATAATTTATTTGTGACACACAATTAACAATCAAAAAATAGATAAAAAAAATAAATAAATAAAAATAGACATATATTAAGAAGGTAGGTAGGTAGTTACATACTTTAACAAAAATGTGCGTCACAAAATGGTTCCAACTCAGCAATAATGCTGATCGTACACGCAACCAGCGGTGATCTTCCGTTTCGTTGTTTCGTCCGTGTTCGTTTCCGTTCCAGCGCTGATTTGCGATTGTGACAGATCAAACCCATCACTACTTATCACTTACATATCAATATAACTCTTATAATGTAACTTTCAATAGTTCAATTCACCTTCCCTCTCTGAGTAAAATCTGCCTACACTTTGTTTAATGGGATTATAGACAAACGCGTACTCTATTCTTGATATATAAACTCTATGCATCGATCGATACAAATTACAATGCAAGTGCAACTGACTGAATCAGCTGATAGAGAACCGCCATATTGTTACATAACGTGCTAATAAGCTTCTAAACAAGGGTCGGCCGCTGTTTAATTTGACAGCTACTTTAGCAAGCTGTTATGCAACGTATTAAGGATAAACATCGTTTATAAGTAAAAAATATTTTTAAGTAGCTATTATGTGTTGCATTAAATTTAACCATCGTTTATAAGTAAGGCTGTTACATTATATGGTCTGTAGGCCTGAGAATAGTAGAATTGTTCTAGCTGGTCAACACTACTATTTTCTTGCCCCACGATTATATAATAAAGTCAATAAAATTTTGAACATTTATCCATGTACCCTAATGCAATGTAAAAACCTAACCGTTAAATGGTTGCAAACTCTCACGTATGAACAAACGGAGAACTTTCTTAAAATAATGAGATAATAATATACCTACTAGAAAAATACTCGCATAATAACACACACACACACACACACACACACACACATACACACACACACACACACATAGGCATACATAGTAAATTAGTTATTAATAGAGAATTTAGTTAAGTTAGATTTAAGTTTATAGGAACTATATTGCCTCAAATAAGGAGGTGGGCGTTAATGGCTGCGACACAGTTATTTAACTAATGCAGACATTATCGTACACAATTTAAATGTACCTGTAAATTTTGTTCCAAATAAAGTTTTTTTTTTTTTTTAATTATGAACAGCGCCATCTTTCGGTGAAATTGGACACGCAATCACTATAGTACTTTTATATTATTAAACACAAACAAAACTATAAACAACCATAGAATCTATTAGATTCTAATTATATTATAATATTTAGTAGAATCAAATTGTCATGTACCGTATATGCGATACAAAATAAATATCAACGAAGACGAAAGATTATAGTAGATCGAAATATGCGTACGCAATACTACACTCTATTTCGTTCGTATACATGTCATTTTTCTATCCATTAACATAACCACGCCCCATTAAAACCCGGTGGTCACCGGCTTGCCGTCGTTCCTGTACTAAGCGAGTTATGCGTATGCATGCGCGGGAACGTTTTCGGTACTAATTTTACATGGTACTTGCGCATGCAATTCCTAATCTTGCGAGCGGCTTGTCGCGCCACGACTTGCGCCCCCGCCCCTCGGTGCCCTATGCACCAAGGGCCTCCGCCCCTCCACCCTTGGAGTCCTACCCGCCCGCGCCTTCAGCGCCTCAGGCCCCGGCGCCCTCAGCGTCTCTTACGCAGCCGCTTCCGGCCCCCCGCGACCCCGCGCCCACTGCGCCGCGACCGCTCTCATCGTCCCAGCCCGCAGTGCGTCCACCGAACGCGTGGGATAAGACACTGCCCTACGTCCGCCCCGCCGCTGCTCCTAAAGCAACGAGCGTCCCCGCCAAGCAACCGGCCGCGCCTGCGCCTTCAGCGCACGCGTCCAGCCTCGCTTCGGACTTCGAATTGGTCCGACGCTCTATCGATGGTATTAACATCGATAGAATCCGCCTTTTCGCGAGCCGCCTTCGGTGCGCACAACCCCTGCGATAGAGTACAAGCTATCGCCGAATTCGAGGACGTGTACTACGCCCTGTCCCCCGTAAACTCAAATGTAGGCCCGTAAATGGATTTACACCAGAGTAGACAAAAACCCCATTCCCTTTCCCTCGCATTTTTCAATGCGCATGGCCTCTCCCGACAAAGAGATCAGGTTGCTGACTTCCTGCGAAGTCACCAAGTTGATATCTTGCTGGTGCAGGAGACCCTCCTGAAACCCTCTCATAGGAGTCCGAATATCGCCAACTACCATCTTGTGCGAAATGACCGTGACACCTCCCTCGGAGGTGGCACTGCCATCTATTACAGAAGGGCCCTGCACTGCATCCCTATCGATCCCCCTGCGCTCACTAATATAGAGGCCTCGGTTTGCCGCCTCTCTCTTTCCGGCCATTCGGCTGTCACTATCGCCTCTATCTATCTTCCACCTGATAAGCGGCCCCTCAGGAGTGATATCGAGTCACTCCTTGACCTGGACAACGCGGTCATTCTGGCCGGCGACTTCAACTGCAAGCATGTCAGGTGGAATTGTAACGTCACCACCGGCAACGGCAGGTGCCTTGACGGCTTGGTCGACGTTCTCGACTTTGACGTCATCGCACCTATGCGCCCTACCCATTATCCCAATAATGTCAATCACCGCCCCGATGTCTTAGACATGGCCCTCCTGAAGGGCGTGACCCTCCGGCTGCGCTCCTTAGAGGTTCTCCATGAGCTAGACTCTGACCACCGACCGGTCCTAATGGAACTAGGTCCACCGCCCATTTCCCAGCCGGTCACTAGGACCGTTCTGGACTGGCATCAGCTAAACACCTGTTTAGCCGATGCCGACTCTCCGAATCTTGCCCGCTTCCCGGCGCAAATCTCGTCCCCTCAGGACACCGACCAAGCGATCGGCGCTTTCACCGATCATCTCAAATCGGCCATCAGCCAGTCCTCCCGGCAGGTTGAAGCGGACAACTTTTACGCTGTGCGCTTCAAGCTGCCCGATGACATTAGGGAATTAGTCCGCGCTAAAAACGCGGCTATTCGCGCGTACGACTCCTACCCCACCGATGCCAATCGGGTCCGCATGCGTGCTTTGCAGAGGGACGTGAAGCGCAGCATCGCGGAACTCAGGGAGGCTCGATGGGGAGGGTTTCTAGAGGAGATCTCGCCGTCACACCAGGCTTACTGGCGGCTCGCGAGATCCCTCAAAACCGACACCGTAGTTACCATGCCCCCCTTGACCCGCCCTTCAGGCGACCCACCCGCGTTCGAGGACGACGAGAAGGCTGAGGTTCTCGCTGACTCTCTAGAGAGTCAGTGCACACCCAGCTCCGCTCCCGTCGATCCGGCGCACCTCGATCTTGTGGATAGGGAAGTAGAGCGCAGGTCCTCACTCCCTCCCACCGAATCCCTCTCCCCGGTCACGCAAACCGAGGTGGAAGACCTAATCAAAGGCCTTAAGCCGAAGAAAGCACCGGGCTCCGACGGCATCTCCAATCGCGTTCTCAAGGTTCTCCCTGTCCATCTGATATGTCTTTTAGTGACTATCTTCAACGCAGCCATGTCCCACTGCGTCTTTCCTGCCGAATGGAAAGACGCGGATGTAGTAGGTATCCCTAAGCCGGGTAAGCCTCGCAGTAGCCCTGCGAGCTACCGGCCTATCAGTCTTCTCAAGTCTCTCGGCAAACTCTATGAGCGCTTGCTATTAGCGAGACTCAAAGAGAGCAGTTTGGCTTTCGAACCAGACACTCTTGCGTCCACCAGGTGCACCGCCTCACGGAGCACATCCTGACCGGGCTCAACCAGCCCAAGCCCGTCTACACAGGCGCCCTATTCTTCGATGTTGCCAAGGCCTTCGACAAGGTCTGGCACAACGGCTTGATATACAAGCTCTTCCAGTTAGGAGTCCCCGATAGGCTCGTACTCATCATACGAGACTTTCTCTCGAATCGTACCTTTCGATACCGGGTCGAAGGTACGTTCTCTTCACCCCATCCTATACAGGCCGGAGTCCCTCAGGGCTCCGTGCTCTCTCCCCTCTTGTTCAGCCTGTTCACGAACGACATTCCTCGTTCGAGCAGAGTCCAACTCGCCCTTTACGCGGATGACACCGCTCTCTACTATTCCCATAGGAACATGTCCTATTTGACGCGTGCTCTTCAAGCCGCAGTCGACGCCCTGGGTCAATGGTTCCGTACGTGGCGCATAGAGGTGAACCCGGAGAAGAGTGCCGCGGTGGTCTTCTCCCGGGGACCCGCCAATATGTTCTCCGCGCGGAGCCTTCGGCCCAACAGACGACTAGTCCCAATATCCCTATTCAATCGCCCTATCCCTTGGACTAGGAAGGTTAAGTACCTCGGAGTCACCTTGGACTCCCGCATGACTTTCGGCCCGCACATTAGGTCCGTCCGCAATCGAGCGGCTTTCGTATTAGGTCGCCTGTATCCCCTTCTCTGCAAGCGGAGTAAAATGTCGCTTAGAAATAAGTTGACATTATACAAAGCTTGCATTCGCCCTATCATGACTTACGCGAGTGTAGTTTTCGCGCACGCCGCCCGCACCCATATCGATAGCCTCCAGGTTATCCAGAATCGTTTCCTCCGTCGCGCCGTCGGTGCCCCGTGGTACATGCGGAACGTAGATCTGCATTCCGATTTCAAATTAGATCCCCTTCGTAAGTTCCTCAAAGAAGCATCGAAACGCTACTTTGAATCCGCGTCCCGTCACGCGAACAGTTTAATCCGCGCCGCCGCCGATTACGCCGCTAGTCCTTCTGACTCGCGCCGCAGACCACGGCACGTACTGCTCGACCCTCCTGACCCCATGACGGTCCTATTGGACCGGGATGCGCCGACCCCTCCCCGACAACCGTATGCTACACTAGCTATCAGACACCGGTCTCGCCGGCGAGGCCGAAGGGTCGTACGTATGCGACCGCAACGACGTGCATCACCCCACTGAGTTTCTTGCCGGTTCTTCTCAGTGGGGGCGCGTTGTGAACCGGTGGTAAACTCAGCCCTCTCTTAAGCGACAGCCCAAGCCGAGGCCGTGCCTCCCTGAGGTGCCCTTGTGCTCGTCGCTACTTCTGCCGTAAAGGCTAGAGCGCTTCAAGCGCTCGCCTCCTATTGTCCGGTGAAGCTGCAATAGCCATCTGCGGTTAACAGCGTCTATCATTCCCAAAAAAAAAAAAAAAAAACTTGCGCGCGGTTTAAGTGAATGAAAAGTGTAAGTTTTTGCTATTAATAAAAATGTATTATAAGGCGATTTTTAGATTAATTTTATTTGATGGTGTATTAAATACCTATGTTTTTAACGTTAGTAAATAAATGTCTTATTAGATCGTCGTAACAAACGCCTGTTTTCAAAGGGAAGCCGGTAGGAATCGAGTTATATGGAGCCTTCGCCACTGCTAAATTGTATTTTTAATTATAAATACCCTAAGTATATTACAATAAATCGCATATTTGAATTAAAGCAGTTATTTAAAAATTAAGGGATTTTCCACTAATAGAAGACATTTCTTTACTTAAAATTCTGTGTATTCAAGGGTTCCGTTACAAACCTTCCCGGTCAATCAACAGGTCCACGTTATACGGCAAAGTGAATAGAACTCTTTAAAAAAAGTCAAACGAGCCTAAACTCGATAGGTTTACTAGTTGCTGTTCCAGGGTTCCGTCACCCACCTTTGAGCCCCATCGTCAGGTCCTCATTATTAGGAAAAGTCAATAGAACTCTTAAAAAGGAATCAAACGACCCCAAACTCGATGGGTTTACTAGTATTTGTTCCAGGGTTCCGTCAACCACCTACCAGTTCCATCATTAGGTCCTCATTAATTGTCAAAGTGACAAGAACTCTTTAAAACAAATCAAATGAGCCCAAACTCGATGTATTTACTAGTAGCCATTCCAGGGTTCCCTTAAGGTAAGGGTTCCCTTATCCACCTTCGACCTCCATCATCATATCAGCTACATGATACCATATTATTGTATTGTCACGGGTCCTTGACACATGTGCAAAATTTCAAACGATTTTAACGTCTAGAAGTGGATGAAAATTAAGTCGCAAGATTCCATTACCGTCATACAAGGCTAATAAAAGCGTGTTAAAAATAGTAATATTTTCTATAATAAATAGTATGCTTAACGTTAATATATTTTAACCTAAAAAATTAAAAAAATAAAATTGAATGATATTTTAGTACAAGATTAAAAAATAATAGTCTCGTTTATTTTGCACAAACAAATTTAGTTATCTATATCTATACTTCTATACTATATGTGCCAAAACCGATGTAAAGTTGAGAATTGTTTTGACACAAACGGGGGAAACGAATTTAGAAATGGTTTTTTATACATTCAAAACCCGATTAAGATGCGCTTACAATGCAGTGCACTAACCTGATTGTGTCGGCTCTGGATGCTTGGAGCTTCTTCAGCTGCAGCAGCCCCGGTCGGTTCACACTGAAGACCGATTCGATTGGTTTTTAGGACACTGGATTGTACACTTAACAAAACACTTGCCGGCCGGCTAATAATGTGTAATCTTGTTGTGGAAGAAAATGAAGTCCAGCAAGTAGGTTTTTTGATTTAGCGGGAGACCATGCGCGCTCGAGGCTCAACCGATGTCGTCTTCCTCTTGCTCGATATTTTTTGCTTCGAGCTCCGAGTCGTAATGACTGAGTGCACGCACAGCGACACCGTGAGATGTCGCTAGCGATCGATAAATCGGGATTTGAATTAAATGAAAGGTGCGCGAAATTTAAAGCTATATGTACGATTACGAAACATTCCGCCCACCAAAATACAATTTATTGTATTTTCAAAAATATTACTAACGATAAACTTAATAAGATAAGCTAATTCTAAAGAAACGATAACTTATAGCTACGAAAGGGTTTTGTTACGAACACTACCTAATCACACTGATTAGGCAGTGGGCAAAGTTTTGTTAATGGTCTCTTGAAGAGAGACCCGTTCGCGGTACGAATTGTTGCAACCCGCACAACGTTATCAGCTCCGGGATGCAGTTCTACTACTCGAGCGAGAGGCCAATGCAAAGGAAAGGTATTTTCCGACTTCACGATAACGATAGAGTTTACGTCTAGAGGTTTGCAATGAGAATTCCATTTTGCACGTTGCATTAACGATTGTAGATACTCAACCTTCCAGCGCTTCCAAAAGTCTTGTTGAAAGCGCTGAATGAGTTGCCATCGGCCTAAACGATTTATGTTCACCGTAGTAAAATCCTGATCCGGTACAGAAGTAAGCGGTTCCAACGTTAAAAAGTGTCCTGGAGTGAGAACACTCAAATCGTTTGGATCTGAGCTTACTGGGCACAGAGGCCTAGAGTTTAGAGAAGATTCGATTTGTACGAAAAGTGTAGATAGTTCCTCAAATGAGAGCGTTTGGTCACCAATGATTCGATACAAATGAGATTTGACAGCTTTGATTTGAATTTCCCAAACGCCCCCAAAATGAGGACTAGCGGGGGGATTGAAACGAAATTCGATTTGGTTAGCGTGAGAAGCGGTTTGTAAAAATTGAGCTAATTGATTGTGTGCTCCAACAAAGTTGGTGCCACAGTCTGAATATATAACGTTTACACGTCCGCGTCGACCTACGAATCGACGAAGAGCTGCGATGAAAGCGTCAGAAGATAGATCGGAAACTGCTTCAAGATGAACTGCCTTGGTTGTGAAGCAGACAAAAAGACAGAGATATGCTTTACCTACTTTGGAAGACCTGTGTGGACCTAACTTAATGCGAAACGGGCCTCCAAAGTCTGTCCCGACGATTGAAAATGCCTTCGCTTGATTCACTCGAGTAGCCGGTAAGTCACTCATGAAAGGTTCAAGAGATTGAGGTTTGATTCGAAAACAGCGAAGACATTTCGATAAGCAGTGTCGAATAGCTCGTTTTGGAGATAGAATCCAAAACTGCTGCGTTAGTAAGTAATGCATGGTGTTAACGCCTGGATGACAATTTTCTTGATGGATAGCTTCAATGATGCGATAAGTTAGAACTGAATTACGAGGGAGTAAAGCGGGATGCATATGTTCATATTCAAGTCCAGATCGCGAAAGACGTCCGCCAACGCGAAGTACTCCACTGCTATCAATGAATGGATTGAGTTTACGCATGGGTTTGGATAGAACCTTATCCGTTTGCAATCGAGTGATATCATCTTTGAAGTATTTTGCTTGAACGTGTTTGACAATTATCATTAAAGCACGATAAAGTTCGGAAGGAGTAATAAACAAGTCGGACGAACGCGGATTGGTGGGACCAAAATTTGAAATAAACCTAATGCAGTATGCTATTATTCTCTGAATTTTCCTCAACGAGGAGAATTTCGCCAATAAAGTATCTATGAATGATGGATCATCATGAACTAGTAATGTGTGAATGCGTTCTTCTAAAAGAACATCATCATTTTCTCGAAGGACGGCAGAATCGATGTTACTAGAAGGCCAAGAATTTGAAGATTGCGAGAGCCAAATAGGCCCCGCCCACCATAAGGCATTATGAATAAGGTCAGCAGGAAATTGACCACGAGATGCGATATCAGCAGGATTCTCACTGGTCGATACATAGCCCCATTGAGTGTTTGAAGCTACGTCTTGAATGTGGCTGACGCGATTGGCAACGAACGTTTTCCAGCGATGTGAAGGGGATTTGATCCACGATAGCGCTACCATCGAATCTGACCAAGCATAGACGTCAAAGTTTGGTAACAAAGAACCATAAAGGTCTGTAATATACTTAAGAAGATCTGCTAGAAGTACGGCAGCGCATAGCTCTAGCCGTGGTAATGAAATACGTTTTGTAGGAGCAACGCGAGATTTAGCACATATAAAGAATATGTGTATCTTTTCGTCCAAGTCCACTACGCGAAGATAGATGACAGCACCGTATCCTGCCTCTGAACTATCAGAGAACCCATGAAATTGAGCCTGCTTGACTTCTGAAACCGCTATACAACGGGGAATTTCGAGCGTATTCAATAGCGAAACTTGTTCCGAATAACGTTTCCATTGTAGAATAATTTCTTCGGGAGGAGTTTCATCCCACCCCACGTTCATAATCCATAACCTTTGGACAAAGCATTTTGCAAGAAACGTAAGAGGAGAGAGAAATCCTAACGGATCAAAGATGCGAGCAAGTTCACTAAGAATGTTTCGTTTTGTACAAGCTCTCGGAAGTGGTGTAACTTCAAACGTAAAAACATCTTTTACGGGGTTCCATTTTAAGCCCAATACCTTAAGGAAACTAGAATTATCTTTGTCTAAAGATACAAAGTCGGTGAGACAAAATTGAGGAGGCAGATCAGCAAGCAATTCCGGTCGATTGCTGGCCCACTTTCGGAGTTCGAATTGACCACGATTTAGAAGTAAAATAACTTCTGATTTAGTTTGGAGAGCTTCTTCGAGAGTAGAGCAGCCGCTAACTACGTCATCGACGTACGTGTCATAAGTTAAAACCTTATAAGCCAAGGGTAAATTAGCACCTTCATCAGTAGCTAATTGTCTGACGGTACGACAGGCAAGGTAAGGTGCCGATGCAACACCATACGTTACGGTATTTAACTGATACTCTTGGAGGGGATCCGAATCGTTGAAACGCCAAAGAATGCGCTGGTAGTCTCGATCCTCCTCGCGAACCAAAATCTGGCGATACATTTGCCGCATGTCAGCGGTGAAGACAACAGGGTGTATGCGAAACCTACACAAAATGTCAAGAATGTTAGCTTGAAGTTTTGGACCTATCAAGAGAGTATCGTTTAGAGAGATACCACGCGCGTCTTTTGCAGAAGCGTCGAAGACAACGCGTAGCTTCGTTGTTACGCTGTCAGGTTTTAAAATACAATGATGTGGAATGTAGAATTTTCCGTGATTTACCTTTTGAGAAGGTACTAAACTCATGTGACCACTGTCCAAATAGTCTGCCATGAATTCGGTGTACTGAGTACGTAATTTTGGGTTACGCGAAAGCTTGCGTTCGAGTGAATGAAAACGTCTCAGAGCCACTTGTCGTGATCCTGGAAAAGTTTGAGATTTGGTCTCATCTTTGAGAGGCAAATTGACGATATATCTTCCTGTAGAATCACGAGAAACAGTATCACGATATATCCGTTCACAAACTTCTTCCTCGGCTGAAAGTTTGTTAGGAAGCTGTGGCGAATTATCAAGTTCCCAAAATTTTTGAATTTGTTCTTGAAGCAGCTCATCCTCCGTTGCAAAAAATGTATTAATAGTCGAGTTATTCGGATCACTATTACCAACTTTCCCCAACAAAAGCCACCCAAATATAGAATTAAACGCTGAAGGCTGATGTGGTGCACCACTTATACTGCCAGGAAGCAGAATTGATGAGAAGATCTCCGCACCGAGGAGAACGTCTACGTTTCCAGGGATGTGACTAGTAGGGTCCGCTAATGTTAAATTTTGAAGATGCTTCCAAGTAGAATTATCTAATTTGACTATCGGCATGTTAGCACAGATGTTCGGTAATGTAAGCGCGTCAATATTGAAGACAATCTGATGGCTAACACCTATTTGCAATTTAACGGAACCTGACACGTCCGCAAGAGATTGACCCAAGCCTCGAATTTGTCGTGACGTTGATGTTCGAGCCAAACCTAAGCGATCAATGGCGCGATCTGTAATAAAATGAGCTTGACTTCCCGTATCAATGAGTGCACGAAAAGACTGAAACTGACCTGTCGAATCAAGAATATCGATTTTCGCTGTTGACAACAACACAAAAGAATTTTCGTTGGTCCTACCTAGCATACTTGCATGAGTGCACGTATTCGCTTTATGTTCTTCAGGCTGACTTGGCGGAGCGTTGGAGTCCACCGCGCCTAAATGAAGCAATGTGTGATGACTCATGTGGCATTTTTGGCATTTGAACACAGACCGGCATTCCTTAAGAGTGTGAGATGATTTCAGGCAATTAAAACACCAATGATGTTGTTTTGCGTGATCGAATCGCTCTTGGGCAGACATGTTACAAAAGGCTGTGCATTTACTAATAGAATGACCCTCGCCGCAGTATGTGCATTTATATGTTGGCCCCTGAGATGATGACGCTTGAGATGTAGGCGCAACAGTTTTCGATGGCGGCAATAAGGGTGCTGCGATACTAGGTTTAGTATCCGTATTAGATACCAAAACTGAGGAAATATTATGGTTCTTCGGGACGATTGATTTGATAGGTGTAGAAAAATGAGTATCACGAACAAGAGCGGTACACTTTGAATAGAGAAAGTCATTAAGTTCCGAAAAACTTGGCATTTCAGAAGACGAGGAAGATTGTTCAAACGAGCAGCGCAGCTTAGAATCAATTTTCGAAAGGAGAAGATAACATAACACAAAGTCCCATTTATCGGTTGGTAACCCGAGCCTAGTTAGCATGGTTAGATTTTCATTAAACGTATCCAAGGATCGGCGAAAGTCGTGCGGCGAATTTAGCTTTAAACTAATACCTAGCATCTCCCTCCAACACGTAAACGCTAAGTCGCGATTATCATGGTAACGTTTAACCAACGTATCATACGCAGACCGATAGTAAGACCCTGTCACAGGAAAGGTACGAATAAGAGATAACGCATCACCGGAAAGACATGGCACCAAATAGTGCATGCGTTCGGTGTCGGATAACGATTGGTTTTCATGAATTAATGAATTAAAAATATCATAAAATTCAGGCCACGATTTTATATTTCCTGTGAATTTTGGTAAATTAATCTTAGGTAGCTTAACACTGACGATATCATTCGAGTTGCAAGACGGTTGGTTTAAATTGCTTGAAGTTCGAGTAAGTTGTCGATAAATTGCAATAACTTGAAAATAATTAGAATCAAATTCTTCACGAATAGCATCCTCACTATCCTCTGAATCGCTGTCAATAACGCTAAGAATGTCGGCGTGAGCGTCTTCAAAATTGTTTACAGTTTTTTCTAAATCCGAGAAATATGCTAAAAATTTGTCTAAGTTTTTAGCATCGGATACCGCTGATTGTGCGACTTCTAACACTTTTGTTAGTCTATTAAACGCTAAGGTACGCTTCCGACGCAACACGGGCAAATCTTTACCAATTAGCGATTTCGTTTCAAAAGATTTGGAACGAGTTCCACGGACTTTTTTCGACTTATACATGGTTGTATAAACGTAAAATGTTAAAGTGTAAACTTAGTTTAAACCAAGCCGCCGGTAAATGATAATGGTCCTACTACGATATAACAACTCACAACAAACTCGCCACAAAATGTAGGATTTCACAATTACTTCGAGTGAAAAGTGAGTTATGTACCAATGGTAGGGGCCACGGAGCAAGCCGTTGTGAACTTCGTGCGGCAACTAAATTACCCACTTATTTTGATATTAGTTTGTAACGAATGGCAAATATTATTTATTCACAAATTATGTTGAATAACAATAGATGTACGTATACCGAGTTATGTGTATGATTTTAAACGTAAGTTCGTAGGGATTTGTTCAAAAGACAGCAGATGGAAGATGTAAATAAAATGTATCGAATAAGTTGTATGTATACCGGATAGATAAATGAATTTATACGTACGAACGAATGTAAAACTTTGAATATTATTGTACAATGCAAAAGTTTAGGTAAACATGTACCGAATTAATGGTATGAATTTACATGTAACCGAACAAAAACATGTGCACAAAACAATATTCAAGTTTAGTGAGAACACGGCTAAATTTAGTTGCACTGGCCTCCACCGGAGTATAGCACTATAATGACGACTTCGTAAATGAGTCGGGTTATAGCGAGATATTTTTTGACAAATATTAATTAAGATTATGAACTCAAAATCGATAGCCACCTAGTTTATATTGAATATTAAATAAAATAACCTCGAGAATGTGTATTCCGTATGTTTGTTTACTTAATGTTTTCAAAGATAACAATACTAATTTATTTTAATGAATATTACGAATGCAATGGCGGTTACTAGGGATAGAAATATGACGTACTAGAAAACTTATCAAAGTTTTACAAAACTCAATAAAATGTAATTTGGTGGGTTAATTACCAAAAGACTAGTAAAATTAAATTAAATTAAGGAACTGAGTCACTTCGGACCACAGTCCCGGGTTTCGGCACCAAAAAGAATGTGCCAAAACCGATGTAAAGTTGAGAATTGTTTTGACACAAACGGGGGAAACGAATTTAGAAATGGTTTTTTATACATTCAAAACCCGATTAAGATGCGCTTACAATGCAGTGCACTAACCTGATTGTGTCGGCTCTGGATGCTTGGAGCTTCTTCAGCTGCAGCAGCCCCGGTCGGTTCACACCGGAGACCGATTCGATTGGTTTTTAGGACACTGGATTGTACACTTAACAAAACACTTGCCGGCCGGCTAATAATGTGTAATCTTGTTGTGGAAGAAAATGAAGTCCAGCAAGTAGGTTTTTTGATTTAGCGGGAGACCATGCGCGCTCGAGGCTCAACCGATGTCGTCTTCCTCTTGCTCGATATTTTTTGCTTCGAGCTCCGAGTCGTAATGACTGAGTGCACGCACAGCGACACCGTGAGATGTCGCTAGCGATCGATAAATCGGGATTTGAATTAAATGAAAGGTGCCCGAAATTTAAAGCTATATGTACGATTACGAAACACTATATTATAAAGAGGTAGGCCTTATTCGCGTGGGTGACTCAACACCGCAGAGCCGAAACTACCAAAGCTAGGACTACAAAATTTGGACAGAAGGTTCATTTTATGGTTTTATTAATCAATAAGAAAGGATTTTTGGAAATTCGAACTCTAAGTGTGTGAAATAGGGGTTAAGAGTTTCTATGGGATGAGTGCAAAAACAATGTCTTTTGACTTGAAATTTTGTACTCAGACTCTTTATCAAAAAAATTAAAACACGTGTATTGTATTAGCCTTTTTCCGAAGTCAGTTAAGCTTGTAAAATAGAGGATGAAAGTTTGTAAGTTACGGGTGTAAAAACATTGTCTATTGACTTCAAATTTTGTAATTATTCTCTTTAATAAAAATAATAAGATACGTTTATCAGCGTCGAATTCGTCAGATAAGTGTGTAAAATAGGGAATAAAAGTTTGTGTGTTAAAAACATTTTGTAACTGTCTATTGACCTGCATAGCCATTCACAAATGTCGGGAACATTCCGTTTCGGATCGGAAAGTCAGATGACATGTCGAATTATGATCCGACGGATTGTCAAACGCTATTCACAGTTCCTATCGGAAAGAGAGATTACGAATTCGATATGAATGTGTTTACGGAGACCATTATAGAATGGTAGAAAAAGAGATTATAGTGGTGGAAAGTTTTAAAGTGATTAAATAAATGTTTATAATTGAAATTTTAATGTATTTTGTAACATATCATATAGGCAATAACATAATTTATATATTGCGGCTTATTTAGTCATTTATAGGAATGTAATGATTTCTGATACTTACGCGAATATTACACATTGAAAAGAAACTATTTTTACGGATTATATCGTGGTTTATTTTTGATTTTAATTTTCCTGACGTTTCGAATACTTTACAACATTCATGGTCACGGGCGGACTGAGGTGGTAGCTGTCCATATGTCATAGTTGTCTTAGGGTACCCTCAGGTCTTCTAATTATTATTGTTAGTCCGATCTACGCAGAAAGAGCTTACAGTATCTTGAGGTCTTGCAGTGGGGAATGCTTGTTTTTGGATTTGAGTATGTTTATCACGGGATCCCAAGCTGGTGGTAGCACCCAGCCATCTTCTCTATTGAAATTTGGATGCTTTTTAATTTCAATAGCCTCACGAATCATCCTTGGTAGGTAGCGCTGTTCTTTTGCGAGGATTTGTGGTTTGTTAAATCTAATATAATGGCGGGTGCGAACCTGAACATGTTCACAGACTGCAGACTTCGTATAGCGTCGATGTTTAACGTCAGCTATATGTTCTTTTACACGGGTTTTTACCGATCTTTTTGTTTGCCCGATGTATGAGAGCCCACAGTCACAATCCAGTTTGTATACTCCTGCATCTTGTAGAGGTATATGGCACTTGACTGATGGTAAAAACTGACTAATCTTCTTTGGTGGCTTGAAAAATGTTTTAATCGAAGCTCGCTTTAAGATATAGCCAATCTTGTCTGTTACCCCTCTAACATATGGCAATACAGCACCAACGAGCTTAGAATAACCAACGACCATATACACACAGTTAGGTAGATTGTACAAAAGACTGAAGAATACAATCAGGACCTGGGCTTAGCGTTTGTGGATTATGAGAAGGCTTTTGACTCCATTGAGACCTGATACAGAACCAGCGATCTGATCATGTCCACCTATGCCGAGAAGTGAGACAGGGGATGTTATATCCCTAAAACTCTTCACTAACGCTTTAGAGTATATCGTTAAGACGCTGGACTGAAAAGAGCCCGGGGCATAAATATCATTGGCAGGTATATCTCCCACTAACGATTCACGGACGCTATCATCACTATGGCTGAGACACTGCAAAACCTGCAACGAATGCTAAATGAGCTGGCTGATTCTTCTCACCGATTCCGGATGAATTTGGGTAAAACCAAAGTCATTATAAACGAGCACGTTGTACCGAACCCAGTTTCCGTCAATGGGGTTCCTCTCGAAGTTGTTCAGGAGTATATATACCTAGGCTAGGTCAGGTCAGGAGTATATCGACCTTCTGTTAATTCATTGCTTGTCCCCCGTTTTGCAAAGGAGGGAAGTGAAATTTATGCCTTTCCAACTCCTCCTATCTACCTTTTTAGTGAAATTTCTTGCCAAGACAATTTTACGTTTCCCAAGGACTCGCGGAGGATCAAATATCGTTGTCTTTAATGGTGACCACTGTAGATCCTGGCTTACAGGAGTAATAGTGGTGCGATTATCCCAAAAATACCTAGGACAGGCACTACAACTAGGTAAAGACAACAATGAGAAGGAAGTCAAAAGGAAAATACAGCTAGGCTGGGCAGCATTCGAAAAACTTCATCGATTTCCTCGTCGTGACGCGTCGCTGATAGCGCTATGTTAAAAGACTAAAGTCTTTAATCAGTGCGTCTTATCCGTGATGGCATACGGAGCCAAGACGTGGGCTCTCACTGTACGACTAGTCCACCGATTCAAGGTCGCTCAGCGGGCTATGGAGAGAGAACAAATACGGAATAAAGTGATTCGCCCGACAACCAAAGTGACCGACATAGCTCAAAGGATTAGCCAGCTGAAATAGCAGTGGGCTGTTCGTATTTGCCACAGAACATTGGTTCTGTGGCTCCACTTTAGAACCAGTTTACCCCGACGGTCCAATGACCGTCGGGGTAAACTGGTTCTAAAGTGGAGACCGCAAATCGTGAAGCGTAATGTGAGACGCCCTGTGACCAGGAGGAGCCACGTGGTTGGCAGAAACAGGATGAGAAGAGCCGAAGATAGGACTCAGTGGCCTGCCTTGGGAGAGGCCTATGCCCAGCAGTGGATTGATGTAGACTGATGATGATGATTGTCATTTTAAAACGAAATAACTAAAAAAGCCCGAGCTAAAATGGCACTTGTTAGCCTAACCCACGCCGAGCAACAAGTGGCGGCGGCTCAAAGGATTAGCCAGCTGAAGTAGCAGTGGGCTGGTCATATTTGCCGCAGAACCAATGACGTAAACTGGTTCTGAAGTGGAGACCGCAAATCGGGAAGCGTAATGTGAGACGCCCTGTGACCAGGAGAAGTCACGTGGCAGAAACTGGATGAGAAGAGTCGAAGATAAGACTTAGCGGCGTGCCTTGGGAGAGGCCTATGCTGTGGACTGATGTAAACTAATGATGATGATTGTCATTTTAAAACGAAACACTTAAAAAAGCCCGAGCCAAAATGGCACTTGTTAGCCTAACCCACGCCGAGCAACAAAAGGCGGTGGCGGCGGCGGCGCGCGGGGTTGACGCGGCGTGGCGGCGCCGGCGCAGCGCACATGTCTATGCGTATACTATTTTTCGTTCGAAGTTCCAATGTTTACAAACGTTGCAATTGTCTATGAATTGACGAACTAACTAGTGATGTGGCATCGTAGACACTTAACGAATCATAATCGATCGTTACAGTGAACCGTTACTCGTAACGACTGCTTATGTTATTGTAATGTTGTCTATTTGCGTGAAGCATCATCAACAAGTAGAAGTGGAACAAGAGTCGAATAAATAAACATTAATAATAATCGCTTATTCAGACAAAAAATCCCAAATACAAAAAAAGAAAATTAGTAAAATATATAATGTTTGTATTACAATGTTGTAAATTGTTTTCATTACATTACCTAGCTGACCCACGTAGCTTCACTGTCCTAATTTTACATTAATACTGGTAGCACTGCGCTTATAGTGTTAGTATTATAAAATTATACAAAAAAAAAACTCGCACCGCACACACACCCCCAAAAACTACAAAACAAAATATTATTATTATTATTGATCCCATTTTTTATAATTACAATTCAATTTCTACTGAACTCATAATACATATTTTCACTCCCCTGTTGCTGCTCGGTATTGAAGTTTTTGTTAAAAAACGATCATTGTATAATAACGGTTATTGTTATAATAACGGTATCGGTCGTACGCGTTTTTCATAACTGGATTCACTAACGTTCCATAGACAAATAGAGTATCGAAAAAAATACAATCACAGCTCGTGTTGACGCCGTTACCTAGTTTGTGCATTTTTGGTGAATTTTGTTAGTTTTTCATATATAATTCATAGTTAAATGCAGTGCCAGATGGACGTGATATAGTGCTAGATAAATTAAAATAAACTTCAGCTAAATTCTGCGGAAGGTTGTCGAGAAAACATGTGAAAATGGTTTTGTTTACATGATCTGTAACTTCAAATGACCAGCAGGGCTATTACGTATCTCGTTTGACAACTGAAGTGATGATTACCAAAGCTAAGTGGCTATCAAATATTTGTCAAATGATGCATTCGGTATTGCCTAACTTGAGTGCCCAACTGAAATGACGTCATGAGCACCGATTCTCGGTGATGATCACCGTAGACAATATTTGACAGATGTTTCTGTATCGATAACCTATAATTGGTATTATGTAAGTAAAGTGTACATCAAATTGATGGTCACCCAAGTTGCGATGACCATCGTGAAAGCAACTAATAAGATGCAGTGTTTTATACTGTTGAAGGTGATCGTCACTATTAGCCGGCTATTTGAAACGTTGACTAGAAGCATTATCAGCTGCTCCGGGGCAGAGACAGCAAGCCGACCGGAGCCGACTTGGTGCCAAACAGCACCCGAAGAATAGGATCAGGAAGAGGAGGGTGGGAGGGAGACGATCAGGGTCGACTAGGGAGTCACTCCCAGGGCCGGTGAACCTGATCCCGTCCGAGTTGCGCGGCTCCGGGACGAACCGCGCGAGCGCTCGGGGCCCGCTCCGCCAAGGCAGTTGACACCGTAGGGTACCCTTGGCGACCACGTATACCGGTGGATTTAGCAACCCGTGAAGCTAAAAAGACGGTCTGTCAATACAGAAACAAGAGGATGTGCAGATTGTCGTGAAAACGACAACCGCAGATCAAAATACGGACGCGTAGACCACTCGCAGACGTCGTAGACGGTGCGAGGGAGACGGGTAGAGACCGCAGCACGCGAGCGACTAGTGTCGACACCACGCGGCGGAATCTGGAACACAAGCACACGAATGAATCGGGAACTGGCAGCGCACGACCGATCTGGATCGGGGCGCGCAACGGACTGGGCTCGCGTAGGGGCTGGTGCCGGCGAAGGGGCTCCTCACGAAGGATCCTCATTTCCAAGCCGCTCTCCGATCGTTTCCCAATCGTCTCCATCCAGTTTCTGACATGTTGGCACAATTAAAATCCATTTGTTTTTCACAAGCTGAGCACTTAACTCCATCATTGAAGATAATAATATTACACAATGGACACGTATTCGTATTTTGAATTAAAGAGTACGTTATAATTTGAAACAGAAAAAGGTTGACGATGACTTTTGTGCGTACAACAAAGGAGCGATAAATGCGTGCTACCTAGGCGAGTACCCACACGCGAGTGAAAATAATGACTATGATGATGATGTATATATACTCAGTCTGAGAATGTACATTATGTTATAAGATTATGAATAGTTCCGCAAACTTGATCTCAAGTTTTAGTCAATCAGTATTTTAGTTATTTGTAAATTAATGTACTAGATGTCGCTGATTTTACAATATGTGTAAATAAGTCGTAAATTCTACAAATTGCACAAATTGAGAACTAAAAAACGTGGTACGCCGTTTTCTATGGATGTTGTCTATCCTTTAGTTCATTTATCCATGTTGCCAGTAAAAGAACTTAGTTCCTATTATATCAGCAACATGGCAATGTTTTGATTTTACTGGCCAAGCTATCAGTGAGTGCGTGAATACTATAACTAACACTATATTTTTCTATATACACCACTTTTTTCTTTTGTATGTGTTATGCGTTCTAAGTTACCTGGGCATAGGATGCTACCAGAATGTTAACTTTTAAATATGACGTGGAAAGGAAGAAAACTTGAATCTATCTTCATACTACAAAGTTAGACTACCCCTAGAAGTCGTCCCCCTGTTTATAAAAACTATGATATTGCAGTAAAGATATTATTTATTTTATGTATTTCTTCTTTTCAGAAGCACCCGTTGCAAATGAACCTGGGCTAGAGTCACAAATCAGATCAAGTGAAGTGGTAAATTGTGTAAAATATATAAAATTAGAATCGAGTATAGCGATGGTGGAGGCGAGCGTACCTAAAATTTTTAATGAGATAAATATTACTCCGAGTGTAAGAAACAACAGTAAGCCTGAAGATAACAGTACGTCTGATAATGATACAACTATTTCTAATCTGACATGGAAACAATATTTAGCCGATAGTGAAAGACAATTCAAATCAAATTTTGGAAATCTCAATAATCTTCGTGGAAGCGATTTTAATAAAAAAATTGTAATCGCCGATAAGGTTTGCAATAAGCGTTTAACTAACGGCAACAAAATTTTCACTTGCAATGAATGTAATAAAAATTTTACACGTAAAGATGACTTAGTATATCACATCCGTATTCATACTGGCGACAAACCATTCTCTTGCAATGTGTGTAACAAAAGCTTCATCCACAAAAATCAGTTACAACGTCACACCCAGGTTCATACTGGCGAGAAACCTGTCTCTTGCAATGTGTGTAATGAGAATTTCACCCATAAGCGTGATTTAAAAAGTCACTACCGAATTCATACTGTTGACAAGTTTTTCTCTTGCAATGTGTGTAGTAAAAGCTTCAACCGTAAAAGTAGTTTAGTAAGTCACATCCGTATTCATACTGGCGACAAACCTTATTCTTGCAATGTGTGTAGTAAAAGTTTCATCTCAAAAAGTCATTTACTAAATCACACTCTTATTCATACCGGTGACAAACCTTTCTCTTGCAAAATGTGTAATAAGAGTTTCAACCGTAAAAGTAATTTAGTAAGTCACATCCGTATTCATACTGGCGACAAACCTTATTCTTGCAATGTGTGTAATAAAAGCTTCATCCACAATAATCAGTTACAACGTCACACCCAGGTTCATACTGGCGACAAACCATTCTCTTGCAATGTGTGTAATAAAAGTTTCATCTCAAAAGGTTATTTACTAAATCACACTCTTATTCATACCGGTGACAAACCTTTCTCTTGCAAAATGTGTAATAAGAGTTTCAACCGTAAAAGTAATTTAGTAAGTCACATCCGTATTCATACTGGCGACAAACCTTATTCTTGCAATGTGTGTGATAAAAGCTTCATCCACAAAAATCAGTTACAACGTCACAATCAGGTTCATACTGGCGAGAAATCTGTCTCTTGCAATGTGTGTAATGAGAATTTCACCCATAAGCGTGATTTAAAAAGTCACTACCGAATTCATACTGTTGACAAATTTTTCTCTTGCAATGTGTGTAGTAAAAGCTTCAACCGTAAAAGTAATTTAGTAAGTCACATCCGTATTCACACTGGCGACAAACCTTTCACATGCAATGTGTGTAATAAGAGTTTCACCCATAATCGTGATTTAAAAAGACACATCCGAATTCATACTGGCGACAAACCTTATTTTTGCAATGTGTGTAATAAATGTTTTAACCGTAAAAGTAATTTAGTAAGTCACATCCGTATTCATACTGGGGACAAACCTTATTCTTACAATGTGTGTAATAAAAGTTTCATCCGTTAAACTAATTTAGTAAGTCACATCCGTATTCACACTGGCGACAAACCACATGCAATGTGTGTAATAAAAACTTCATTCACAAAAATCTGTTAAAATGTCACACCCAGGTTCATACTGGCGACAAACCTGTCTCTTGCAATGTGTGGAATAAGAGTTTCACCCATAAGCGTGATTTAAAAATACACTTCCGAATTCATACTGGCGACAAACCTTATTTTGCAATGTGTGTAATAAATGTTTTAACCGTAAAAGTAATTTAGTAAGTCACATCCGTATTCATACTGGGGGGGGGGACAAACCTTATTCTTGCAATGTGTGTAATAAAAGTTTCATCCGTAAAAGTAATTTAGTATGTCACATCCGTATGCACACTGGCGACAAACCTTTCACATGCAATGTGTGTAATAAAAACTTTATTCACAAAAATCAGTTAAAATGTCACACCCAGGTTCATACTGGCGCCAAACCAGTCTCTTGCAATGTATGTAATAAGAGTTTCACCCATAAGCGTGATTTAAAAAGACACATCCGGATTCATACTGGCGACAAACCTTATTCCTGAAATGTGTGTAATAAAAGTTTCTGTAGGGAACTGGTTGTTTACAATGTCCTTCGATAGTTCAGTTAGCCCTGATGGCTCCAACTCCCACACATTGTGCGCTAGTTTGGGAACATAGATATCATAAGGATATACCCAGTGCAATCCGTGTAAATAGAATAATTGTATACATAAACAAATGGTCTAATTATTATTTAATTTATATGCACAAGAACGTGGACGGTATGTCTGCCCTTAATAAAAAACAAGTATGTACACGATTTAGCTTAGAACTATAAAAACATACACTTGGTTCTAATTAATAAAATGCCATCTGACTGACTGTTTACTTTACTTTCATTACTTAATCAATGAGCATACATTAAACACTATATTTACAATATCTATGTCCATCTGACTGAATACAAATTATTAGAACAATAACTAAATTTACACCACTTGTATACCTACTCTATTACGCGTTATCTATAGATACTTAAACAAACTATTAATTCTTATGTGTCAATCTGGCTGACATTACACACCTTAGAATAATAACGACTACAATGATAGTTTCATACGAAAAAACTGTCTCGTTTGAGGCACATTATCATAGATGTAGGCGTAAGTCACGCGTATTGACGCTCTGCGACACGCACACAAGTGAGCAAATAATGTTGTTAGTGGAATCAGATTTTCCCTAAAATTACGGAAATTGGAATTGCTTCTACCTGAGGTCATTATATAATTTTTAGAATAAACTACTATTATTGCTGTCAGTAAGGAAATACTTTTTAATTTAAAAGATATAAATCTGAAATAACCTGTAACAGTAAAATCTCGTGTAACAGTGTTTGTGGTCACACTCCTCAGAATCAGCTCGAGCGATTCTTATGATTTTTTAATATATATACTTGGTAGGTATGAGAATAAGTCGGAAAGTATATTTCATATCGCTAGGTTAAGCAACGTGGATGGGTGACCGTTTAATGTCATTTGAAAACGTAAGTGTGTGCGGATCATCAAGTAATTAAATAAATCTTTTCTTACTAAACAAATTTGGGGTAGCAATTTTCCTTTTATTGGCAACATTTTGATATAATGTCGTCTGTTGAAATTTAAAATTATTGTTTTCACTTTGGCGATTGTTTTACGTTAAGGCGCTAATAACGGTGAAATGCCCGAATTCTTGTTATTTTAAGTTAAATGTTCACAAAAACTGTTAATTTAATCTGTATAGAAAAAATATAAAACGTTAGTTACAGTTTCGATAAATACGTTTACTTGAACAAAAATTTATTTTTGATAAGCACTTTTTAGGAAAAAAAAATTTAAAAAGGACCTATTTATGTCATAATTTGCAAATGTTCTCTAAAACCGCTCAAGCGATGGTGTTGGCGTTTACACAGGAAAAAAGGTCTTGAAAATACGAATGTCTTTACTTGAAGGATTTATTTTTATTCCGTATTTTACTCGAGAAATATCTATTTTTCCCAAAATTTAATACATCTGCGCAAGCATGCCTGCTCCGAGCTCTGATTCAGTCCGCTTCGCGGCATTGTCGAGGGAGGACTGCACGTCGGTGTTGGAGCAATATTGTTAAACTCATTTATTTTTTTAAAGAGTTTATGCGAATTTGTAAATATTGAAATTAATAGAAGTACTTAGTTTAGATAATATCTATACATTAGTAACGGTAAATATTTTTTTGGAAATAAATTAACTTTTTAAGTACGCAAAGACTAAGAAAACTATGCCAATGCATTGGGGCCGCCGGTGGGTGACGTCGGTTTGTGAATTCGGAACGGTCTTAAATACCGTAATTCATCACGGTTCTCTTGGGAGAGGGTCCCAGTTTTTAACCGACTTTAAAAAAGGAGGTTATGTATTCGACGCGAATGTATTTAATAGGTACTATTAAAATTAAAGAGAAACTCATAGACAGTTTTTATCCAATATGTGGCAATCGATCAGGTTAAGCAACGTTAGGCAAGGTCATTCCATAGATGGGTGACCGTTTAATGCCATTTGAATTAAGCGTCTCCGTGATTCGAAGGGCAAGTAAAAAGTGGGTACCAGTTTTCAACCGACTTTAAAAAAGAAGGTTATGTATTCGACGCGAATTTATCTAATACTATTAAAAATAAGGAGCCACTCATAGACAGTTGTTATCAATGTGTGGCAATCGATCAGGTTAAGCAACGTTAGGCAAGGTCATTACATAGATGGGTGACCAGTTAATGCCATTTGAAGTAAGCGTCTCAGTGCTTCGGAGGGCAAGTAAAAAGTGGGTACCAGTTTTCAACCGACTTTAAAAAAGAAGGTTATGTATTCGACGCGAATTTATCTAATACTATTAAAAATAAGGAGCCACTCATAGACAGTTGTTATTGAGATGTATTTACGAGGGAGCACAATAATAGGCAGTAGTCCGGACTAGCGTTTATTTCCGACTGATGAATAATGTGAGGGAACCACCCACTACATATTGCATTATTGTCGTACACTACAACCCTCCACCACTATTTAATGTTACGTAACATTCGTACATACATAATATACTTTGATTATATAATAATATATGTATTTTAAGATAACCATCTCTTTAATTTTACTATAACATTATTAATTACTTAAATACATGACATTTTATAATTAATTTGTTTGGCTATTCTACATTGCCTAATTGGGCGGGCTTTGGGCGATACCGGTACGGGTGGTAGTGACGGTGGCGTTGCAAACTCTTCAACGACCTCCATCTCACTCTCTGTGATGCCTGGCGGCGAAGAAAGGTATTTTCTGCTTGGCGGTGACATTGAGACCCTCGGCTGCTCCGACGGTGTTCCGAGAGGGGTCTCGTTGGATGCTACAGACTCCGGCGGCCGTGTAGAACCTGTGGGAATTACAAGCGAACCCCTCGACCTACGCCTTAGCTGATCAATGTGCCTATGTATCTCTTTACCACTACTATCCTGTACCTTAAAGTTGCTCGGACTTTTCGAATCAATTATGGAACCCGGCAACCATTTTTCGCTCTTCAGGTACTGGCGGTACCAGACGTCATCACCGACGCTTACGGTCCTTTCCGTCCCCCCCGCACCTATAACTTGTCGCTGTTGCGCTTGACGCACCTTGACTTCCCGATCTGGTTTCAATACATCCAACTTAGTTCGCAAATTTCTGCCCAGCAATAGAACGGCGGGGCTCACTCCTGTCGTGCAGTGCTCGGTATTCCGATAGTACAGCAAAAACGTATTCAATGATCTTTCTATATCTTTTTTTTCTAAAGTGGATTTTTTTATTAACCTTTTTAATGTTTTTACGGCATTCTCTGCGGCCCCATTCGATGAAGGGTGATAAGGTGCTGTAAATATATGCTGAATGCCATTTTCCCGAATGAATCCCGCAAAGTCACCGCTAGTGAACGGTGGCCCGTTGTCGGTTACCACTTGTTTTGGAATGCCCCACCTACTCCACAACTCGCTCAGTTTAGCTATCGTATAGCTCGCTGCCGTACTCGGAACCGGAAACACTTCTATCCACTTTGACGTCGCGTCGACAACTACTAAATACGTTCTGCCGGCTATGGGACCCATAAAATCCAAGTGCAGCCTGGTCCACGGCCTCACCGGCCACGGCCAGGCGCGCGGCGCGGCGTGCGGCGGCGCGTCCGCGTGCGCAGCGCACAGCTCGCACGCGCGACACTCGCGCTCCACCGCCTCGTCGATGCCGGCCCACCACACGTAGCTGCGGGCCAACGCCTTCGATTTCACGATGCCCATGTGTGGCTCGTGAATTATTTTTAATACATATTCTCGGCAACCCTCCGGAACCACGACCCTGTGGCCCCACATGACGCAACCTAGCTCTTCGTATAATTCCCTTCTTCTAAACACGGACTGTTATCATCAACACATCATGACATCAGTGCAATTTACTGGCTAAAAAAGAAGATAAACATTAAGAAAGTGCTTTCTAACTATTCCCAGTGATTATTTATATGGTTTTAGTGCTGTAAAATTCAATTCCAACATAAACATATTACTGAAAATCATACGACAAATACCTTAACAAATAACAGCGCTATCTATTGACAGCTATCTAAACCACCAAAACAGGTAGACACTTTCATCGATTAAGTTAGTTGAGGCGAAGAACTACGACTTAGCGTTGGCAGAGGGCAGCACCGGTATCATAATAACAAATATACCAGAAGATTGCCACCGAAACAGCTAGAGGGCACCAGTAGGGATATAATTATTACGACATTGTAATACGAATAATTATTTTTGTACTTAACACACAAATCTACAAAAATCAGAAAGAATGAGTGTGGATATGAAACAACTTACAGAAATGTTAAGCAACATGGAAAGAAGAATTACATCTAACATTAATTCAAACATAGATAAAAAGTTCAACGAAGTTCAGGAAGAAATTAACAAAATGCACATTACCAGTGAAGAACAAGAAAAAAGAATATCGGCAATTGAAAAACAAATTCGCATTAAAAACCTCATATTCTTTGGGGTTTTTGAGGAAGAGAAATCCTATGAAAACTTAGAAGAAATAATTGTTTCCATAATTAGAGACAACATGAATATCAACTGCAATAACATGGATTTAGAGTTTGTACGAAGGATGGGAAGGAAAGAGGATGGGAAAGTCAGGCCAATTAAGGTAACTCTTAAAACATTTGAAAAGATATATCCCAGAAACATGTATCAGCACAGCTCAGCTCCATCTGATGAAGGCTTAATTGCCATATATACAGAAGAACTACAAAACCAAATAAAACCTTACAATCAACAAAAGCTTGAATCTTGGTTAGACCTACAAGTTTATTATAATAAGCTCGAAACTAGTATACAACAGATCAGCAACAACCATCTTGCCAAGTCGAAGAATAGGAAAACTGATATATTAACAATGGCTACAAAGGAAAAAATAGAACAAAGAAGCCTACTACAAAATGAAACTAATAAAAACGCCAAACGGAGAAAAGAGCTTACCGACCTCAATAAAATAACAAAAAGAATGATTAGGAAAGACATCAGAAACTATGAAAATAAAATAATCAGAAATCATGTAGAGCAAACGGGATCAGTTATAAAAGCGGAAAGAGAATTACAAAAAGAAGATACATGGATAACAAATATAATGCGTACTAAAAAGAATACAGCCACCGCAATAAGTAGACAAGATATTTTGGAAGAAGCTACTTTATTCTACACTACGCTCTATGACAACAACCCTCAAGATAGAGACATTATCCCATGGGATCAGGCAATGTTAACACACGAAAATGAGCCGACTCTACCTATTCTTAAAGAAGAAATTGAATTCGCTATCATGTCATTGAAAAATGGGAAATCTGCAGGAACTGACAAAATAAGCGCAGAACTACTGAAACTAAGTATAGAGCCCCTACTACCAGCTCTAGAAAAACTTTACAATGCAATCCTAAGTTACAAGTATGTACCAAAGCAATGGCGTATATCAACAATAAAACTACTCTACAAGAAAGGAGATGCTGCAAACATTGAAAATTACAGACCTATTAGTATGACATCGATATTATATAAAGTATTTTCCAAAATTATTCTGAATCGAATTACTCGCACATTAGATGAGAACCAACCACCAGAGCAGGCAGGATTTCGCAAAGGTTTTTCCACTTGCGACCACTTACACAGTGTGCAACAGATATTTGAGAAAGTAAACGAATACCCACAGACAATTTATATTACGTTCATAGATTTTCGCAAGGCGTTCGACTCTATCAGTCATGAACACCTTTGGAAAGCTCTATACCAAGACGGTGTACCCAATGATCTCATATGTATGCTCCAAAGCATATATGCAAACAGTTTTGGACGCATCAAACTGGAAAGGATTGGTGACCCATTTAAAATTAGCAGGGGAGTAAAACAAGGAGATCCGATCTCTCCCAAACTCTTTAATTCCGTATTAGAATACGCACTAACCTATCCAATGAGTCTGCGTTTATTGGTGCAGAGATCCCGTGACTACCTTCCTGCTTCATCATCAGACCTTCGTCACTATTTTTCTAGCAACAACTCTTCGAGACATATCTAACGAGCCCAAACTCGGTAGGTATACGTTTTTTGGTCCTTATAATAATATCAATAATATCTTGGGACAATCCACACACAGTTATCCGATACCAAACTAGGCAGAGCATGTACTATGGAAACCAGACAACTGATATTAATACTTTTTTTTTTGTAAATACATACTTAAATAGATAAATAACACCCAGACACTTCGTGGGGGAATCGAACCCACAACTCATCGAGCACCAGACAGGGAGTCTAACCACAAGACCAACGGGCCCGTCACCTCATCCTTTGACCACCTTCCTGCTCTATCATCAGACCCCCATCTAAAGATCACCATTTTCTATCAACTACTCGTGATACCTACCCAAAGAACCCAAATTCGGTGGGTCTACGTTTATTCGTGCAGAGATCCCGTGACCACATTCTTGCTCCATCGTCAGACCCTGATCACCATTTTTCTAGCAGCTACTCGTAGAGACGTACGCAACGAGCCCAAATGCGGTTATTGATACAGAGATTCCGTGACCACCAACCTGCTCCATCATCAGACAATGATCACCGTTTTTCTAGCAACTACTTGTCGAGACATATCTGACGAGCCCAAATTCGGTGGGTCTACGTTTATTGGTGCAGAGATCATGTGACCACCTTCTTGCTCCATCATCAGACCCTGAATTCCATTCTTCTAGCAACTACTCGTTGAGAACTATCCCACGAGCCCAAACTAGATGAGTCTTCGTTTATTGGGGCCGAGATCCTATTTCCACCTTCTTGCTGATCATCATCAGACCATGGTGAAGGTTACCATTTTATTTACTATTATCGGATTTATATATGTACTAAATTTCAGATCTTTTGGACTTATAGAAATAATGAAAGATGTCTATATACGAAATATCCCTACCTCGACTCGGAAAAGAGCTGATGGTCTTCTAACAGCTGGACCGATTTTCATGAAACATAGTTAAGAACCATCTCGCTTAAACTAGCTTTAAAAAAAAACCGCATTCAAATCCATCCACTGGTTGGAGCTCTACGATGCCACAGCCAGCCATACAGAGAGACAGACACTTCCAGCCAGACATAGGCGTCAAAGTTATAACTCCCCTCGTTTTTGGTCGGGGGTGTCAACTAGCCTTTGAATAGAACATAACAAAAACAATAAAAAAAAAACAAAATCAGCACTTCAATAGACAACACACTAAAAAGTATAAAGTATTTTAAATATGATTAAAGTTGGTGTTAGTTGTACGTACAATCGCGGACGGTGTACCAGTTTTCAATCAAAATCGTTTGACAAACATTACGTGCGCTTCGTTTCTCGTCCGCACGTATTTCGGGCCGGCTCGTGCAAGCGATTCTCGTCCTAAAGGTGGTACACCGTTCGTGACCGCTAGCGTACATACCTACTGTGTAAGTTTAGCACCAAATAATTTTATATTTTTTAGTGAGCTGTATACTGGTCGGGTTAATTTTTTTAAATAATTTATTAGTATTTTTTTTATTCATCGTCGTGATGAACTTGGTATGATACCATTGTAGTAGATTAGTCTCACAAATAAAGAAACTCATTGAAATCTGTTCATATTCGTTAGAGTAGTTATAACGGAAGGTTTTCACCAGTTAAATTCTTCCATGTCGTTTATGTTCCTCCAAATTATTTTATCCGATCTGTATGAATCATAAATATCTATAACAAACAATCGGAATTGCATTGCATTGCATATCATGTATTCTCATACGTTCTTTAGACATACATGCTCAGCTCACTCATACTACACGCTCCCAAATACACACACTACAAAATGACACATGAACATATTTTTTACCTGCTATACTTTATTTTACTAATACTACTAATTACTCTGTAAAACTATGTTGATATAGATATTAGGTCCCTTGTGCAAGAGACCATCCGGTAGAAATGTACAATCGCAGTGTCAAAAATCATATAGTGTAAAGATTGCCTTGTTCCGGTGTGAATGGCACTGTAGCTGGTGAAATTACTGGGCTCAAGAGAATAACTATACAGTTGTTTATAGGCAGACGTTTCGCTTACCATCAGGCGAACATCTTGCTATTCTCATCACTAGGTTGTATAAAGACATACTACCACGAGGTTGAATATTACACAATTTAAATTACTTAAACTGTGCATACAAAAAAACACATGAAGCACAGACACTTGCATGATAGCCTACTGTAAGCTCCAGTAGCAAACCGTCCATTGGAATTAAAAACGCTTTAAATCGTGTGTACATGTTAAGACTCAGTGATGCGTTACAATAATAGGCAATATCCTACTTAAAATGATTGTTCTCTCTGCAGTTTATTATTCTTCGAACAAATTTAGAATTTGTGTAAGCAGTACCGAGTGAAATTGCTAGATGGCGTTGACGTAGGCGGCGGGGTTCCGCGGGCTCAAATGCTCAAGGTCGTTCAGAGTTATTAAGGCCTTAAAATATTAGGTTAAACGTAATACTTGCAGGTGAAATGTTATGTTACAATGTTTCTTCAAAAAAGGAGGAGGTTCTCAATTCGTCTGTAAATACTTTTTTTTTATGTATGTTCGCGCATAACTCCGCCAATTATGAATCGATTTGAAAAAATCTTTCTTCTATCCATTCTTCAATCCATTGATTGGGTCCCATAAAAAAATTATTTTGTAGTAATAAGTAGTTCCTGAAAAAACAAGAATGGTGACTGCGGACTGAGAGCTGCAAGAAAGCCTATATAGATGACTTTATGGTTCTTTTTAAGGACAAAAATGGTCATAACTCTGGTAAATATTTACCAATTGCAATGATTCTTTTTTTATTCGAAAGAAGAAACCACTGTTATGAACCTGTATGAATTTTATCACAACCGGATAAGAACTTCCTGGAGGGCCATGAACAATGTGGAGGAATTTATCTGGTAAAAACCATAAAACTGATGTTCTCCATTACATTGCTCTGACAATTATAAACCGATTTCGATGATTCTTTTTTTATTCGAGAGAGTAAACTACTATGATGTTTCCATGCAAATTTCATTACAACCGGATATTTTTTTCTGAAGAAACATGAATTATGTAAAACTATGTAGACGATAATGTGATCATAACCTACCTAGCTAATTTTACGATTTTCGATGGTTCAATCTTTATATATGAAAATATCACTAAATAGTTTAAAATAAAATCTTTTTAAAAAAAATCGAACCGACTTCAATATCACTCAAAAGTATAAAATAATTTAAATATTATTGAAGTTGGTGCCAAATATACACAGCCGGTAAGCTAACACCAACTTCATTAATATTAGTGAGCTGATGGCTCCAACTCCCAGTCTCCCACACATTGTGTGCTGGTTTGCTTGCATATGTTAAGGTAGCGTTTGGATCGATTTTATAATTTACCCAGTGCAAACCGTGTAAATAAAACAATTATATAAACATAAACAAATGGTCTTTTATTTTTTACCACCTTGATAAAATATAAATACCTGCACGTTTAAACTTAGATCTATATAGACATACACTACTTTCTGATTAATATTATGCCATGTTGGCACAATTAAAATCCATTAGTTTTTCACAAGCTGAGCACTTAACTCCATCATTGAAGGTAATAATATTACACAATGGACACGTATTCATATTTTGAACTAAAGAGTACGTAATAATTTGAAACAGAAAAAGGTTGACGATGACTTTTGTGCGTACAACAAAGGAGCGATAAATGCGTGCTACCTAGGCGATTACCCACAAGCGAGTGAAAATAATGACTATGATGATGATGTATATATACTCAGTCTGAGAACATTCTCAGACTGAGTGTACACTAAGTTATAAGATTATGAATTGTTCCGCAAACTCGATCTCAAGTTTTAGTCAATCAGTATTTTAGTTATTTGTAAATTAATGAGACTAGATGGCACGATTTTATAATATGTGTAAATAAGTCGTAAATTCTACAAACTGCACAAATTGAGAACTAAAAAACGTGGTACGTTTTCTATGGATGTTGTCTATCCTTTAGTTCATTTATCCATGTTGCCAGTAAAAGAACTTAGTTCCTATTATATCAGCAACATGGCAATGTTTTGATTTTACTGGCCAAGCTATCAGTGAGTGCGTGAATACTATAACTAACACTATATTATTTTATATACACCACTTTTTTCTTTTTTATGTGTTATGCGGTCTAAGTTACCTGGGCATAGGATGCTACCAGAATGTTAACTTTTAAATATGACGCGGAAAGGAAGAAAACTTGAATCTATCTTCATACTACAAAGTTAGACTACTTTTTCCGCTGAAGTCCTCCCCCTGTTTATAAAAACTATGATATCGCAGTAAAGATATTATTTATATTATGTATTTCTTTTCAGAAGCACCCGTTGCAAATGAACCTGAGCTAGAGTCACAAATCAGATCAAGTGAAGTGGTAAATTGTGTAAAATATATAACAATAGAATCGAGTAAAGCGATGGTGGAGGCGAGCGTATCTAAATTTTTTAATGAGATAAATATTACTCCGAGTGTAAGAAACAACAGTAAGCCTGAAGATAACAGTACGTCTGATAATGATACAACTATTTCTAATCTGACATGGAAACGATATTTAGCCGATAGTGAAAGACAATTCAAATCAAATTTTGGAAATCTCAATAATCTTCGTGGAAGCGATCTTAATAAAAAAATTGTAATCGCCGATAAGGTTTGCAACAAGCGTTTAACTAACGGCAACAGAATTTTCACTTGCAATGAATGTAATAAAAATTTTACACGTAAAGGTGACTTAGTATATCACATCCGTATTCATACTGACGACAAACCATTCTCTTGCAATGTGTGTAATAAAAGTTTCAACCATAAAAGTAAGTTACTAATTCATACTCGTATTCATACTGGCGACAAACCTTTCTCTTGCAATGTGTGCAATAAGAGTTTCAATCATAAAAGTAATTTAGTAAGTCACATCCGTATTCATACTGGCGACAAACCTTTCACATGCAATGTGTGTAATAAAAACTTCATTCACAAAAATCATTTAAAATGGCACACCCAGGTTCATACTGGCGACAAACCATTCTCTTGCAATGTGTGTAATAAAAGTTTCATCTCAAAAAGTAATTTACTAAATCATACTCGTATTCATACTGGCGACAAACCTTTCTCTTGCAATGTGTGTAATAAGAGTTTCAACCAAAAAGGTAATTTAGTAAGTCACATCCGTATTCATACTGGCGACAAACCTTATTCTTGCAATGTGTGTAATAAAAGTTTCATCCGTAAAAGTAATTTAGTAAGGCACACCCGTGTTCATACTGGGGACAAACCTTTCTCTTGCATCGTCTAATAAAAAAATATAGGTACATATAATGCAAGTTTAATGAAATCACATTCGGATTAATACTGACGACCAAATTCAATGACCGTACAATAGACTTTTTCACAAAACAAAAAAATAAGATAATTTTTATCATCGCAGCTGAAAATAATTTTGGTGAAGTAATGATGCATTATAATTTTAATAACGATAAATAAAAAGCTGTCTTATAGACTGAGAGCCCAGGCGAGCCAGACTTTTCTCATTTTCTAAGCAACGAAATGTGTCTGATATAGTAGTAGTATAGTATTAATTAGTGCATACAAACAAGGCAAACATACTTGCTAGTTTGGACCGACGGCCAGTTTTCAGGTACCAGGTGCTAAAGGTGCAAAAAAACATTGTCAACTTTACTTATAGTCCGCTGATTTTTATATATGTTTCACCTTAGAATAAGTGTTTCACAGAATATCATTAGAAGTTTATAAGCGATATTCCCAGACAGTTAGCGTCGGCAGTTATTTCCGCCCGACACATCGGTTAACAAAAAAAAAAACCTAACTTTACTTATATTCTAACGGTCTTATTCATAAAAAAAGCTTATCAAAGGTTTTAAGCACTTTTAACACAGATTAGTTATAGTGTTCTAGGTTATAAAACGTTCTATAAAGTTGCTTATTCATAAACGTTTCATAAACCATCTATAACTAATACGTCTCTATCTTAGAGGAAGAAAACAATAGAGGGCTGGACACTTTCTTTCTCATTCACGCAAGAAAAGAATGCGTTTTTATGTAGGTTACGTGTGATAGAAAGAAACAGTGTATATGATTTTTTGTCCCTCAGCATGTGTTTGATTTTTCCGCGCCGTGGGTGCGAAACAAATTTGACGTTTGCTCCCACTTTGCTCCGTGACAATTTTATCGTGGTTTTAATATTAAATAAATAACTTAAAATTCAATAAAAAACTAACTGTGTGTTGTGGAAATCCTATAAGAATCGTGCAGTGCAGTATTATAGGCTGTAAAAGTGACAGTGAACGTAAAATTAGTGGAGTATGTGTTCACAGGTAAACGTGAATTATTATGGCCAATTTAGAGATTACATTTAGAAACTAATACATGTAAACGACTTATTTAGATCTTATTGCTCTAAATTAGTTACTATTTTACTTGAAAGTTACGTGTAAGATCGATAAATTCTTGTTTTTCATCCATAACCTAAAATTTTCTGTTTATTGATCGCCATTATCAGTGTTGCCAGTGTATAAAAGAGAGACTACCATAAGTGGTAAATTATTATTAAGTGCATCATACACGATCCCACATGCTGGGTGCATCGAAGAATTTCTCAGATTTCCCGAATTTATTTTTATGATTTCCTGAAAATATGGATATTTGTATACTGTGGATAGCAGCAACAAAAATAATTAATTTGGTTGCTAAAAGTTATTCCCGAATGCTTAAATATTCAGAAATAACGTAAGCGCTCAAGTAATTCGTCCAAGGCTGCGCAGGACGTATTCATTCGTTATTTATAGGCACAATGGTCATTGTACATTTAATCGTGCTTTTACTATATGCATGTTGTTTAAATATATGTATGTATGTTGTTGGTTACAATTTATTGGTAAATTTGTCTGAATTATAAATAAATAGTACCGACGTTGAATAGTTTGTTTCATTTGCCCCCCTATTATGTACCTATCTCGTTTGACAACTAAAGTGATGATCAATAAAGCAAAGTGACTATTAAATAACTATCAAATGATTCATTTGGTATTGCCTAACTTGAATCACCAATAAATACCAAACACACTTTCAGTAGACATCAAAGTTTGGTGGACAACTGAAGCTTGATAGTCACTTTGCTTTATTGATCATCACATTTTTTTTTTGTAGCGGGTAGCGACTAGCACAAGGGCATATCAGGGAGGCACGGCCTCGGCTTGGGCTGCCGCTTAGAGAAAATGAGTTTACCACCGGTTCACAACGCGCCCCCGCTGAGAAGAACCGGCAAGAAACTCAGCGAGGGGATGCATGTCGAGGTCGCATGCGTACGGATCCCTTCGGCCTCGCCGGCGAGACCGGTGTCTGTGTGTTGATGTGTTTACGACTCTTGACATCGTTGTCGGTGTTGGTGTTGTGTCATGGTCCAGGAGGATGGACATCGGGTCGGATGGGTCGAGCAGTACATGCCGCGGACGGCGGCGATTTACGGCTGTTCGACGATCTGAGGGACCTGGCCGCTGCCCAATAGGACATGGGTTCGATTCCGAAGGATTCCGAACTTATCTATTTAAATATGTATTTATACAGTTTACAAGTATTTGTAATCATTTATCTGGTTACCTTACTAAAGGATCTGCGTAGATTGAGATCAGGTGGTCATTGGTCAAGCGTAGATTGTCCCAAGATACTAGTACTATAGATTTGTATATTGGAGAAATTTACTAAAACTTACCCGGTAAATGGCCATAGTATGTATAATATTAAGTTATAAGAAAGCCAATTTTTGCCTACCTCTCTGGGAAATAGCATATTATTGTTTTTATCTCTTAACTTTTTTGTATGAGGCTAATAATTATCTACAGCTCTTAGCCACTTTAATCACCACGTGATATCACCCAGGTGAACAATGTGGAATAGACCTTAGCTACAGCATATATGATATTAAGTGTACATTCACTTTGTAGCCTCCGTCGTGGGTTCGAATCCTGCGAAGGGCAACAAATTTGAGTAGTTGTTCCTTACTGGCTAGGATAATGCAGGCACTACGTGCTTTCCTCTTGAACCCCCTAGGGGTACCAACGCCACTCACAATTCCTCTTGAACCCCCTAGGGGTACCAACGCCACTCGCAATTCCTCTTGAACCCCCTAGGGGTTCCACGGCCACTCGCGATTCCTCTTGAACCCCCTAGGGGTACCAACGCCACTCACAATTCCTCTTGAACCCCCTAGGGGTACCAACGCCACTCGCAATTCCTCTTGAACCCCCTAGGGGTTCCACGGCCACTCGCGATTCCTCTTGAACCCCTAGAGGTTCCACGGACACTGTATGTTGGGCGTATTTATCATCAACTATATAAGTCTAACTTTAGAGTGTTTATTAAAAACTAGTTTATCGTGGAGGATAAACGGTCTCGTTTCATTCGATGGTAAATGCGTCGACGACTCATCACAAAGTCCAGATTAGTGTAAATTATTTATGACTATAATGACACCATCTTATTTCTTATGCTACCCTGGTACTTTCGTTAAATATTGAAGCTAAGCTGTTATCAAAATCCGCAATGAGGAGATTCGCCGAAGAACCAACGTCACCGTCATATCTCTCAGAATCTGCAAGTTGAAGTGGCAATGGGCAGGCCACATCGCTCGAAGAACCGATAACCGGTGGGGAAGAAAGGTCCTCGAGTGGCGACCACGAACCGGAAGACGCAGCGTAGGTAGGCCTCCCACTAAGTGGACAGACGACATTGTGCGCGTCACAGTTAACCGGTGGATGCAAGTCGCCAATTGTCGTTCATTGTGGCGTTCCAAGGGGGAGGCATATGTTCAGCAGTGGACGTCTTCCGGCTGGTGATGAAGCAGTTATCACACACAGACACTAGATGTCATACGAGAGGGTCGAGAGGTAAGTAAAGCCTAATGCAATCCTAAGACCTCTGCCACGAATTTTGCGGGCAGCGGGATGGCGGCGGCGGAGGCGCGGGAGCGGCAGGATCTTATGCGTAAAATCAAATGGACCGGTTCTCGAAAACAGCGGCGTAGTAGCGGCGCCGCCCCGCTGCCACACTGCTGGATATCACAAAAGAGGGGAAGCCTTCTTGTGCACTTTGTTGCCCTAGTAGATAAGTACTTCTGGTTTAAATATTTACGGTAAACGACATTCTCAGTGCATGGCACAACAAAATCTATCATAAATGCCACATCACATCCAGTCGCTGTCAACCAAATTGAATCGAAAGATTCCATTACCATCATATATACATATATAGGTACGTACTGGTCAAGCTAATAAAAGCGTGTTATAAACACGCACAGTTTATTTTCCGTGGTATAGACTGACACTTAGATTGTAACATTGCCACTTTCTTGTGTACTATGCATTCCTGATACTTTTAAAATCCGCATTCATTTTCCTTGTTGGTTAAACAGTCTAATTTTCTTTTTATTATACATAGTATTTCAGTTTTGACTCAGGGGGTTCAAGAGGAATATAAAATTTGCAATTATTCTTGAACCCCCTAGTAGGGGGTTCAAGAGGAATTGCGAGTGGCGTTGGTACTCCTAGGGGGTTCAGATAGGGAGTTCAAGAGGAAAGCACGTTTTTATTCATGTTTTTTGTGTGTCCCAAATGTGGTTTACACGGAACATAAAGCCTGCATTTTAACAGCAATTAAACTAATATCTAAAGATACTTGTATGGTAATCCTGTAAGCTCTAGAAGACCTTACGTTTTATGATAGACTAAAAAGTTGTTAAATTTACCCTTTGGTTTTTGTACAGGGCTGTACATTTTTACCAAGCTAATGAAGCAAGTAATTAAGCGACTATGCTCATGTCGTTTTATGTCATATATACTTACATATTTGTTTTATGTAGTTATACTTTATTAAGTACTTGCTTATTACCAAGCGTGCAAAATATGAGAATCAAAGAAAATCTCATATTAAGAAAATAAATGTCAGAGTACCCTCTAAATCTTGAAAATATTTCGGCTACATAATTAGTTCTCAAATATGGCAATTAGGTTTTCCCACAGAAAAATAACACGTAGTTTTAAAATCAATAATAAAATAGAATAATTTTCAAAGATCAAACGCTGTAAAGTAAGGAAACTGCTAACCTATTTAACATGTTTACTAGTTTCAGCTTTATACGAAATAATTCGTACGGTATAAGTTTCCTTCATTATTTAGGAATAACAATAATTATGATAAGTATATATTGCGACCTCAGTCAATATTTATAGATATACACTGGTAGTTAAACAGCATTATGCACTCAGTAAGTCCGTAAAGTAAGACACCGTCCGTCCGTAAAGTACTTATGTGCTAGATATATTGTTTGAAACCTCAACGATGGGATAGGGTGCCACAAGTAATGGGAGAACCGTTAATAGTCATTGGTTTTAATAGAGAATCCTGAATTCACATAAATTATAATTATAATACATTTTGCAGTATATTTTTTTTTAGAGTTTTTCGTACTATTAAATATTGTTACGGATAGATTATTTGAGTTATATAAACCGTATGTGGAGAGATACAATACTCTCATATTATCAGTGTCAAAACACATATGGTAGTGGTGTGGGCTCCGTAAAATATTTGTTGTGGCGTTATAATATATAAAATACAAGAATATATACTGACTAATAAGGAATCCAGACTATCATGCTTAGATACCGAATGACCACTCTCTAATGTAGCAAACCAAATAGAGATAGGTTTCAAGTTCCTCGTATTGATCTTAATGCAGCCCACGTTTAAAAAAAAAAAAGTACATCGTGTACGTTGCCTGACATAGAGAACCTGACTCACACGCATCGATGCGTTTGTTGTATATTCTCTCAAGTAGCCATAAAGCTGAAGACATTTTGGTCATACCAAATTGGCCAGTACAGGCCTGGTTTTCATTATAAGTGAAGTAACTGGTCTCTGAAGTAATATTATTAATCATAATCATTTATTCACTATAAAATAGAGTACAATAGTTGTAATAGGTATTTAAAAAGTGCTTACATCTATTTTGCCTAGGTAGTAAGGCATGTGAATGTCAAACAGATATTGGCTTTATACTTAATTATATTAGATTAAAATTGTTATATAATGTCAAATTTTTAATGATAATTAAAAACATTAAATAAATAATATAAAAATAATCAGTTAAATTCGTCAATACCATTGATATTACTTACTATTTAAAATCAAAAAATTCTTTAAGTGTATAAAAACAATGTTCTATTAGCCATTTTTTTAGTGTGTTTTTAAACTTGTCAAACAGCAGTTCTCTTATATGTCCTGGTATGTTATTGTAAATATTAATTATCATAAAGTTTCAGTTTTTTTTAAATATGTCACTCTTAAATTTATGTACTTGTAGCTTAGTCAAGTCTCTGGGTCTTAAGTTGTTATTTTGACTGACTGTCTTAAATAATTCCGGATATTTCTTTACGAAAATTCCAACTTCAAGTATATATAAAGACGTTACAGTTAGAACTTTCAGGCTTCTAAACAGGGGTCTGCAAGATTCAAGAGGTCCTACACCACAAATTGCTCTGATACATTTTTTTTGGGATATAAGGACTTTGGTAATATCAGTGGAATTTCCCCATAATAACACTCCATATCTTAGCACTGATCCCACATAACCATGATATGCCAAGAGAGCTGTACATTGACTAGTAATTTGTCTTAATTTTTTTAGTGCATAGACAAACCTATTTACACGTATGCATACATTTTTAACATGCGCTTTCCAATTGCAATTTTTGTCA
Organism: Furcula furcula; assembly: GCA_911728495.1. Classification (NCBI taxonomy): domain Eukaryota; kingdom Metazoa; phylum Arthropoda; class Insecta; order Lepidoptera; family Notodontidae; genus Furcula; species Furcula furcula. The sequence goes on from OU452242.1 coordinate 54,598,523, forward strand.
AGCAAAATCCCTAAGAATTTGGTTTCGTTAGCTTCTTCAATACTTTGGCCTTGATAACTGATTTTTAAACTTTGCACAACGCGTTTATAATTTCTAAATTGTATAACTTTCGTTTTCGATATGTTTGCTGTCAGATTGTTTGTATCAAACCAATTTGTAATATTTTCTACTGTTATATTTATTATATTTTCATAATAAGGATTATTATAGCTGTCAGGTATTAGTACTGATATGTCGTCTGCAAATAAAATACATTTATGATCTATTGATTTTGGTATGTCATTAATATAAATCAAAAAAAGCAGAGGGCCTAAAACACTTCCCTGTGGCACTCCATACTTATTAATAATATATGGTGATTTATGAGAATTTATAACATGTTTATCATCTTCACAATTAATTTCGACACATTGTTTTCTGTTGCTGAGGTAACTTTTTAACCACTGTAATGCTTTTCCTCTTATTCCGTAGCAGTCACATTTACTCAATAGAATATGATGATCCACAAAGTCAAAAGCACTAGTCATATCAAAAAATAGCACTGATACCCGCTCACCTTTGTCGATATGTTCAATAACATTTCGAATCAATGTATACGCAGCTAACTGTGTGGATTTATTTTTTTGAAACCCATTCTGCTCATTAGCTATAATATTATATTTATTTAGAAAATTAGTGATGCGCGAATGCACTAACTTTTCAAAAAATTTCGATATAACTGAAATAAGTGTAATGGGGCGATAGTTACCCATTTCCTCTATATCACCTTTTTTATACATCGGTTTTACGACCGATAGTTTAAGACCTTCCGGAAAAATACCTTCGCTAAAAGAAATATTAATGACATGACACAGTACTTTAGCGAGTTCCTTACCGACTTCTTTTATTATTTTTGTTGATATACTATCATAACCAACCGCACTAGTATTGTTTAGCGCTTTGATTGCATTAAAAACTTCGTGCTCAGAGCATGGCAATAGGAACATCGTTGAGGGCACTGTGTCTATGAGCTTATAACTTGCGGCAATATTATTAGTTTTATTAGTTTTTGTAATATAGTGTTCATTAAATTTATTTGCTATGTCATTTGGATCATATATAAGATTGTCTCCTGATTTGATGTATTTTATTCTCTGCCTAATTTCCGTTCTGTTCAACCTTTCTCCAATTAAGTCCCATGAAGCTTTGCATTTATTTTTTGCGTTATTGATAATATTGGTATTAGTTTTTTTCTTTGAATTTAAAATACATTTTTTTAAGATTCTATTATATTTTACATATTCATGTGTATTATTTTTATTTTTATAACACTTATATCTAAGATTCCTCTTTGTTCTTGTTGATATTTTTATTCCTTTTGTTATCCACTTAGGAGCTGTTATATTTGTGTTAATTTTAACTTTGTTTATTGGAAAGCAAAGGTTATAATATAACATCACAGTTTCATGAAACAAGTTAAATGCTTTATCACAATCGGAATCTAGTGATAATACCTCTTTCCATGACAGAGTTGACAGGCATTCTTTCAACTTATGTACATTTTCCTGACTGTAATTTCTTTTCATTACATAATGAAATGTTGGTGGTGGTTTTTTATACTTTACGGAAAATTCAAGGGTTTGACCAGTGTCATGGTCAGATAAGTATAGATAGTGTACTTCTCCAACAGCACTTTTCATGTTACTAATTATATGGTCTATACAAGCCTGTTGGCGTGTAGGTTCAGTAATATGTAACTGTAAATCATAATTTAGAAGAATATCCTTTAAGTTATTTGATGTAACGTCGTCTTTTAAAGTGTTTATATTAAGATCACCTGTGATAATAATTCTCTTATTATTGTTTAGCCTCAACTTATGAAGTAACAACTCTACTTTACGAAAGAAAATATTGACATCAGAATTCGGTATCCTATATATACAAATCACTATACAATGAAGTGCCGGTATATCAACACCACAACATTCAAACACTTTTTCACATGATAACTCATCACATGCTTGTACCATTTTGAAATCTAGAGATCTATGTACTAAAATGCATACACCTCTTCGTTTTTCTTTTTTTCTAGAGAAATTATTGGCCAATCTGAAGCTATTAAGATATATATTTGATTCATCCCCCGATTTAATAAACGTTTCAGAGAAACACAAAATTTTTACTGGTTTCTTTGCCAAATCAAACTCGTTTAAGCAAATTTCAATTTGATCTAATTTGTTAAGTAATCCTGCTATATTTTGGTGAAATAATCTAATGGTTGCATTATTCGGACCCGTGCTGATTTTTACCCTTGTTTTAGGCTTTAACGAAAAAATGTATCAGATAATGTGGATTCTGTTGATTTTACAAACAATTTTGATGTAGTTCTGGGCTTAAAATAATAAGGTATAGTCCCTCGTTTAGGCGCGAGAGGTCGCTTTTGTAAAGTATGTAACTGTGATATTTGTTTTCGTGAGTTTTTAAAATGCAGAAATGTTTTATTGTAATAATGTGTGTCTAGCATCAAATTTATCTTATAGCAAATAGTTTTTAAATTTTCCTCTTTACTGCGATACTTTTTTCCGAGATCTAAATAAGTGCAATTTGCAAAGTTAATACAAATGTTTTTAAGAGATTATTTAGCATTACTTCGTTCAAATATTTATTTCTACAAATACTTAGTATAATAATATTTGTTTTTTGAATATGTTTTAGACAAGCGGCTAATTCAATCATTAATTTCATATTTGGTACCCATCCTAGATTGAATAAGTTTGGACGCTAAGCCAGTTGTCTGATGTCCTCCTAGTATGTATACCTGCCCTTGTGTTTCCTTTATATTGACTTCATTTTGTGTTAAGTTAGAAGGTTCGATTGCTAATTCGTGTTCAACGCCATCTACATATTTTTTTTGCAACTTGGGTTCTTTAGTTTCGGTTTTTTTCGATTGCCGAGTGTCGGTGTCATCGCAGTTTATATTGATATCTTCATCGAGTTTTCTTTTTGATTTATTATTAGGGCTGATCGCAGTATGTAATTGAGCCTTTTCTGAGTGTAAGTTCCGCAATTTACTAAGTTTTTTTACTGATCTAGGTGAATTCATCACAATCGGCGAGTTTGTACATAATTTCTTGAGTTGTATGATAGTACATTCCTGGTCATGAGACTGTATTTTCAAAATATTATTTTCTGATATTAAATTTTCTATTTCCATGTGTGCCGATTGTAGTTGTTCATTTAACTGTTGTATTTGATCTTTATAGTCTTCTATTTGTTCATTAAAATCATTTCTTGTTGATAAATCTGGCAAACTTTGTGCTAAGTAATCTGATTGTATTGAAGTAAATGATAGATTTAATGAGTCATTATTATTCCTCGCTGTTTTATTCCTCCTCGTAGTAATATTCGGGGACTCGTCCATTTCTTAGAATTTGTTTGTTGTTTTAAGCGTATGTACCTAATTACTTATTTAATTTTTCTTTGTGTCTTAAGTTCAAATGTCTTCGCAGTTTTGTAATCGTAATAAATATCTTGACTATTTTAAATCTCAAAAAGACCACGACTGTGACGAGGTTCGAAACCACAACCTCGAGCTTCCACTGTAAGAGCGTTTTACCAATGCAGCTACCGCAATCTAGTCAACTGTGGCTAAATTATTGTTCTTATTCTAGTTATGTGCTAGTGCTACATTTAAAATATAATCCGTTGAAAGTACCCCAATTAAAATTATTTGTTATTAAAAGTCAATAAGTATTTTATTATGTGTTTTCACTTTACTTCACATAATATTATGAATTATTGCACTATAATTACACCTTTAAATTGGTTTAGTGTCACTTATATTCACAAGAATTATTGCAGATATAAATTGTCTTATGAATCGGTATCACATAAACACTGAGTTAAGTTTTACATCGAACAGCACATATTCTTAAAAGATAACATTTGCACTTGAAGTTTATGATATGAAGCATATATTTGTGTAACTTTTGATTAGTTTAATAACTTATTACACTTTTTAAATGTTTTTTAGAAACGCAGCTACTATGGTAAGTGTTTATACTTTTAGCGCCACCTGGCGAAAAAAAAAAAAAAAAAATTAATTACAATACCTCCATCCAGCAACCCCAACAGATTATCTCTGGTTGTCGGGGATTATTCAGACTTCACTACTAGAGTCCCGCCTTTCGCTAAATAATAGAGATTATGCTGGCATTACTCTCACATAACACGTTGAAACAGTCTGCCTTAAACGGTCACCTATTGTGTCCAGAATAGTTTTAATATTTTTGAATCGTCCAATTATTATCATAGAATTTTTAACATATATTTATAATACCAGTGATACATCTGCGTTATTTCTTTTTGTTGGACCAACATCAGATGTTGATAGAATCAGATTCAGTAAGGGCAAAAATTAAAAGCGTCTTTACCACGTTATAACGCTACGCACATCTAGAAACTTTTGTTGTATCTCTTTCTGTAACAGATTTCCAAAAAATGTTATATTTTGATTGCTTTTGTGATAACACAGATTACATAACGTTGTCTAAAATCTGTAGTAAAATATAGTAAACGATAAAATTAAAAGTGTGGTGAGAAATTAAGATAATATTTTGATTATTTTGTATTCAGCCAGATTGGCACACATATTGTGAATATAGTGTTTATAGTGCATTTACACTGAGTAAGTTTTATTATATTAACAGAAAGTAAACAGTTAGCCAGGTGGCATATTATTAATCAGAAAGTAGTGTATGTCTATATAGATCTAAGTTTAAACGTGCAGGTATTTATATTTTATCAAGGTGGTAAAAAATAAAAGACCATTTGTTTATGTTTATAATTATTGTTTTATTTACACGGTTTGCACTGGGTAAATTATAAAATCGATCCAAACGCTACCTTAACATATGCAAGCAAACCAGCACACAATGTGTGGGAGACTGGGAGTTGGAGCCATCAGGGCTCACTGAATTATTGAAGGTCGTCCTGCCTCGTCAGGGCCCGGACATTGAGTAAACAACCAATTCCCCACACAGCGTCTAAAATAACGTAACTACCTTAGACACCACTGGGTCAACTGTATGTGCTATAATTTTGCGTAGTAAAATAAATAAAACAATTATACAATTGTGATAGAAAAATCGAGAGCTGTTATACAATAATCAAACCAACATTTCGATGTTTAAAAAAAATTAGCCCTTACATTATTGACATACAGTTCAAGTCCGTTTGAATCTGTATAACAGTAAGACAGCTTTTTTATTTATCGTTATTAAAATTATAATGCATCATTACTTCACCAAAATTATTTTTAGCTGCGATGATGAAAAAAAAAATTTTTTTTTCTTTGTTTTGTAAAATAAAAATCTACTGAACGGTCATTGAATTTAGTCGTCAGTATTAATCCGAATGTGATTTTATTTTAAGGTTGAAACTGTGCAGGACAGGACTTATGTAGGTAGCAAGAGGTGACCCAGGGAGCGAGCATGAGTACATTTACACATACATATTTCATATATTTTTTTAAACATTTTTATCATTCAGTACAAAATAAATCAAGAATAAATTAATTCAATGTAATGCGACTTGCATCACCGGTCTAGAAGTAGAGATAGGAGATCTTTCGTCCTTCGGAGTCGCTGGACGCTCGGGGTGTGGGCCCTTTGAGCGTCCATTGAGTACGGCGGCGACTCCGAGGAGGACGGCGGCGGGGTTGCGACCCCCGTCCCCGTGAGCACGGTGACTGGTTCCCGGGGGGCTACAATGCGCCCCCCGGCGGCGGGCTCAAAGGCAAGGCACTGAGGGGCCCCTGGTGCAGATCCCACCGGAGAGCCCTGGGGCCTCCCCTCTCATGTGCCGATGCGACAGCCGCGGGGGTTTTAGTGGGTAAGAATCCCACATACCCCGGTCGAGCCCCACAGCTCCCGGGGATCTTTCGAAGATTTCCCCCGCGTCAAAAAAAAAAAAGGAGATCTTTCGTGCTCGCTCACTGCTTACTACACACGTACGGCACACCACAAGCAAACGGAATTGCTGTGATTGGTTGAGCGCATCACGCACACAAAATAATATGGTCTTGTATCAGCTGTATTTATGATTCCCTAGTAACGACCATATAAAACTGTTTGGCACGGCTCGTTCCGCGCAGTCGTCATCCAGCAGTCATCCAGTAAACACCAGTCATTAATGGCGGCATAAATAGTTAAAGTTCACAAATTAGAATTATCTAATTTCAGTGCGTTTTAGGGACTATTTGTAGTAATTAATTAATTGTTAATCAATCAATCTCAGTCAGATCGACACAGTACTTATAGTCTGTAGAGAAGTGATATTATTTAGTTTTAAAGTAAATATTGTGTGTAGTGTCAGCCAGATTGGCACATAAGAATTAATAGTTTGTTTAAGTATCTATAGATAACGCGCATAATTGACGGGCCCGTTGGTCTAGTGGTTAGAGACCCTGTCCGCTAACCGATGGGTCGTCGTGGGGTTCGATTCCCACTAAGTGTCTGGGTGTTATTTATCTATATAAGTAAGTATTTACAAAAAAAAAAATGTATATAAGTATTAGTATCAGTTGTCTGGTTTCCATAGTACAGGCTCTGCCTAGTTTGGGATCAGATGACCGTGTGTGGATTGTCCCAAGATATATATATATATGTGTGTATATATATATAATAGAATAGGTATACAAGTGGTGTAAATTTAGTTATTGTTCTAATCATTTGTATTCAGTCAGATGGACATAGATATTGTAAATATAGTGTTTAATGTATGCTCATTGATTAAGTAATGAAAGTAAAGTAAACAGTCAGTCAGATGGCATTTTATTAATTAGAACCAAGTGTATGTTTTTATAGTTCTAAGCTGAATCGTGTAAGTACATACTTGTTTTTATCAAGGGCAGACATACCGTCCACGTTCTTGTGCATATAAATTAAATAATAATTAGACCATTTGTTTATGTATACAATTGTTTTATTTACACGGATTGCACTGGGTATATCCTTATGATATCTATGTTCCCAAACTAGCGCACAATGTGTTGGAGTTGGAGCCATCAGGGCTAACTGAACTATCGAAGAACATTGTAAACAACCAGTTCCCCACAGAAACTTTTATTACACACATTTCAGGAATAAGGTTTGTCGCCAGTATGAATGCGGATGTGTCTTTTTAAATCACGCTTATGGGTGAAACTCTTATTACACACATTGCAAGAGACAGGTTTGTCGCCAGTATGAACCTGGGTGTGACATTTTAACTGATTTTTATGATTGAAGTTTTTATTACACACATTTCATGTGAAAGGTTTGACGCCAGTGTGAATACGGATGTGACTTACTAAATTACTTTTACGGATGCAACTTTTATTACACACATTGCAAGAATAAGGTTTGTCCCCAGTATGAATACGGATGTGACTTACTAAATTACTTTTACGGTTAAAACATTTATTACACACATTGCAAAAATAAGGTTTGTCGCCAGTATGAATTCGGATGTGTATTTTTAAGTCACGCTTATGGGTGAAACTCTTATTACACACATTGCAAGAGACAGGTTTGTCGCCAGTATGAACCTGGGTGTGACATTTTAACTGATTTTTGTGATTGAAGTTTTTATTACACATATTGCATGTGAAATGTTTGTCGCCATTGTGAATACGGATGTGACTTACTAAATTACTATTACGGATGAAACTTTTATTACACACATTGCAAGAATAAGGTTTGTCCCCAGTATGAATACGGATGTGACTTACTAAATTACTTTTACGGTTAAAACATTTATTACACACATTGCAATAATAAGGTTCGTCGCCAGTATGAATTCGGATGTGTATTTTTAAATCACGCTTATGGGTGAAACTCTTATTACACACATTGCAAGAGACAGGTTTGTCGCCAGTATGAACCTGGGTGTGACATTTTAACTGATTTTTGTGCATGAAGTTTTTATTACACACATTGCATGTGAAAGGTTTGTCCCCAGTATGAATACGGATGTGACTTACTAAATTAGTTTTAAGGTTAAAACATTTATTACACACATTGCAAAAGTAAGGTTTATCGCCAGTATGAATTCGGATGTGTCTTTTAAATCACGCTTATGGGTGAAACTCTTATTACACACATTGCAAGAGACAGGTTTGTCGCCAGTATTAACCTGGTTGTGACGTTGTAACTCATTTTTGTGGATGAAGCTTTTATTACACACATTGCAAGAATAAGGTTTGTCGCCAGTATGAATACGGATGTGACTTACTAAATTACTTTTACGGTTGAAACTCTTATTACACATTTTGCAAGAGAAAGGTTTATCACCGGTATGAATAAGAGTGTGATTTAGTAAATGACTTTTTGAGATGAAACTTTTATTACACACATTGCAAGAGAATGGTTAGTCGCCAGTATGAACCTGGGTGTGACGTTGTAACTGAGTATTGTGGATGAAGCTTTTACTACACACATTGCAAGAATACGGTTTGTCGCCAGTATGAATACGAATGTGACTTACTAAATTACTTTTTTGTATGAAACTCTTATTACACACATTGCAAGAGAAAGGTTTGTCGCCAGTATGAATACGAGTATGAGTTAGTAAATTTCTTTTTGAGATGAAACTTTTATTACACACATTGCAAGAGAATGGTTTGTCGCCAGTATGAACCTGGGTGTGATGTTGTAACTGATTTTTGCGGATGAAGCTTTTATTACACACATTGCAAGAATAAGGTTTGTCGCCAGTATGAATACGGATGTGACTTACTAAATTACTTTTATGTTTGAAACTCTTATTACAAACATTGCAAGAGAAAGGTTTGTCGCCAGTATGAATACGAGTATGAGTTAGTAAATTAATTTTTTGTTTGAAACTCTTATTACACACATTGCAAGAGAATGGTTTGTCGCCAGTATGAACCTGGGTGTGACATTGTAAATGTTTTTTCTGGATGAAGCTTTTATTACACACATTGCAAGAATAAGGTTTGTCGCCAGTATGAATACGGATGTGACTTACTAAATTACCTTTTTGGTTGAAACTCTTATTACACACATTGCAAGAGAAAGGTTTGTCGCCAGTATGAATACGAGTATGATTTAGTAAATAACTTTTTGAGATGAAAATTTTATTACACACATTGCAAGAGAATGGTTTGTCGCCAGTATGAACCTGGGTGTGCCATTTTAACTGATTTTTGTGAATGAAGTTTTTATTACACACATTGCATGTGAAAGTTTTGTCGCCAGTATGAATACGGATGTGACTTACTAAATTACTTTTATGATTGAAACTCTTATTACACACATTGCAAGAGAAAGATTTGTCGCCAGTATGAATACGAGTATGAGTTAGTAAATTACTTTTACGGTTGAAACTTTTATTACACACATTGCAAGAGAATGGTTTGTCGCCAGTATGAATACGGATGTGATATACTAAGCCACCTTTACGTGTAAAATTTTTATTACATTCATTGCAAGTGAAAATTTTGTTGCCGTTAGTTAAGCGCTTGCTGCAAACCTTATCGGCGATTACAATTTTTTTATTAAAATCGCTTACACGAAGATTATTGAGATTTCCAAAATTTGATTTGAATTGTCTTTCACTATCGGCTAAATATCGTTTCCATGTCAGATTAGAAATAGTTGTATCATTATCAGACGTACTGTTATCTTCAGGCTTACTGTTGTTTCTTACACTCGGAGTAATATTTATCTCATTAAAAAATTTAGATACGCTCGCCTCCACCATCGCTATACTCGATTCTATTTTTATATATTTTACACAATTTACCACTTCACTTGATCTGATTTGTGACTCTAGCTCAGCTTCATTTGCAACGGGTGCTTCTGAAAAGAAGAAATACATAAAATAAATAAGATATTTACTGCGATATCATAGTTTTTATAAACAGTAAAAACTGACTGCTCTGTATCTCGAATACTGGCTAACGGGTTTTACAGCTGCTACGAAATAGCAGGTATGTAGTAAGGCCCAGACCCTCCTAGCCCCTTTCCTACTTCTCTATGAAATACCTTCTCATGGGCTTGTAGGTGCAAAGTACATATTTAATGTTTTGCAACGCACACAAAATGTGCGAACCTCGTTGCGTTTTACTTATAAACGGACACACTCTTGTAACAACAGCCCTTAACTACAGACATGTAATAAAGATAATTACTTTTATGAACTCGCGGTTTATTATGGGGTCACCACCCTTCATCCTTCTTTATTAGAGACTCTTCTCTAAAGTGGTGACCCCGACGTTGAAGCCCAACGTTGAAGAACAATGTCGAACCCCATCAATACCGGACCAGCCCAGCCTGCCAAGCCACCCAAGGCTCAACAGCAACCTCAGCCGCCGCTTTTTGTGGATGCAGTGTCCATTTCTGCAAGGCTTCCTGATTTTTGGCCGGATCAACCGAGGGTATGGTTTATTCGCATCGAAACCATTCTTTCACCTCAGCGGATGGGAGACGAGGCGAAATTTGACATCGTGATTTCGAAGCTCAACAAAGATGTAATAGCGCAAGTTACGGACATTCTCATCAATATTCTTACCACCGGCAAGTATGAGACCCTTAAAAATCGTCTATTGACTATCTACGAGGAGTCGCATAACCGGCAGATCGAAAAATTGATGAGCGAGTTGGACCTAGGAGACCAGAAACCTTCCCAGCTTCTACGACGCATGAAAGAATATAGATCGCGTTACGGATCTCAAAGTGATAGCTTCAGTAGTTTCCATCAAACAAACAACCATCTATAAAATCGATTAATAACCAACTTCCATTTTGTGATTTGTTGTCCAAGTATTCCGAAATAACCAAACCAGTGTCATTCGTGGGAACACCGAATCATGATGTCATGCATTACATCGAAACATCCGGACCACCGGTACATGCGCGAGCACGTCCTTTACCGCCCGATCAATACAAAAAAGCGAAAGAGGAATTTCGGTTGATGCAAGAATTAGGTATCTGCCGTCCATCGAAAAGTGCGTGGGCAAGTCCATTGCACATCGTTTCTAAAAAAAACGGTGTTATTCGACCGTGTGGTGACTATCGTCAGCTGAACGCGATAACAAAGCCGGCATACAAGACTTTACTTTCATTTTAGCAGGAATGAGTATTTTTCAAAATTAGATGTAAACAGATCTTATCATTGTATACCTACGGCACCTGAAGATATCGAGAAGACCGCAATTATTACACCTTTTGGTCTTTTTGAATTCACTAGAATGACTTTCGGTTTGCGAAATGCAGCTCAGCCTTTCCAGCGTTTTATTCATCGTGTTCTCGACGGGTTAAATTTTTTTATTCCCATTTATTGATGACGTAATTGTAGCTAGTTCTGACGAAATAACTCATAGACAGCACTTAGAGATAGTTTTTAAAAGATTTCAGGAATATGGTATAACAATTAATCTTTCTAAATGCCTATTTGGCCAACCAAAACTAGAATTTTTAGGGTACGATGTCAGTACGAGTACGGAAGGCATACGACCATTGCAAGATAAGGTACAAGCTATAGTGGATTACCTCAAAATGTACAACAGTTACGTAGATTTTTAGCTATGGTTAACATCTATCGTTCTCATTTACCTAACGCAGTGACTTATCTGTCAGAATTAAATAAGTATTTATGCAGTTCTAAAAAGAATGATAAATCACCTATTGCGTGGAGCGAAAGTGCTAACGAGGCGTTTGTGCAATGTAAGGCAGATCTACAACAGGCCGCTACCTTGTCACATCGACACATTAATTCGGAGATAGCTCTGACTGACGCATCTAGCACGTGTGTAGGTGCAGTACTACAGCAAAAAGTTGATAATGTCTGGAAATCTCTAGGTATTTACTAAAAAAAACTTACTATTGCTCAGCAAAAATACTCTACCTATGATAGAGAATTGTTGGCAATTTATTTAGCTATTAAACATTTTAGGAGATTATTCGAAGGCAATTAGTGGTATACACTGATCATAAAGCACTGTCTTTCGCATTCAGCAAACTTGGCAACCACGAAAGTGAGACCACGGGCGGTCCAGGCATCAATCTTTCATAAGTGAATTTACAACGGACATACGCCGCATTCCAGGTAGTAACAACAGTGTGGCAGATGCCTTATCGCGAAATGAAACCGTATATTGTCCTTCAGTAGTCAATAACGACGAATTAGCCGACGCGCAAAAAGACGACGAGTATCTAGCTCACCCTTTAATAAACAACAATTGACATTGCAACAGTAAAGTTAAATTAAAGAAAATAAAATTTCTACACCATCGGCTAGACCTGACTTGAACTTAACGATAACGACCTAACAAATGAAAAACTGCAACAATTGGATCATCGTCGCCTAGTTGCATGTTTATCGGTTTTTTACAGATTGTTCCACGGTGAATGCGCTCAAGCACTTTTTGACCTTGTACCACCATCCCCTTTCTTTTACCGGACTACCAGGCGCCGGCAGGGTCTCCACCGCTTTGTCGTTGACACTCCAACTTGCCGCACTAAGTTTTCCCTGTTAAATATAACTTGGGTGTATTCAAGTCTAGAGTGAACAGGCATCTTTTGGGTAAGCGCGGTCCATCCTAGACCACATCTTCACTGACCATCATGTGAGATTGTCGTCAAGCGCAAACCTATTTATTATATATAAAAAAAACCTTACTTACCACAAAAATTTAGACATTCGGTTTATAATGTTGTTTAATATTTTATGTACTGAAAGATCACTTATTTAGAAAGACTTCTTTTATTGTTATAAACATGAATACAGTTAACATTCCTGATATATGTTCCGTTCACAGACTACCACAGACTGTACACTTCTAGTGATGTGGAACTCACTAGAGATGTCCATTACTACTACTCCTTACATCTCCCTTCCTTTAAATAATTATAATTAATAAGTACCTTATCTAAACATAGTCCTCCAGATACTTAGGTTTTATTATTTGTCTTCCTGATCTACTTACTTTACTATTGTCACTTTCACATAATATGGTATCATTAATATTTCCATCAGAATTGTTTACAATACTATTTTCACTATTAAAATTATTATCTACATCTACCTCCTTTCCAATTACAGTAAAGTTATTATCATTTTTACTTTCTATCAGATGTTTCCTATTCCTCTCAATAACATTTCCATTTTCATTTAACAATTGATATGAATTAGGTCTATCGCACTTATTCATTACTTCTGCATAAATCAATGGTTTTTTATCACTTGTTACAATCACTTTTTGACCCTTGTTCAAATCACACATTTTTTTTACATTTCTATCATAATACTGTTTTTGTTTAAAAGAATTTTCATATAGTTTACATTTTACATCTCCATTTTTATTTTCGTTGTTAATAATAATTGTAACTCAATTATTATTAACAACATAAGCCTTGAATTTTTCTACCCATTAATAATTCTGCAGGTGTTTTACAATCTAAATTTGAAATTGGTGTGGCTCTGTACTCTAATAATGCTAATTGTTTATCTTTCCCTTCATAATCAGCTTTTTTAAATATATTCTTAATGGTCTGAATGTATCTTTCGGCAAGACCATTAGACTGTGCATGCATTGGACTACTGGTAACATGTATAAAATTCCATTCTAAACAAAAGTTTTTGAACTTATAGCTTGAATAATTAGTTCCATTATCTGAATATAACTTATCTGGTATGCCGTGTCTACTGAGCACAGATTTTAGGGCTTCAATAGTATTTTCAGCTGACAAATCATTTAATCTAAGCACTTCTACATATTTACTGAAATAATCCACAACAATTAAATAATTTTTATCTTTATAGTGAAATACATCAGTACCTAACATAGACCATGGTTTATCTGGCAACTCTCTTATAATCATTGGCTCTTTACTGTTATTTTTTTTTAATCTATCACATGTACTACATGATAAAACTTTTTTCTCCACATCTTTTGACATGTTAGGCCAATAAAGACATTGCCTAGCCCTGTTCTTACACTTTTCAACTCCTACATGGTTATAATGAATTCTATACAACATATCCTGTCCTGGACTTTTAGGTACTACAATACAATGGTTTTTAAATATTAAACCGTCATATAAAAACAATTCTTCTCTACTAGTATAGTAAGATTTTAAATTTTCGGGTATATGATATACATTCTCTGGCCATCCCTCAACCATAAATCTTTTTAACATTTGCATTTCTTCATCTTTTAACACTTCATCTTTAAATTTTTTATATTTGTTATCTGATATAGAAAAATTACATTTTACCAAACCTACTTGTGACTCATATAACTCTTCAACAATACAATCATCATCAGTATTTTTAACATCCCTAGACAATGAGTCTGCTAATAGTAATTGTTTCCCTGGCTTATACTTAACTACTAGGTCATATTTTTGCAACTGTAAACGCATTCTTTGTAACCGTAATGGTATTTCACATAATGGTTTTTTAAATATAGTTTCCAACGGCTTATGATCACTCTCAACTTCAACTGTCATTCCATAGATGTATTGATGAAAACGTAAACATCCGAACACAATAGCTAACATTTCCTTCTCAATTTGTGCATATGCTTTTTGCGTTGATGTCATTGTTTTTGATGCATAAGCAACTGGTAAACTATTTTGTAATAAAACTGCCCCCAAAGCATCTTTTGATGCATCTACAGAGATTTTACACTTTTTGGTTGTATCATAAAATTGAAGAACTGGTTCAGACATTAATATTTTCTTAAGATCATTGAATGCATATTCCTGCTCTGTAGACCATTTCCATTCAGTGCCTTTTTTGATTAAGACCCTCAATGGATTACAAACTTGAGACATGGCCGGTATAAATTTTGATACATATGTTAACATGCCCAATAATCTTTGCACTTATTTTACATTTTTCGGTTTTTCTAAATTTACTATAGACTCAATTTTTTTTGGATCTGGTTTTATACTGTTACGATGAAAAAAGCAGCGTACCTTACCTTTGAACATTTTGTGGTTAGATTTTTTACTATTTTTGTCGTAGAAGTATTTTCTTACAACTTTCCTTGGTTCTAGTAACATTGTCACTGTAATTGCAATTCACTTCACTCTATTTGTTAAGTAATAAACTAATTTTAACACCTTTAAAGTAATTTAAATTCTTTTCAAAAGATTGTTTGTTTACATTTCGTCATGGTCTATTTAATTCAAATGTCAAACGCGAACGGGCTCAGTAACGCCATCTGACAGTCCCGAACAAAATTACGTCGAGTTCACAGACAATAAAGTAAATAAAACTTTATTTGCAGTGCATTAAAAGTAATTTACAAGGTATATTTAACTTATAATCACTCTCTAGTGAAAATCAATTAAGATTAACCAAATTAACGGAAGTCAAACAATTTTTTTTATATGAAGTATTTTCTAGATACTTCGATTTAGCCGAATTATATTTAATCTGTGGATTTGTGATGTTTGTCTTTGGACTAAGTGTGGCAATGGTACTAAAACTTATTTCTCCAGTCAATAACCGGATAATTTTCCCCAGATAAATGTTTTTTATCGTAATTAATTCACTGGGAATTGTGAATTCCAGTGATTTATCAATGTTGTGAGTCTGATTGATGTCAACTTTGTTGGCCAACGCCTAGTTGTAGTAGTTTGAGGATCTTAATTATTGCCATGGAATGCATTGTGAGGAGCATTGGACTTTAATTTTACTCCTATTTGGGCTACACGCCACTGGGTGGTATTATTCGTATTTGAGGTAGGATTGTTGGCAGCTCATTTGAGCACGATTCACCGCCGAGACACATAGACTACACCGAGACACAGTGATCCGTTCGTTCTTCAGGTAATTAGCCTGTGCCAATAGTGGCATTATAAAGAAACCATCGCATAGGTTGTTGTATCAGTGTTAAATTCTAACAATCGTTCCAGAATTCCGATGCTCGAGTGTTAGGAGCGCGGACCGGCCTACCGTACAGCCACGCCAAATACCATCCCCAAAACTGTAAGTAGTCTTGGAAAGTCTATAAAATAGTTGTGTCTAAAACCTTGCTGATGTTAGTGTGAATAGTGTCTCATGAGGGGTCCGTATTGTCCGTTCTAGGAGTGAACTCCGAGGGCCCGTCTCGACGCCACGAATCAGGTCGTGACCGGTGCCTTCGAGTCCGTAAGAACCCCGGGACGGCTGTACGGACACCGAGTGCGCCTAGCCGAAAGGCAGGCCAGACGGTTTTTTTTTTATTTACAACGGTTTTTTTTTTATTATAGGTTTTTTATAGTCCTGTCAATTTAGACCAAAAAATGAGAGTGAAGTTACATAAAGTCCCAACAAGCTGAATTTCAGTGAAATTGTTCAAAATATAATTATAAACAATTTCTAGAAGTTCCCCATCATTCCCCTGTAAGGAAAAAAATTTATTCAAGGTCAAAGGTCAAAAAAATGAGTTTTTTGCGATTTTCAGTAAAACGGTAAGTTTTATCATAAAAGTACCTCAGACAAAAATTGTATATCATAAAATTATCTATAAAAAATGTATCAATACTTTTTTCTTACGAGCCACCGTTTCTGAGATATAAGGATTCAAAAAGTTATAAAAGTTGTTATCGTCATAATATGCATGAGTACATCTAGAGTTGTTATTAAATGTTTAAATATTTTTCTATCGGTCATTGTAACTTATACTTACAATATAAAATATACATAAGTTTTAACTCTAAGAATATCAGGTAAAATTAAACCCAGTCCCTTAATCATTAAGCCAGTGTAACTTCGAGACATCTGTCTCTTGTTCTATTGTGTGCGTGGCTAGGGTCTTATTGTTGGAATAAAACCTGCTTGGTAATTAAAAGAACTCTAAAAAAAAGAAGTGTCTAGTTGCTATGGTAACTATATTACTGTGAAGAAAAACAGTATTGTCAAATTAATATTCGTTTAATGTCAATGTATACTATGTAAAATATATACAAGTAATTCTTATAAAAAGTACTCCGTGTTTACTTTACGACGACGTATGTAGTTAAGGATCGAACGAAAACGCCACTACGTGACAGGTTATGTTACAGCACTATAATCTTTAACTATGGAAAACGTTATAGGAAAAATCCAAGTTGGTCTTTTAGAAGGAAAATCGAATTGGGATACATGGAAATTCAAAGTCACGTCCCTACTACGTATGGTGCCTCATATGTTAGAGGTAGTGGAAGGCTCGTTCCAGAAACCCATAGCACCAGCCGCCGGAGCTGGCGATGCCGATATAAGCGCATACAATGCGAATGTAGAGCGCTTTAATAAAGGTGACACAAGTGCCGTCCTTTTATTAACTACCAACATGCAGGAGGATACCCTAAGAAAGGTAATGCGGTTTACGAGTAGTCGTGAAATATGGCTGGAGTTACATAGACTTTTCGATGGAACCGACGAAGATAAAGCATATAATCTATGTATGAGCTTTTTTGGTTACAAAAAGGATGCAGTAGATGATTTGGCTACACACATGTCCAAGCTAAAGAATATATGGACACAGCTGAATCAAGAGCTAAAGAGAGATAACAACAAGGAGCTACCAGATTTACTATTAATATGTAAAATTCTTGATACTCTAGATGAATCCTACTTATCTTTCCGAAGCAGCTGGCTGTTGCTACCTAAATCCGAACGAAATGTTGAAACTCTTACGAGCCATCTCTGTGCATTTGAACGCGCAACGGCGCGTAATAATGATATGCAAGAAGCGTTTGTTACAAAATCCAGTGGAATTCAGTCTGCTGCTGAGAAGAAGGACAAAAAGTTGAAGTGCAATTACTGCCATACAAAAGGTCATCGTGTGAGAAACTGTCAACAGAGGATCAAAGATGGAAAACCTCCAAAAGGCTGTAATCCAGAACGAACACCATCAACTTCAAAATCCGCAAACATGGTCTTGCTATCAGTAGCAAACACAGAAGTTTATTCAAGCGAACACGACTCTGGAAACTGGTACGTGGATAACGGTGCCACGAGCCATGTTACTAATCGAGCAGATATGTTCCATGATTACGAACACTTTAACGAGAATCGTACTGTAATGACTGCTAATGGCAATGCAATTAGTGCTAAAGGCAAAGGATCAGTAGTACTCGAGGCAAGTGTTAAAGGGAAGACAATTAGAATTACCCTTAAAGACGTTTGGTACGTTCCTGCTATAAATAAGAATTTATTTTCAGTTTTAGCGTTACATGACAAGCATCCAAGAAGTTTTTTCTCATCAACGATAGATGAATGCATAGTCTCTGTCAACGGAGAAGCTTGTTTGATTGGTAAGAGACAGAAACATGGTGGTTTATATAGGCTAAAAGTTGCAAATATATCACCAGATGTCCCACCAGAAGTTTATGCGACCTTAGCAACTATGCAGCTTTATCATGAAAGACTGGCACATCAGAACAAGAGACATGTAAAAGCTACAGTTAAGCGCGAACTGGGGTTAGATCTGCCTCTTGACAAGGAAACCTGCGATGGCTGCATTTACGGGAAAGCGCATAGACTTAAATTCGGCACAAGAACTCGAGCAACAGAACCAGGAGAGATCATTCACACAGACGTTTGTGGACCATTTGAACCGAGTTGCTCTAAGTTTCGATATTACGTTTTGTTTAAGGATGATTTTACAGGTTACCGTATGGTATATTTCCTGAGACGCAAGTCTGAAGTCAAGGATAAGCTCGCCTTGATGCTAGCTCAGACAAAGACAGCAGGATATAATGTAAAATGTCTACTCAGCGACAATGGCGGAGAATTCGTCAATGAGTCAGTTCGTAAGATCTTGAATACGCATGGAATAAAACATAGACTTGTTACTCCTTACACACCTGAACAAAACGGTTCGAGTGAGCGAGAGAACAGGACCCTTGTTGAAACTGCACGTTCAATGATGTATGCTCACGAACCACTGCCACAACATCTATGGGCAGAACTCATCAACACTGCCGCATATGTTCTGAATAGAACCGGTCCGACAAACACAAACAAATCTCCTTATGACTTTGGTTTGGGAAGAAACCAATTATAAAACATCTTCGTATAATAGGTAGCACTGCTTACGCCCACATACCAAAACACAAGAGGAAGAAACTAGACAAAAAAGCCACTAAAGGTAGACTTATTGGCTATGATGAGGACTGCTACCGAGTTTGGATCACTGATGGAAAGAGAAACATGCTTATTCGTTCACGTGATGTCATTTTCGATGAACAGCCACTTCAATTAGTTGACACTGACCCGCCTTGTGTAGATACTGATACAAATTCCAGAGAATACACATTACGACTTCCAATAGAAGTGACAACTAACAATGAAGATCCGGCTTCTCAGATCGGAACGCAACAGAATCCATCAACAATCGAAAACGAGGGAGATGTAGAACACAGTGAACAAACAGTTGATAGCGAAGTATATGCGCCACCAGAAGAAGTGGTGGATGAGGAAGAATTTTATGACGCTGCTGATTCTCATAGATACAACTTGCGTGACAGAGGTCAAATCAGACGACCTGAAAAACTGAATGACTACTTATGTATAGTAAAATCATATGCATCAACTTTTTCAAATACCATGCAGAGTGAGGACTACGAGGAATGGATGGATGAAGGCAATACCGTGTCAACGCCTATTGAAAAGAGACTTTTCAGACAGGGAAAGTTAGGACCTCTAAGATCGGTTTGTTTCCATATAGGGAGGCAGTAGGTGCTCTCGCCTATTTAATGGTAGGATCACGACCGGATATCGCCTATGCTGTAGGTGTTGTTTCACGTAAGTTAGAAAACCCTACACCAGATAGCAGGTCGCAGATATTCTTACGAAGCCAGTTCCAAGACCGCGCCATAAAGAATTATCCAACAAGATTGGACTACACCAAGCAACTACTGTTCAAATTAATTAGGGAAAGTGTTGGAATAAAACCTGCTTGGTAATTAAAAGAACTCTAAAAAAAAGAAGTGTCTAGTTGCTATGGTAACTATATTACTGTGAAGAAAAACAGTATTGTCAAATTAATATTCGTTTAATGTCAATGTATACTATGTAAAATATATACAAGTAATTCTTATAAAAAGTACTCCGTGTTTACTTTACGACGACGTATGTAGTTAAGGATCGAACGAAAACGCCACTACGTGACACTTATACCTGGTATAATAAATGAAGTACCGTTTTCGAGTATATTGCCAAGTTCAAGTGTGGCTTGGTTATCAGCTAGACCCTACAGACTGGGGTTGGAAGTTGGTCAACAATATATTAGAGCCAGTTCAAACTTTACTTCCATCTGCGCCGGAAAAGCTAAACACTATTTTTTGCAACTGCAAAAAGGGATGCAGTGCTAAATGTGGTTGCAAAAAAGTCGGACTGTCTTGTTCTTTGGCATGAACAAATTGTCAAGGCCGGTCGTGCTCTAATATTGAATCACAAACAATGGAGGATTCGTTTGACTCCGACGAAGTATCATGCGATACATCGCTATTGACGCAATTTACTTGCATCCAAAATGAAGATGAAGAAGAAGCAGGAGAAGAAGAACAAGAAGAAGATCAAGAAGAAGAACAAGAATTTGAAACTTACGAATAAGACGAATAAACTTCAACACTTTTTTAAAATTTACATCGCTTTTATCTTTCCCACTCTTTGAAAATTTCCATTATTATGCAATAGTTTTACATCAAACAGGATCACAAGTAATCACAACTGACCCGTGGAGTAGGCCTACTGGGGAAACCACGTTAAAAAAACGCGCTAAGTACACTACCTCATAGGTGGCGTGGAAACGTGTGCATATTATGACGATAACAACTTTTATAACTTTTTGAATCGTTATATCTCAGAAACGGTGGCTCGTAAGAAAAAAAGTATTGATACATTTTTTATAGATAATTTTATGATCTACAATTTTTGTCTGAGGTACTTTTATGATAAAACTTACCGTTTTGCTGAAAATCGCGAAAATCTCCTTTTTTTTACCTTTGACCTTGAATATTTTTTTTTCCTTACAGGGGAATGATGGGGAACGTTTAGACATTGTTTATAATTATGTTTTGAACAATTTCACAGAAATTCAGCTTGTTGGGACTTTATGTAACTTCGAATGTCTAAATTGACCGGACTATTATAAACCTAGTTTTTTATTAACTGGGTATATTTTTATTTAACATTTTGAAATACCGGTATTTAACCGGTTATATATAACTGGTGTTTGTGGACTACTTTTTTAACCGAAGCGTCGAGTGTTCATCGCCTCGTCACCTCCGGATTTGGGACTGAAACAGTCCCTGGCGCCCCCCCTTTTATTAATTATTAAGCCTTCCCCACACGATTCTAATATTTTCGGATACCTTAATACTGGAAGGAGTAACTCTAAAACTTTTAACTATATTGGCTTTATTCCCAACCACCCACGACCATAGCTCCCACCGCTGAGTGAATAAGTAATATAAGCTGGCTATTTTCAAGTAGGGTTGCATAAGCGTCGCATAGTGTATGGCACTGGGCCTAATACAGTGTATTACTTTTAATAAATATAAGGTTTAAGACTTAAGTAGGGAACAGTTTGTGATTTTACCAATAAAAAGAACATAATTTTACCATATCATATGTTTTATTCCAAGAGCAGCCCACCTACAAATCTTATATGTAACAATACCCTCTCTACTCAATATAAATAAACAATTTCTGTAACACCGAATTGACATTTACTTAAATTAAATTGTATTCCATTGTCTTTGGCTATCTCTAACACCTGTTTTAATATTTGGTCATGTTCTGACTTGTTTTTAGCATGGAAAATGATATCATCGACAAACACTTCACATCCCTGTATGTTTTGAAATATCTTACTATATTGCAAATATTTCTGGTGCTGATGATAAACCATACGGTAATCTTTAACAATATCTCCCAAAAGGCGTAGAAAACGTGCAAAGCTTTGAACTACCTTCAGACAGCTTAACGTGATAAAAAGCAGTAGAGGCATCTAATTTTGAAAAGATTTTAGAGCCGGTCATCTTGGCTGACACCTCTTCAAACGTTGGCAATTTAAAATGTTCTCTCTTTATACACTGATTTAAATAACAGGGGTCTAAACATATTCTTATACTACCATCGGGTTTTCTCACTATCACAATGTTACTAACAAAATCAGTAGGTTCACTTATTTTTTCAATAATGTTATCTCTTTCCATTCTGTCTAATTCAAACTTTAATGGATCATGCAATTTAATTGGTATGCTACGTGGCTGGGCCACTTTTCCTTCATATCCTTCTCTTAATTTGATGTCATACTCACAACCTTTTAATAAACCTAACATTTTGTCATTGAATATGTTATCCTTATACCTATTTATAAGCATATCATATTCATTGTTATTACTTATATTATTTAAATATTTTCTTTCTATAAGACCTAAGTTTTTTACTGTTTTGTCACCTAACACAGGGCATACTCCTTTTTGATCAATAACCTGAAAGTCGAGTGTAAAATTTTTGCCATATTTTACATACTTAATAATATTCCACATTTTAAATGCGCGCGCGCTATGCGAACAGTGTATCGTGACAGCCGATTCACGTGATCGATGCATGTCTCGGTGCAAGCAGCCTAGCCGTCTCGGAAACCGGTCGGCGCCACACACATTGATTGTCTTCGTGGTGGACGCACGTTATTATTAAAATTATTTACTTACATTAACAAACATAATTTTCGTCGTGCTTATTATTATAAAACATAGTATAACTGTTATAAATTACTACAAAATAATAGTTAAATAGTGTGTTTAAAACCCCAAATTGGGGTGTTACGTCGCGGCTCAAGCCCTACGAGCCGGCACTATACTCTGCCGGCCGGACTATCGACGGACATTCCGTGGCCGTTTACTACGGGTGCTGCCTGAGTGTTCCTGCTATGCAATTCATTAAAGTAACCAATCGTGACTACGCTCGACAGCAAGCTCGATGTCGAATTAGTCTTCATTTCGACGTCGAGCATAAATCCGCATTCTCTATCACATTTCGGCTCGACGACGAACTGGAGGCCGTGCCGTTCGCTGCCGTTATCTAAGGCGAGTTAAGGACTGCTCAAAGTTTTTTTCGGTAAAAATCGGTTTTTATTTTAAACACGATTCTAATGGAAATGCCATCAATAATAAAATTTCTGGATGCAAAAGATGGTTCAATGAACATCATACTTTCAGTTTTAGGCACAGGAATGCACTATACATTGTTTTTTCTTGATATGTATTTGTGTTTGGCAGTATGTGGTCGATACCTTTGCTTGATTTTAATTCAAAAAATCACGCAGGACATTTTGACTGTCATTGTCAATGTCATGTCGCGTTCCAAGTGTCTATCTAGTCTAGGTACAGGGTCTCCAGATTGGGGGTTTTTTCCCATTTTGGGGAAAAATAAAAACTTCGGGGAACTTTTGGCAAAACGAAAACTATGGGGAAAATTTTGGGAAACACATTTTTGCTTGGCGAAAGCTTGTGGAGAAACAAAAGTCTCATTCAGAAAGTTTATATCATTTTAAATCGTTTCATCAAACATATTTCAGAATCACACGTAAAACAATAAAATACTCATGGCTAATGGTCAGAATGGCGGGGGAAGGTGTGTTTTTTGATGGATAGAGATCTTATTTTAATAATCTCCGCTATAGTTTCATCTCATACTAGTAGTATAGATATGTGAATTTTGGTTCCTCTTGTCCCTCTGGAACAGTTTAATAATTCTTTTCCAAAGAGTAGCCTCTAACGTACAAGTTCCCATCTATCTCTATATGACAAAAAATCAGCCAAATACGTGAAAGCGTAACAAATAAACTAAGAAACTAACTCGTTTTTAGTTTTATAAAATTATTAGGTATAGCTAAGGAAGGATTAGATACGAAATTAATTTGGGGAAAATTGTATAAAAATGTATCTTTTTGGGGAAAAATAAAACCTGATTTGGGGAAATTTCACATGCAGGACCTGGATACCCTGTCTAGGTAACTGTTGTATATCGATGTGTTTACATTTAATTTTTTGGGGAAAACGGATATGGTATAGTCAATCGATAAAATTAGCAATAAGTTGACTTTTTTCTTAAAATGTGAAGTGAACGAGTTGAAACGTTAGAAAAGCATAAGGTTCTCGCGACTGGACTTGCTCGTACTCCTCATACCACACACCGTACTCAAGGAAAAATGAATCCTGAATACTACTAATACTATGATTGCATCAAAACCTTAGTCACAGACTAAAAGTTAACAACGATGAGCTAAGGTCAGTTGTGTTTTGATAATTCTTTATCTTTTACTGTAGGTATAATTTACCACTGAACTAAACTAATACAATTTATTTATTTTAGTACAGGGAAGATAAGAAGGATGTCCTTGTCAACTTCATTGAGATATATTCATATATTGATGGCGGTTGCAGTGGAGGAAATCCATTTGAGAGACAGCTGTAAAGGAACACAGGACGGCGACTATTGCATCGTAGTGCACCAGCTCAGAAATTTATAAATGGCTAGTTTGACTGAAAGCTATTGGAAGAATTCAGTGTAGCGATAGAACTGATGCATGCCTAAATTTTGGTGAGCATGGCTCAAAGTTTCGATCACACCAGCCTGGATTTCTTACAACATAGCAGGTTTTGCAGGCTCTGGAAGTCGATATAAGAAATAATCTTAGAATGACATCAACTGTAACATGCTGTGTTTAGGTGCTATCAATATCACAATAAATGTATGAACACAGGTGTAATGATGAAAGAAAATGAATTATTGACTTTTATCTTCTAAAGAAAAACAGGGGTTTACATAGATAGTTCTAATCTAAGTATTTGTCTACTAACTGTGTAATATTTTTAATAAATGTTTTATTGTAAATAATAATTGTTTGTTTGTTAATACTAATCTAAGTAGTTTTTTGTATGTAGGTGTAATCTGTGGAATTAATGAATTCTACAATCCTAAACTTTGCCCTCCATAGGTAAGATTTTTTCCTGCGGTTTCACCTGTTATATATTTTTTTTAATATTATTTTTGTAAAGAAACAAATTTTACCAGTTTATGTAACTATTGTTTGTTTATTTCCAAATAAGGTATGAAGTTCTTTTTTAAATATTTTATTTGTTGAAAAAACAATACATAATTAATATTAAATATTTTATTAAATTAATTCTTTCTTATTACAATGAAACCGGCTATCACCCACTCTCCTGTATTTTGTAGAAACTTCGTGAATTCCTTTTTACAATATTAGCCTTGCATTTACAACATGAATAACTTGTGTGAGAGGACTGCGATATATAGGTAGTAATCCACATTTGTGGCCACTAGCATCTTGTAAGTTCCTCGTTCCATTAGCCTGAGATGATACTTATATAGAATCTGAAAACAGTAATTATTTTAATAACATAAATCAACTCAAACAAGTTATTTAGGTACTTTTGCATTTAGTAAGTAAGTATTCACTGGCATTGTATTGTTTATTTATATTAGATAGGTTATGCACAATATTTTGAATAACATATCTAATACAAATAAACAATTGGGTCAGCTAGTTGAAGACACCGAGGTTTAACCCACGGCACGTCCCAGGGAAACGAAACAACAGGGAAACGGAACAAAGAAATAGATAGGTACAGCAGGTATATATAGGAGTTAGAAAAATATAAATTAGTTACGAGACAAGTTAGTTACTTATATGAAAACGAATTGAGAGATTCAAATAGATACCCTTTTTCTTCTTTCCTTCAATTTATTAGTTAATGCACTAGTCATCTTCTATATCGAGGTAGATAATTATGTTTTCTAAGTTTTCTGTATGTTTTACTTTGGTGTGCAAATAAAGAGTATTCTATTCTATGTTGAAATATTAGTAAATCTTCAAAAAGCCTTTAATTGAATTATGTAATTCACGAACTTGACGACGCTTAAGGAAATCATCAGATTTTTTGGCTCTTAGTAAATCTACGATGCACAACACACGTACACGTACTTTAACACTATTCTAAACACAAAAACAATAAATATCCACGTATAATAATACAATTCAAAAACTTTTAAAGCAGCGGTGGCAATTCGTTCACAAATTCGCCTACAAAAAGCTGCAAAATACAAGCTTTCTATTTTGACAAGTTATGTCGAGGCTATGGGCGAAGTCGAGGGCAAGACGATTGACAAATTTTGCTTAACGAATACGATTTTCACCTACGAACAATCAAATTATTCGACCGCAAGTAGTTCCACCAAAACGCCGTTAATTCTCGTGGCGCTAGTGCTGCGTAAGCAAAGTTAGTGAATGCGAAAACGCAATTCGCCGGTGCCGCGGCGTCGAACTCGAGGTTATTTTGCTTAGCGCATAACACTACAGCTATGCAATTCATTAAAGTAACCAATCGTGACTACGCTCGACAGCAAGCTCGATGTCGAATTAGTCTTCATTTCGACGTCGAGCATAAATCCGCATTCTCTATCACATTTCGGCTCGACGACGAACTGGAGGCCGTGCCGTTCGCTGCCGTTATCTAAGGCGAGTTAAGGACTGCTCAAAGTTTTTTTCGGTAAAAATCGGTTTTTATTTTAAACACGATTCTAATGGAAATGCCATCAATAATAAAATTTCTGGATGCAAAAGATGGTTCAATGAACATCATACTTTCAGTTTTAGGCACAGGAATGCACTATACATTGTTTTTTCTTGATATGTATTTGTGTTTGGCAGTATGTGGTCGATACCTTTGCTTGATTTTAATTCAAAAAATCACGCAGGATATTTTGACTGTCATTGTCAATGTCATGTCGCGTTCCAAGTGTCTATCTAGTCTAGGTACAGGGTCTCCAGATTGGGGGTTTTTTCCCATTTTGGGGAAAAATAAAAACTTCGGGGAACTTTTGGCGAAACGAAAACTATGGGGAAAATTTTGGGGAACACATTTTTGCTTGGCGAAAGCTTGTGGAGAAACAAAAGTCTAATTCAGAAAGTTTATATCATTTTATATCGTTTCATCAAACATATTTCAGAATCACACGTAAAACAATAAAATACTCATGGCTAATGGTCAGAATGGCGGGGGAAGGTGTGTTTTTTGATGGATAGAGATCTTATTTTAATAATCTCCGCTATAGTTTCATCTCATACTAGTAGTATAGATATGTGAATTTTGGTTCCTCTTGTCCCTCTGGAACAGTTTAATAATTCTTTTCCAAAGAGTAGCCTCTAACGTACAAGTTCCCATCTATCTCTATATGACAAAAAATCAGCCAAATACGTGAAAGCGTAACAAATAAACTAAGAAACTAACTCGTTTTTAGTTTTATAAAATTATTAGGTATAGCTAAGGATGGATTAGATACGAAATTAATTTGGGGAAAATTGTATAAAAATGTATCTTTTTGGGGAAAAATAAAACCTGATTTGGGGAAATTTCACATGCAGGACCTGGATACCCTGTCTAGGTAACTGTTGTATATCGATGTGTTTACATTTATTTTTTTGGGAAAACGGATATGGTATAGTCAATCGATAAAATTAGCAATAAGTTGACTTTTTTCTTAAAATGTGAAGTGAACGAGTTGAAACGTTAGAAAAGCATAAGGTTCTCGCGACTGGACTTGCTCGTACTCCTCATACCACACACCGTACTCAAGGAAAAATGAATCCTGAATACTACTAATACTATGATTGCATCAAAACCTTAGTCACAGACTAAAAGTTAACAACGATGAGCTAAGGTCAGTTGTGTTTTGATAATTCTTTATCTTTTACTGTAGGTATAATTTACCACTGAACTAAACTAATACAATTTATTTATTTTAGTACAGGGAAGATAAGAAGGATGTCCTTGTCAACTTCATTGAGATATATTCATATATTGATGGCGGTTGCAGTGGAGGAAATCCATTTGAGAGACAGCTGTAAAGGAACACAGGACGGCGACTATTGCATCGTAGTGCACCAGCTCAGAAATTTATAAATGGCTAGTTTGACTGAAAGCTATTGGAAGAATTCAGTGTAGCGATAGAACTGATGCATGCCTAAATTTTGGTGAGCATGGCTCAAAGTTTCGATCACACCAGCCTGGATTTCTTACAACATAGCAGGTTTTGCAGGCTCTGGAAGTCGATATAAGAAATAATCTTAGAATGACATCAACTGTAACATGCTGTGTTTAGGTGCTATCAATATCACAATAAATGTATGAACACAGGTGTAATGATGAAAGAAAATGAATTATTGACTTTTATCTTCTAAAGAAAAACAGGGGTTTACATAGATAGTTCTAATCTATGTATTTGTCTACTAACTGTGTAATATTTTTAATAAATGTTTTATTGTAAATAATAATTGTTTGTTTGTTAATACTAATCTAAGTAGTTTTTTGTATGTAGGTGTAATCTGTGGAATTAATGAATTCTACAATCCTAAACTTTGCCCTCCATAGGTAAGATTTTTTCCTGCGGTTTCACCTGTTATATATTTTTTTTAATATTATTTTTGTAAAGAAACAAATTTTACCAGTTTATGTAACTATTGTTTGTTTATTTCCAAATAAGGTATGAAGTTCTTTTTTAAATATTTTATTTGTTGAAAAAACAATACATAATTAATATTAAATATTTTATTAAATTAATTCTTTCTTATTACAATGAAACCGGCTATCACCCACTCTCCTGTATTTTGTAGAAACTTCGTGAATTCCTTTTTACAATATTAGCCTTGCATTTACAACATGAATAACTTGTGTGAGAGGACTGCGATATATAGGTAGTAATCCACATTTGTGGCCACTAGCATCTTGTAAGTTCCTCGTTCCATTAGCCTGAGATGATACTTATATAGAATCTGAAAACAGTAATTATTTTAATAACATAAATCAACTCAAACAAGTTATTTAGGTACTTTTGCATTTAATAAGTAAGTATTCACTGGCATTGTATTGTTTATTTATATTAGATACCTAGGTTATGCACAATATTTCGAATAACATATCTAATACAAATAAACAATTGGGTCAGCTAGTTGAAGACACCGAGGTTTAACCCACGGCACGTCCCAGGGAAACGAAACAACAGGGAAACGGAACAAAGAAATAGATAGGTACAGCAGGTATATATAGGAGTTAGAAAAATATAAATTAGTTACGAGACAAGTTAGTTACTTATATGAAAACGAATTGAGAGATTCAAATAGATACCCTTTTTCTTCTTTCCTTCAATTTATTAGTTAATGCACTAGTCATCTTCTATGTCGAGGTAGATAATTATGTTTTCTAAGTTTTCTGTATGTTTTACTTTGGTGTGCAAATAAAGAGTATTCTATTCTATGTTGAAATATTAGTAAATCTTCAAAAAGCCTTTAATTGAATTATGTAATTCACGAACTTGACGACGCTTAAGGAAATCATCAGATTTTTTGGCTCTTAGTAAATTTACGATGCACAACACACGTACAGCTACTTTAACACTATTCTAAACACAAAAACAATAAATATCCACGTATATTAATACAATTCAAAAACTTTTAATGCAGCGGTGGCAATTCGTTCACAAATTCGCCTACAAAAAGCTGCAAAATACAAGCTTTCTATTTTGACAAGTTATGTCGAGGCTATGGGCGAAGTCGAGGGCAAGACGATTGACAAATTTTGCTTAACGAATACGATTTTTACCTACGAACAATCAAATTATTCGACCGCAAATAGTTCCACCAAAACGCCGTTAATTCTCGTGGCGCTAGTGCTGCGTAAGCAAAGTTAGTGAATGCGAAAACGCAATTCGCCGGTGCCGCGGCGTCGAACTCGAGGTTATTTTGCTTAGCGCATAACACTACTGGTCTTTCTACTCACCGAACGCTGTTGCGTCCGTCACCATAAGGGCAGTAATCGTACAGTGGCTACTTGATTGGAACGGCAGACCGTAGTACTGCAACGGGCTAAAGGACCTACTACCTTCATTTTTTTTAGTTAATATATTATTATGTTCACTTAGGGTGTTGTTTAATTTAAAAAAAACACCCTAACGTAGCATACTAACTTACCATATAACTTTATTCTTCCCATGCTTCTGAGCGGTGTTCCATCATAATTAAATAAATTAAAACTTATTGATCTGTCAATTTTGCTGTCTAACCCCAGTTTTTTCAATATATCTATTGGTAATACATCACAATCACTTCCTGTATCTAACCTAAAATCAACTAATTTACTATTTATTTCAATACACTCATACTGAGACCTGTCCTTAATTCTATTTATACCTATACTTCCTAACACATAGTCATCTTTACTGTCCTCTTCTTTTGTTATAACTTTTACAGTTTGACACATTTTTGCATAGTGCCCAAACTTCCCACATTTTGCACATACTTGTCTGAAGGCAGGACACTTATATCCATGTTCATATCCGCATCTCGTACACTTTTTTTTTCATACCTTTTGTATTGTTCTTCTTTACTACTCTGTTTATGTGTATATTTTTTAGGTGTCTCCTCTTGACCACTATATTGGGATTTAATCTATTTACCATATTATCTTCAGTTACATTTTTCAGATTTATTGAAGCCATCTCCGATGCCTTACATAGGTTTAAACATTTCTGTAGTTCCAACTCACCTTCTTTCAGTAATCTTTCTTTCAAATTTACATTATGTATTCCTTTTATGATCTGATCCCTTATCAGACTGTCTTTAAGACTATCAAAACCACAGTCACTGGACAGCGTTTTCAGGGCGATAACAAACTCATCAAAACTTTCTCTTTCTCACTGTTCACGGGTGAAAAATAAGTGACGAGCCATAGTTTCATTTTTAATAGGGGTGCAATATTTCTCGAACGTAGCCAACACTTGTTCCAACGTCGGTTTTTCTTCTTTTGATATTTCAAAAGTATTATAAATTTCTTTCGCTTCTTCTCCAATAATGTGAAGTAACAAGGCAACTTTTTCTTTCTTACAGAGAAAGACTTTGCGACTGGCACCCGATGCCGTATAATAAAACATAAACTGCTGTTTAAATTTCTTAAAATTTTCACTTAGGTCGCCTGAAGCGAATAACAATGGCGGTGGTTGTTTGAGATTATCCATTTTTCCTTGATAATATAATAGTTACCCTCAATATTTTTGTAATAATAGGCTGCGCCATATAATGTTGTTTAATATTTTATGTACTGAAAGCTCACTTATTTAGAAAGACTTCTTTTATTGTTATAAACATGAATACAGTTAACATTCCTGCCCCCCTAGACAATGTAACATTCTACAATCGTTATCGCTAATAGAAAGTATAAAGATGTATGAGAATGACATATGTCATCGAAAAATCACGTGACAAATTATAGGGAATTGACACCATTAGCGAATGAAGAAATAGATTCGTTATGAAGCGATTGCATCTTGTCTAGGCCCTATGATATATGTTCCGTTCACAGACTACCACAGACTGTACACTTCTAGTGATGTGGTACTCACTAGAGATGTCCATTACTACTACTCCTTACACGGTTTTCAAAAATTTACATGATTTAAGTCATCCTGGCATTAGAACCACTAGAAAAATGATTAGTTCTAAATATTTTTGGAACGGCATGAATAGTGATATTACTAAATGGTCTAAAACTTGTTTAGATTGTCAACGGGCGAAAGTCAGTCGTCATACTTTTTCGCCTTTGCAAAGTTTTGAAACAGCTGATCGTTTTGAGCATATACACGTCGACATCATAGGTATTTTACCGACGTCACCTAAGGAATTTCGTTATTGCGTAACTATCGTCGACAGGGCAACACGATGGCCGGAAGCTATAACATCCACCGATATTTCAGCCGACACAGTGGCTTAAGTAGTTTTCATTAAATTAATTTGTAGGTATGGTTGTCCGATCAAACTGACTAGCGACCAAGGTCGCCAATTCGAAAGTAACCTATTTCACGAATTAATGAGGTTATTAGGAATTAATAGGATCCGCACAACACCCTATCACCCACAAAGTAACGGCGTAGTCTAACGATGGCACCGCTCATTGAAAGCAGCACTTTTGGCTCGTCTGCAATCCTACGACAGTACATGGGTCGATCAGTTACCAGTAGTTCTTTTCGGACTTAGAGCTGCAGCACGCAGCGATAGTGGCGTAAGCGCCGCGGAGATGACTTTCGGGCGCAACCTACGCTTACCAGGAGATTTTTTTGTTTCTTCTCAGGGTAATAACTCTGCATATAATCTTGTACAGAACATTCGTGATAGTATAAGTAAATTTAGGTCTTAAGCTATCTTTCTTTATATATCCCGACTTAGAAAAGTGTAACTATGTTATTATTAGTGACGACTCGGTACGTAAACCTTTGAAACCCCCGTACGACGGTCCATTCCGTGTGATCAAACGAGTGAGCATTACCCCAGCAAGAAAGATGCTCGTAGAGAAGATTGAGTTAAACGAATAATTAGAGCATAATCTGCTGTAAATGTGCGCGGAATAAAAAAATAGTGCATCCTTTCGTTTTGGAGAAAAATCCGAAAAACGATTCTTGCTGGGGTAACGTTGTTCCAGCAAGAAGATTCTAAACCAATGATCGGAGAGAAACATAAACTACAGGAAAGATAGCTTATATTTGTGCGTAATTGTGCACTGAAAATTAAATTTGTGCGTCTTAAGATTTCAGAGTTATTACAATTCCTGCTGGGGTAACGTTTTGCAGAATCGTGTTTCTCGGAAACGTATAATTGTGCACCTGTAGAATAAACGATTATCAGTAGCTCTTAATTTGTGCGTATTTGTGCATTAAATTAGATTTTCAAAACTATTTACCGTTTTAGCGTAATAATGGATTTATGAAAACCAAAAAAAAGGTCCTAGCGCTTAAACGAACAAAAATTCATACACACTGAAAACGGTATTAGGTCCTTTTTAATACTCTTAACATCCACGAAAAGTTTCAAAACATATTATATACGCATTATTGAACAATATCACTTTGAATCAACACCGATAATGTCTAGCTTTGACGTCAAAATACAAAAAACAATTCTTGGTTTATACCAAAAACTCTAGGGATGGTCCCTAGAGTTTTTGGTATAAACCAAGAATTAGAGCACTTAATGAAATACATATCCTGAAAATTTCAGCTTCAAATATCTCTTAATACTTAATACAAGCAAAAACTAACACCCCTGTTAGATTACTGGTTATCCGACCAAATTGGAATGAATCCAAAAAAGCGAGGATTTCATACATACTCGTGACCTTCTTAACTTTGCACACAAACAGCTTTGCCTGGGTACACTGAAGTATAAATAAAACTGTTAACGGAAGTTATTTTTATTCTAAATTTAAATTATAATCAAGAACCAAAGTTGGTGCCTTTCTTTTTATAAAGTATGTACTATGCGTTTCAACTAAGAATGTGTCGGCCATACTGCGGAACTTCACTCGTTTTTTACGATTTTTGTACCGGCAGCAGAGTAAGCACAAAATGAAATATTCGCCTCGGTTTTGATTATTTGATGTAATGTCTTATGTTGCTATCTATTTTTGTTAAAACATCATTTTTAGTAATTATATATTTGAAATGGCAAGATGGCGGCCACATTGTAAGTTGAAACGCATAGTATCTAGTTACTTATAGTTCATGTAGGTGAAGAGTTCAATACAATGTCAGTTATATTATTACGCAATTAAACTTTATTTTAAAACTAAATGTAGGTTGCCTGGAAGAGATTGCTTTTTAGCGATAAGGCCACCTTTGTACATTGATGTCTTCAACGTATTGTTCAATTTACATGTAACTTTTGGTGTACAATAAAGTGTATTTATTATTATTATTTTAGTTTTATTTTTATTTTCTCTAGTTTTCACACCCGGACTTTTTAAAGGCTTGCGTGGGGACGAATCCAAGACGTAGAGGTCTGTTGGGTGAAATTAATGATATGAAAGACACCTGTCAGAATAAACTGCTGGAAATAAGATATAAACCGCAGTTGACTCTGGCAGACTATTTTGGCTTATTATAAGTATGTGGAAAGATTTCTATATGTTTTTGAGTGGACATTTGGTTGACTGAACACTGGGCTGTTGTAAAAGGCCGGGGTCTCATGCCATCTACTCATAATCTTTTGACAAGAGGTGACTTGCCACCCACTAGATGGACTCTCCATACGGCCGTCATAAGACGGCGGAAGGCAACAACGGTGTGGGTGGCTCAACACCCCTGTTGAGAGGTATGCTGCGCTTTCTCCGGAGTTACTCGCGGCGTTATGACTTTTAGCACTTCCACCCCTGGAGCATATAGCTCTAACAACTCCTCTCTGGACGGCCAATTAAGGTAAGCCAGAGCTGAGTCCCGCGGGTCCCCTTCAGTTTTCACTCGGCCGACGAAGACACGCCAAGGTGGGGGCCCTGACCAACTCGCTGGAGCACTCGGGTCCTTGGTGTCGTTACGCACCAAGACTAGTAAGTAGACTATCTTTCCATATATTTACAATAGTTCCCTTGCCTGCCGAGGTAAACTGTTATTTTTTCTTCAATTATACTCCGTCCGCCGAGAGAATGCGTTCCTGACAGGTCATAATAAAATGGACGATGTAACTTTGAAGTGGCGGTGCATTTACAATTTAAAAAAAAAATGTTTATTTGCCCAGCTAACGAACCAATATCATTAGAAAATAAATTATTATGCCAACTTAAAATAAATGTTATTACTTTGCGCTAAATTTCATGTTAAAAAAATAAGAAAACTTTATTTTGTTATATGTAGGTTAAATCCATATTACGCTGTTACAAAGATACACCAACTGTGTATTTTTGAAGTGTTGCGCTAAAAATAACGGACATTTGTAAGGGTATTTTTCGTTATGCTATAAATATAATACGTTTTTCTAATATTATTTTAATACTACTAGAATGTACTAATAAGGATAGTAATACTAACGTGCAGACGAAACGAACACACAAAAAGGACGCGGACGTGGGAAGAAGCGTAATATAAGGACAGTGTAGTTATTTTTATATTTCTGGTATAAATGGCAACCCCAAATGGCTTGTTGGGCCGCCATATTGTGTCACTACAATAGTCGTCTATTGTCGTTTCGTGCGCATAGACTACCTTCTAAAGTGTTTCTCGATGTGTTTTTCTTGGGTCCCGGCTTTCGTTTAAATGACTGTTTCTGATTATTATACTGACATTGGCGTTAAATTAGACTTAGATTGTAATAGTGGTTCCAAAATGTGTCCCAAATATTTCCCGGCCTGCCAGAGCCTTCTGTAATATTTATGGATAATGCCCCTTAGCATTCATTGCAAATACATAAAGCACCTACTCAAGCCAATAATAAACTATTAAAAAAAAAAAACGACTTCAAAGTAAATTATCTAAAAAGCATAAAATAACGAAAATATATTGAAGTCGGTGTCTCGTGCTAGTCTTAGTTAACATGATGTACTAGCACCGACTTCAATATATTTTCATTTTTTTTATGCTTTTTAGATAATTTACTTTGAAGTCGGTTTTTTTTTAAAATAGTTTATTTAACACGTGTTAGTGACTTATTTTACCATGACAGGTACCAGAACTATCACGCAACTCGAACGGCTACTTACAGTAACTTACTGAAAACATAAAAAGTTTATATCTCTTAAACTACTGGACCGATTTTGATGAAACTTGTACTCTACCCTAAGTTGAAAAATACTTTTAACTATTGCAAAAAGAATTTTCGAAATCGGACTTGTAGTTTCTGAGAAATCCGCGGACAAACCTACATATATACATACACTTATAAAATTTGGTAAATTTGTTTAGAAGCCCACATAGACTAACATATATTAATATTACGCATTTTTATCAATATTGTAATATTGATAAAAAACATACGCGTCGAATAGAGAACCTTCTTTTTGAAGCCGGTTAAAAAAGAAGAATTGGTGGCTCGATTACAAACAAACGGCATCGATGCAAATATGGAAATGCTAAAAGCAGATCTAATAAAATTAGTAAAAGACCGGCAAAATTTTGTTACGAAATTGATGAATTGGCTCTGGAATACGGTCATCGCGTTCTCCGAATCCCTCCGTACCTATCATTGTCAATATAATGCGATTGAGCTAATCTAGGCTCAAATAAAAGGTTATGTAGCCCGCCACAACACTTCCCCGCCATTCGGCACAAAAAAATGCATGAGAGTTACAAAGGATAACTGGGCGAAGGTGGTTGAAAAAACGAAAACACTTATTTTCGATAACTTAGAGCGAGATCTCAAAATGACTAATATTATTGATAACAATATAATAATACGTGTAGGCAAAGATGACGACCACGACAGCACCTCAAGCTAATCAGAATCGGATTAAAGTTTGTTTGTCAGTCGCAAATATTTATCAAGATATTGTTAAATATGGATAATAAATATATCTGAATATAATCATTATCGCATTTTTATTTTCTTTATTACGTTAGTAACATTCACAAATTAGAATCCAGTTACAAAAGTATTGAGACTTATGTTACATTTTTCTTCTTAATGTTAATTACTTCCCATCACTAGTCATCACCAACTGACAGACGTCAGGAACGAATAATATCTTGGGACAATCGACGAACGATCTTCTGATCCCAAACTAGGCAGAGCCTGTACTATGGTAAACAGGCAGCTGATACTAATACTTATAAGTATACTTTTTTTGTAAATACATACTGATATACATATGACGCTCAGACACTTGGTGGGAATCGAACCCACGCCCCTCGGTTGACTGCCAGGGTCTTTAACCACTACACCAACGGGCCCGTCAATTGTGAAGTGGAAAACCAGAAATTAAATTAAAACTGCATTACAAATTCAATTTGAGCAATGGAAAACGAAGAATTGCTACAAAACTCTGACCTTCTACCTGGATGGACGATCTAGTTACCTTTTTCCTTGTCATTAGATTCTTCAGTGGGCGGGAGTTAAATAGTGTTCTAAGTTCCTTAGTTTAGCCCATAAAAAAAGATATATGTTTTTTTTCACCCACCAATTTTGTTCATGAAACTAGTTTATCCCATTGTAAATTTGGCAACACTGATCCCCGTTTAAAAAGTATGTAGGTTGCGCTCGCTTAGCTCGAGTGCTGCGCTAAGAAAAAAAAATACGAGAAAATACAATATAAACTGAAAGGCCAAAGGGATAGTAGTCGGAGCAGTCCCCCTAAGCAGCACGCGCGCACGGGTTGACTCGAGAAGCAGCCGTCACTCCCCTCAACCGTATTCGAGGGAAGGGGGTGACCCGCCACACGAAGCCGCCACAAGCAGAGACATTTCGATAGCGAGCATGACATATTTTTTTGAGATGAAACTGGGAAAGACAATCCTTATGTCTTTCCCAGTTTCATCACTAACAAGTATAAATTTAAAAAAACCCCGACATACATAACATTATATCAACTGATCATTATATCAAATTAAATTATAGATTCAGTTGTTATATCTTGTAAATATTAGAGATTTTGTAATTATATCAAATATTACTTACCCCAATTTTATGGTCTTTACCAGATAAATTCCTCCAAATTAATCATGGTTCTCCAGGAAGTTCTTAACCGGTGGTGATAAAATTTATATAGATTCATTATATACAGGTTCCTTCTTTCGAATAAAAAAAGATTCATTGAATTTGGTCAATATATGCCAGTGTTATGACCAGTTTTGTCCTTAAAAAGCCATAAAAACATCAACCTTTATGCATTCCTACAGTTTTTTTACAGTCGCCATTCACATTTTTTCAGGAACGACTTATTCGTAAGTAATATTTTTTATGAGACCCAATTAATGGAGCGGCCTATCCGTACAATTCGAATCCGAATTGAGAACCTCCTCCTTTTTTGAAGTCGGTTAAAAAGGAGGAAGTTCTCAATTTAATTGAATTGTATATACAAACGCTCGAAAATAAGATAGAACGATTAGAACAACATCAAAAAGTGGCATCTATTGAAATTAGGAATATACCCACTAAAAAGGGAGAAGATAAGGAAGAATTGTTAAAGATAGTTAGTAATGTAGGAAATAAAGTTGGAGTAGCAGTTGCAACTACCGATATACGAAACATATATCGCGTCAACACGAAGAATGTAGAAAATAAAAGTATTATGGTTGAGTTCACTACTGTCATGATGAAAGAGAAAATGATAGCAACCGTCAGAACATACAATAAAAGCAATAAGGACAGATTGAACACAAAGCAAATAAATATAGAAGGCGCCCCTAAAGCTATTTACATATCGGAAAGTCTCACTAGCACAGCGAAAAGACTATTTTTTTTGGCGCGTGACTTTGCTAAGTCATATAATTATAATTTTTGTTGGACTGCCCACGGAAAAGTTTTCCTGCGCGAACGTGAAGGAGCAACCCTCCAGCGCATAGACAATGAAGATCAGCTAAATAAATTAAGATCAACAAAATGACTAAATTTCAGAGTTGTCATCACTTTACATTTATGTAGCTGCAACTGTATTTCTTTTGCCGCGTTACTGTATTTAGAACTTTTAATGGCTTTTTCACATTTTAAATTACTTTTATTTTTAAATTTATCGCTGCATGCCTTATTTATTAGTCATTTAAGTAATTATAAAAAAAAATATTCTACATATTACACATTTCACATACTACACACACTGATACACAAATACTACATAAATAACACCCACTTATGCCCGTGCAAAAACCAATCTATAATTTTTTGCTTATATGCTAATATTGCTACCGATTATATAAAATATTTTAATTTAAACGATATTAATTTATTAATACTTCGGAATACCCAATATGGAAAATTATGGAGATCATTAGACAGTTCTTTAATATTACTTCAAAACAATATCTATGGCTAATTTTACAAACTATATAATTACAGAATTGGATTCACAACAACATATAGATGCACCAGAACAGGTGGAATGCTTATCAATAGGTGATTCTAGACTTGTATCCCAATTATTAAATCATGACGGTAATAATAATAGGTCTTTCACAATACTTAGTTTGAATATCAGAAGTATCAATCGTAATTTTGACCTGTTCTTAGCATTCATTTCTAATCTAAATATTTCTTTGGATGTTGTTGTATTGACGGAATGTTGGACGAATATAAATAACCCCCCTCCGGATATGAACAATTACAACAAATATTGGACGAAAGTTAGCTTGAATCAGAACGATGGTGTGGTTGTATATGTCCGGAAGAATATTAACGTTAGTGTTGATGAGCCAGAATTCTCAGAAGGGAATTGCTTGATTGTTACTATTAAACCCGATTACACAATAGTATGTTCCTACCGCCCCCCTAGTTTTGTTAATATGAGCACTTACCTGTTATCGGTTGACAAAGTATTAAGTAATGCACGCACAAAAAATGTTATTTTCACAGGGGATATAAATATAAATATATTATCTGAGAACTTATCACCTTCAGCGCAAGACTATCTAAACTTAATGGCTATCTATGGCCTAAAGCAAGGCATTACAAGACCCACTCGAAATAATAATTGCATTGATCACTTTATGATTAAATG
Organism: Furcula furcula; assembly: GCA_911728495.1. NCBI lineage: Eukaryota > Metazoa > Arthropoda > Insecta > Lepidoptera > Notodontidae > Furcula > Furcula furcula. Next base: position 54,638,038 of record OU452242.1, read on the forward strand.
TAAGTTAATTTGGAAAACTGCTGTATTTGAGCAACAGTTAACAGATCATTCACCTATTCTCTTATATATTAATAATACTCCTATTAAAAGAAAAATAATTTGTAATTCTAAAATAGTTATTAATTATGAAGTAATCAAAGCAGAGTTTGACAAATTATCCTGGGACAGTCTTTACTGTACTAGTAGTGCCAATATTGCGGCAGAAATAATAACGATGAAATTGCTAAATGTTATCGTGGCCAATACCCAGACTATAAATATCCCCAAACGATATAAGGCTTTGAAACCTTGGATAACAAAAGGGGTAATTAAATGTATAAGAAAACGCGATCGTTTACATATAAAAACTAAGAAATCTCCAAATGATATACAACAAAAGGAAAAATATTTGAAGTATAGAAATATGTGTAATTATATTATTAAAAATCTAAAGAAGCAATATTATCAACAAAAACTGAATGAAAATCACGGCAATATAAAAGAAACATGGAAAATTATAAAAGAAGTTTGTGAAATAAAAAAAAATAAAGAATCCTCTGAGGAACTACTTGCAGTCGATGTTTCTGCCACTAACTCTCTCAACGCAGTAAATGACTTTTTCACTACTGTTGGGGGTGCACTTGCCGATAAAATCCTTAACAAAATAAAAACCAGTGAATCCAGTCTAGCACGCCTAGCTAAAAGAGATGATGCACCTTTAAGATCGTTATCATTTATACCAACAGATCCACATGAAGTGAAAAATATTGTTTTAGGATTAAAATCGCATACAGCACCTGGGTGGGATAAAATTACGTCAGATATATTAAAACAAAATATTGGTTCACTTGCCGTACCTATTACCTATTTATGCAATCTTAGTCTAGAAACTGGCATTTTCCCGTCCGTCTTTAAAAAAGCTGTGGTTTGTCCGATATTTAAGTCTGGAGAGAAGCATGTTTTGACTAACTACCGTCCTGTTTCTCTTTTAACAACTTTATCAAAAATTATAGAAAAAATTGTTAATAAAAGAGTAATTAACTACTTGGAAAAAAATAAACTGCTTAGTAATTGTCAATTTGGTTTTAGGGAAGGTAAATCCACAGAGGATGCAGTTTTGAAACTTGTCACAACTCTTGTATCTTATTTAGACAAAGGAGATAAATGTATGGGCGTCTTCTTAGATCTCCAAAAAGCATTTGACACAGTTTCTATTCCAATTTTATTAACACGGCTTGAGAATATGGGAATAAGAGGTGTGGTTCTGGAATGGTTTACAGACTATCTATCGGGCAGATCACAGCGTATAAGAGTAGCGGGATATGAAAGTGAGGACTCTTTCTGCAAATATGGTGTTCCGCAAGGCAGCACACTTGGCCCCACGCTGCTGCTGTCTTGTGTGCTATCTAGGTGGCGCCACTTTAATCTTAGATTTCTTCCACTATGTAACATAAAGATGGTCTCTGTAGCTGGCAAAAAAACTATCGGACGTCGTTCAAACGATTTTCATTGAAAACTGGTATAGCGTTCGTGTCCGCGATAGTACATAATATGACGTTACAATAAAAAAGACTATTACTGAATTCGTGCGTTCAAACAAACAGTGCTACGGATTCCTTTGGCAGCCACGTATATTGAATAACAACACAGGTCCGTTGATTTTGTAGTTTGCTACCCTGGCCGTTGACCTTAAGGTCTTGGGGTCGATTCCCACACAGGACAAACATTCATGTGCATGAACATAATCTGTTTGTCTTGGGTCTGGGTCGTTTTTACCTGTACTTAATTATGTAAAAAGTTAAGTATCTTATCATAGTTTCAGTTAGATGGCCATTATGGAGTCGATCACGGAACTCATCAACATCATCATCAGCAGCCGAAACGTCCACTGTTCAACAAAGGCCCTCTCTCCCCTAAAGGGGAGGGATTGCCATAATCCCCACGCCTGGCAGGCGGCTGGGGATCGCAATATAGGTGGTAGGTAATCCAATAAAAAGACGCTGCTGCTCGTCTTCTTGTTTTTCCTTAGTCGCCTTTTACGGACACCCAACGGGAGGAGATGGATGGGTGCTATTATTCTTATCACGGAATTAATTGTCGCAATAATAATAATTTATGATTTTTAGGTTTACACGACTTGGGTCACCGTTGGGTATCTGGTCTTGAGTAAGGTTGGATGCTAGCAAGCTTCCAAGATTCGGGTACTTGTGCCGCTCTTAAAGAGAATATACGCATTAGAATAGGAAACATTACAGTTACACGCTTCTTTAATAATACCGCTAGCATCTCATCAGGGCCACTGGCACTCTCTTTATCACACTCGAACATCTCAATCAATCATCAATTTGGTTTCAGTTCATTTTTCCAGGGATCAAAAAGCTTCTAACTAAACTATCAGATGGATGTTTATTGGTTAGAGAATTTGGAACTAATTCAGGAAATATGTTAAAAAGGTCCCTTTTTAAGAAAAAAATCTACTTATTAAGAAAAAAAAATCTATATTTCGAAGGCTCTGTTAAACGCCTTTGTTTTGACGTGCAGAATAGAAACCTTAGAACTTTGTGGATAGTTTCATTTCAAGTACGCTTACAGTAGTCACGGCGGATCTTTGTGTGTCTGAAATTGGCTGCAAGACGCTGCGCAGTAGCTATTTTTATGTTTATGTATTCAGAACTCACAACTGTACTTGCGCAATGGTTCGCCAACCCTAACTTCAGACACACAAAAACCCGCTGTGACTACTGTAAGTTATAAGTAGTACGAATGTATATGGATTCCGAATGGCAGGTACAATGTATTCAGCTGGGTCGAAGTGCGTTCCGGTTGTAATCGGAACTAACTAATAACCACCAACAATAGAATACAAGTATGTATAAGTCTCACTAGTCAGGCATTGGCCATTCTATAATAGACGGACTGAACCTTTTATATGAAGTTTGGAATATGAAATGCAATAATCCATATCCTGACGCAACACGTCAACTACGTTACCACTGTCGGTTGTTGGGATATCAGATTGTAATTAGGTGGCACGCCAAGGTATAAATCAAGATATAAAACAGTGGGTTACCGTTCTTAAACTGCATGAGTCTTGTTCTTTCCGTGCCACTATGAAATGACAAAAAGCTTTGCTTTGATTGCATTTAAATAATTCATCAGTCATTTATTTTACGTATACATAATCAACAAAACATTCAAAAGTTATATTATTTAGTATATTTGCAATAGATATAATTTTATTGAAGTTTCATACTATAACGGAATAGGCAAAATTAACAAAACTCCATTCGACACCTCTACATATTTTTAGTCTATGATTTTTCAAATGTAATATTCATATTTGCTGGTAGCGCCCTCTACGATGACAACTCTCGGCCGGAGCGGCCAGATTCTCAAGGTCATTGGCGCATGTTACCCCCTTAAGATAACCGCGATTGCTGATAAATATTATGAACGTAACTGTACAGACAACAGCTTCACATAATACTGTCATTTAAAGAAGGTCACGAGTATGTATGAAATCCTCGCTTTTTTGGGTTCATTCCAATTTGGTCAGATAACCAGTAATCTAACAGGGATTTTAGTTTTTGGGAGATATTTTGAAGCTGAAATTTTCAGGATATGTATTTCATTAAGTGCTCTAATTCTTGGTTTATACCAAAAACTCTAGGGATGGTCTTGTTTTTTGTATTTTGACGTCAAAGCTAGACATTATCGGTGTTGATTCAAAGTGATATTGTTCAATAATGCGTATATAATATGTTTTGAAACTTTTCGTGGATGTTAAGAGTATTAAAAAGGACCTAATACCGTTTTCAGTGTGTATGAATTTTTGTTAGTTTAAGCGCTAGGACCTTTTTTTTGGTTTTCATAAATCCATTATTATGCTAAAACGGTAAATATTTTTGAAAATCTAATTAATGCACAAATACGCACAAATTAAGAGCTACTGATAATCGTTTATTCTACAGGTGCACAATTATTGGTTTCCGAGAAACACCATTCTGCAAAACGTTACCCCAGCAGGAATTGTAATAACTCTGAAATCTTAAGACGCACAAATTTAATTTTCAGCGCACAATTACGCACAAATATAAGCTATCTTTCCTGTAGTTTATGTTTCTCTCCGATCATTGGTTTAGAATCTTCTTGCTGGAACAACGTTACCCCAGCAAGAATCGTTTTTCGGATTTTTCTCCAAAACGAAAGGATGCACTAATTTTTTATTCCGCGCACATATTTACAGCAGATTATGCTCTAATTATTCGTTTAACTCAATCTTCTCTACGAGCATCTTTCTTGCTGGGGTAATGCTCACATCAAACGAGGTTCAAAAGTTTACGTAGTACAGTTACCAAATAGGCAAGTATCTGTATCCATTGGCCGACTGAAGCCTGCCAACGTATTATCGGACAACGATGTTGGCCTGGCGCCTGCTGACGCTGCTCGCGAGGCGTCTGCAGACGGTCCACCGCCAACGTTGTTGTCGCAATCGCAAAACGATAAGTCAATGTGGCCGTATTGTAAAGCCCCCTCTGCGTTTTAAAATATAGGGCAAATTAATTAGATGAATATAAGTAGGTTAGTATGAGTATGACAATAATGAAACCGACAATATAAGCTCAGCTACTGCTACTGATACAGAAACTGAATGCAGTAATTCTAAAACACGTTCACGTAAAAGGCCTCATGGTGATGACCTCTCCACATTTATGATGGAAATGAAGAAAATGATGTCTGATTTTAATATTCTGCACAATAATAAATTTGACACGCTCCAAGGTACTGTCAATGAAATAAAAAAACAAAATAAGGAAATAATCGATTCTGTGGACTATTTATCGAAAAAATACGATGAAATCGAAAAGAAGTTGAATTTAGTCGAAAAGGAAAGGAAAAATCAGTTGGTTTATATACAAACGCTCGAAAATAAGATAGAACGATTAGAACAACATCAAAAAGTGGCATCTATTGAAATTAGGAATATACCCACTTAAAAGGGAGAAGATAAGGAAGAATTGTTAAAGATAGTTAGTAATGTAGGAAAGAAAGTTGGAGTAGCAGTTGCAACTACCGATATACGAAACATATATCGCGTCAACACGAAGAATGTAGAAAATAAAAGTATTATGGTTGAGTTCACTACTGTCATGATGAAAGAGAAAATGATAGCAACCGTCAGAACATACAATAAAAGCAATAAGGACAGATTGAACACAAAGCAAATAAATATAGAAGGCGCCCCTAAAGCTATTTACATATAGCACACTTGGCCCCACGCTGTTTTTGATTTATGTGAATGATTTATGTAAAATAGCGGATTTGTGCAATCTAGACTTACTTATGTTTGCAGATGACACTGTTTTGATCTTCCACGGAAAGACCTGGGATAACGTATTTCAACTTGCAGAAAATAGTCTTGCAATTGTCACAGTTTGGTTAGAGAACAGTCTCTTATCCCTTAACACCGACAAGACAAAGTATTTGTGTTTTAGTAAGACAGTCGTCGGAAAACCTACAAACCATCGTCACCTTAAATTGCACACATTCCCATGTAATCAAAGAGAAGAACGCTCCCACTGCACCTGTGTAGAACTAGTACGAACGGATTCAATAAAATATTTAGGAGTGACAGTTGATGACCAGTTAAACTGGAAAAAGCATATACTACTAACGGTTGCCAGAATTAGGAAAATGATTTTCGTGTTTAAAAACCTACGCACAGTAGCTAATATAAAGCTTCTAATACAGACTTATCAAGCTCTTTGTGAATGCATTGTTAGGTACTGCATTTGTGCCTGGGGAGGCGCAAGCAAAACTATCATTATAAATGCAGAAAGAGCCCAGCGCGCAGTATTGAAAGTACTTTTGTGTTTACCTTTCAGACATCCTACAGCCACCCTTTATGAAAAAGTAGGTGTATTATCTATTAGGAAAATGTTTGTGTATGAAGTGCTTAGAAGATACCATAAAAAAGTTATTCCAACCCTACCTGTATTGCAAAAACGAGTTGACAGCTGCCCGGTTCCACGAGTCAAATCCTCTCTTGGGCAGAAACACTTTAATTTTCTAGCGCCACTTATATATAATAAATGTAACAAAATATTAAAATTAAAAAAATATACAAATAATGAAGTAAAGAAATTAATATTTACCTGGTTAAAATCTTTGGACTACAGTGCTGTTGAAAGGCTTATAGTCGTTGATTGCACGTAAAAAACGCATTAAGTATACACACCCAAATCACACACACCCACACTTACACACACACATACAAAGAATTTTAGGTTTTTTTTATATCAATATAAATAACGGAGTTTTTTTCTATTGTATTCCTTAGTTGATTAGGTAGATTATGTACCGGTCTGTATAAACAAGACAAACTGTTTGGATGTAATAATAATAGTGTTCAAAAACATAGGGATGACACTGGCTTCTGTAACACAGTTTTTACTAGCGCAGAAGTCAGGGAATTCTCATCATGGTGTACAACATTTATGAAATAAAGGAGTTATTGTATTGTATTGTATTGTATGATTTTTAAGTAAGCAAAATAATAAGATAAAATGCCCAAACTCTGAGCGTTATTCCGCATACTTATTCTCACTACACAGTACCTAATAAGTTTATATTTTTTTTACGAATCTTAGTCCAGTTTAATTACAATAATCAACATGGGTAATTACAATTCGAAAGACGAAGTGATCGTGACTGGCCAGTCAAACAGTCAAGTAGAGGAACATTACAACCGGTTAAGCATTTGGCTTCTTGTCATAGATAGTCATCTTACTGGTTGCAATCATCTGGTATTTCTTGGTGAAAACTACGTGTAGAGGACTGAATGGATGGGTGCGCAGAGAAGCATCTTTTATGCTAAATGTACCAAGAGCACCACCTTTGGCAAACTTTACTCACGTGTCTGGAATAACACAAAGCTCACAATAAGAACGAAGATACTTGTTTATCAGACTTGCGTGCTTAGTATCCTTTTATATTCCTCGGAGACCTGGAGGACATACTGTAAAGAAGAACGCAAACTTAATGCGTTTCATATGAGATGCTTACGGAAAATCCTCGGAGTTACTTGGAGAGACAAAATGAGCAATGAAAGAGTATTACAGTTAACACAAACATCTAGCGTAACAGCCATGCTTAAACATAAGAGACTTCAATGGCTTGGTCACGTACAACGAATGGATAGACAGAGATTGCCTCGTCAGATTATGTTGAGTCAGATTGCCCACGCCAAGAGACCTGTTGGCCGACCTCGCCTTCGCTATAAGGATTCTTGTAAGCGTGACATGCGTGACTTTGGAATAGACCCGGACAATTGGGAGGCATGCGTATCATCAAGATCAGAATGGCGGAGACTAATCAAGTGTGGAATTTCTAAGCACGATGCGGCTTGGCTGGAGATGATTAAACAAAAGAAAGTTCGGAAATCTACTGCGCCACCTCCAACTTCTGTCTTTGTGTGTGATAAGTGTGGAAAGATTTGTCGTGCAGCAATTGGTTTGTTTAGTCATAAACGCAGATGTCTCCAGACAACGTAGATAGGCGCTGCAACAAACATCTGTAAAGATGCTGTGGCCAATGATGATGACCAAGAGCACAGTTCTCTCAGCAGCAAACCAATAGCAGTGTTCAAAACGTGAATACTGCTAGTGAATCGAACACTTCTTATGTGTAATTGGGGTTGGACAGTTAAAATAGTTTATTTTAAGAACGTACGATTATGATGTATGCGTAAAATTTTAATTTTAGTATAATTAATGGACCAGCGCGGCTACGTGCGCGCTATTTTTATATTTTTAGATTTTATTTTTATTATTTTTTAAATTGTACTAAGGAGCAATTAACTTTAATAAACATGTCGTACCATGAACAATGATGCAATGTAATTAGGTACTTTTGTTTACAGCAACAACTGTTCGCGTTGTTTTTGCATAGTTGCAGGCTACATGCAACTCTTTGTTTATATTAATATTAATTCAATCGTTAGTAATGTTGAGAGTAATATTTTATGAAATTTGGTTTGTATAATTTTTATTAACCCTTTCTTTTTCAAAGGGGGGAATATTGTAGGTGCAAAGTACATATTTAATGTTTTGCAACGCACATAAAACGTGCGAACCTCGTTGCGTTTTACTTAAAAAAGGACACACTCTTGTAACAACAGACCCTAACCCTTAACGACAGACATGTAATAAAGATAATTACTTTTATGAACACGCAGTTTATTATGGGGTCACCACCCTTTGTCCTTCTTTATTAGAGACTCTTTTCTAAACGCTAAAATTTATCGTAGGTCACTCAGGCATATAAGTTATCTTAAAATACTAATAAATAGCCAACTACGCATATGATTTAAAGAACATTCTACAACTTACTCAAAATATTGTAGATGTATTATTAAATATTAACTTATTTAACTTTATTCTAATCGGGAATTAACGCGATTTACCTTATATTTTGGCTTGACGTTTCGGCCGAGTTGCACCAGCCGTGGTCACAAGCAGACTGGTTCAGCGAGCGAGACGGCTCCGTGCGGGAGGCAGAACTATCTTCGTCTACCCCCGTTCTTTCACTTGTAACGTTAAGCCCACTACACACTACACTCACAGTATCTGTATATTTAACCGCCGGCAAATAGCGAGGTTGGTTTCGTGAAGCGATCGAAATTAAGAAATATAAAAATTTCAACCGGGAAGATGGCTTTAGACTATCAGCTGCTTGGGCACTGGTTCCCAAGCAGCTGATAGTCTAAAGCCATCTTCAGTGATCAAAATAACAAAACCTCGCTATTTGCCGGCGGTTAAATATACAGATACTGTGAGTGTAGTGTGTAGTGGGCTTAACGTTACAAGTGAAAGAACGGGGGTAGAGGAAGATAGTTCTGCCTCGCGCACGGAGCCGTCTCGCTGAACCCATAGATAAGAATAGTATATACTGAAATAGATTGGAAACTCGCCCGTGGCTCGAGGACGCTAAAGTGCTGCCCGCGCTGCTCATTCATGAACTACGGTTCTGCTACTACATACCTATAGCTAGCTACATACCTAGTAGCTATTGGTACGTATAGTATAGCCCCTAAGTATATAAAACCCTTCAAACCCAAAATAGGTTATTTAGTTATAAAATAAAAAAACATAACATGTAAAATATAGTATTTAATATCATAAATGGTACAAGTCACAAAATATAAGTTAAATCTAAGCTAGAAATAAAGTTTCCATGTAGTCACGAACGGAAGTTAACATATCACAACAAACGTAATATTGTATTAAAAAGGAAACTACAGCAGCTTGCATATTCACAGTAAACCGAAATTTTCATAAAAACAAACTTAACCTCGGAGGAATATTACTACTGCACCGTGTTGCCAGCAACTGAATTAAAATAACGGCCGAACTAGCGAAATATGTACTGGTTTTGTGGTAGAAAATGAAGATATTAAGATATGAAGATATAAAGGTTTATTACCTAACTGCGTCAGAATGAGGGTTATGTTTTTCATGTATATTTATGTATAAGCTATTGCGTGGATATAAGCTAGTCGTAAATTACCACTTACTATCAATAAATGAAACTTATAATATACAATAATTTATGCAGGAACTCCGAAGTAAACTAATCAAAACATCTTACTTCATTGAATATAGATTTTTTTTACACTACCATGTGACTGGTTGAATTTGGGACATATATTAATACAGAGCGCTCAGTATTCATTTTTCGTCCTAAATATGTACTCTCGCAGTCACGAACGGTGTACCACCTTTAAGATGACAATCGCTTGCACGTGCCGCCCGAAATACGTGCGGGCGAGGTAAGCGCACGTAATGTTCAAACGATTTTGATTGAAAACTGACCCAATTATTAATCAAAACTGTTCTGTGGTTTTTGGCTAATAAAGACACAGAGGCCTACGGAAGACCGATACTAAAAAGGACACAGGTTTGTTGAAACTAAAAACACAGATACTGCATCACGTAACTAACAGTCATTTTTAGTTCTTCTAAAATAGTTGATTGTTTTAACATAATTAATAATAACTTTTCATTGTCTTTTTGTAACTACAGTAAATACTTAATAGTTATGATAGATATTGATATTAGAATAAAAACCTGGCTTTACCCAATATGATTTTTAATATCCTGAGGAAACCTACGTTAATACGGATTTATTTTTTTACATTGGTAACTTCGAAATACATTTCTGTGTAAAATTCGGATATTGTTATTCAACACCATCTAGTGTTAGATAGCTTAAAACTATTTACAACAGGCTTATTTAGCTGAATGTGTTACTAGATTGCAATGTATACAGCGACCCACTGACTTTGTTCTAAGTTTCCATAGCATGGCTGAACCAGTCTGCTTGTGACTTGTGACCACGGCTGGTGCAACTCGGCCGAAACGTCAAACCAAAATATAAGGTAAATCGCGTTAATTCCCGATTAGAATAAAGTTTGATAATGGAACGCGAAAGTCTAAAAGTATATATTAACTTATTTGTTTGTTAATTATAGTAGTACATAAATTTCGATTCGCTGATATTTGTTTATCAATGTAACATATATTCTTATGTTTTCGAGTAATTAGTGTTTAATAAATAGCTCTAAATTGTACTTATATGAATTATTTGCATTTTCTGAGAAGTTTTACTTTTGTAAATTTTTTTGACCATTGGAAAATAGAGATTTAAACGAGCAGAAAGCACACAAACTTTTTGAAAAAAGCTGATATTTTGACGGGTGAATTTTCGATTGAATATTAGTAGTGTATTTGGGACATAATAAAAGCTTTTAAAAAGATAAGCTTTCAACAAAAGTGAAAAAAAAATTGTAAATGAAATAAAAAAACCAAAACCTTGGTTGTTTAATTTTTCACATAAATTTTGAGGTTATGTGAAAAAAGTGTAAATACAAAAGTTGTAGATCTTTTATTACCTACAACTTTGACATTTGACGTTTTTCCATAGGACTTGTAGTTTTGCCGGAAATCGGGATAAACCATTATTTACCCTTAAACCATTTTGATAATGATTTAACGGTGAATATTACATAATTATCATAACGGAGATTAAATTTAAAATGTCGATATGATGTTATAACCAAAACTATAAGCGATATCGAGCTTTTAGTTATGGTCTTGCTACATCTCTTGCCGGTCGGGATGATTTGTTGTGAACCATGTAGCCTCTCCTTAAAGAAACTTAATTACGTATTTTAACTTTATTGCGTATTTCATGTGTTAGTGTTCATGCTACAGGCTTTCAAAAAATATTTACATGAAATTTGATTGGCTTTAGTCGTGATTGCATCTCCAAATTAATGATGGTTCAAGCTGACTAATTAGTATTGGAATTAAATAATGCATCATTCCCTCACCAAAATAATGTTGAGCTGCGATGATAACAAAGTTACTTCTTTTGCCTGAAGTCACATTTTTATTATGCTAAAAACAAAATCTAGTTTACTTCCAACTTAATTTAACCATCAGTATGAATCCGAATGTGATTTTGTAGTAAAGTTGGTTTAGATGCATTTTTATTATGAACCCGGGTGTGACGTTGTAAGTTACTTTTCTCAATGAAACTTTTATTACACACATTGCAAGTGAAGGGTTTGTGTCCAGTATGAATTCGGATGTGACGTTTTAAATTACTTTTCTCAATGAAACTTTTATTACATACATTGCAAGTGAAGGGTTTATGTCCAGTATGAATTCGGATGTGACGATTTAAAAAACTTTTTGTGCGGAAACTTTTATTACACACATTGCAAGTAAAAGGTTTGTCCCCAGTATGAATACGGATGTGGCCTTTTAAATCATGTTTCTGGGTAAAACTCTTATTACACAAATTGCAAGTGAAGGGTTTGTGTCCAGTATGAATTCGGATGTGATGCCCTAAACCAGTTTTACAGCGGAAACTTTTATTACAAACATTGCAAGTGAAAGGTTTCTCGCCAGTATGAATACGGATGTGACGTTGTAAGTTACTTTTCTCAATGAAACTTTTATTACATACATTGCAAGTGAAGGGTTTGTGTCCAGTATGAATTCGGATGTGACATTCTAACTTACTTTTCTCAATGAAACTTTTATTACACACATTGCAAGTGAAGGGTTTATGTCCAGTATGAATTCGGATGTGACGATCTAAAAAACTTTTTGTGCGGAAACTTTTATTACACACATTGCAAGTGAAAGGTATGTTGCCAGTATGAATACGGGTGTGACACTCTAACTTACTTTTCGCAATGAAACTTTTATTACACACATTGCAAGTGAAGGGTTTATGTCCACTATGAATTCGGATGTGATAAACTAAATGATTTTTACATCTAAAACTTTTATTACACTCATTGCAAGTAAAAGGTTTGTCACCAGTATGAATACGGATGTGGCCTTTTAAATCATGTTTCTGGGTAAAACTCTTATTACACACATTGCAAGTGAAGGGTTTGTGTCCAGTATGAATTCGGATGTGACGTCCTAAAACCGTTTTACAGCGGAAACTTTTATTACACACATTGCAAGAGAAAGGTTTGTCCCCAGTATGAATACGGACGTGTGTTTGTAAATGGTCTTTTCTATTAAAAAAATTATTACACACATTGCAAGTGAAAATTTTGTAGCAGTTGGTTAAATTATTGCAAACATTATCGGCAATCTTAATACTTTTATTAAAATCACTTCGTCGAGACTTATTGAGATTTTCAAAATTTGGTTCGTATTGTCCTTCACTATCGACTAAATATCGTTTCAATTTCAGATTAGAAATAGTTGTTTTATTGTCAGACGGACTGTTATCTTGAGGTTCACAGTTATTACCTACACTGGGAGTAATATTTATCTCTTTAAATAATTTAGATACGCTCGCGTCCACCATCGCGATACCTGATTCTATTTGCATATTTTTTGTATATTTTACACAATTTACAACTTCACTTGATATATTTTGTGACTCTAGCTCAGGTTGATTTGCAACAGCTGTTTCTGAAAAGAAGAAATACACAATAAATAATATCTTTACTGTCATATTATAGTTAAATTTATAAACAGTGGGATGACTTCAGAGGGAAAGGTAGCCTAACTTTTTAGTATACAGATAAGGAAGATTAGATTCAAGCGTTTTTAAAAGTTAAGATTGATTGCTATATCCTGATGATTTTTATTTTGGTAGAATCCTATGCCCTGGTAACTAAAAGCGCATAGCACATACAAAAAATATAATCATTGAATTAGGTGACAAAGGTGATGTAATTAAAATAATAATGGTACTCGTTAAGGTAATCTCGCTCTCATGTCATCGCAAACTACCGATCGCTAAATAATAACGAAAAACATCGGTTGTCATAACGATTTTTACGATAAATGCAAGACTCCTGCAGAGATACCGAACAACCTCGAACATTATCTTTAGTTTACGTCATCGTTACGCTACGCGGTGTTTTTGTATAAAATCTTCTAGAATTATGGGGAAAATTAATAGACATGATATATAAAACATAATTTTTTTTCTTTGATAGACTCCTTACTATATGTGATATGTCACCATAAAGGTTTGGTAAATCTTTCAATCAAAAAGTGGAAATCACATTGTTGCAAAGGAGCTTCTTCAGCTACTATCATAATAAGCTTATTCAAAAACACTCATTTTAATTTAAACTATTACCGTTTTTAATATTAAATATCAAAGGACATAAAAGTTTACCCACTTGCAACCCTATCAAATTTATTTCAAACTTACGTCAAGAACAAAGATATATTTATCTTATACCCTATCCGGAATAGCTTATTTTAAATCAAATATTAGATCATTTTAATAATAAAAACATTTCAAACTTAAAGTCAAGAACAAAGATATATCATCTTGTACCCTATACGGAATACTGAAAAATAAAATGTAAACAAATCGTAAAGAGGGTTTTTGGGGGGACGCTTTTGCAGTAATTATGGGACGACGCAGGACGTATAACGAACATGTCCACAGAAAAAAAATTGTTTCCTACATACACACATCAAAAGTGTCTAGGGATCAAGCATTTTTGGGCAAAAAAATGGGCAGAAGAACAATGGCGTTTCGTGTGCTTTTCTGATGAGTCTCGTTTTGGTATGAGACCGGATACAAGACGTATACGACACTGGAGAACCCCTGGACGCCAACAGCGATTAAAATCCTGCCAGGAAGTCCATCCTTATAGTGGTGGAACCATCATGGTATGGGCGGGTATTTGGATCGGCGGAAGAACTGAGTTGATTTGGATCAGAGGCAACCTCAACGCTCAAATTTATGCTGAGACGATTGTATCAGACGTCATCGTTCCTCTACAAGTGCAAATCGGTCCCTTATTTCAGTTAATGCATGATAATGCACGACCGCACACCGCAAGAGTTGTAAGACAGACTCTTGCCGCAGCTAACATCAATGTCCTGCCCTGGCCTGCTCAGTCGCCAGACTTGAACCCGATTGAGCATGCATGGGATATGCTACAGAGAAGAGCTCTGCCGAATATGGAGGGTATCCAGTCGCAAGAAGACCTTTTTTTGTTGTTGCAACGAACATGGGCGGCCATTCCACAGCGTGATTTGGATGAACTCATTTTGAGTATGCCAAACCGATGTTCTTGTGTTGTTAGTGTTCGCGGTAGAAACACGGATTATTAATTGTTTAAGTTACCCAATAAAATTTTAAAGAAAACTGTTATTTCAGTCTTTTTTTCGAACTTTTGTGTTAGTGGTTCAAATGTCAAAAATCCCTTTATTAGGAAAATGGCAAATTTCTTTATTAATGCAAAGGTGACTTGGTTTATCGTTACTGTGACAAACGAAAACACTTTATTTGATGAATCCTTAAAGAAAATTTTAATTAATATCAATCAGGAGAAAAGTTATTGCAAAAATATATGTTGATCCCTAGACACTTTTGATGTGTGTACTTACTTTATATTTATAATAAAAGCGCGGGCGGAGCTGCGCGGGTCAGCTAGTGACCCGCGCAGCTCCGCCCGCGCTTTTATTTCATTTTGCTCATCTCTCTTTCCCTCCCACTTCGGTCCTCGTCACACTCCCCCTCTTCCTCTCTCCGTTGTCCCTTCTCTGAACCCTCTGCCTCTCTCTTCTCCCAACTTGCCCCACCTAACTCCCCCGATCCCTCACCCCATCACCCCCTCCTCAAATCCCCTCTCAGTCTCTCTCCTCTCTTGCACCCTCCTCTCGTTCTATATATCCTCGTCAATCATGTTATCAGCGGCATAAAATATACTTTGTAACCTATTCTCAGACCTACCCGCAAAATTTCATACATATCGGTTCACCCATCTATTTAAAGACCTTGCCTTATGTTGCTTAACCTTAACCTAGCGGCATGAAATATACTTTACGACCTATTCTCAGACCTACCCGAAATACACACAAAATGTCATACAAATCAGTTCACCCATCAATTCAATGACCTGGCCTTATGTTGCTTAACCTTAACCTAGCGGTATGAAATATACTTTATGACCTATTCTCAGACCTACCCGATATGCATAAAAAAAATCATACAAATCGGTTCAACCATCTATTTAATGACTTTACCTAACGTTGCTTAACCTTAACCTACCGGGATAAAAAGTATCCTATGTCTGTTTCCTGGTTCTAAGCTACCTCCCCACCAATTTTCAGTCAAATCGGTTCAGCCGTTCTTGAGTTATAAATAGTGTAACTAACACGACTTTCTTTTATATTAATTTATAGATTAAAGTTCTATAGTAATAATAATAATATCCTGGGACAATTCACACACGGTCATCTGATCCCAAACTAGGCAGAGCCTGTACTATGGAAACCAGACAACTGATATTAATACATATATACTTTTTTTTTTGTAAATACATACTTATATAGATAAAACACCCAGACACCTGGTGGGAATCGAACCCACGACCTGTTGGGTAGCAGACAGGGTCACTAACCACTAGACCAACAGGCCCGTCAATAGTGATTGTATGTTCAATTTCACCGATAGATGGCGCTGTTTATAATGTAAATCACGCTAACATTGTAAATTACTGTCTAATGACATTCGATAATGAAAGTTCTAAGATACAATACCTATACACTACCTGGACTTGGGGAGTATCATTAAAATTTCATGAACCCCCCCTGAGCCCTGACCTTGAACCTTTTTTTGGGAGCGCTGTTCATTGCATTGTGTTTAGTGTGAATACAATTCACATAGGTAACCTTCTCACCTAAGTCTTTTACCTAAGTAAAAATTTAGCAATTTCGTATTCTCAATTTCTACCTACCTATACAAATGCTGGCTTTTCAATGAAATGAAATGGTATTTTTCCCTTGCCTATTTCTTTCCTAATCTAGTTTGGACTCGCTTGGGATTTACAGATTTTAACTTTTCAAAGATATAATGTCATATTGCTATCAGCAAAGTACTTGGAACAATATATCTAATGAAAATGTCCTGAGTGTACCGGACCGGCTTACCCCACAGAATACACCAAGGGCGTTCTGTGATTCCTCCCAAGCCTCATATACATATTTTAATAATTCGACTCCCGCGTCAGTGGTGAACCGATTTTTTCTAAAGCCGAACTGTTTATCATGAAACAAGTTATACACACATCAAAAGTGTCTAGGGATCAACATATATTTTTGCAATAACTTTTCTCCTGATTGATATTAATTAAAATTTTCTTTAAGGATTCATCAAATAAAGTGTTTTCGTTTGTCACAGTAACGATAAACCAAGTCACCTTTGCATTAATAAAGAAATTTGCCATTTTCCTAATAAAGGGATTTTTGACATTTTGAACCACTAACACAAAAGTTCGAAAAAAAGACTGAAATAACAGTTTTCTTTAAAATTTTATTGGGTAACTTAAACAATTAATAATCCGTGTTTCTACCGCGAACACTAACAACACAAGAACATCGGTTTGGCATACTCAAAATGAGTTCATCCAAATCACGCTGTGGAATGGCCGCCCATGTTCGTTGCAACAACAAAAAAAGGTCTTCTTGCGACTGGATACCCTCCATATTCGGCAGAGCTCTTCTCTGTAGCATATCCCATGCATGCTCAATCGGGTTCAAGTCTGGCGACTGAGCAGGCCAGGGCAGGACATTGATGTTAGCTGCGGCGAGAGTCTGTCTTACAACTCTTGCGGTGTGCGGTCGTGCATTATCATGCATTAACTGAAATAAGGGACCGATTTGCACTTGTAGAGGAACGATGACGTCTGATACAATCGTCTCAGCATAAATTTGAGCGTTGAGGTTACCTCTGATCCAAATCAACTCAGTTCTTCCGCCGATCCAAATACCCGCCCATACCATGATGGTTCCACCACTATAAGGATGGACTTCCTGGCAGGATTTTAATCGCTGTTGGCGTCCAGGGGTTCTCCAGTGTCGTATACGTCTTGTATCCGGTCTCATACCAAAACGAGACTCATCAGAAAAGCACACGAAACGCCATTGTTCTTCTGCCCAATTTCTGTGTTCAAGAGCCCATTGATATCGAATCCTACGATTGTGCATTGCTATAGGTGGTACCCGTAGCGGTCTTCGGGAATGAAGGTTCACTTCATGCAAGCGGTTTCTGACTGTTTGGTCGCTAATTAAGTTCCCTGAAGAGTGATGAAGCCTCACGGCTAACATCATGGCAGTTATTGTTGGAGCTCTTCGAGTTAAGATTTGAATATATCGGTCTTGTCTCCGTGTGGTGCAGCGATACCGTCCTCCATGGCGCTCAGCCACGGTACCAGTGCTTCGGTAACGTGTCCAAAGTCGACTGATAACACTCTGACTTGTATTCAGAGCTAAAGCCACAGTACGTTGCCGGGAACCAGCTTCTATCATTCCCACGGCTCTGAGCATTTCTTCCCTGCTTAAATGACGTCGCCGCTCCATAATAACGTTGGTTTTAATCAGTAGTAGGGAAACAGTAGCACTAATAATGTCTTCAATGCGTTGTATGTTTTTATAGGGAAAATATTGACAGCTGATTTTCATCTTTTACTCGAATTTGATTCACAGTTCCTGATCCAAATTATGAAATGCACCAAAAAGGATCCATATAAATTTATAAAATCATAAATTTATTACAAAGCCACATCTCAATCTCAAGAAATCCGCTTAAAAATGCTTGATCCCTAGACACTTTTGATGTGTGTATTTATTGAAATGATCTAACATTTGATCCAAAAGAAGCTTTTCAAAAATTTTTTTTTACTGTCTAATCATATTCGATAATGAAAGTTCTGTTTTTTCGCATCTTTTATTGTTGCGACTGTAATACAATACACACAATGGACTTGGGGAGTTTCATTAAAATTTTTTTTACCTAAGTAAAAATTTAGCAATTTCGTATTCTCAATTTCTACCTACCTATACAAATGTAGCCTTGGTGGTGCAGCGGACCTAATCGCTAGCTTTTAAATGAAATGAAATGGTATTTTTCCCTTGCCTATTTCTTTCCTAATCTAGTTTGGACTCGCTCGGGAATTACAGATTTTAACTTTTCAAAGATATAATGTCATATTGGTATCAGCAAAGTACTTAGAACAATACAGAAATCTAATGAAAATGTCCTGGGTGTACCGGACCGGCTTACCCCTTACAAAAATTGACCCTTCGCCACTGCCATATCTTATGCAAACTTTAGTTTGCATAAGATATGGCAGTGGCGAAGTCTGCTCAGTCCCTATTGTATATAGCGTAATAATACATATCTTAATCATTAACTGATCAGTCTATAATTACCCTATTCACATACAAAGGAAATTACGTGGTAATATGTGCAAGTAATGTTTCACTGCTTAGCCCCTATGAAACATAGCGTGATGTTTTATATACCAATTTATACCCCTACTTCTACACAACACATCAGTGAAAGTCCTATCAAAATCCATCCACGGGTTTTCAAATGATACCTGGACAAACAGAACGACAGACAGACAGACAGACAGACAATAATTCCAAAAAAATTGTTTTGGCCTCTATGTCGATAGTATAGTATCCCCACATAGAAATTTTGGAAAAATATTCAATGTACAGAAAAAGTGCTCTTTGAGTTTTATTATAGTATATAGATAGAAGATAACGCCGAACAATACCACCAAACAATAACGCCAAACATGAACGCCGAACATTAACGCTGAACAATAATGCCGAAAATGGACGCCGAACATTAACGCCGAACATGAACGCTAAACATTAACGCCGAATAATACCGTCGAACAATAACGCCGAACATAAACGCCGGACATTAACGCCGAACAATAATGTCGAACAATACCGTCGAACAATAACGCCGAACATGAACGCCGGACATTAACGCTGAACAATAACGCCGGACATTAACGCCAAACATGTTAATGTTCGGCGTTAGCCGAACAATAACGCTGAATATTAACGCCAAATATGAACGCCGAACATGAACGCCGAACAATACCGCCGAACATGAACGCCAGACATTAACGCCGAACAATAATGCCGATCAATAACGCCGAACAATAACGCCGAACATTAACGCCAGACATTAACGCCGAACAATAATGCCGAACAATAACGGCGAACATGAACGCCGAACATTAACGCCGAACATTAACGCCGAACATTAACGCCGAACATTAACGCGATGTTTCAAAGATTTACCTTCAATCATATCTGTGCACTGATTTCTATAATAAACAAATTTCTTGCAGCGATAACATTTGATTGTCTTATTCGACTTTGACAAATTCGACTTCGACAAATCATTGCTTCCAGGGAGGCGATTCTCGCACTTTCGAATCAATCACGAATTCGAAAAAATATTCGAATTCGAACTATTGGCGACTAAAAATCACGTAATTGTATTCTCGACATGTCGAGCCCAACCTATTTCGAATGCTAGCCGCTCGAACTGCTTCGACTGGTCAAGACCATTCGAATCGTCATCTCGAGTTCGAATCACAACAAATGTCAAACCTTACCGTATATGATTATAATTTTAAGATGAGTACCGTATTCCTAGATTATTTTATTCAAAATAACATTATTGTATAGTTTATTAAAGTATAACTACACTTTACGAAGTCCTCGCACTTGATTAAAACTTAATTAATTACCAAACAAACTATCAACAACACAGACTATTAATTACGAGATGCTGCGATCGACAGCCAATTAAGATAAAATCACTATGCCGATAAGATAGAGTAGGTATATACACCTAAACATCACATAAGGACAACAATAATAAAACTTATCTTTTTATAAATAACCTTTCGGGCATACTAAAACAAAATCGTAAACATAAATACATAAACATATGGTATTTTTGTTTTAATTTTACTTCGCCGAAAGACAGGCAAAGGTACTAGGATCATACAGCCACAGACTACTAAGTAAGAACCATAGATTTATAAAAATCTATGGTAAGAAGACACGGCTTTGTGTATTTATTACTCATTAATTTGTGATAAATTATGTGAAAAATCGTACAAAATGTCGTTCTACCATTTTATAGACGTGAACCACTTTAAATATATGTTTTTCTACTAAAAACATCCCATCCGGTAAAAAAACCGTATCAACTACTTGAACGGAATGACTCGCGGGACATTTATCTTTCATAATGGCAACATTTTCCTCATTCGAATAGAGATTATTTCGAAGTTTACTTCGATTGTTGCCCAGAATACAAGATTCGAGAAAATCACTTCGAGTTACGAGATTTCTTAGTAGAGATAGGCTTCGTATTGCAAATTCGAAATCGAAGTCGATTCGAAGAAAGCGAGAATCGCCCCCTGGTATTGCTTTTTCCTGGCATGGCGAAATCAGAACTCCTTTTTCTATCAATCTTTGAATGACTCGCAAAAGCACTGTCAACTTCATTAGTATGGATATCTGGCGTTTCCATGTCAATCAGCTTACTCTTAATTGCATCTGATGTAATTGGAATGCCTGAATCTTCAATTGCCATAACCATAGGTGAAAAACGATTGGGCAATCCTGCTAGTAAAAGCGAACCAATCCATTCTTCGTCGATTTTAAAACCTGTTTGTTCCCTTTAATTTCTGTGCAGTATCTATTATTTGAGTTACAGACGACGTCATCGAATTACAATTTTCGAGCCGTACCGATATTAAATAACGCAGCAAACTTATTTTCCTTGAGAAACCACTGTCATCGAAGAAGTTTTTCAGTTTTTCCCATAATTCTTTTGATGACTTAATTTCCTTTACATGGACAAACAATGACGGATCTATAGTCATTATTAATTTTGCTCGAGTTTTTCGTTCTGGCTTAACACAATGTTTCATACCTTCAAGGATTAGGAAATTCTCTGCTGCGAAACTCCACTCACTGTAATTCTCTCGTCCTTTCAACTTTGGTACAGTTACTAAATAGTTTGCAGCCATTTTGAACACAACTGAATTACCCGAGTACTCGATTACGCAAAATATAATAAACGCGCTGAAAATTATCTTTACATATTACTGATGAATTATTAATATTATTACTGATGGCCCAAGGAATTTAAAACATGGAAAAAACTAGTGGGGCGCATAACCTATAATAAAACGACGTCTTTACGGTTCAAATAGA
Organism: Furcula furcula; assembly: GCA_911728495.1. Taxonomy (NCBI): domain Eukaryota; kingdom Metazoa; phylum Arthropoda; class Insecta; order Lepidoptera; family Notodontidae; genus Furcula; species Furcula furcula. The sequence continues at coordinate 54,659,625 of OU452242.1, forward strand.
TGTAATAGAACAAATAAAATATTCTTCTTAAAAACACATGTCAAAGACAAAACAAGGAGTTCATATTGTTTGATATACAATGAGTACATATTTCAACAGTCGTGATAGGAAACTGGTGGGTCAGGGTCGGCCCTATGGAGATATGGTGGAGGCCGATCGTTAGGTAGGTAGGGCTTCGATTCCCTACTCAGATCTTGATCTGAATGTTTGATGGTTTGCCTATCAAGGCAAAGTTCGTTCGAGTAAGGCATTCGTTTGTGAGAGATGCCTCTGGGCATTAGCGAGTGGGTCGTGTATCAGAGAGTTCAGAGACGGTGCATGGATGTTGCTGTCCTAGCGGAAGACCAGCACTGGTTGTCCGCAGCCAGCATATCGCTGAGCTTAGACCTTTTTGTGACATGTCTGTAACTTGTACTTCGTTTTTACTGTGTTGTATTTTCTGTGTGTCGTGTCACAAATAAATGTTTTTCTTCTTCTTCTCTCTTCCTGTTCGTAATAGTTTGTTTATGTTTTGCGTTTTGTTATAGTCTTCCTCCGACATATGTACTGTATACATATATAGTACATATATTTTTTTTTGTATGTATGTTCGCGCATAACTCAGGCAATTATGAACCGATTTGAAAAATTCTTTCTTCCATTCATTCTTCAATCCATTGATCGGGTCCCATGAAAAAATTATTGCTTAGGAAGAAGTAGTTCCTGAAAAAACAAGAATGGCGACTGCGCAGGAAACCTGTAGGAATGCATAAATACATGACATTTAGATGACATTATGTCGCTTTTTAAGGACAAAAATGGTCATAACCTCTGGCAAATATTTACTTATTTTAATGATTCTTTTTTTATTAGAAATAACGAACCACTGTAATGAATCTGTATGAATGTTATCACAACAGGATAAGAACTTCCTGGAAGACCATGAACGATGTGGAGGAATTTATCTGGTAATAACCATAAAACTGATGATCTCCATTACATTACTCTGACAAATATGAACCGATTTCGATGATTCTTTTTTTATTCGAGAGAGTAAACTACTATGATAATTCCATGCAAATTTCATTACGACCGGATAAATTGTTTTTGAAGAAACATATATTATGTAAAACTATGTAGACGATAATGTGACCATAACCTACTTAGATCATTTTACCGTCTTCGATGGTTCAATCTTTATGTATGAAAATATCACTAAAAAGTATAAAATAAAATACTAAAAAAAAATTGAACCGACTTCAATAACATTGAAAAGTATAAAATAATTTAAATACTTTTGAAGTTGGTGCCAAATACACAGCAGGTACGCTAACACCAACTTCTATAATATTTAAATTATTTTATACTTTTCAGTGTTATTGAAGTCGGTTCAATTTAAAAAAAAAATTATAAGTATATAATTTGAATATTACGATATGAGTGTAGACGAGGGAGGTAAAATAAATAACTTTTTAAGTAATATTACTTAGTTATAATTTTTTAACCTTTTTTAATACTTCACTGGGCTCCACACTAGGACAACCTGTATCGTGGAGGCCAGTGTCTTACCAATATAAATTTTAGTAATAATTGTAAGCAAACTGCCAAAACAATTAGAGTGTTGTAAATGTGTATAAGAAACTAAATAATGGAGAGTTTTTAATTTTTGATTGATATTTCATCGATATACTATATACAGAGTGGCGATGACGGTATAGGTTTTATTGATACCACGCATAGGGTGTGTTGGCGACAAGGCCCAGGCTGGACATTAGGGCGCAACTAGTGAGTGTCTAAACCAGTGAAAAAGTGAAAGTGTAAGATATGTTGACTTTCTAATTTGATTATTGTAAGGACTTTTCAATATTCAAGTTAATAAGTATTTCAGTGATGTTACTTCAGTATAATTGGTAATTATAATGTTATTTTCTGTAGGAATGTAGATATTTTAATAATTACGTAGTTTGAAAATGTGATTTTTTGTTTATGTGAATATTATGATTATTTTTATGGTATTTGATAGGATTTCTTGTAAAAATGATATTTCTGTTTGAATCATGCAAATCGGATAAGAATTGTAAAAGTTATGAACATTTTCGTTACGAACTCTGATTTTTAGTTAGGATTTTTACAGTTTTTTGTTCTAGGAAGTTTTTACTGTGTATAATTTGAGTTAATATTATTGTATTATTTTATAGTTTAGATTAAGACGGATAAAATACAGCCCATTTCCAGTGCGTTGCGCGCCCCGATCCAGATCGGACGTGCGCTGCCATTATCCGAGTAATCGTGTGCTTGTGAGATTCCGCCGCGTGGTGTCGACACCAGTGCGCCTATCTCCGTCTCTCTCGCACCGTCTACGACGTCTGCGAGTGTTCTACGCGTCCGTATTTTTGATCTGCGTTGTCGTTTTCACGACAATTAGCACATCCTCCTGTTTCCTGAAGACTTTTTAACTTCACGGGTTGCTAACCGGTTGTCCACCGGTTTGTTTACGTGGTCGCCAAGGGTACCCTACGGTGTCAACTGCCTTGGCGGAGCGGGCCCCGAGCGCTCGCGCGGTTCGTCCCGGAGCCGCGCAACTCGGACGGGATCAGGTTCACCGGCCCTGGGAGTGACCCCCTCCTCTTCCTGATCCTATTCTTCGGGTGCTGTTTGGCACCAAGTCGGTTCCGGTCGGCTTGCTGTCTCTGCCCCGGAGCAGTTAGGGCTACTCACCTCTCGCACATTAAGATTGGCGAGAGACGCACGTTAGGGCCTACACGTTAGGCTGCTTCCCTCCCCCTCGTCCACTCCGGCTGCGGCTCCCCGCGAAAGCCAATCCCCGTCTCCGCGCCCTCAGCGCAAATCACCCCCGCCCCCGCCCATTGTCGTTCAAGACAAGGGAGCATGGGAGCGCATCAATAAGGCGCTTTACGCGCGCAATATCAATTACAATAAGGCGTCGAACACCCCATTGGGAATCAGGGTGAAGGTGTCGTCCTCGGATGAGCACAGGAACCTCTCCAGATTCCTCCGTGTGGAGAAGATCCCTTTCCATACATACACGCTCGACGAGACGCGTGTACTCAGAGCCGTGATCCGCGGCGTTCCCATTGAGTTCTCGGAAGAATACATCCTTAATGACCTTCAGTCACAAGGACTCCCAGTCTTAGAAGTACACAGGATGTACAAGTCCTCCCAGGCTCGCGGTAGAGAGCCTTACCAAATGGTGTACGTAGTGTTACACCGCACCGCAGAAGGCAAACGGATTTTCAATTTGGAACACGTTTGCAAACTCTCTGGCTTCACCGTTGAAGCCCCCCACAAACGTGGCATGCCCGGGCAGTGCCACAATTGTCAATTATATGGGCACTCGGCCCGTAACTGCTTTGCGCGCCCCCGCTGCGTCAAATGCATCGAGGATCACGCCACTGCAGAGTGCACGCGCTCTCGCGAGACCGCGACCGAGCCTCCCGGCTGCGTTCTTTGCGGAACCTTCGGGCACACCGCGAACTATCGCGGATGCCCGAGAGCCCCCAAGAGGAACCGCCGGGTGGCGAGGCGCGAACGCCTTCGTCCCTCCGCCCCTGCGCCTTCAGCGCAACGACCCCACGCGCCCTCAGCGCAGCCAGCTCCGGCGCCGCCAGCGCGCCTTCTGCGCAATACCCCCCGTTGTACCTGTCACAGGACGCGCGAGCGCCTTCAGCGTCACGCGCCCTAGTGCCTGCAGCACCATCTTCCCCTGCGATCTCAGAATCGCCCCCCTCACCTGCCTCGCAAGTAGCGCGCCACAACTCGTGGAATAAGCCGTTGCCTTACAAGCGTTCCGCAGAAGCCCACCACGCGGCCACGCCCCGATCTCCTTCGCGGGAACCGGCACCCTCGCCCTGCTCCCCCGCTCAGGCTTCACCGGCTTCTTCCGTCAAAAATCTTTTGGCGGACTTTGCCCTAATTAAGGATTTCCTTAACGATCCGATGATCGATGAAATCCGTCTTCTTGCGCGTAAAATCCGCGCGGCCCCTTCGAACTTAGATATTTTGTTCGCACTCGAAGAGCACCACGCTGCCTTCGAAGCCGTGTCCTCCCACTACCTTAACATTCACTTTCCCTAAATATGGATTTACACCCGAATAGGCAGAAACCCCGCTCCCTCTCCCTGGCGTTTTACAACGCCTACGGCCTCTCCCGTCAAAGAGATCAAGTTGCTGACTTCTTACGGAGTCACCAAGTTGTTATCTTCCTTGTGCAGGAGACCCTTCTAAAACCCTCTCGTAGGAGTCCTAATATCGCCAATTACGCCCTTGTGCGCAATGACAGGGAAACCTCCGCTGGAGGTGGCACCGTCATTTATTACAGAAGGGCCCTGCACTGCATCCCTATCGATCCCCCTGCGCTTACTAATATAGAAGCCTCGGTCTGTCGCCTCTCGCTTTCCGGCCATTCGGCCGTCACTATCGCGTCGGTCTATCTTCCACCTGACAAGTGGCTCCTCAGGAGTGATATCGAGGCACTCCTTGACCTGGACAGCGCGGTCATTCTGGCCGGCGACTTTAACTGCAAGCATGTCAGGTGGAATTGTAATGTCACCACCGCCAACGGTAGGTGCCTCGACGCCTTGGTCGACGTTCTTAACTTTGACGTCATCGCACCTATGAGCCCGACCCATTTCCCTAATAATATCAATCATCGCCCCGATGTCTTAGACATGGCCCTCCTGAAGGGTGTGATCCTCCGGTTGCGCACTTTAGAGGTTCGCCATGAGCTAGACTCAGACCACCGACCGGTCCTTATGGAACTAGGTCCCCCGCCCACTTCTCAACCGGTCACTAGGACCGTTTTGGACTGGAATCGGCTAAACACTTGTTTAGCCGACGCCGACGCTCCCAATCTTGCTCGCTTCCCGGCGCAAATCTCGTCCCCTCAGGACACTGACCAAGCGATCGGTGCTTTCACCGATCATCTCAAATCGGCCATCAGCCAGTCTTCTCGGCAGGTTGAAGCGGAGAATGTTTATTCTAACCGCTTCAAGCTGCCGGAGGACATCAAGGAATTAGTCCGCGCTAAAAACGCGGTTATTCGCGCGTACGACTCCTACCCCACCGATGCCAACCGGGCCCGCATGCGAGCTTTGCAGAGGGACGTGAAGCGTAGCATCGCGGTACTCAGGGAGGCTCGATGGGGAGGGTTTCTCGAGGATATCTTGCCGTCACACCAGGCTTACAGGCGACTCGCGAGATCCCTCAAATCCGATACGGTGGTGGGTGACCATGCCCCCCCTAACCCGCCCTTCAGGCGATCAACCCGCATTCGATGACGACGAGAAGGCTGAGGTGCTCGCTGACTCTCTAGAGAGTCAGTGCTCCCCCAGCTCCTTGTCCGTCGATCCAGCCCACGTCAACCTAGTGGATAGGGTAGGGAAGTAGAGCGCAGGTCTTCACTCCCTCCCACCGAATCCCTCTCCCCGGTCACGCGGACCGAAGTGGAGGATCTCATTAAAGGCCTTAAGCCTAAGAAAGCACCGGGCTCCGACGGCATCTCCAATCGCGTCCTTAAGGCGCGTAAGGCAATCGCGTTCACCTGATATGTCTTTTAGTGACTATATTCAACGCTGCCATGTCCCACTGTGTCTTCCCAACCGAGTGGAAAGATGCCGATGTCATAGGTATCCATAAGCCGGGTAAGCCTCGTAGCAGCCCTAAGAGCTACCGGCCTATCAGTCTCCTAAAATCTATCGGCAAACTCTATGAGCGCTTGCTACTAGCGAGACTCAAAGACTTTGTCATCTCTAATAATATCCTCATCGAGGAGCAGTTTGGCTTTCGAACCAGACACTCTTGCGTCCACCAGGTGCACCGCCTCACGGAGCACATCCTGACCGGGCTCAACCAGCCCAAGCCCGTCTACACAGGGGCTCTATTTTTCGACGTTGCCAAGGCCTTCGATAAGATTTGGCACAACGGCTTGATCTACAAGCTATTCCAACTAGGTGCCCCCGATAGGCTCGTACTCATCATACGAGACTTTCTCTCAAATCGTACCTTTCGATACCGGGTCGAAGGTACACACTCTTCTCCCCATCCTTTACAGGCCGGAGTCCCCCAGGGCTCTGTGCTCTCTCCCCTTCTGTTCAGCCTGTTCGCGAACGACATCCCTCGTCCGAACAGAGTCCAACTCGCCCTTTACGCGGATGACACCGCTCTCTATTATTCCCATAGGAACATGTCCTATTTGACACGTGCTCTTCAAGCCGCAGTCGACGCCCTGGGCGAATGGTTTCGTACGCGGCGCATAGAGGTGAACCCGGAAAAAGAGTGCTGCGGTGCTTTTCTCCCGGGGACCCGCCAATATGTTCTCCGCGCGGAGCCTTCGGCCCAACAGACGGCTGGCCCCAATATCCCTATTCAATCGCCCTATCCCCTGGACTAGGAAGGTTAAGAACCTCGGAGTCACCTTGGACTCCGACATGACTTTCGGACCGCACATTCGGTCTGTCCGCAATCTCAAGGCTCAGGCTCAGGCTCAAGGTAGTCATTTGGGACCACTGCTGTTCATCATCTTCATCAATGACTTGGTTGATTCCCTGTCGTGCCCTTGTCTACTCTATGCTGATGATCTCAAGATCTTTACTACTGTAAGCAGTAATCTGGATGCTTTAAAACTTCAAAAGGACTTGGACATACTCACAGAATGGTGTGATCGAAATTGTATGCAACTTAATATAGGTAAATGTTTTGTAATAACTTTCACCAATAAGTCACTCAAAATACTGCTTAATTATTCCATTAGGGGAGAAGCTCTTACTCGTAACAATATTGCAAAAGATCTGGGTATACTCTTTGATGAAAAGTTAACCTTTCGTGATCATTATGATTACATTATTGAGCGTAGCTCTCGTCTACTCGGTTTTATCACAAGATCTACTAAACATTTTCGTCAGACTAAAAGCTTATTTTATCTATATTACTCTCTTGTACGTAGTGTTCTTGAATATAACTCGTCTATATGGTCCCCTTTCTACAAGGTCCATAGCAACAGAATCCAAAGTATTCAGAAACGTTTTCTAAAAATTGTTACTTACAGATGCGGCATTGGTCGAAAACTTGTCTCCTACAAACAACGTCTTAAATATTTCCATTTTAGTCCCCTGGACGTTCGTCGAATCTACTACGACCATATGTTACTTTATAAAATAATTCATAGCCTAACGGACTCACCTAACCTACTTTCCCTGTTAAATTTTAATACCCGATTTAGAAGCCGTAACCGAAATTATAATATTTTCAATCTTCCAGTTTTCCCTAATAATACCTCTTATTATAATCCAATTATCAGGATGTGTCGCCAATACAATGATATTCTTATTTCCAACAGAGATATCGATATTTTCCACCTGAAACTGCATCAGTTCCGCAGGCTTTTGCAGACCCAAGTATTAAAATTTTAGAACTACATTACTTGTAATGTCATTCTTAATTTACTTTTAAGTTATTTTTCTTTTTTGTATTGTAAATCAGCGCTCTCTAGCATCTGAAAATTTACTAAATTAATAAAGCGATTAGGCGTATATATCTGTGGATTATAATCTAGATCAATACCTTATTCATTGTATTATACCTTAAAGTGCTTAAGGCTCTAAAGTGTTCGCAAAGAATTCGTCTATTGGGCGCAGCCATATGACCAGGCTGAAGATCGACGATGGCAGTGTCATCTCATCGAAACCGGAGATATTGAGAGAGCTCGAGAGGTTTTACGGACAGTTATACACCTCAACACAGGAACCCATTGCCAGAACAGCTCAGGACACCAGAGCCAAATTAACCCGACACTACACTGAGGACATCCCAGACATCAGCCTGTACGAGATTAGAATGGCTCTCAAACAGCTTAAGAACAACAAGGCGCCGGGTGAAGACGGAATCACAACAGAACTTCTGAGAGCGGGTGGAAAACCGGTACTATTAGTCCTCCAGAAGTTATTTAATTCCGTCTTACTCCAGGGTACTACGCCAGAAGCATGGCACAGGAGTGTGGTGGTTCTTTTCTTCAAAAAAGGTGATAACACCTTGTTGAAGAATTATAGACCCATCTCACTCCTGAGCCATGTATACAAGCTGTTTTCGAGAGTCATTACGAACCGTCTCGAACGCAGGTTTGATGACTTCCAGCCTCCCGAACAAGCCGGGTTCCGAAAAGGCTTTAGCACCGTAGACCACATACATACGCTCCGCCAGATTATACAGAAGACCGAGGAGTATAATCGGCCATTATGTCTAGCGTTTGTGGACTACGAAAAAGCCTTTGATTCAATCGAGACCTGGGCGGTACTGCAGTCCCTCCAGCGGTGCCATATCGACTATAGGTACATCGAAGTTGAGTAGTTGTTGGGAACGATACAATCGAAGTTGTTGACCACTACGTATACCTAGGACAAACAATCCAGTTAGGTCGGTCCAACTTCGACAAAGAGGTCGCCCGAAGAATCCAACTCGGATGGGCAGCGTTCGGGAAACTACGTGACATCTTCTCATCAGAAATTCCGCAGTGCCTGAAGACAAAGGTTTTTAACCAGTGTGTGTTGCCAGTGATGACTTATGGTACTGAGACGTGGTCTTTAACAGCTGGACTTTTGGAGAAGCTCAGAGTCACACAACGAGCTATGGAGAGAGCTATGCTCGGAGTTTCTTTGCGCGACAGATTCCGGAATGAGGAGATTCGCCGAAGAACCAAGGCCACCGACATAGCTCGTAGAATATGCAAGTTGAAGTGGCAGTGGGCAGGCCACATCGCTCGAAGAACCGATAACCGTTGGGGAAGAAAGGTTCTCGAGTGGCGACCACGAACCGGAAGACGCAGCGTAGGCAGGCCTCCCACTAGGTGGACCGACGACATTGTTCGCGTCGCAGGCAACCGGTGGATGCAAATAGCAAATTGTCGTTCATTGTGGCGGTCTAAGGGGGAGGCCTATGTTCAGCAGTGGACGTCTTCCGGCTGGTGATGATGATGATGATGATACCTTAAAGTGATTGTAATCTGTTTTATACGCTAATAAACAATAAAAAAAAAAAAAAAAACGTGCGGCTTTCGTATTAGGTCGCCTCTATCCCCTTCTCTGCAAGCGGAGTAAAATGTCGCTTAGAAATAAGTTGACATTATACAAAGCCTGCATTCGCCCTATCATGTCCTACGCGAGTGTAGTTTTCGCGCACGCCGCCCGCACTCATATCGATAGCCTCCAGGTTATCCAAAATCGTTTCCTCCGACATGCCGTCGGTGCCCCGTGGTACATGCGGAACGTAGACTTGCATTCCGACTTCGATTTAGATCCCCTTCGAAAGTTTTTCAAAGAAGCGTCGAAACGCTACTTTGAAAGCGCGTCTCAGCACCCTAACCGTTTAATCCGCGCCGCCGCCGATTATGCTACTAGTCCTTCAGACTCGCGCCGCCGTCCGCGACACGTATTGATAGATCCCCCAGACCCAATTTCGGCCCTATTGGACCATGGCATTGAGCCTGCCCCTCCCCGAAAGCCGTATGCTACACTATCAAACAGACACCGGTCTCGCCGGCGGGGCCGAAGGGTCGTACGTATGCGACCACAACGACGAGCATCACCCCACTGAGTTTCTTGCCGGTTCTTCTCAGTGGGGGCGCGTTGTGAACCGGTGGTAAAATCAGCCCTCTCTAAGCGACAGCCCAAGCCGAGGCCGTGCCTCCCTGAGGTGCCCTTGAGCTCGTCGCTACTTCTGCCGCTAAGGCTAGAGCGCTTTAAGCGCTCGCCTCCTATTGTCCGGTGAAGCTGTAATGGCCATCTGCGGCCAACAGCGTCTGAACTCCCCCAAACACAAAACAAAAAAAAAAAAAACAAAGACCGAGGCAGTCGCAGCCTAATCGTCTAAATGGTAACACCCGAAATCTGTAAGACCAAGGAAGAAAAGGAAAAATAGTGTTTCATTGAAGTCGTGGTTCAAGACACCGTGCGTCGTACCCAGCATTCGGTACGCATTTAGGGGTGCGTGGGACGGGTGCTACCAGCGCAGAAGGAGCACACGTCACTTACGAGGGAGAAGTCCCTACCGCGGCGGTTACGGGTGCTGGACGTGCCCTAGTCGCCGCAACCAACAGGGTGTAATGTTTTAGGAGTGTACACAAAAAATCTATCAAATACATTCAATAGTTTAGGCACGGGATAAGTTTTTCAATTTCATAAAATTTACACATGCTGCGAATGCTTAAATAGGTCATTGAGGAACACTGGAGAGTACTACTACTACTAAACGTTGTCACACAACGTCATTCATTCATCACTTAATAGTATAGGCCGACCGTTTAACTCGCGCATCGCCTGCGCGGCAAGAAGGGAGCGAGGGGAGATGTTAGCGGATGGGTGAAAGAGGTGCGCGGAGCAGAGAGCTTACGTCAAATGCGGCAGTGCGCTGGCTGTGCTCGCAGCGCGCGGTTGGTGTTTTTGTTACGGACGCTTGAAGATAAACGCACAGGATATACGACTGCCAAGATAAATCTCAAGATGAATCGCTCTTCCAGTTCGTTGATGAAGAGATGGACCGATTTATTATTAATTTGCAAGATTCTGACTCCTCAAGCTACACAGACAGTGATGATGATTCAAGCGATATGAATATTAGTGACGAATAGTCCTATAAAATTTTTATCTGTGGTTAAATATTTCTTAAACGGAGTTAATTATTGTTTTATGATTTTGTACCTATGAAGCTATTATAAAATATTTGTAAAACTTAAAAATAAGTACTTAAAAAAAGATACTTATTATTTTATTCTTTACCAACAATGTCTATCTCGAGATAAATCTTTGGATTATTGACTCCGTGTGTAACGTTACCCGCCCCCGCTCCCCTCCCACCGCGCAGGCGACACGCGAGTTAAACGGTCGGCCTATAAATTCATTCTTTCTCTTTTACTCATGTTATCGAAATAAAAATGGCGTATGTTCAGTGAACATGTTAGACATTTATTCAATTTGCATTTGCAGTCTAAAAACTCGAAAGAAAACACAAGACATTACCATAATTTCAAGTATTTATGCGACATTGACTTCACAAGATTATTATTATTATGTTGTACGTTACGTAGGTACCTACTGTTTACATACGAGTTACAATTATTGTATTGTAAATTCACTTTTTAACCACTAAACTTAATATTCCCGATTTACTTCCATATAATTTAGGTAGGTATTACTTTTAATATGCAAAATAAAAATAAATTATTCAACGAATGGAATAAAATAAATATAACTTGTTATTTTTTCTTGATTGTTGCTAGGTTACTAGGCAAAGACAAAGAGTATGGGCAAAGGTATACAAACCACTAAGTAATTTCACTACGACTGTTACAAAAGAGGATATAACATTTTACTGTTATCACCATAGATTTAAGTTTTTTCACTAAAGAAGCAAACTAGACTGTTAGTAGAGAGTTACTGTTAAAGAGGATCTATTTACTACGTACGTAGGCAGTGTCTCTAGGCGCCATGGCTCTAGGGTTACACCAATCCGCGTCCCCACCGGGCGCACGGGCTCGCGCGGCTACCTCACGAGCCAAATGTGTACTCAGTGTGGACGTGGCTCGGGCTTGTTCGGGCGCACGTTGCCTCGTCGAGCCATCGGTTGTCGGTAAACAGGACGCGCTCAGAGGTGCCTCCGTGTGCGCTGTTCGTCCAGTGTGGACGGTGGTTTTTGGCTCGCAAGCCAGCTTTTACGGAAAATTCCATTTATTGTTCAGTTTGCTTTTGTTTTTTTTTTAACAATTAGCTACGATGAATGTAGCTGCAGCAGATATTACGCAACTATCCATTTTGGATGCTCAAGGCCCGGCCTGGTTGTGAGCCACACCTCGGGGTTTTCGGGCAGACTACTGATGCTGGCTCGGGAGCAGGCTGCCGCGTGAGCCCGTGCGCCCGGTTTGAACGCCGCTATTGGCAATGGCACGGCATACTAAGTAGTTTGTTACTACTACAAAGAGAATCTACATAAAGATTGAACCATCGAAGACGGTAAAATGATCTAAGTAGGTTATGGTCACATTATCGTCTACATAGTTTTACATAATTCATGTTTCTTCAGAAACAATTTATCCGGTCGTAATGAAATTTGCATGGAATCATCATAGTAGTTTACTCTCTCCAATAAAAAAAGAATCATCGAAATTGGTTCATATTTGTCAGAGTAATGTAATGGTGAACATCAGTTTTATGGTTTTTACCAGATAAATTCCTCCACATCGTTCATGGTCTTCCAGGAAGTTCTTATCCTGTTGTGATAACATTCATACATATTCATTACAGTGGTTCTTTCTTTCGAATTAAAAAAAGAATCATTACAATTGATAAATATTTGCCAGAGTTATGACCATTTTTATCCTTAAAAGCGACAAAAACAAGTTTGGAAATTTTTAAAGACCTTGAGGGTTGGAAAATCTCGTCAAGATTCTGCTCCTAAAAATATATGTTTAAATTCACTCAATCAACATTTCTCCTCTTCTCCTGCCTGCGATAGGGCAGCAAAAAAACGTTGAATGATCTTTCATTACTTCCAACTACCAATATTTCACATTTCTTCTTTTCACAATTTGCTGACTGTGATGTAAAGAGGAGTATTTTATCTATTGCTTCCACTGCAATCGGTAGCGACTGTGTCAGTCGTAATATGATAATTCCTATCCTTGACATAATTCTTCCAATAATAAGCCATATTCTTAACTATTCCATAACTGCGCGCCAATTTCCATCTAGTTAGAAGGAGGCTCTAATTATACCTTTACCCAAAAGACCTAATCCTGCATCTTTTACTGAATACCGACCTATATCTATTCTTCCATTCCTTTCCAAAGTCCTTGAACGTCTCATCTCTAATCAACTCAGTTCCTTTTTAAATAAGAATAATCTTCTTAATCCCTTCCAATCCGGTTTCCGTCCTGGTCATAGCACTACTACTGCCCTTGTACATATTACGGATGACATCAGGTCCGCCATGCAGGATGGAAATCTATCTATACTTTGTTTATTAGATTTTAGTAATGCTTTTAATTCTGTAGATTTTGATATCCTGCTTGGTATTCTTGCTTCTCTAAACATATCTCCAGCAGCAATTGAGTGGTTTCATAGTTATCTTTTTGGCCGTCGGCAGCGAATACGCATTGAAGATACTTTCTCTTCTTGGTGTAACTTGTCTGCTGGCGTGCCGCAAGGCGGTGTACTTTCCCCTTTACTTTTCGCTGTATTTATTAATACCGTTTCCAGTCAACTTGATTCTTTCTACCACCTTTATGCAGATGATCTGCAGATTTACTGTCATACTTCTCCAAGTAGGCTGTTTTACAGCATTAATATTATAAATGGTGACCTATCTAAAATCAGCACCTGGAGTAATTCTTATAGTCTTAAAGTGAACCCTACTAAGACTCAGGTTATTGTCATTGGTAGTCAGAGGTTGATGTCCAGAGTGGATCGGTCGCAAGTACCTCAAGTTTCATTTAATAACAACATTATTCCATTAAGTGAGAAAGTGAAAGATTTAGGTATATTTATCGATAAAACTTTATCTTGGGCACCACAGACTTCTCTATAATATTCTCTTTAATCCCATTACCCCCCCCCCCCCCATATCTTAAAGATCGTTTCAAATTCCTTCATGAGACGCATTCAAGGAATCTAAGATCGTCAGAAAATCTTGAACTAGCTATGCCCTTACACTCAACAAATTTTTATGGTAAATCTTTTTCTGTACATGTAGTACGTTTATGGAATGCCTTACCAGTTACCATAAGGCAAGCTAAATCTTTAAACATTTTTAAAAATCTTGTAAAAGCTCATTACCTTACCTTGTAGCTCATTGATATTTTGCTGGTCGTTATTATGATTTCGGAGTGCTATCGGTATATTTATCAGAATTGATTTTTATATATATAATACATATATTTATATATATATAAGTATATTGAATATATGTTGGTATGTAAGAAATATTTATATATATCTGTATGTATATATATGTAAATAGGTAAACTTATCATATGTATTTTTATTAGTGTATATTGTCTCACATATTAACTACCCCACTTTTCGTATTCTATGAAATCTTTTTTCCATCCCAAGGTTGCCTGGAAGAAATTGCGGATAGCGATAAGCTTTGTACAAATTTCTTCAAGTCCTTTTAATTGTATTTTTATGTGTGTACAATAAAGAGTATAAATAAATAAATAAAAACGTCATCTTTTAGGCATTCCTGCAGGTTTCCTCCTCGGTCGCCATTCTTGTTTTTTCAGGAACTACTAATTCGTAAGCAATATATTTTTTTATGGGAATCAACGGATTAAAGAATGGATGGAAGAAAGATTTTTTCAAATCGGTTCATAATTGCCAGTTATGCGCGAACATACAATATATATATATATATACAGACGAATTGAGAACCTCCTCCTTTTTTGAAGACGGTTAAAAATCGGAAACGTGATACGAAAATATGAAGTCGTTGCAACATAAAACAAAAATATTTTCATTTAAAAGGAAATTTTAAGTACTATAAAATAAGGTTCAAAACAATTACAGACAATTTGGCGCTTACATAGTTTTGGAGCTGAGAGTTGTGTGCTTCCATTGTGTGTGTACTGACTTACTAACTGTATTATTATGGTAGATGGATTGAGATTGACAGTATCGTATAGACGCTAGCGAACTTTAATATAATCTTTGGTTACTTCTCTTACATGAAAACACGAATACAATGTGGTGGTGTTAAAAAATAAGCAGATATTAAGGTTTTTTTATTGCCAATAGCCGTATTTGATCCTAACCTTCAAAAATGGCCGGATTTGATACCAAGTTTCTTCACAGATGGCCACATTTGATACTGACATATGAACAAGAATGGCGACGATTCCTAGGGCTGGCAAAAATACAACATGCAAAACGGCGTGTGAATATTATAATTTTTATTAACTTTAACAAACAAATTATAATTTTTAACTTTTGAGATGCAGTTTATAAGAGTGTCACAATTGAGTAGAATATTAAACAAAGTAGTCTACTGCACTTGTAGGAATATTATATTTTAAGAAAATCAACACTAATTAAATCGTTGGAAATCAACAATAACTAAATAGAAACAAGTAATAAGTTTTGAAAACTAAAACCCGACTTCGGATAAAATCGCAGTCTAATAATGTGATATTATATAGCCCATAACCAGCGGACAATCAAGACGCTACTAACGACACCCTACTTGTCAAATTATGTTAAGTAGATTAGAAGATATGCAGGAACAGATGAACATACATACATACAAACATACATTCTTGTTATAATCATAACCCTCCCTCCGTTCCGTAGTCGGGTAAAAACTCTTCTTACATGTTTTTCAACAATAGTACATAGTCATCTTTTTGCAATTCAAATTCGCGAAACACTCGATTCATCTTGACTGGATGTTGTTGTCAGTTCTTCTTGAAAAAGTAACAACTGACAGCACTTTCCAAAACCACAAGTAGGTAATAGACGCCAGTCAGCTCCAAAATGCTTTCCGAGTTATTACGATCAATTAATTTATTTTCGTTGCGTCTACACTTACAGCCATAGCTATATTGGATTAATCATTATATTATAATCTTTTTTTCGGCAAACATTTACTGGAGCTGCTAAATCACTTTTGTAAAATGATTCTTCACAAATAAGGATTATTAAGTTTCTTAGACCACTGCAAAATGGCAAATATAACATTATATGTCCTACTAATATTAAAATAAAATGTAAACTTGCCAAAACTATATGATTGTTCTTTAATAAAAATATATTAACGTCACGATATTAGTAAAAAATTAAAAATAATTTAGACACAATAAAATAAAATTGTCAACCCTAACTGAGTACTCGCTTCATTCTAAAAGCTACATTTCTTTTCCAATTCTCTGGGTTTTTCCGTTGTTTCCGCGCATATAGATTATTTATTAGTGTTAATTAACTATCCATCTTATAGAATTATGCAAAATTATATGGTTTTAATTCCTATAACGCTTAAAATTCGCTTAAAACCTGACTACAAAAATCAATACAACCGCTTGAAATCACCGTTGAGCCAACCGTCAAATACGCACCTGTGATTGGCTGGGACATTATGATCCGAAATATGGCCGTATTTGATTCTGTAACCTAAGTTTGGAGACGATTTACAAGGTAAATACCTGTTTCTGATAAATAACGAATCCTGAAACAGTTTTGGTTCAAACTTTTCTATGTTGTTACATAAATAACTCAATTTTGCCAAAAATGGTAGATGGCCGCCTTTGATTCTATACGACTCATTTGTGAGCAGCACATTCGGGCGAATATACAATTATTGAAGCAATATAGCTTTGAATAAAGCGCCCATCAATTTATAATATATTTGAAAGGCGTTGATCAATTAAAATATAACCTGGACTTGTTCAAGATAGGCACAATGACATTGAATGTTTTCATCTATATGACAAGTGTGTAATTTCATTTTTAAGGGTTGGTTAAGCGCGGTTCGCTCTATTACTCTATACGCCATAAATTTTGTCTTAAGACTATTATCAGTAAATTAGTTATAGCAGACCTAGCGCTTAAAATGTTTGAGGCCTTCCTGAGCTACAGAAGTGACCTCACTGCATGAGTGAGCCTGAAAAATGACAGCAGTGTCATCAGCGAAAGTGAAAATACGTCCATTGTGGAGATTGATGGAGCAAAGGTTATTTATGTATACCAGGAAGAGTGTGGGACCTAAAATACTCCCCAGATGGACACCAAATATTACATAATCACTGTTGTTATTTGTAATTGTTACCTGTAACCTGGCAAAGCCAACTATAATCTAAAATTCATAGTAGGCCATCATAGCTGTGCTGAGAAACTTTCAGCTTTTATAAAATAATCTGGCAGCTGAAACTGCCAGAATATGTTCTCCAGATTATTGCAAACTCTTGTCTATAACACATGCGTTAGTCAGATTGGCGCCGGCTACCAATGATCCAGTGCGCCACCTCACTAGTTATATTCGGGGTGAAGCAGTTCATTCATAAATTTAGAAGGAATAATTTTTTTTTACCCTTGAGGTGGCAAGCAAGCCTGCGGGCTGCCTGACGGTAAGCAGTCACCGCAGCCTATGGACGCTAACGATACCGACAGAATCACTAGCGCGTTACGGATCCTAAACACATTAGATATCAAGGCAGGTGTCAGGTAATTTCACCAGCTACAGTGCTCTTCACATCGGACCACAGCAATGTCTAGATATTGCTGTTCAGCCGCAAAATATGTGTCACTGCGGTGACTGTTACTTGCACAAATAACCTCAGTAAATAATAATAATCATCATCTCCCAAAAAACATTCAAAAACAACTACATACCACTGGCTTGATCATCCGAATATTCCTTGTGTTGATATAGTTGGTCCCCCGCGGCGGCGGCAGTGTCGCGTGTGTCATGTGTCTCCTCACTCTTGCAGCTGACAGCGAGCGACTGCTCCTGCTCATCCGGTGTTACCTGTGATCCAATCATGGTTGGTCCGATGGTGATGTCAGGAAACTCTGAAAGATGAAAAGATGTTGAATTTTAAGAGCATCGCTGTATTGTCTGGGGTGCCTGCCCATTTGATTGAGCTGGTTTAAAGATATAAGTTGGTGCAAATAAGAACAGGGATCTCATTCTGATCACCACACTCCAGATTACTTTTCTGATGCCAAATTTATTTAAAAGGTGTCAAAAACCTGTCTCTTTATTCAGCTGAAAACCACAAAATTTTTTAGCACTTTTTGTACATACCAGGTTCATCATCTGTGTCAATTATGTCAACATCTTGTTCATCTGCCAATTCCTGTTTAATGTCCACATCTTCTATTTCACTGTCTTCATCATCATCATCATCTGTAGTGGATACAGTTACAATGGGAGATACAGACAGCCCTGAACTTAGTTTCAACCTGTCTATTAGAGTTGCTTTGACATCTGTCTGTAATGACAACGTTCACACTGTTTATTTATCTTTAGAACATGGAATGGTTGAGTTACTACCACTTGGTACTAATTAATAAGATCATCGGGTGATGACATAATCTATACATATTATAAAACAAAGTCGCTCTCGCTGTCTGTCTGTCCCTATGTATGCTTAAATCTTTTAAACTACGCAACGGATTTTGATGCGGTTTTTATTAATAGATAGAGTGTTTCTTAAGGAAGGTTTATAAATGTATAATACATGCATAATATAGTAGAGAAACACTGATAATTTTTGAGGTTTCTAATGCGATGTCGTAAATAAGCACATTTTTTTGCGCTTACATTGCAAACACTGGCTGAACCCTACGAGATAGATCAAAATAATGTACTACAGTATTGTACATATTAACAAGGTCTACAAAAAAGTTCGCGATGGTATATGTTTATCTCTTAGGGATAACCCACAATAACCATTTTTGTTAGCATGAATTTGTCCCTTCTTCAATATAACGTAAATTTCACTAATATTTACACCACTGACAAAAAAGCTGAGAACGTTGTTCATACCGCTAGGTTAAGGTTAAGCTACATAAGGCTAGGTCATTAAATAGATGGGTGAATCAATTTGTATGAAATTTTGTGTACATATCGGGTAGGTCTGAGAATAAAATCGTAAAGTATATTTCATGCCGCTAGGTTTAGCAACGTTAGCCAAGGTCATTACATAGATAGGTGACGGGCGGCGGTGACTCCGAGGAGGACGGTGACGGGGTTGCAAGCCCCGTCCCTGTGATCATGGAGCCAGGTTCCCGGGGGCTATAATGCGCACTGAGGGGTATTTGGTGCATATCCCACTGGAGGGCCCAGGTCTCCCCTCATATATGGCGATGCGACAGCCGCAGGGGTTTAAGTGGGTAAGAATCCCAGATACCAGATACCATGATTAACGAGGATATTTAGAACGAGAGGAGGGTGCAAGAGAGGAAAGAGAGGGAGAGGGGATTCGAGGAGAGAGTGATAGGGTGAGGGATAGGGGGATTAAGGTAGAACAAGGGGAGAGTGAGGGGGAGCAAGGTGGTAGAAGAGAGAGGGGGACGGGGTTCAGAGAGGGGACAACGGGGAGAGGAAGAGGGGGACTGTGACGGGGACCGAAGCGGGAAAGGGGAAAGAGAGAATTAGAATTAGATTTTTCTTATAAGTGAGAAAGAGATGGAGAGAGAAATAAATCAAGGGAGGGGGGAGAAAAGGGGAGAAAATTGTAATAAAAGCGCGGGCGGAGCTGCGCGGGTCAGCTAGTAATTATATAAACAGGAGGCTGTGTGGTCCAGTTTGACCACACTGGAGACCGTTAGTGTAATAGTTAGCCACCCTGGCCACTACCCGAAAGATTATGGGTTAGATTCTTGGACAGGGACGAACAATTATGTCAACTTTGAACTCATATACTTTACCTGCTCCTTGGTGTTCACAGGCAGATTTAGAAGTTCTATGAGGAGAGTCTCAGCCGTCAGACATTTCAACATAAACTTCTTGGTGTTCCGCAGTTGTGCGTAGCACATGTAACACACGGACAGTGGTCTCATGTCGTTCGTCTGAAACTAATTACCACACACATCAGTAGATATTATTGTTGTTGTTATTTAAATCTAAGCCTGCAGGTGCAACTAGTCTAGTACCTAGTTCCTCACGGGTTGTGACAATACAGGTCGTCGTCTGAAAAGTGAGATGATTTGCGCATTAACAGGTCATTAAATACCATGCGAGGGACTATGGCAACTGCAGCCACTCACTCTCGGAATCGAGCAAATTATTACTTTATTCTACTACAATTTAGAATGATGTCTTGTGCATATATTAATTTGCAACTTCTCGTCACAGTCTACCGGCAATACAAATGCAACAACAAAATGTTAATTATTGGATAACGTAAGATTTCATTACTCACCGGCATCCCTATCAGTTTTTCATAAACCTTTTCAAGATGTGTATTTTTAATCATGTGTTGAACACTTGAATTCAAGCAAATACGACACAAAGCTAACTTTTCCATTGTTAATTTGATCAGTAATTTATTAGCTACTTATTTAAATTAATTTATTTGCCACAGCGTGGCCACAGCAGACAGTGTACTTTGTATTTTCTGAATTTCGCTTGAATCATGGAATCTTCATGGAATGAATCTTTATGAATATATCACGGCTATAAATCTCGGTACTTCCATTCCTCGCAATAGTAACCATATTGTAACCAAACCACGGCTGGTGATCTACATACATTCTCTTTAGAACCTTAGTCTATGGTGCTCATATATCTCGTATGACAGTTACTCTCCCCCCGTTGCCTCCATGCCGCCCCGCTGCCATATAAAATGTCATCCAAAACAAACCGCTTGCCTCGCCTCCCCCGCTTTCCGCCGCCCGCCATTACAGTGTCAAACAAAGTTGATCTAAAAGTTTTGCGTGTGATTTATTTCCGTAACTAATCCTCTCAATTTCTGAAATTGTAATAACATCTTGCAATATGTACGTACAACGAGTGCTGTGTTGTGAGTTGTGGGAATATATGTTTCCAAAAACTGAGATAGGACTCCAAATGTGGTTAATAGCATTAATTGTGATAGATTACGAAGGCTTAGCTTAGAAGATCTAAGGAAGCAATTTGTGTGTCGTAACCATTTTGTAAAAAGTTTTCTCGCATCTCCTGGTAAAAGGGCCAGCCTTCGCCGCGGCGCCTTACCTACGTTATTCACGGACAGCGAGATACCTAGTGGTTTTCCTCAAACCGCAGTCGTCCCTATTACAGGTATGTATATAATTCAGTTATTAATTGATTTTCATAAATCTTATACCCGTGGCATGTTCTGGTAGCTCACTTATGTCTGCCTCATATGGTTGCTGTTTTGCAAAGCAATAACCGTCCGCTGGAACAATTATTATTGCCCCGTTAAACTTGGTTTGAAGTTTCCTCGAAATAATGATGAGAAAGGAAAAATGCCAAGTTAATAAATATGAAATTCATTATAATATATTTGGTTACCCTTACATCATTCATAGGTAGGAAGTATGAAACATAGTTGTTATCTGTATTAGTCAATCTGACTGCTTTTTATGTAGCCACTGTGGCACAGCAAGTCATAATTTTATCATTGCATCCCTATGCATTTGTATTTCAGAGGCTGTCAATCGTGAGCATACCTACAATAAAAGAAAACATATCGATCATAGTATAATTGTAAAATTACGCAGCAGAGCGCTAATGTGGAAACTTGAGAAATTAATAAAGCTTTGTTTTAAAATAACGAACGTGTTTTTATTCAGGATATTTTGACAAGAGTATTTATATAGAAGTTGCTATGACAACATAAAGAAGTAGAAAAACGTAGAGCTTAGTCTATGTGCCTATACAAACTAACACTCCCTCTTTACTGATGAGCCTTCATTCCCAATGATGTTCTCAGTAAACTGAACTGAGGTTTGGGCAAAGCCTTGGTGAAGATATCTGCCACTTGTGTGCAAGATCGTGTCTTCTCGACATTCAGCTCTAGTCCAAGTACTAACTCTCGCACAAAATAATGTCTTATTCGTATGTGCTTGGTTCTCCGGTGGAATTCTGGGTTATGAGCGAGTCTAACCGCGGCCTCATTGTCCACTTTAAGAGTTGGGACGCCTTCCAAATTCGTTATTGCACTAAAGATTCTCTTCAGCCAAACAAGCTCACGTGCTGCTTCGCTTGCAGCCACGAGTTCTGCTTCCGTAGTTGAAATAGCAACTGAAGTCTGGCGTTTGCTGAACCATGAAACGGCTCCAGCTGCATAACAACTGACAACTCCAGTTGTTGATCTAGCTGTGTCCAAGTCTCCTCCATGGTCTGCGTCACTGTACGCTTGTAAGATTGGCATGCAATTTGGCTTATACGTTATGCCGTAGGCCAATGTACCTTTTAGGTATCTCATTATTCTTATTACTTTTAGCCAGTCATAGAATGTAGGCTTTTCCAATCTTCTAGACGCTACGCCAACAGCATAGGCTATATCAGGGCGAGTTCCGACCATAAGATATGCTAATGATCCAACTGCCTCACGATATGGAAACACTTTAGCTCCCTCTGATTCAACAGATTGTCCAAACTTCTCTGGTTCCATTGGGGTGGAAATAGGATTGCAATCCAGCATCCCAAAACGATCTAGAACTCTTCTAGCATAAGCTTCTTGAGTTACTGTTATGGATCCATTTGCATCCCGACGTATTTCCATGCCTAAGTAAAATGTAGCAGGTTTTGTCGTGATTTCTAGCTTGCTACTCAACTCACGTAAGAATTCATCTGCTACTTCTTTTTCCGAAGCGGCCACCAAGCCATCATCGACATATAGGCTAATTAACAATTTCTTATCACCTATAGTTTTGGTGTATAAGCAGGGGTCGGCTTCACATGCTTTGAAATTTAGATCCAACAGTATGTCACTAAAACAAGCATTCCAGCACCTCGGTGCTTGTTTAAGGCCATATAAGCTTCGATTCAGTCGGCATACACGTTTGGTACCATCATCGAATCCTTCTGGCTGCTGCATGTAAATCGTTTCTTTCAACGTGCCATAAAGAAAAGCTGTGGTTACGTCAAACTGAACTAAGTACAGACTTTCCATAGCAGCGACGCTTAGCAGTGCCCTGATGGTTTCTAATCGTACAACAGGACTAAAATTTTCCTTGTAGTCGACGCCTTTCTTCTGCTTAAAACCTTTGACGACTAGTCGGGCCTTATACTTTTCAACGGATCCATCTGGGTTTAGTTTAGTTCTATAAACCCATTTGCATGGTAATGCCTTCCTTCCAGGCGGTAATTCCTGCATGGACCACACGTCATGTTTTTCCAGCGAATCCATTTCACTTTTCATTGCTATGACCCACTTTTCTTTGTCTTTTTCCCATAGCCTCACTATAGCTTTCTGGGGCTTGATCAGGACATATACCTGTGAGTGCGCAAACAAAATCTTTGAGTTTCTCAGGGGGGCGCAAACGCGACCTGTCTCGGAGATTATAGCTTTGAGGTTCCTCGTATTCATCATTTTCTTCAAGGATTGCATCACTGACATGGCCTTCAACTTCATCCTCCACATCAACAAAATGATCTTCAACTACATCGTCATTTGTGTGTGCAGGTTCGTGAGGAGCTTCTATGTCTTCAATATCAACAAAGTTATCTTCATCTACTTCGTTTGCGGCAACTTCTTCTTCTCCCTCTAACTCATGATTTATTGGTGAACTTACGCTTGGTCGTTCCTCCGTACATTCTTGAATATCTCCCTCTGTCTCTAAGGAGTTTCTTATTGGCAACCTGTACTCAACTGTTGTTGGTTCTGTGTCAGTCTTTTTTTCCTTTTGTGAGGGGAACAGATTTTCATTAAATACGACGTCTCTGGAACGAATAAGCCTCTTTGAATTTTCGGGATTGTAAATACGATAGCCATCGTCGTCATAACCAATCAATATTCCTTTCACGGCTTTCTTTTCAAGTTTCTTTCGTTTTTGCTTCGGGACATGAGCATAGCAAGTGCTGCCTATAATTCTAAGATGTTTTATATTTGGCTTCTTGCCATGAAACAGCTCATAAGGAGATTTTCCTTCGACTCTAGATGCACCTGTCCTATTGAGCACGTAGGCTGCTGTATTTACCAATTCTGCCCACAATGCTTGAGGCAAATCTCCGTGTGCATGCATTAGTGTCCTTGCTGTCTCAACCAGTGTCCTATTTTCCCGTTCGCTGACTCCATTTTGTTCAGGTGTAAATGGCATTACTAACCTTTGGGTAATACCATACTCTCTTAGGATATCTCTTACTCCTTTATTGTCGTACTCTCCGCCATTGTCAGATAGTAAAGTTTTTATTGTATGTCCCGCAACTTTCATTTCCTTAATGAAACGGATCAGCATACTATTGACTTCTGATTTCTGTCTTAAGAAGTAGACGCTTCGATAGGAACTGTAATCATCCTTGAACAAGACATAGTAGCGGTAAGAAGCAAACGAATATAGGAAGGGACCACAGACATCCATGTGAATTAATTCACCTATCTGTGTTGCTCTTTCCCTTGTTCCGAATTTCAGCCGATGTGACTTTCCATAAATGCAACCTTCACATTTGGTTTCATCAAGCTTGAGATCAATGCCTAGTTCTCTTTTCACGAGCTCTCTTACATGTCTTTTATTTTGATGTACAAACCTTTCATGGTATATTTGCATTTGGTTTGAAGTCAATACGTTTACAAACGTAGGTTGGTCTGGCATGACTGTCTTCACTTGAAGTTTGTACAGACCACTGTTCGGAGTTCTGCGTCCAATTAATTTTGTATTACCACCTACTTCTAATTTACATTCTCTTTGTGTAGATGTAAATAGGCTATTCGGTAATTTATCTTGTGCAGCCAATATCGAGAACAAGTTCATCATTAAGGTAGGTACTAGCCATACATTACTCAATGTGATATATTCCTTATTTCCATTAACAGTCGATTCTATGTTTACAGACCCTTTTCCCAGCGCAGGAATGGTTGTTCCATCGGCAGTTGTCACCGTATGGTTAGAATCAAACTCCTGAAAATCTTGAAAAATGTCATCCCTCATTGTAATGTAATTGCACCGTTGTCCACAAACCAGTCATTTCTGTCTTGGCTCTTCTGTGCGACAGCGTTAACTACCATTGTCATGATATTATTAGCTTGTTTAGATGTTGATGCACTTTCTTGCTTTGGAGGTCTGCCATCCGCGATCCATTTTCGGCATTTACGGACTCTGTGGCCTTTCTCTCCACAATAGTTGCATTTAAAAACATCCTTCTTTTTATTATTAGGCTTTTGCACAGTCTTGGCTACTAAAGCCTCTTGACTTCTTGTGTCACTATCCTTCATCAAAGTTCTTTCATAAGCACAGAGGTTGGTTGTTAGATTTTCGATTGTCTTCTCTGTTTTATTCAATAGCATCCAACTCGATTTAAAAGTAAAGAATCTTTCACCCAATGAATCTAGTATCTTGCATATGAGTAGCAGGTCTGGTAACTGACTGCTTCCATCACTACAGCATATCTCTTTGTTAAGATTGCACCAGATATTCTTTATTTTTGATAAATGCGAGGACATATCATCTGCAGGATCGTATTTAAAGCTAAAGAATGTTGAACACAGAGAATAGGCTCTATCTTCCGATTGACCGTCAAACAAGCGATGTAATTCTAGCCAAACCTCGTGAGCAGTCCTATAACGCATAATCTTCTCTAGAGTTTCTTCAGATAGACTATTTGTGATCATTATAAGAGCATCACTTTCAGCTTTGATATACTTGGCATGTGCGAGGCGGTGTGCAGCTTGTTCTGCATCCCCTGCACCTTCAGCGAGAACTGGCTTCTGAAGCTTTCCTTCCACTATATCCATGGCCTTATCTATGCCATTTAGCTGGATGGATATTTTGTACTTCCATGTCGCCCAGTTTGCTTTGCCTTTTAGCAGTGTTAAATTTTGAACTTTGATACTTTCCATTATTGAAAAACGCTTTTTTTCTCTAATAAGTAACCATAACCTATAATTGTAAAATTACGCAGCAGAGCGCTAATGTGGAAACTTGAGAAATTAATAAAGCTTTGTTTTAAAATAACGAACGTGTTTTTATTCAGGATATTTTGACAAGAGTATTTATATAGAAGTTGCTATGACAACATAAAGAAGTAGAAAAACGTAGAGCTTAGTCTATGTGCCTATACAAACTAACACATAGCTACTGTAAAACACACTTTATGAATAAATGCTGTAAAATTGATGGTAAGATAGTATTTTTTTTTATAAAAACGGTTTCTAAATGCATTTAAATGCATTTAATGATATTTTACTACAACTCTATTATTATGATATGTCAGTTGTAGGTTGCTTTTGACAAAATAAGTGTTAACAAAATAAGATATTTTGAATAAGATTATTTTTGTCAATATACATATAACTCTGCTGTTTCTCATTGATTTGGATAATATATTATGGGCCAATCAAGTTCGTACAATCTTACAGGTGATTAAATCAGCAATCAAGAAATAAATTATTTACTTTGGTTAATTAAATGTGGCAAATGAAAATATTTGTTAAACACTGTTATAATATACAACTGAATTATTTATTTGTTATATAAAATCAAATCCAATTTCTATTTCAGATTTCAATGTTCAGCCATCATCACACACCACCAGTGAAGTGAAGTCTACGATGAAGATATTCGAAAGTCTACAACCCAACTGTCAACTGGTAAGCTAGGTTGTAATTTTCATTGTTTTATTGTGAAACTTTTGTTTTGTAGTAATGTGATATTTATTATTAATGTTTTCTTTTTAGATGAAGTGGTTCCTTGTACTCCTCATTCAAATGTGGGCATAAAAAGAAGGCAGCGAATAGTGCATTTCAAGAATAAGTTAACACCAAACTGTGAAAGATTATTTATAGAATATACAAAGGCACGAAGACAGATGTTCACCTGAGTCCCCTCAGCTTTGAGTGCTTCAGAAAACATGGATGTATTAGCCAGGCAAAAAGACTCAATGTCCATTCACAAGCATATACCACAGTGTGGGTCATCAGAAAGATTTTAACAAAAAATAATTGTAAAATATCTGAAACAAATTTATCAAGGGGGGAATCCTCTTATGAAAAAAATAATGTCAATAATTGGATTTTCTTCAAAGAATTTAAAAGTTTAAAACAAAAAAAAATTACCTACACTTCAGAACATGCTGTAAGACTATTTGGTTTCATAACTCTAGAGGCAAATAAACATTTAGAAAATCAATGTCATATAAATGATATTTAAAAAAATATAAAAAATGGTTTAAACTCAAGTATATGTTTGTTTGATTTTCTAGAGTGTGAACTTCGTATGGACATTGTATCTGAATGCTTTTTAACATTAACCTTGCGATTAATAGTATTTAATTGATGTAATGTTATCAATAAAGTTATGAAAGGCACTGATGTATTAAGGTTACCCGATAGTATTAACTAACAAAAAATGCAAGCAAAGGCATTAGAAAAGTATAAAAAGAGATGTAAAAATAAAAAATAGTCATTACCTGAGCTTTTTATTTCCCTGAATCCATATTAAGAAGGAACCAAGAAGCTTATAAAATATTCAGAATTTAGAATACCCGGTGCCGGCGCGGCCCGCCCAGCTAAATAAAAAAATGCTTAATCTCCAGGTACCCAAACTCAATATAGGTACTTCATTTGCTAAGATAATTAAAAAAAAAAAGAACTGTCATACATGATATGTGAACTTCGAGGCTGTGGTTTTTGCTCTATGGGAGTGCCCTGTCTGATGCGTAGCATCATAGTAGTCTGTGATTGTAACTATCCATTTTGACAGTTTCCCTCCTCCCTCCTTCATACTTCATTCCTTTGTCGTCTGTAATATAGACGCCATATTTTATTTTATTAAGTAAGACAGAAAACCAGAAAACTATGTGGACGCCATTGTGATTTTACCAAGTTCGTTGTTCATTGTAATTTTTTTCAATTTTGTACTTAATGAATGTGTAAAATCTTGATTACAACTTGCATTACGTTTTAAAAGAACTGTGTCGTGAATTGTGCTTGTAGGAGTAAGGACGGCAATCAATTTAATGTTTTTCCCCAAGATTGTACTATGCAGGACTGTAACATATAAACATGAACTGTGAAAGGTTATTCTTCACCGAAAAGTTCATTGCCTCATACCAGTGAGGCCTCGTCTTCGTGTTGAAGCCTACCCTACGTTATTTTTGGCTTACGAAATCAACAAATGCACTCCTTAGACAATGCACACTGACCACAATGGTAAGTACCTTGTTACGAATATTTTCTCATACTTTTCATGATAATAATGCTAATTAATGCTACCTAATTTAACTTATAATCCACTACATCATGTACTATATGAATTAACATTTATAACATTAGTTTTATAAATTTAACACAGTTGTCTTGTATCTATACATTGTTGTACCTAATTTGTCCTCATTTACTTCTCTACAGCTGATGCACATTTTGTGCTGTAGTAGGACAGTTCCATACTATTATGCCAGGCTAATAAAGCTGCAACTGCTGAAAACTTATTACTGTAAAAATAAGATAGAATAATAATTAACCGGAATTATTCACTTCTGCACTAGGTTCTCTTCTCTTCTGTTTTTGGTAATTGTGTGTGTCATACAAAATACTAAAACATTTCACTCTTTTGTTTCAGTTGGAATTTGTACATCTGCGAAGGTCCCTTTGATGCTGTTAACAATGCCAATTTATCGGACAAACAAACATATCTCTAAAAAGCTGTGACAAGCCACATCTAGACCATGACATTAACCCATTCTTTAATAATATATAATAACTATTATAAATGGAGACTGTTTATCAAACAAATGAATTAAGGAAAAACTACCCGGAGAGTCGCACCCTGACCAGAGTATGAATCTTATTTTGTATATTTTTTTTTAATAAATAATGAAAGTAATTTAAATTAATATGTATATTTTATTTTATTCTAAACCTGAATATGAAATATTAAAGAAAAATGGAATAGGAATATAAAAAGTAAAGCGGCTTAAAAGGCTAGGTTCCATTTTTTTTAAAGATTAGGCGAAAAGTTCTGGCCCACGGCACGTGATATGAGCGTATAAATTAAAAAAAAAAACAGACGTCATGTTCTATTACTGCAAATCCGTAATGTGATTTTTCCTCTAGGGCAGTTCACCGTCTGATGCGTAGCATCCACGGCTATAAATCTCGGTACTTCCATTCCTCGCAATAGTAGCCATATTGTAACTATCCATTTTGACAGTTTCCCTCCTCCCTCCTTCATATTTCATTCCTTTGTCGTCTGTAATATAGACGCCATATTTTATTTTATTAAGTAAGACAGAAAACCAGAAAACTATGTGGACGCCATTGTGATTTTACCAAGTTCGTTGTTCATTGTAATTTTTTTCAATTTTGTACTTAATGAATGTGTAAAATCTTGATTACAACTTGCATTACGTTTTAAAAGAACTGTGTCGTGAATTGTGCTTGTAGGAGTAAGGACGGCAATCAATTTAATGTTTTTCCCCAATATTGTACTATGCAGGACTGTAACATATTAACATGAACTGTGAAAGGATATTCTTCACCGAAAAGTTCATTGCCTCATACCAGTGAGGCCTCGTCTTCGTGTTGAAGCCTACCCTACGTTATTTTTGGCTTACGAAATCAACAAATGCACTCCTTAGACAATGCACACTGACCACAATGGTAAGTACCTTGTTACGAATATTTTCTCATACTTTTCATGATAATAATGCTAATTAATGCTACCTAATTTAACTTATAATCCACTACATCATGTACTATATGAATTAACATTTATAACATTAGTTTTATAAATTTAACACAGTTGTCTTGTATCTATACATTGTTGTACCTAATTTGTCCTCATTTACTTCTCTACAGCTGATGCACATTTTGTGCTGTAGTAGGACAGTTCCATACTATTATGCCAGGCTAATAAAGCTGCAACTGCTGAAAACTTATTACTGTAAAAATAAGATAGAATAATAATTAACCGGAATTATTCACTTCTGCACTAGGTTCTCTTCTCTTCTGTTTTTGGTAATTGTGTGTGTCATACAAAATACTAAAACATTTCACTCTTTTGTTTCAGTTGGAATTTGTACATCTGCGAAGGTCCCTTTGATGCTGTTAACAATGCCAATTTATCGGACAAACAAACATATCTCTAAAAAGCTGTGACAAGCCACATCTAGACCATGACATTAACCCATTCTTTAATAATATATAATAACTATTATAAATGGAGACTGTTTATCAAACAAATGAATTAAGGAAAAACTACCCGGAGAGTCGCACCCTGACCAGAGTATGAATCTTATTTTGTATATTTTTTTTTAATAAATAATGAAAGTAATTTAAATTAATATGTATATTTTATTTTATTCTAAACCTGAATATGAAATATTAAAGAAAAATGGAATAGGAATATAAAAAGTAAAGCGGCTTAAAAGGCTAGGTTCCATTTTTTTTAAAGATTAGGCGAAAAGTTCTGGCCCACGGCACGTGATATGAGCGTATAAATTAAAAAAAAAAACAGACGTCATGTTCTATTACTGCAAATCCGTAATGTGATTTTTCCTCTAGGGCAGTTCACCGTCTGATGCGTAGCATCCACGGCTATAAATCTCGGTACTTCCATTCCTCGCAATAGTAGCCATATTGTAACTATCCATTTTGACAGTTTCCCTCCTCCCTCCTTCATATTTCATTCCTTTGTCGTCTGTAATATAGACGCCATATTTTATTTTATTAAGACAGAAAACTATGTGGACGCCATTGTGATTTTACCAAGTTCGTTGTTCATTGTAATTTTTTTCAATTTTGTACTTAATGATTGTGTAAAATCTTGATTACAACTTGCATTACATTTTAAAACAACTGTGTCGTGAATTGTGCTTGTAGGAGTAAGGACGGCAATCAATTTAATGTTTTTCCCCAATATTGTACTATGCAGGACTGTAACATATTAACATGAACTGTGAAAGGATATTCTTCACCGAAAAGTTCATTGCCTCATACCAGTGAGGCCTCGTCTTCGTGTTGAAGCCTACCCTACGTTATTTTTGGCTTACGAAATCAACAAATGCACTCCTTAGACAATGCACACTGACCACAATGGTAAGTACCTTGTTACGAATATTTTCTCATACTTTTCATGATAATAATGCTAATTAATGCTACCTAATTTAACTTATAATCCACTACATCATGTACTATATGAATTAACATTTATAACATTAGTTTTATAAATTTAACACAGTTGTCTTGTATCTATACATTGTTGTACCTAATTTGTCCTCATTTACTTCTCTACAGCTGATGCACATTTTGTGCTGTAGTAGGACAGTTCCATACTATTAGGCCAGGCTAATAAAGCTGCAACTGCTGAAAACTTATTACTGTAAAAATAAGATAGAATAATAATTAACCGGAATTATTCACTTCTGCACTAGGTTCTCTTCTCTTCTGTTTTTGGTAATTGTGTGTGTCATACAAAATACTAAAGCATTTCACTCTTTTGTTTCAGTTGGAATTTGTACATCTGCGATGGTCCCTTTGATGCTGTTAACAATGCCAATTTATCGGACAAACAAACATATCTCTAAAAAGCTGTGACAAGCCACATCTCGACCATGACATTAACCCATTCTTTAATAATATATAATAACTAGCCGCTATTATAAATGGAGACTGTTTATCAAACAAATGAATTAAGGAAAAACTACCCGGAGAGTCGCATCCTGACCAGAGTATGAATCTTATTTTGTATATTTTTTTTTAATAAATAATAAAAGTAATTTAAATTAATATGTATATTTTATTTTATTCTAAGCCTGAATATGAAATATTAAAGAAAAATGGAATAGGAATATAAAAAGTAAAGCGGCTTAAAAGGCTAGCTTCCATTTTTTTTAAAGATTAGGCGAAAAGTTCTGGCCCACGGCACGTGATATGAGCGTATAAATAAAAAAAAAAACAGACGTCATGTTCTATTACTGCAAATCCGTAATGTGATTTTTCCTCTAGGGCAGTTCACCGTCTGATGCGTAGCATCCCTAATACGTCTGTGGTAGCATCCCTAATACGTCTGTGGAATATATATTTGTTGCACGCAGTGTGACCGTTTCATAAAAAGGTAATCAACTAAAAGAATTTGATTTCAGTACTAAAAATACTAATATTTATGCAGAATTATACTAAAAAAACGGTCAAGTGCGAGTCGGACTCGAGCACCGTGGGTTCCATACCATTTTTGGACGTATTTAAACTAAGTAAACTAAGTTTGTATGTCGAGTTTTTTTATAAATATCGTTTTATTTTCCCTGTAAAATATAGATACACATGTATTATCTGTAATTATTTCAGATATTTCCCTCCACCAACTTCGGAGATAAGGGAATAGTGTTTTTTAACCGGCTTCAAAATGAAGGTTCTCTATTCGACGCGTATGTATGTAATATTAATAAAAATGCGTAATATTATTATATGGTAGTCTATGTGGGCTTCTAAACAAATTTACCAAATTTTATGAGTGTATGTATGTATGTAGGTTTGTCCGCGGATTTCTCAGAAACTACCAGTCCGATTTCGAAAATTCTTTTTGCAATAGTTAGTGAGTGTGAGTGTTGTTATTTTAACTTAGGGTAGAGTACAAGTTTCATAAAAATCGGTCCAGTAATTTAAGAGATATAAACTTTTTTATGTTTTCAGTAAGTTACTGTAACGTAGACGTTCGAGTTGCGTAATAGTGCTAATACCTATCTTGGTAAAATAAAAGTCACTAAAAAATGTTAAATAAACTATTTAAAAAAAACAGACTTCAAAGTTAATTATCTAAAAAGCATAAAATAACGAAAATATATTGAAGTCGGTGTCAACTCGTGCTAGTCTTAGTTAACATGATGTGCTAGCACCGACTTCAATATATTATCGTTATTTTATGCTTTTTAGATAATTTACTTTGAAGTCGGTTTTTTTTAATAGTTTATTGTCATTTTTATTAAAAGCCAAAAACTACATATCTTAAACCAAAACAAAAATCTGTTTTGAGATGTGCAAATGAAGCTCTTTCACATGATACCCCACTTGATATACTAGTCTCACTTTGAAATTATGATGAGCGCATTCAACCCCATTATAAAAAAAGTAAAAAAAAAACTCATTTAAAAAAGAAGAAGAATAATTTTATGATTACTACTCTTAACAATCGGGATCGTTTGTTGCCAACCAAGTAGCCGCAGTGTTACGATGTTCCATCCATTAATTACCCACCCGAACGTGCAAGAAATAAGTAATACAACAACGAATTACGCATTGTGGAACTAAAAGTAAAATATTAATATAAAAACTGTACAAAACAGATAAACCATACAGTTTCGGTAAACATCAGACAAAGACAAAACTACACAAGTGAAATTGTATGAATGAATGTTTGTGCTACCAGAAAATTTACCAAAAAATATACTACAAAATGTCCTTTTAGTTAAAATTTTACCAAATAATACTAACATTTGAAATTATACCAAAAAAATACTAAAACAAAATTGTGAAGCCCAAATTCTACCAATTTGGTATTGAATATACCAAAAACGGTCACACTGGTTGCACGTTTGTTTGTTTGTCCTGTCCACTGATTATAGGATACTATACTACAATAATTACCTACATGTACTGGTCCCATGAAGCTATAGGTCAAAGTCTTAGAGAAAGAAAACAACGCTATCCCTTTCATTGAGGTCGGATCTCTCTTTCTAAGAGGGCAACCTTGATGTTTCATGAAAAATCAGGACATCTTTTTAACTTCGTCGCATAATACGACACTTGGCTTGGCTTGTTTAGACCGATTAAAACAATGTGATATATTTTAAAATTAAATAATTCAAGTACAAATTAATAGAAACTTAAACCCAATACTAACAAACGAACTGAAAACGTGTTATGTGCCTAGCGAAAGAGGAACTGATCGAAAATATGGTGCATAATGCACAGGGATCAGCGGTAGGTAATTATTGAACAAAATCGCACTTACGAGTGATATTGGGTATTAAATACTGGATAAAACATATTTTTGCAACCAAGTACTGCACATTTTATCACCATTTTTATGATTTTAATTCACTTTATCGTGAAATTATGGTATTTAAATGTTTGATCGATTTAAATGACAGACAGTTTCATGCTGACAATAAGCGACAGTGTTGCCACAAAATACGAACCCTTAAAATCGGTAATTAAAATTGCATTTGAGTATAATTGGCGGGAACACAATAGAGCATTATTCTAATCGAACTCGCAGAACAGTACCAAAAATTGTTTTATTAGACACGATTGTCATCGTATTTTAAGCTTTCGGGTGGAAAACATTCTTTTGATGTGTAAGTAACAGTATTTACCAGTATTTAACAGTATTCTGCTATTTTAGCAGAATTGAACCCTCATTTTAGGGTTTAGCAGATTATGTCGCAGAATATAAAATTTTAGCAGTTTTTAGCAGAATCTAATGAACTTCAGTGGAACTTTAACAGAATACGGTACTTAGTTAAACAATAATTAACAGATTGAAATCAAACTACTATTACGGATTTTATCGCGGTTTATTTTTTGATTTTACTATCCCGACGTTTCGAATGACGACTGAGATGTTCAACGTCCTTATGTCACAATTATGCCGGTGTACCCTCAGGTCTTCTTAGTTATTATTTTTGGTCCGATCTACGCAGTGAGAGCTTACAGTATCTTGAGGCCGTGCAGTGTTTTGATTGATATTGGATTTAATAAAATAAACGTTTTTTTGC
The DNA here is from genome assembly GCA_911728495.1 of Furcula furcula. Lineage (NCBI taxonomy): Eukaryota > Metazoa > Arthropoda > Insecta > Lepidoptera > Notodontidae > Furcula > Furcula furcula. Next base: position 54,693,975 of record OU452242.1, read on the forward strand.
AGATAATCGATATCGGCAAAAAAACGTTTTTTTTATTAAAATCGATTTTTGACAAATTGATTAGTTTTGAATACAGAATAATCTCAGAGAAAGTACCAAAGGAGTTAGTATCGCGTCGATTCCCCGAACAAATTTTTCGTGGCACTTTTGCGGGGTGCGGGAGGCGAAGTAACCAGTACCCACACTATAATAAACTCGCAACACATTCAAAAATACACGCACACAAATAAAGAATGACCTGACCATATGACCAAAAATTTGGCAGAGTGGGTTAGCGCATCATGCTCTCTCCAGTGGTATCTCCTCTAAGAGAATAATCGAGTTTTAGTTAATCGATTCTTTTCCATTAATCTCACATCCCTAATCAGTAAGAACTACGTCCGAGCCAAAGAGGATGTAATGTCCGAGCGAGCCCAGACCACGTCAGGTACCGTAGACAGAATATAACAAGACATCTAGCTAGCGTGCCGCCGATAAGGACAGAAAATAACGGAAAATAATCATTCGTACACTTAACACACGTTATGGATATTTATTCAAATGCGCCTATTATGTAGTATAAACGATATTTCATAACGCAATTCAATTTAAAACTCCAAAGCTAGGTCGTGAACTAGAAAATTTCATGTGTACTCGAAGAAAACGCACCGTAGGTGCGCCAGATTTTGAACACACGCTAAGGGACAAAAAATCATATGCTCAGTTTCTTTCTAACACATATAATATATATAAATGTTTACCGTTTAGTTTTACCTTGTGCTGACCTTATAGGCGGAGATTGTTATTAATTCTTGGTGTTGTCAATAAAACAAAGTTTGCACTTCACTTTATGTTCGTTTTATTTACGGCAAATTAAAAATGTTCACGAAATTAGGTTACACGAAATGTTCACATATATTTACTCAATAATTAGTACAATAGTATCGGTACACAAATATCACGAGTATCGGTAGTGCGGGTTACGGGACGACTGAGGTGCTGTGGCATGGTGACGCGGGAGCGGGCCCTTTCTCCTTAGTCAGCATGTCACTACACTATTCCTCCCCTTTTTCTAAAAAATTTTTTTTTTTTTCTCTATTTTAATTGAATCCCACTCTTTTTAATTCCAAATCGTACCTTTGTAACCACTACGCTATCGACAAAACTATTTGCTTATATGACAAATACTTCGAGCTACAATAACAATGTCTGGAACGTAACATGATCGCGTTGTTATCGCGTATCGACTCAACATTGACATACCTACTTGTACACTCTAAACAACAAAGTTATAAAACTTAATATTATGCTACCTTAACACAGAGGGTTGAGCAGTAATACATTACTTATTCCTGTGAAGTGGAAAAAAAAATCTATGCTAATTCTATTTACCTAGGTACTTATTACATATGCTTAACCTTATCCTATGCTTAGATCTATGCCTTTACTGCGTTACAATACATTTTCTATGTACCTAGATGTACACATTACTACCCACAATAATATTTTTACACTGCCAAACAGTATAATTTATAAAATCTTTTTAAAAAAAAAATTGAACCGACTTCAATATCACTGAAAAGTATAAAATAATTTAAATATTATTGAAGTTGGTGTTAGCGTACCTGCTGTGTATATTTGGCACCAACTTCAATAATATTTAAATTATTTTATACTTTTCAGTGATATTGAAGTCGGTTCAATTTTTTTTTTAAAAAGATTTTATTTTAAACTTTTTAGTGATATTTTCATATATAAAGATTGAACCATCGAAAACCGTAAATTATCTAGGTAGGTTATGATCACATTATCGTCTACATAGTTTTACATAATTCATGTTTCTTCAGAAAATAATATCCGGTCGTAATGAAATTTGCATGGAAACATCATAGTAGTTTACTCTCTCGAATAAAAAAAGAATCATCGAAATCGGTTCATAATTGTCAGAGCAATGTAATGGAGAACATCAGTTTTATGGTTTTTACCAGATAAATTCCTCCACATCGTTCATGGTCCTCCAGGAAGTTCTTATCCGGTTGTAATAAAATTCATACAGATTCAATACAGTGGTTTCTTCTTTCGAATAAAAAAAGAATCATTGAAATTGGTAAATATTTGCCAGAGTTATGACCATTTTTGTCCAACCGAGCGAGTCCGAGCGACTAAAACGTCATCTATATAGGCTTTCTTGCAACTCTCAGTGCGCAGTCACCATTCTTGTTTTTTTAGGAACTACTTATTACTAAGCAATAATTTTTTTATGGGACCCAATCAATGGATTGAAGAATGGATGGAAGAAAGATTTTTTCAAATCGGTTAATAATTGCCAGAGTTATGCGCGAACATACATAAAAAAAAAAAAAAAAAAAAATATATATACAGACGAATTGAGAACCTCCTCCTTTTTTGAAGTCGGTTAAAAACACCCACTACATAACACAACTATGGACCATCACTAAAATATAAGCTTAAGGAAAAAATTTAAAAAATGTATATGTGACAATATCTTAATAAAACTAACCAATTGCCATAAACCGAAGATATCTAGGTGTTATACTCGTAGTTCTCGAGAACCATGGACTGCAAGCTCGGTGGGTCTACATTTATTTGTGCCGAGAACCCGTGTCTACCTTCTTGCTCCATCGTCAGACCCTGATCACCATTTTTCTAGCAACTACTCATCGAGAGCTACACAACGAGCCCAAACTCGGCAGATCTACGTTTATTGGTGTAGTGATCCCGTGACCATCTTCCTGCTCCATCATCAGACCCTGATCTCCATTTTTCTAGCAACTACTCGTCGAGACCTATCCAACGAGTCCAAATTCGGTAGGTCTACGTTTGTTGGTGCCGAGATACCGTGACGACCTTCCTACTCCATTATCAGACCTTGATCACCATTGTTCTAGCAACTAGTCGTCGAGAGCTACCCAACGAACCCAAACTCGGTGGTTCTATGTTTATTGGTGCCGAGATCCCGTGACGACCTTCCTGCTCCATCATCAGACCCTGATCTCCATTTTTCTAGCAACTACTCGTCGAGACCTATCAAACGAGTCCAAATTTGGTAGGTCTACGTTTGTTGGTGCCGAGATACCGTGATGACCTTCCTGTTCCATTATCAGACCTTGATCACCATTGTTCTAGCAACTACTCGTCGAGAGCTACCCAACGAACCCAAACTCGGTGGATCTACGTTTATTGATGCAGAGATCCCGTGACAACCTTCCTGCTCCACCATCAGACCCTGATCTCCATTTTTCTAGCAACTACTCGTCGAGAACTATCCATCGAGTCCAAATTCGATAGTTCTACGTTTAGTAGGCACGGCTAGGATAGAATGGATTGTTAATTTTATTACAGAGTTCCGGTGGCCATCTATGGCCTTCTTCATCAGATCCACTTCACCAAATGATACTTTCTGAATGAAAATGCTTGACTAGTTTCTAAAAATACCAAAAACGTTATATGTATGCCTATAATATTTAAGGAGTTCCCTCAGTTACTCATGGTTCCCATCATCAGAACTTGATTTTGAAAAAAATGGGACCAATCTGGAAGCATATACTTTCAATTAAAAAAATAATTTTCCAAATCGGTTCGTAAACGACAGAGTTCTGAGGTAACAAACATAAAAAAAAAAAATAATAAAAAAAAAAAACATACAACTGAATTGATAACCTCCTCCTTTTTTTTTGAAGTCGGTTAAAAAACAGAGTTTTTCTTACACGTATTCTAACGTAAAACAATAAAATACATCAGTTTAAAATACATTTTTGTACCATTTTACAGTGTGGTACCTAGTTACCTAGTTCTGAGCGAACACCAACCGATCAGATAAAAACGGCTTTCGCCTGGGCTGGCAGCGTCATCGGCTGCGGTTGCTGCACAGTTTCTACCTTGACAGTAGGCAAGGTTATGGAACTGGCGACGATTTCCTTACTTAGCCACTTTTTTGTGCTCTTTAAACACCTTCTACGTATGCGGATAATTCGATAATTCGGATCCCCTGGTGTTTTCCTACGGCCTCTGTATTCCGGTTGCGGCCTTGATTCGTATCGCTTCTGACTCCAATTATTTTCTTGGTTACTCCTTTGTCTTGGGCGAGTTTCAAGGTGACGTAACCTTTTCCTTAGTCGGTCAACTTCCTCTGCTAATTTCGCGTTATTATTTCCCGACGTAATGGGTCCCTGTACTCCAGCTACGTCGTGCCCTGGCGTTGCTGACCCCCAAATCTTGTCTGCAGTTGCCAACAATTTCTCCTCATCTGCAGTGTCAGCCACGGCCAGTATACCTTGCACTGATGTAGGCAAACGAGATTGCCATAAAACAATCAATGCGTCTGTATCTATTTTTCCGCATGCTAAACTTTCCATCCGCCGGAACAAATGTGAGGGTTTCTGGTCTCCTAACTCAGTGTCCCCCATGAGCTTTCTTAATTTGGTCTCATCAGACTCTTCATACGCGGCGATCAATTTTTTCTTTAAAGCTTGGCACTTTTTTGTCGCAGGTGGGTCGCTAAGGAACCCTAATAGCTGCTGTACCACATTCTTACCAAGCTTGGTTACCAATATCCGGAACATATCATCATCGGACATGTGCTGGGGCTGGAGCGCAGCTTCTGCTTGTATGAAATCATATGCCATGTACCTATATTGATGCCTTCGATAGGTGCTGGTTATGTATATGACGCAGAAACATCAAATAAAAGAACGCACGCTGTTATTGACTGGTGTTTATTTCCTTTTCGTTAATATTATTATATTATTTATATAGCGTGATCATAGTCACACCTAACCTTCACTTACAACCACAACTTCTAAAAGCTTCAGTCCACAGTCTAAATACTACATACAGAGATAGATATATAGACTTAAAGTCTATCATTTACATATATGTTCACGTTTAAGATAATTCATTTCTCTTATGTACAATTATGTAAGTATATGACAATATGTTATTTAATAAACTAAAAATATAATATTATTTGGGTACTTGACTTCACGTGAATGAGGGTACAAAATAATAGTTGGTTCGATATTCGGGCGCAGATTGCAAGTAACAAAGATGTATTGTATAGGGTTCATTACGTTAATACATGAAGTTTTTTAAACCCTGCAATAGATTTTGGTTGTTTACTATCTTTACAATTAGGAAACTTCATAGATAAGCTTTTTTTAGCGTAGTGAGTGAGTGAGTGTGTGAGTGAGTGAGTGAGTGTGTGTGTGAGAGTGAGTGAGTGAGTGAGGGACCGACCGACAGACTGACTGACTGTAAAAAGAGACAGAGCGAGAATGAAGTTTCACTTCTTCCGCGCGGAGGGACTCCACGCACGCACATTTTTTTTAGCGTACCTAGTTAATTCTAGGTAGATTGGTGGGTATTATATTGTATCTGACATGTTAGTTAGTGTATCTAACAGCCATTAGGAAGTCTTAATGTAAACACTTTAAACGCATGACACTTTACATTACCTTCTTCGCTGATTTTTAGGGTTCCATACCTAAAATGTAAAAAAGGAACCCTTATGGTGAGACTTCGTCTGTCTGTCTGTCACAAACATATATATTTCAGGAACCGCTAACGCTATCGATTTGAAACTTGGAGCTGTAGCTTTTGGCTTATGTGACGCAGTTTTTGGCTGATAATAAAAAATGACAAAAAAAATACCGTCCCCCCCCCTTATCTCCGAAGTTTGTGGAGGGAAAAATCTGAAATAATTATGGGTTATGCATGTCTATCTATATTTTACAGGAAAAATAAAATGATCTTTCTAAACAGTACAATTTTTTAGTAATCCTAAAAAAAACCTCGACAAACAAACTTAGTTTTGCGGTTTGGTTTTTTTGCTATCTGAGGTGTTACATGAATAGTAAAATCACTTTAATACGTCCAAAGATGGTATGGAACCCTCGGTGCGCGAGTCCGACTCGCACTTAACCGGTTTTTTTTTACACATGCTTATTGCAAGTTAACCCTTTAAGGGGCAGAAGCTCCTGGCTGGGGGAATAAAAAAATAACACTTGTATGTGAAAAATATATTTTTTTTATTAATTTTAAGAATTTTTTTTTTTATTTTTTTTTTAAAAAAACGTGGTGTCGACATATTCGACACTGCCCTTCAGGGTGTATGGAACTGAGCGAAGCATGGTACAATGCACAATGGAACTTGGCATTTTGTGCACTGTATTTTGGATGTTTTGTTAAGGTTTTTGCTGCTGCATGCTCTGCACCTTCTGTATTTGGGTAGCTCCATTGGCATGTGAGACCCCACATCATTCAACCTCAGTTCATCAGGTATTCCGTGAATGGCCTTCTGTCTACTTGTTGGCCCTTTTGGTTTTTTAGTTACAAAGTTGGGCGATTGTGCCACAGTCCTTTTCCTGGAGCTGAAGTTGTCTATCAGGTTACGTGCGAGCACGGTGCGGAAATGCAAGGAGGTCATAGGGTTGTGCACTCTGTCATTTTGGGTGTATATTATATAGGCATTTGTAATGGCAGAATCAACCAAAAAGTAAAATATTCGCATCCACCATCTTTTACTACGTCTTGAGATGGAGTATGTACCTCTCTTCTGGTCAAATCTATCAACTCCTCCCATTCTTTTGGTATACTCCAGGATTCCTATGGGACAAGAAATGTCAGACTTCGAACCATCCTTCTGCGTTCTTCTACATGTTGTTTTCTGACGGGGATGATAAGCAGTACTCAATACATACACCAATTTAGTATCTTTCCATACAAAAAATGCGACGTTCTGGTTGACTCGCCATTTGTACTCTCCTTTAGCCAGTACCAGAGGGGGCGGTTTAGGTTCATCTTTCTTTTTTTTTTGGTTTTTTATAAGTTTGGGCAAGTTTGTACGATCTGCGCGTACAGTTGCAGTTGCATAAATATTATTATCAAATAGGTACTGCAATAGCTCAAAGGACGCAAAAAAATTATCAAAGGCGATGTGAGTATTCTCAACCTTTTCATCAATCAGAGTTTTAGATAGTTCTCTTACCACACTGGCTCCTAATCCAACCTCTGTAGTGGCGTCATCTTTTTTTCCAGTATAAATCTCGAACTGATACAAATATCCAGTCAGACTGTCACAGCGCGACCACACTTTGAAGCCCCGTTTTATTGGTTTTTTTGGCATATACTGCTTCAGAGTGCTACGCCCTTTGAATTTAATCATGCACTCATCTATGCTTTGCGATGAAGAGCACACTCCACCACTTTGGAAAGCACTATTCAAAATTTTGATCATAGGTCTTATTTTGTAAAGTTTATCATACCCTTCTTCACCTCTCTTGGGCATTTGACTGTTGTCGTTTAGGTGTAAATTTGCCAAAATCTTTTTAAATCTCTTTACTGTCATAACATTAGCAATCTCTGCAACACGGAACATAGGATCGGAAGACCAGTAGAGAGATATATTTGGAAGTACGTGAATGCCCATAAGTATCAAAATACCAAAAAAAGCTTTTAGTTCCTGCAATGTTACAATATCCCAATCTTTCTGTCGGTTTTGGGCTGCGTATAAATTTGTCTGATCAACTATGTTCAATAGGACTTTATCATTGAAAAAAACATTGAAATATGCCCCAGGAGAACTTCGATTAGGAAAAAACTGTGATGGTCGCAGTAAAATGTCATCAAATTTCTCAGTAGGCGGAATGTGTGGAAACTGCACTTTTTTCCACTCTTCATCGCCATCATCTTCCGAGTTATCTTCTGAACTGTCTTCCGAGTTTTCCGTGTCATCAGCTTGTGTAACCACAGGTGCAACAGGTCTTGTGATTGAAGACATTCTAGAATTAGAGGGAGTAGGTTGAGTACTCCCTGTAATACTATCATGTGTGGCAGATATATTCATATTAGAAGATGACGGAAGAATCGAAACTGTTGATGTTGTTGGCTGTGATTCATTCAGACCAGATCCACCTAAAATATCCTCAAGTTCTGTACTGGTAAAAGATGAGAAAACTGCTTCATTCTCGTCCTCATCACTCTCATTGCCGTCTTCGGAGTTTTCGCCGTCTGACAGAGCAAATAAGTCTGCGAGAACATCTTCCAACTTCTCTAATGGGATCACCTATAATAAGGAAATATTAAATTATACTACCTAATATTTAATTGTAAGAATTCTATACAATTACAATATAAATCGTAGCCCAGCCCTGGGCGGGCAGTGTCGAATATATCGACGTCATAATTTTTCGTTGAATATGTATGTAAAAACTTAATAATTTCTGAAATACTGAGTTAGCTGCAATATTTATAATATTTAGAACAAATCATAAAAGAAAACTTACCTTTTTACTCATTTTTCGCGAAGATGTTCTTGGATGAAATTTGCACTTCAGAAAATAGCCAAATAATGACATAAGATGTCATCAGCTGTCAATATCAGCCATACTTTTTTTTTTCTTTTTGCGTTTTGTTTTTGCTATGACCTGTCCGAATCGAATACAGACTATCGCAGTACCAAACTCCTAGCAGTTTAAAAATAAATCAATAAAAAGTATGGTGTCGAATATATCGACAGAGCCCCATAAAGGGTAGGTTTGTCCCCAGTATGAGTGTCTTAATAAATTACTTGTATTTGTAAAACTTATTTCACAAATCGCAATTGGAAAGTTTCTCGCCAGTATGTATCCGGATGTGAGTTTTTAAAGCTTCTTTACTGTTAAAACTTTTATCACACACATTGCAAGTGAACGGTTTGTCGGCAGTATGTATCCGGGTGTGAGTTTTTAGAGTTGACTTATGAGTAAAACTTTTATCACACACATTGCAAGTGAAAGGTGTGTCGCCAGTATGTATCCGGGTATGTATTCTTAGCCTTGGTTTAGTGGGAAAACGTTTACCACATGCATCGCAAGTGAAAGGTTTGTCGCCAGTATGAGTAAGGGTGTGAGTCTTTAGAGTTAATTTATGAGTAAAACTTTTATTACACAAATTGCAAGTGAAATCTTTGTCGCCAGTATGTATCCGGATGTGAGTTTTTAGAGTTTCTTTTTTGGTAAAACTTTTATCACACACATTGCAAGTGAACGGTTTGTCGCCAGTATGTTCCCGGATGTGCATTATTAGTTTTTGCTTATTGGTAAAACTTTTATCACACACATTGCAAGTGAAAGGTTTGTCGCAAGTATGTATCCGGGTGTGCATTATTAGTCTTGGTTTAGTGGTAAAACTTTTATCACACACATTGCAAGTGAAAGGTTTGTCGCCAGTATGAGTGCGGGTGTGAACATTTAGACTTGATTTATGAGTAAAACTTTTATTGCAAACATTGCAAATGAAAGGTTTGTCGCCAGTATGTATCCGAGTATGAGCTTTTAGAGCATCTTTTCTGTTAAAACTTTTATCACACACATTGCAAGTGAACGGTTTGTCGCCAGTATGTATCCGGGTGTGCATTATTAGTCTTGTTTTAGTGATAAAACTTTTATCACACACATTGCAAGTGAAAGGTTTGTCTCCAGTATGTATCCGGGTGTGCATTATTAGTCTTGGTTTAGTGATAAAACTTTTATCACACAAATTGCAAGTGAAAGATTTGTCGCCAGTATGAGTGCGCGTGTGAATATTTAGAGTTGATTTATGAGTAAAACTTTTTTTACATACATTACAAGTGAACAGTTTTTCGCCAGTATGTATCCGGGTGTGTATTATTAGTCTTGGTTTAGTGATAAAACTTTTATCACACACATTGCAAGAGAAAGATTTGTCGCCAGTATGAGTGCGCGTGTGACTATTTAGAGTTGATTTATGAGTAAAACTTTTATTACATACATTACAAGTGAACGGTTTTTCGCCAGTATGTATCCGGGTGTGAGTTTTTAGAAGTTCTTTTCTGTTGAAACTTTTATCACACACATTGCAAGTGAAAGGTTTGTCGCCAGTATGAGTGCGAGTGTGACTATTTAGAGTTGATTTAGGAGTAGAACTTTTATCACGCATATTGCAAGTGAAAGGTTTGTCCCCAGTATGAAGTCTTATATGATGCCTTAAATAACATTTATTACTAAATCTTTTGTCACACACATCGCAAGTAAAAGGTTTACCACCAGAATGAATTCGGATATGACGTTCAGGACTGTATTTCTTTGTAAAACTTTTGTCACACAAATTGTAAGTGTTGGGTTTGTCACCATTGGTTAAACGCTTATTACACACTTTATAGGCGATTCGTTCAATACTTCTGTTCCAAACGCTTCCTTGAGATTCATTAACGTTTTCCGAAATTGATTTACATTTATATTGTTTCAAAGCCTGATTACAAATAGTTGTGATATAGTTCGATGGAATAGAATTATAACATTCTTTATCATTGGTATCGTGTACATCAGGCTGGATATTGTTAGTTACAGTAGCATTAATATTTTTCGCATTAAATAACTTCGATATGCTTGCCTCCGCTACAGCGATATTTGAATTTATGTTTACATATTCCTCATCTTTATTGCAATTTACAACTTCACTTGCTCTAATTTGTGGCTCTAGCTCAGCTTGATTTGAAACGGGCGCTTCTGAAAAGAGGAAACACATAATATAAATTTACTGAGATTTTTTAAGTTAAACTATATAAATTATTTTGATAGCGTAAATGTGGGTTTAGCTTGAACAGACATTTAGTAAAAAATTATGGTAAATATGGAAATTAGTTAGCCTGTGGTTTAAGAGTTTATCAATATTAGCAGCCTAAAGACGTCCACAGCTGAACTAAGGGTAGACCCATTGGGGTAAGCTGGGGGGCTGCCATAATCGCGACTCTTGTCAGGCGGTTTGGGTATTGCAGTATAGGTGATAGTGATAGGTAATCCAATAGGACGACGCAGCTACCCGTCTTCTTGTTTTTCCTCAGTCACCTCGTACCATGGATAAATAAACTAAAGGATAGGCAAGCTCTATACATTTGAGAGTACGGAGAAGTTTTGCTATAAAATTACTGAGCTCCAGGGCGCGCCACTGTGTACGGATATTTACAAGTTTCCAATATTTACCGTAAGCGCTAGTATAGTAGATAAATTAAAAGTAGTACCAGTTAGTAGGTGGAAATTAGGTGGAGAATTTTGTTTATAAATACATGATAAATACAGTATATATTCATAAATCTATTAGAGATAAATGTATACCTATTCAAAATTCTCGATTCAGAATGTCACTTGTATTCGTTCTATTCGAAATTATACGTAATATTCAAATCCCCTATTCAAATTAGGTTGGAATGCTTTCTACTAGCAACACATTAATATTTTATTGTTATTTCATGATTATTATTTTAATTCCAGTATTCGAACAGCTTCAGTCTGTTAAAATAAATATGGTCAGGTCATTCTTTATTTGTGTGCGTATCTTTTCGAATGTGTTGCGAGTTTAATATAGTGTGGGTATGCGTGAAATTGTATCTGTGTGTGTTTACTTCGCCTCCCGCACCCCGCAAAAGTGCCACGAAAAATTTGTACGGCGAATCGACGCGATACTAGCTCTATTCTAATTACTCTGAGAAATTAGAGAAAAAAATACTAATGATCATTTTAATTTGACATGAAGTATATTATTTAAGTATGGTCACATTGCCTATTTAGTTCAAAATTTCATACAATAGCTCATTCAATTCAAAGATATTTATAATCTGTATGGATGGACACTTTCTTTCTAATTCGCACAATAAAATAATACATTTATACAGAATGTAAAGAAACTGGTGTCCGATCCAATAGAGGCGTATTCACAAAGGGGTCGTCCATTAATCACGTGAGGCTCGAAACGGGGGGGGGGGGAGGTGTTCCGAAAAAATCACGAAATATCACCAAGAGGGGGGAGGGGTATAATGAGACATCACGTGTATTTATTTTCCGTTGAATGCACGATTTCTAAACCAATCAGCGGCACGTGGCCTTAACTCACCGTTGCCGGCAACGACTTCCCCTTCAACATTTAATCAGTTAAGTTCCTGTATTTAAAGATAATATTCCGAAAATTTCAATATAAACTATATTGAAATTTTGTACAAAAAATACATGTAATTTTGGATGGGGGGGGGGGGGGGGGGAGTTAAAAAGTTGCTAAAAAATATCACGTTATTAATGGACGACCCCAAAGGTGTGTACATAACAGGAAAAATATAAAAAAAAAATATTACGGCTACCCCAAAAATGCTATCGTTTTTTAAAAATTGGAATTATTATAATATTTTCCCCGAAACTTCCCTATATCTTCAACAGCTGGTAGCACTTGTTTGTAGAAGGCAATGACTTCTGTCACAAGTCAGGTGCGTTGACCGCCTTTGATCAACTGCCGCCGTAGGCACACAAAATATTCGTACATACCGTAGGTCAGGAATGACACCACCGTCAAACTACAGAAGGTCCATTCCGTTCAGAAAACACTCATACAGTAAATGCATCAGACCATTCTGTAGAACAAATGTACGCGTTATCATCATAAGTAGTTTAATTTTGTATGGAAATCTAAGCTAGGACTGATATCCGAAACGGTGACGAAATTAAAACTTAAATTAAAGTACCATTTGTGTCTTACAGCATCGTTAACTATTTACATAAAAGCAAATGCCAAAAGAAACATATTACTACAGCCACTATTCACCACCTATGTTGGATTCCATCTAAATCATTGCAGTTTATTCTCCTTATCATTTTCTTACTGGCTCTCATAATTATAGCCACGGTACTACACGCCTCGGTACCTAGATTAAAGTACTTTAACACTAGGTACCGAGGCGAGGAAGTCTAATAATAATTAATTCATATCCCTCTAATGTAAAACTGGACCTTCTGCATCCTATTTTACAGTGACAGATTTTATTACTCAATCGGCACACTGATAATAGGCACAAAGGCACAAAAGAACCGTCCTTTGTGTCATTGTTCGCGCGCGCCAAAAGCGCCGCGTCGCTGTTTCGACGAACGCAAATGCGGCGTTTCGCTTTGATCAAAATTTATGTAGGTACCTATGTAACACGTGCCGGTCGCATTCATTGCTACTCATCAATTGATTAGTCTTGCGCGAAGATTGCTTCCGGTCGGACGTCCGCATATGTCTTACTGACATGCGAAATACTTTAACGCGTTGATGTGCTTCCGTCGAAATAATTGTAATTAAGCAGCAGACCGTAGGAAATACGAGGTCCGTTTTTCAGTGCGATTAGGTGTGCCAGTGCCATCGGTTCGTGTTCGACTCGGAAATGAAAGACACCACAACTAAAGTGAACACCCGTTATTAAGTTAGTTAAAACGGCGGATTGCGGTGAACTAAAATAATGTGAATGCGATGTGGAATTAAATAAATTTCTGCATATCGTTTGAGTGTGTGTCTATCTAAGTGTGAGTGCCTCGTGCGTGCTCCGGTGGCGGCGCGCGCGGCACCGAGTTACCAACGTAGGTACCCTCTGTTGTAGACCATATGATCGTAGGGCTCACTTCACAGTATTGTAAGATCGAATTGTTGTTACATAAATTCCAGAAGCCTTATGTAAGATACTTTATCTCTCATTTTGTTAGTGCGGGAAGAGTTTTAGCTCGAGGTCCGGAAAAGATGTTTAACCTATTAGTTTTTAGGTATCAGATTGTGCCCTTAAATAGCAAAAGGCTCACCTGCTACCGCGGACGGAAATGGCATAACAAGCAGGTACTTACTCCGTTTGCCTCTTCGGTAATAATAGGCGTGATAGATTATTTTGATTACCTACACGTCGACTTTAACTGTGAATAGAGCGTTACGATCCTTTGAACTGCCACCCCCGCCCCGGTCACCGCGCGTACGCGCACAGCTGGCAAGTCGCCGGTCTGTTTGTGAAAGTGTGATTGACCTCAGGGCGGTATCAACGGTGTTGCCATGGGTAAGTTATGAGTAAAATTATTTAATCAATTAATTTAAACGGGGTAAAATATTTATTAAATATACAAAAAAGGATAACACGTATGTGGCCTTATTATGATACCAAATAATACCCTTATTGATCGGACACGAGTTTCTTTACAATCTGTATAGTTGATGTTATGAATTTTAGCAACAAATGTTATTTGATTTGATTTATGAGAGCATAAGAATTAATCAGCCAATATTTTTTTTGCTTTAACTGACGATTTTAATAGTTTTTTTTATCCGTGCCAATATTAGGTATCGAAAATAAGTCATTAACCATTTTATTGACACTCATGCCAAAAATAGGTTTTATTATAAAGTTTGCCATCGCGGTAAAATATGCTTGATTTCTATTGTAATTCAAAAAGGTCATAAATTAATTTATGTTTCTTTTTGAATTACATTTATTTATCTTAAATTACTTGTCCTGACTGACTGATTCAACGCACAGGCCAAACCGCTGAACCTAGAAATCTGAAATTTCGGCGGTAGATTCTTCTTATGATGGCATCCACTAAGAAAGGGTTTCTGGAAATTCCACTCCTGTAGGGATTAAATGGGGTGGAAAAAATCGAATAGCGGGCGTAGCCGCAGAGAATTGCTAGTATCTTAAAATATCTTTAAAAAAATTGGTATTTCTGCAGTGAAAAAATGCCAAAGCCAGAATAACAGAACCCCAGCCCAGACATTGAACTAGATATTAGATCAGAAAATAGTCTTAATAGCCTTGATATCTAAAATATGGAAGTTATTTTCAATGATTCTCTAAACCAATATGGCTATACCCGGGCATTAGACTATGAACATGTTTCACAATAAGTAATAGTGAAGTGTTATTTCTATTATAATGCACTTATGTTCCAACCTAATTTATGACAAGTGGCAATTCCTACAGTTTAAAAATAACGAAAATTGATTAAATACTATTTGATTTGCATAAATCTTCTATTAATTTTAGTATGTATCCACATAACGAATGAGGGGACAATAATAGGTAATTTTCCCTGTCAATAAAAGGTTTACCTATGCCAACATTTTGATATTTCAGACATTTATTTTTAACGTAAAAATATTGATTTTAGTGCTTTGATTTATAATAAAAATAACCTTAAAACATTATCTTAACCTTATTTAAGGGATATCGATTCCCATGACGTTGCTTAAATTAAAAGAAAATGCCGTTTTTAAATTATTTAGTACAGCTACTCCTTAAGGTGTCAATATTTGGTTAGTTTACCCTATATGCGAATAGTCATACCAGTAAACATTATTAGAGAATAGTTTAATATTTTGTCTAGGTACATACAACGTATCAATTATATATAAAAAAGGCCGGCTGTGACAAACAAAATGGATTTAAATTTCACAATACATATACACATGTATAAGGTATGTATAATAAAAGTTGAATTAAAAAAAAAAACAAAATGGCGACTAATATATTTATACCCTATGTCACTCCCACAAATAAGACGAATCTAAAGACATATTATAACTCAAAATCCATCAAACCGATTTGGCTGTAGGCCAAAGAAATAGACATACATACATACTCTCGAAAAACATAACCCTCTTCTGGGACAGTTGGGCAAAAACTGCCGCCAGCGCTTACCGCTTCTTGCCTGTGTAAGTAGTATATGCGTAAGTAGGTATATTATCATGCTTATAGCCTGAAAATTATAACGTATCTTACTATATATAATTTTCATCTAAGTAGGTAACAAGTCTGAATCAGAATGTGCCTTAATTACGTTTACTAGAAAAGCTTATTACACCTAACGCAAGTATTAGGTTAGTCGCCAGTGTTCCCAACAATTCCATGCACCTATATTGATGCCTTCGATCGGTGCTGGTTTGTACATACTTATGACAAATAAAACATCATCAAATAAAAAAACGCACGCTGTTTATTTATATACATTACTGGCATTTATTTCTTTTTCGTTAATGTTATTATATCTATATTAATAAAAGAGCAGGGTGTTTTCTAGGAATCACGATACAGCAAAAACCATATAACGTACAATCTTGAAACTTGGAACCAACATTATTCAAGTAGTCTAGGTGAACAATAAGAACGGATTTTTCGAAATTCCATACCTAAGTGGGTCAAATGGGCTCCCAAAGTTTGTATGGAAAAAACATTTTTTTTCGTCACACGGACATGAAACTTTGTCAGTGTACTAAACAAAAGAAATAAAGAAACACGTATATCACACTTTTTGAAGATCGACCGTTATAGGGAGTCTAGCATGGTAGCATGGTTTTAACAACGCAACGCGGAAAAAAAAATTCATGCTGCATTGATGAAATTTTGCGAATCCATTGATCAAACTAAAGCAATCCATGTGTAAATAATCATTTTTAAAAAATCAACTCCTAAAGGGGTTCAATTGGGGTCCAAAAAATGATTTTTTGACCTACAGTCATAAGACTTACTTAATTTATGTTTTGCACACAATAATCTAAGAAACCTATATCTGGCATTTTTCGAATAACAACCCCTAAGGTCATTTCGTGGGGTTGAAAAGTTTGCACAAAGAAGGATTTCCATTTAATGCTATGATGCAGCTAGAGTAACGAAACTTGGTAAATAAACTCAACAAAACAATTGAAGAAACAAATTTTCAGCATTTTTCTAAAATCAACCCTTATGTGGGTCAAATGGGCTCTCAAAACTTGTATGAATTTTTTTTTCATCGCACGTACTCAATCTTTGTCAGTGTACTAAACAAAAAAAAAACTAAGAAATATGTGTATCACCACTTTTTGAAAATTGACCATTAAAGGGGTTTTAACATAATTTTTAGTATGAAATAGTGGATAAAAATTTTCATGCTGCATTGTGTTATACGTATACCCTCAACACTAATTATAATTGATGAAAATTACTTACACTGCATTAAGTATCACTTTAAGGGGCCAATAATAAGACCTTTATAATTAGATATTATTCAACTAGAGGCCACTTTACTCCCCTCAAATCCACTGTCACTAACGTGCGAGGGATGTCGGCAGCAATTACACCTAAAGAAATACCTCAACTGCATACAATGTAGAAACTCATATGACCTTAAATGTACGAATATTCAAAAGAAGAAGTGGAAATGTCCAGCATGTCATTGCAAACAACCGAAAACAGGGAATCAAGATACGCCAGTACGGTCTAAAGAACGCGAAGAAACGAACATGCAACACATCTCACTGGAAAGGTAATAATGTAACGATTAGACAAAATGCATACAGCCAAAATAATAATACATTAAACTCGGATGATATTAGTCTACTCGGTGACACTTTTTACCGTGATAATACGGAGGACAAATAAGTAACGACAATGCAAACTGATCTTACTATACAAAGTTTTAACGAAATCATAATAAAAAGTCTTACAGATAATAACAAAAAAATCATAACTGAACTTCAGTATACAATCCAAATGGAAATAAAAAAAGCAATTCTAGAAATACGGGAAGAGTTTAGACAAGACAATAAAATATTAAATGAGCAAAACGAACTAAGAAAATTGGACATAGAACAACTTACGACGAATATAAATAATCTAAAAAAAGAAAATGAATGTTTAATTGAGGACATAAAACAATTAAATGCGAAAATCAGCTTAGGGCCGTATGAACCAAACTGTCCTGAAATAAATAAGAAGAAACTGGTACTGTACGGATTTTCAGAATATGATCATGAAGATGAGTTCCAGCTACATAACAGAATAGCCGAAATGTTTTATAACATCTTGCAAGTAGATATAACAGGATATATTGAGGATACATATAGAATCGGAAGAATGAATTACAATAACAGACCACTCGTAATTGAACTAATTAGTAAGAGAATGGTGAAGTATATAATAAATAATAACAGGTATTTTACAGGAACGGGATTACCCTTATCGGAATTTTTAGATAGAGAAACTCAAATACAAAGAAAAGCAATGCGACAGGAAATGCTCGAGGCACGAAAAAAAAGGATACTATGCAGTAATACGAGACAACCAATTATATATAGAAGGGAAAAAAATTCATACAAGAGATACACAAAACAAATACCAGCTAAATAAATAATAAGAACGACGAGGAGAAACCTGATCAAAGTCTCTACAACATATCAAAAAACTGATAAGCGAGAATTTGCAAGCTCCTACCAAAACAGAACAGGAGTTTAAGGTATTGTACCAAAATATGCAAAGCCTATATAATAAGCAACATATATTAGATGCTTTTGTCGATCAGAATCCTGAGTATCAGGCTCTGTGCATTACAGAATCCTGGTAGTCGCAAGAAAAACTAAATTCTGTACATATTAGTAGTTACAACATGGCAGCTGCATATTGCCGGAAAACCCCAATGGGTGGCGGTGTCTGTATACTAGTACAAGAACATCTAGATCCCGTAGAGAGGTCAGATATTGCGGATATGTCTATTGAATATATTTTGGAAGTATGTGCAATCGAATTACAGAAGGAAAATATTTTACTAATAGCAATGTATTGGAATAGAAGAGAGGAAGATGTATTTTATACTCAATTAAACCGTATTTTAGCCTACGTAAACAAAAAGTACTATAAATTTAATATAATTCTAGGAGGTGATTTTATTATAGATATCTTCAATAATAACTTAAAAACAAATAACTTCTTAGAATTAATGTCAGAATATAAATTTACGCAGCATATAAAACACGCAACACGTATTACAAAATCAACATCAACATGCCTAGACCTAATATTTACGAACTTTACCAATAGTGATCTGCATACTCAAGTGGAAGAATTAGGATTATCTGACCACTGCAGCACAATTGCTGGCTTTAAAATTCAACAAAAAAGAAAGCCTAGCACGTGATTAATGGAAAAAAGATTATACAACAAATCTAATTTACAACTATTTAAATCGATACTCAAATCAGTTAATTGGAATAATATATTGAGTAATAATAATAATGTGCACGACAGAATAGACTCAGTGCGTGAGACAGTGCATTTACATGTGTATATTTTCATAGGATAGGCATAGGGGCATAAGGACATTGTATTTTACATGTTTAAAGTAGTTTTTTACAGTATTTAGATGTTAAGAAAAAATAGGATAAGGTAGTCGTATAAGAATGGTATCTCAACTAGTGAGTAGTGTAACTAGTAGAATAAGGATTTTTTGGAAAATAAAATATACTTGCTATTGTGTTTTATTTTAAAGGAAAATGATTAGGATATTGTAATATGTTTAGATATGTTTAGGTATGTTAATTATGTAAGAAATAAGTAAATTTAAGATCGTAATGTCATGCATGTGCGTGCGACGGCTCGCTATCATGGAATGGCATGCGGAGCGCACGTAGGGCGAATATTTATACTAGGACGGTGGGGGGCGAGGTCACTTAAATATCCCCGCCGCGTCCGCGCGCTCCCATTCTAAAACCAGGCAACGCCGGGTGCGCACGCATATGTCAGGAAATGTGGAATTACCTAACCTAAGACCTAGACATAAGGAAAAACCTGTATATAATATATGTAAGATGTTATCAATAAAGATTGGTCAGAGGGGGTGAGGCAGAGAACCTTCCAGAAAAACACTCGGGCAAAGTATAAAAAGGACGCTGATTGGCCGAGGCGTCATTCGCAATTTGGAAGTGATTCGCAAGAACAAGTCAAGAAAAAGGAAGAAAAGGAATTCTGCCCCGCCTCCGCTGCCTCCCTACTGTTTCCAAGAAGACCGGTGTTTTATTATCAAGCTTCTCAAGATCCTAGGAAACCTATCGCCCACATTGTTGGTCCTTCGAGCCGGATAATTGAAGAAAAAAGAAGATTAAACAGCGCGGACTTGAGAAGAAAGCTATCGAAGGACTAAGAAGATGCCTGTCACAAGATCGCAGAAGGGAAGCGTCGCGGACACCGCAGAATCAAGACTGAATCCAGCGAATCAAGAACCTGCGAATCAAGATCCCAGCGGCTCAAGAGGTGCCGTCAGAAGCACGGGGATCGCCACAAGAAGCACGAACACGGCCAGGACGGCGCGGCAGGGGGAACTTACGCACTCGTCAGAAGAGACAACTACGGGCACCACTGCGACTACGACCACGACTTCCACCGAGAGCACCGACGTCACGACCGCCACGACGCAAGTAGAAGACGCAAGCACAGTCAAGCCGTCGAAGCGCGCCAAGTCAAGACGTTCGGACACTCAGAAGAAAAGGCTCATGGAATTAGAAGCGCAAGAGAAGATCGCCGAATTGAAGCTGGAAGAAATACGTGCGTCGCTCGCCCTCGCCCAGGCTCGGCTTGAAAGACAGCGGGCCACAGAAGAAGAAGAAGACGAGGCACCCTCCGCGTCGGAAGACGAAGAAGAATGCCCTAGCCGAGTTCAGGAATGGTTGGAAGGGCAGAAGAAGGACCCTCCCGCAGAAGACAAGAAGGAAAAAGAGAAGACGCCTGTGGAAAGTGAAAAGAAAGGACGAGGACAGGGCGCTCACAAGGACCAGGATCGTGAGCACCGGGAAGACATGGAAGAAGCCCGGCCTGCGCGTCAGCCACCGAACGTGGACGTCACTTCCCTGGCAGCAGCTCTTACTCAAGCGGTGCGAATGACAAGGGACGCGCCGAAGTATCTACAGGAACTGCCTACCTTTAACGGGCAGTGCGGCAGCTGGCTCGCTTTCCGCGCCGCCTACTATGAAACTGAAGCACTATTCTCGAAGACCGAAAATGTATCAAGACTGAGAAGAAGCATCAGGGGGGCAGCTACGGAGGCGGTCAGCAGTCTACTCATCAGCCAGCCGGATCCGGGGACAATAATGGAAGCCCTGGAAAGAAGATTTGGAAGACCGGATGCACTGGCGATGAGCGAAATGCAGAAGATGAAGACATTAGCAAGACTCAGCGACAGCCCGCGAGACTTATGTATATTCGCCAATAAGGTGGCTAACATAGTGGCCACGATAGAAGCACTGAAGAAAGTTCACTATCTCTACAATCCGGAGTTAGTGAAGATTATCATCGACAAGTTTACGCCGATAATAAGAAACAAGTGGTATGACTACGCAGCGAAGAATAAAGAAGACATTCCCGACCTGAAGAGACTTGCTGCATTTTTAAATGAAGAAGCGGACAAGTGCGGCGCCTACGCGCCACCAGAAGATATCGCCATGAACACGACGCCGGAAAAATATTACAAGAAAAAGTACGAGCGCACTTTCGCAACCAACGAGCATGTCAAGAAAGAAGAACACTGTTCCACATGCAAGGGTGACCACCATCAACTGCCTGACTGCAAGCGGTTCAAAGACCTCGACGTTGGCGAGCGTTGGGAGATAGCGAAGAGACACCGCATCTGCTTCCGCTGCCTACGAAGTACACACCGCCGAGGTACCTGCCGAGCGAAGACGTGCGGAAAAAATGGATGCTCGATGGCACACCACTACCTGCTGCATCGAGACGCACCACGAACGACACCATCACCACCACCTTCGCCCGTACAAGAGATCGTATCGGCAGTGGAACTCGTCAACAACGTCGACCGCATCGGAAATTGTCAAGCATTTTTGAAAATCGCACCTGTAACTATCACCGGTCGAAATGGCACCCGAGTGAACACCTACGCCTTGATGGACGACGGAAGCACAATCACCCTCGTCGATGAACAGCTAGCGGAGTTACTCGAGTTGGACGGCCCACGCGACGAAATGTGGGTACAGGGCCTGAACGAGACCGTCAAGCACGAGAACAGCAAGAGGGTCGACATCAAGATACGAGGGAAGTACAGCGAGGAAGAATACGTCATGCGAAACGCGCGCACAGTACAGCGATTGATGTTCACCAGGCAGAACATAGAAAAGGAAGATCTTCTGGACTGCACTCACCTACGCGACATGGAAGACCAGCTTGTCTACAGGGATGCCTGTCCGAAGATACTCATTGGACAGGACAACTGGGAACTGCTCGTGGCACTTGAAGTAAGAACAGGAAAGAAGAATCAACCTGTCGCTTCACGCACGCGACTGGGTTGGGTGCTACATGGCTGTCGTACGTCATACCAAAAGCCTGTGGCCTTCTGTGGACATACAGTGCTAACGGGCCCGGAAGAGTCGATGGATGGCATGATGAGGAAGTTCTTCGACTTGGAAGCTCTTGGGGTAGAACCAAGAAGACAGAAGAATGACCCAGAAGAGCGCGCCATGAAGATATTACAAGAGAAGAGTCGAAGAATGCCCGATGGAAGGTTCGAAACTGCTCTGCTGTGGAAGGAAGACGACGTCACCATACCGAACAACTACATAGACGCATACAGAAGACTGATGACGCTAGAGAAGAAGCTCGACCGCGACCCGGATTTGAAGTCAAAATATGAAGAACGGGTCAACAACCTACTTACGTCGGGTTACGCGGTCCAAGCGAGCGCGCCTGCAGTACCGGGAAGAACATGGTACCTGCCACACTTCGCTGTATGCAACCCATCAAAGCCGAAGATACGCCTGGTACACGACGCGGCGGCAAGGTCACACGGACGAAGCCTAAATGACATGTTGCTGTCCGGCCCCGATCTTCTGCAGTCGCTACCTGGAGTCGTCATGAGGTTCCGTCAGCACCCCTTCGCGGTCTCAGCGGACATCAAAGAAATGTTTATGCAAATCAAGATCCGAGAAGAAGATAGAGACGCACTGAGATTTCTGTGGAGAGGGGACGACAGAGGCGACACAAGACCAAGAGAATACCAGATGACATCGGTGATCTTCGGTGCAACGTCTTCACCATGCACAGCGTTGTACATAAAGGACCGAAACGCAGAAGACTTCGAGAAGACCTTCCCCAGAGCAGTCAAGGAAATCAAGAAGAACCACTACATGGATGATTATATCACAAGCTTCCCGACTGAAGAAGAAGCTATCGAAGTATCAAAGAACGTGGACCACATTCATCGTCACGCTGGTTTTGTTCTACGAGGATGGGCATCGAACAAGGAGTCTGTGTTACGACACTTTAACGCAGACACGAAGACCACTGCAGTACCAATAGGAATCGACGGTGTAGAGAAGACTTTAGGCCTACTATGGGAAGTGAAAGAAGACTGCATCAGCTTTCGCTTCAATGAAAGGAAGACACCACCCGAAGTACTGCGCGGTGAACGACCGCCTACGAAGAGAGAAGCCCTGAGCGTGATCATGTCATTGTTCGATCCGCTCGGCCTGGTCTCACCACTTACTACACCGGCGAAGAGACTAATGCAAGAGACGTGGCGATACGGCACCGACTGGGACGAAGACATACCAGAAGACCTACAACCGCGCTGGACAGCGTGGTTGGCCAACCTGCGCGCTGTAACGGAGCTACGCATTCTGCGATGTTACAACGCCGGGCCACCAGTCGTCACAAGGGAGCTGCATACGTTCGTCGACGCAAGCGAAGAAGCGTACGCGACCGCCGTCTACATACGGATGAGACGCGCCGATGGGTCCGTACACGTCGCACTGGCAGCAGCGAAAAGTCGCGTCGCGCCTCTCAAGCCTACGTCTATACCACGTCTGGAGCTACAAGCGGCTCTTCTGGGTGCACGCCTCGCGAGAACAACAGAAGAGGAGCACGACTTCGAGTTCGCGAAGAAGATCTTCTGGAGCGACTCACGCACGGTTCTCGCGTGGATAAGGGCCGAGCCTCGCGCCTACAAGACGTTCGTCGCACACCGACTGGCGGAAATCGAAGAGCTGACCAAGGTGAACGAGTGGCGATGGGTACCTACGAAAGAGAACGTAGCCGACGACGCCACCCGTGAGACGCCAGCTGGATTCAACGCGCAGCACCGGTGGTACCATGGACCCGACTTCCTACGGCGACCAGAAGAAGAATGGCCGGAAGAAGTCCGCAAGCCGAGTGAGAAGACCGGAGAAGAAAGGTGTCACGTAGCGCAAGAGCAGAAGACTCATGGATACTTGCCAGCCATCGAAAATATCGCGAAGTGGCAAGTACTTATTCGCGCTACGGCACGTGTCTTGCAGTTCATAGACATGTGTCGCGCAAGAAGACACGTCGTCGCGGCAGCGAAACACAAGAAGACAAAGGGAAACGCGAAAAAGGACCCTACGTGGAACACCAGCAAGACTAGGAAGACGAAAGAAGACATGAATGTGGCCACAAAGAAGACGGAAAAAAGAAGATTCATCTGCCTGGACGCAAGATATCTTATACGGGCAGAAAAATTATGGATAATGAAGGTACAGGACGACTGCTACGCGAACGAAAAAACGCGTATTATGTGCAACGCAGCGCCCTCCACAAAGGATCGTCTCGCCGCTTTAAGTGTGTACATGGAAGACGGAACGCTGCGACTACGCGGAAGGATTGCAGCGGCACAAGACTTAAGCGACGAGACAATCAACCCCGCTGTATTGGATGGACAACATAGGTACACGCGAATGTACATACAACATGTTCACGAGAAGATGGGACACGGCGGCGTTGAGTTAGTGGTGAACGAACTAAGACAGCGATTCTGGGTGACACGTATACGACCAACAGTAAAAGGGGTGATAAGAAGCTGCCCACAGTGTCTTCTGAGAAGAGCGAAGCCGATGCGCCCTGCGACGGGAGACCTGCCAGCCGCACGCCTTAGTCATCACGCGCGGCCCTTCTCCTTTACGGGACTGGACTACTTCGGACCATTGGAAGTCACCGTCGGAAGACACCGAGAGAAGCGATGGGTCGCTCTCTTCACCTGCATGACAACGAGGGCGGTTCACCTGGAGGTCGTCACATCACTCAGCGCGGACAGTGCCATCGCCGCGCTACGAAGATTCATCGCCAGAAGAGGACAGCCGACGGAGATCTGGTCAGACAACGCGACGTGCTTCAAGGCGGCAGACAAGGAGTTGACGGAAGCGATGAAGGAAGCCTGGGACGCGACGGAAGAGGAAGCCAACGCGCGTCACATCACCTGGCGCTACATACCGCCCGCCTCACCTTTCATGGGCGGCGCGTGGGAGCGCCTGGTACGCAGCGTGAAGGAAGCCCTACGTGCCACGCTGCGCGAGAAGTACCCCAGTGATGAGACTCTGCACACGCTTCTCGTCGAGGCCGAGAACATCGTCAAGTCACGGCCGCTCACTCATGTGGCTGTGACACCAGAAGAGCCAGAAGCATTGACCCCGAACCACATCCTGTTGGGGTCAAACAGTCACGTGTCAGCACCAGGCCAGTTCACCGAGGAAGATCAGTCTGCGCGGCAACTATGGAGGCGCGCTCAACGGCTGGCGGACGAGTTCTGGCGGCGATGGGTCAAGGAGTACCTTCCCCTGCTCCAACACCGGCGGGAGCCTCGCACCAAGGGCGCGGCACCGAAGGTCGGTGACTTGGTCATCGTCTGCGACCCGAACCTACCGCGGAACATCTGGCCTAGAGGAAGAGTGACCAGAGTCTACCCGGGAAAGGACAACGAGGTACGAGTCGTGGACGTCACTACGAGCAACGGGCACGTCCTACGAAGACCCTGCAAGAAGATCGTCGTGCTCCAAATGGGATCGCAAGCTGCGACGGCGGGAGAAATGTGCACGACAGAATAGACTCAGTGCGTGAGACAGTGCATTTACATGTGTATATTTTCATAGGATAGGCATAGGGGCATAAGGACATTGTATTTTACATGTTTAAAGTAGTTTTTTACAGTATTTAGATGTTAAGAAAAAATAGGATAAGGTAGTCGTATAAGAATGGTATCTCAACTAGTGAGTAGTGTAACTAGTAGAATAAGGATTTTTTGGAAAATAAAATATACTTGCTATTGTGTTTTATTTTAAAGGAAAATGATTAGGATATTGTAATATGTTTAGATATGTTTAGGTATGTTAATTATGTAAGAAATAAGTAAATTTAAGATCGTAATGTCATGCATGTGCGTGCGACGGCTCGCTATCATGGAATGGCATGCGGAGCGCACGTAGGGCGAATATTTATACTAGGACGGTGGGGGGCGAGGTCACTTAAATATCCCCGCCGCGTCCGCGCGCTCCCATTCTAAAACCAGGCAACGCCGGGTGCGCACGCATATGTCAGGAAATGTGGAATTACCTAACCTAAGACCTAGACATAAGGAAAAACCTGTATATAATATATGTAAGATGTTATCAATAAAGATTGGTCAGAGGGGGTGAGGCAGAGAACCTTCCAGAAAAACACTCGGGCAAAGTATAAAAAGGACGCTGATTGGCCGAGGCGTCATTCGCAATTTGGAAGTGATTCGCAAGAACAAGTCAAGAAAAAGGAAGAAAAGGAATTCTGCCCCGCCTCCGCTGCCTCCCTACTGTTTCCAAGAAGACCGGTGTTTTATTATCAAGCTTCTCAAGATCCTAGGAAACCTATCGCCCACAAATAACATAAATAAAAACTATCAAGTGTTTCATGACTTATTAATAGACATTTTAAACCAAACAATACCAAAACGTAAAATAAAATTAAAAACTCAAAATATCAAATATTGCTTAACCAGAGGAATAAAACTGTCTTGTAAAAATAAACGACTGTTGAAAATACTAACAAGTAAAACTAGTAACCCTACTATCTAAAACTATGAAAAAATACTAAAAAAACAGTGACTACGGCAAAAAACTACAATACATTAATAAAACAAAACGTTCAACCAATTAAGTAAAAGCTATGTGGAATATAATAAACGAACGTACAAATAAAAAAGTACATAAAGAAAAACACAACATTGAAATTAATTTAAACAATGAATTAATTACAGAACCCAAACAAGTTGCAAATAGGCTAAACACATTTTTTGCGTCAGTAGGGGTAAGGACCCATCAGCAGAGCGGTAGGGAGCCGTGCGGAATACCAGTTCTTCACCCCACAGAAAATACTATTTTTCTCAAACCAGTAAATGAAAATGAAGTACAAAAAATTATCAAAAACTTAAAAAAAAAAAATTGTGTAATCGATGAATTGCCGGCTTCCTTAATCAAAGAGTGCATATACGAACTAACGACACCTTTTTCCGTATTAATAAACCAATCATTTCAAGAAGGCACACTCCCTGATCTTCTAAAAAAGGCACTCATAAAAGCTATTTTAAAAAATAGCTCCAAAACAGACCCGAATAATTACCGACCTATAGCCCTTTTGCCCACAGCCTCAAAATTTTTCGAAAGTGCTATGTGTGACATAGTTTACCAGTTCTGTGAAAATTTAAAATATTTTTTAAAAATCAACTACCCTAGCAGTCTATAAATATATCCAGGAAATTACAAACATATTGAACAGTAAACAATACGCAGTGGGAATACTCCTGGATATGACAAAAGCCTATGACAAAGTTTTATTTAAAATCCTATTAGATACGGTCAATCTGGGTAACTTTGACCCACGTATTGATTTTATTTCAAAATTTCATTATAAAAAATCTGCACAATCGTGTTGGAATTGATAATTTAGATGGCTTTACATGACATATTTTTTATAAATATATATTTATAGTAGAATTTTTACGACTAAAACCTTAAAATCAATAAAAAATTGATGAGTCAAAGTTAAGGCGTAATTTGGACAACTTTACCCCATGCATCGGAAGATGTGGGATTGGCTCATTTAAATTGTTTTTACTACTATTAGGACATCTTTAACCTCGCTAAAATTCATACAAATATTGATAAAACTTAATCTGTATTTAATTTTATAAGCTTTAATAAATCGTCTAAGCTAAAACTTACCCTTATTGAGCGCTTAAAAATCTTACTACAAAAAAACTTTTACGAGCACTTTCAAAAAGTCGTTTCGTACTGGTAGCGGGAAAAATATTTTTATGTATGGTTTTTGACATTTTTGGAAACTATGACATTAGAAAAACGTTTACAAAGCATGTTACGTAAGTAAAAATATAATTTATTTCATCAATGATTTTGTATATAGCCCGAAAAATAAATAAAAGTCCATATTTGCAGAGATGAGTCAAAGTTGTACCGAAAGCCAAAGTTACCCAGATTGACTGTAAATTATATGGAATAGGAATACGCGGACAGACACACAGTTGGTTTGTTTCATACTTAAAAAATAGAGAACAGTTTGTAGAGATAGAATATTTAAATTATGAAAAACAACAATTAAATAATATAAGATCCGAAGGTACTATTGTAAACGCATCTATCCCTCAGGGCAGTGTAATAGGCTGTTTATTATTTCTTATCTATATTAACGACCTTCCAAAAATAATGACTGACCCATGTGTACTATTTGCAGATGACATTTCCTTGCTCACATCATGTCAGAATGAAATGAACCTACAGGAAAAATTATACATAATAATAAATAAAACAACAGACTGGATGAATGAACATAATCTTGAATTGAATATTGAAAAAACCAAATTAATGACTTTCCATCCCTACCAAAAACCACCGCTTAATATTAACCTTAGCATAAATAATACTCAAATTGAAACAATTAATAGCTTTACACTTTTAGGATTAACTATAGATACACATACTAACTGGAAACAACACATCCAAAAAATTCGGTCTAAACTTTCAAAATTTAGTTATGCTCTGTGTGAAGTAAAGAAAACTACTGATTTTAAGACTGCCCTTAGTACGTATTACGCCTATGCTTATGCTTGGATAAGCTATGGCATTATCTTGTGGGGCAATAGTGTGGACGTGCCTACTCTATTTATTCTACAAAAGAAGTTGATCCGCATACTAATAAATATAGAACAGACCGACAGCTGTAAATCTTTCTTTATTAAACATGAAATCCTTACACTTACATACGTTCTGGAAATATGTAAATTTACTAGAAAATACCCAAATTTCTTTACAACACGAGGAGACAGAAACACTAACCATTCAGTAAGATACAAAAATATGCTAATGCCCCCTATGTCCCGGACAGCCCTACACTCATCTAGTCCCTTAGTAATGGCTATAAAAATTTATACTTATAATAAAACTGTAACAAGTCCAATTCTGTACATTGAAGATATTTTGAAAATTATATTTGGAGGGCATTCTATAACCGATACTGTAGCCGAAAATGTATTTTTTAAAATTTTTGTCTGTCTGTCTGTCTGTATCACGGCTGAGCATCACGCCGAACTACTGAATGGATTCAAATGAAACTTGGCATGATTTGAGATCTTACTACGAGGTAGGACATAGGATACTTTTTATCCCGTAATCTAGCACGGTTCTTTTGGGAGAGGGGATTAAAGTGAAAATGGGTAGTTGGTTATACGCTTGGTCCGATTTTATCAATTTTTCTTTATAATATAATAAATATTAGTAAGGGAACACTCATAAAGAGTTGTTATCAAGGTTTTGTAATCGATCGGGTTAAGCAACGTCAGGTAAGGTCATTAAATAGATGGGTGACCGTTTAACGCCTTTTGAACTAAACGGGTCCGTGCTTCGAAAAGCAAGTAAAAAGTGGGTCCCAGTTTTTAACCGACTATAAAAAAGGAGGTTATGTATTCGATGCGAATGTCTGTTATTAAAAGTTTAGTTGACGTAAAAATCGCGCAGGCGGAGCTGCGTGGGTCAGCTAGTTTATAATAAGCTCCCAGATTCAATAAAAAATGAAATGAATACAATAAAATTTGAAAGACTATTAAAAAAAATCCTAATAAGCAAAGCCTGTATAGTAGGCTTTGCTTATTAGGATTTATTTTAAATAATAAATGAATATATAAACGATAAAATTAAAAATTTTGTATGAAAATTTACATGGTACTTAAATAAAATAAATATAATATGTAATTAATTATTGTTAATTAATATGAATTTAATAAATAAGGACTGTATTTTAATATTATAACAAATAAATTAGTAGGTATATTTTAAAATAGGTAAATAATAAATAAAATGAAATTGAATAATGTTCACATAAAAATATGAATAAATTTTATTGTAAATATTGAATACTGAATATTAATAGGTAATAGGTAAAAAAAATTACCGTTCAAGAGTGTTAAGCCTCTTGTTGCGTTGAGCCTATTTGGAATGGATATTTTTAAAATTAAGTATAAAATTTTATAGCATCAGATACTAGACAATTGTATAAATAGGTAAGTACCAACTTAAGTAATAATAGTCCAATATTTTAATTATGCAGTGAACACAATTTACATAATAATATTTTACATTTAATAAAATTATACTTACCAATCAATTATAAAAATCGTAACATACATAAAATCAATTTAAATCTTTGTAATTAAACAACAACAATATACCTACCTATATGTTGAACTATGGTATCTTCCTCTCTCCTAATTTTCATTGTGCCCAACAGGGTCCATAATTGTTACTCAACTTTGGACACGAGTTTCTTTACAATCTGTATAGGTTACATGTGATAGAAAGGAACAGAGTATGTTTATTTTTGTCCTTTAGCATGTGTCACGGATTTGAAGAAAAAGCACCTGTGGTACTCCAAGATCATTTACAGTTAAACCCACTGACAAAACATTTTTGACGTGACAAGCGGCTCCACACTCTTATTTCGTGGGCCCTCATCGCGCGCGAATGTGGAGTGCGCATTTCACTAACGTAAATTTAAAAAGTAGCAATAATGAATACAATCTTGGTATTTTTGTTGCAAAGGAAGGTCCTTTTATACCTTAGAATTACGTAATCTGATATAAACTAGTAGATTATCCAAAACAAATAGTTTAAATTGATACTATAAACGATTAGTTGAGATTTTATTTGACAGGAGAATCATCTATTATCATCGCTTAACCCCTGGAGGCCCGGCGCTGTTACGCACCAAGAAGCTTACATTTACAACACTGGAGTATGAAACGCAAATAATATCTTGAAGCCAAAAAATTTGGCCTTGAATCATTTCACTTATGTTTTTTGTCTCTTTCATTAGGATGACCACGACGAATCTAAGTTTAGGATAAATACATACGGATTACGTATAAAAAACATGAAAACGTAAGATAGGAATATATCATATAAAACGTATTTTATAGTAAGGGCAGCGTTCGGGAAATCGTGTGCTGTCAGTGATACCTTAAAGCACAGAGACATAGTTGTTTACTATTGGCTCATTAGAAAGCTCCAACAAGCAATGGAGTTAGCTATGCCTAAACATATTCATCCATCCTCCATTGCCTGTTCATTTCTGATTTTATCACGTAGCGAAATCTTGGGGTTACGTAGAAGAGCCGTATATGAAGTAGAGTACCCCTATAGCTTTGAGAATATTCTAGTTGAATTGGCAGTGGGCGGAGCACATAGCTGGAAGAACCGATGGCCGTTGGGCAAAAAGTTTCTAGATAACGACCACCGTCCAGAAAGTGGTGTGTAGAATGGCCCCTAACAAGAAGGTCCGATGATGGTATCACACGCGTGGCAGGAAGCCAGGGGATGCGAGTGGCGAAAGTCCATTAAGTGTGGACGTCATTGGGGGAGGCCTTTGTCTGCCAGTTGACGTCATTCTCCTGATGGATGCAAGGATAGATTTTATAGAAATGAAAAACAACAATATAGTATATCATTTATTAACATTCATAATATTCATTATTATACAAGCCAGGCCGTAATCGAAAACATTTTACAGGGAAATTTCACTAATGTTTGTAAGCATTTAATCACAATCCTAGATCAAAAGGAATAAAATACACAGATTGAAGGGTTCTGTCTAGGATTAAAACGATTATTAATATTTCTGCAAGATATAATGCGATACCAAATAAAGACACACAGCGAGCTAGTTTTACAGAGAGAGAGTAGTGAACATAGATTACTAGCAAGAGACATTGGCATCGTCATGCCAACTTCATATTTCTATAAATTGTCGTGTTGTTGTCATATTTCTATAAATGTAGAGTCAGGATTGACTGATGCAGCTCTGATATTTGATTGAGCTATACTTGTAGAAGAGCCTATGGTGCTAGCCTAAAATATAAATAAACAGTTATTTAAAAAGTATTTTTGAATGACTGGCTTAGAACCATTTCTTACGAGGAAGCAGAGTCAATTCTACATTTTTATTAAATAAAAATGCACTCATAATTCATGTCTCACATTTATATACACACAAACATTTACACACGTAAACGCTCACGCACACACACGTAATATTACTACAATATTTACATTTTTTTTCTTTTTTCCCTACTGTATATTTTTCATTTAACTTAAGCTAAAGCTTATATGGCTATAGAAGAGCGGATCCGTTATACTCAAGTATTATTATGCTTAACTGAGGGATCCAACCTTGTATGTAACTATTTTAAAGTAAGTTAAATAAACATTTTTGGTTATATTTTGATTACCTTATTAAAAGTTGACCTTAGCCAACGTTGAAACACAATCCTGGTCTGTGTGGGTCATAGTCCCCTCTGTTTTAAAATGTAAGCTGCTGCTAATGTAAGCTGGCAAATATCATGGATTAATTTATCCTTTATTGGTACATTGGATAACCAAGTATTTCCTTTTGTAACACCTTTCGGGAAGCTGAAATATAAATATGATTAATATTTTGTTACTAAAGTCCAATCAATAATTCACTAGAGTAAATTGACATTTGCTAATGTCACTTTGTAAAATAATATTGCCATATTAACAGTAGTAGTGATGTTCCCATTCTATAGCGATGCAATTACTTGCTCAAAGTTAATTAATGAAAACATATCTAATACTAACAATAATTTTAATTAGATATATAGAACTAAATATATTAGTTGTCAATAGATGATAACTATAAATAAATCTAGTGAAATTGACGAACAACAAGGCTGCATGGGCTATAATTTTCACCAAGTCGGTGGGAATAAGTTGACCTTGGCTTTACACACGCCGCGTCATATTATTCATCATTTGGCTTCTAATTTCTGGTCTGAGTGGACGAATGTTTCTTTTGCTCGCAAGTACTGACTAAGTGATCAATAGAATCATTTTGTCACTTCACTATTTTTTTTTCATCAAAAACTGGTAACATATTAACGTCAGTTTACTCCTCAGAGTAATTAAAATGGAGCTAGTATCGCGTCAATTCGCCGAACAAATTTTTCGTGGCAGTTTTGCGGGGTGTGGGAGGCGAAGTAAACACACACAGATACAATTTCACGTATACCCACACTATAATAAACTCGCAACACATTCAAAAAGTTACGCACACAAATAAAGAATGACCTGACCATATGAACAAAATTTGGCAGAGGGGTTAGCGCATTATGCTATCTCCAGTGGTATCTCCTCTAAGGTTTACTCTAGTGAATTAATGATATGACTAAGTACTATTTCTATCAGGGCTTACTTTCCAGGCAGAATTTTGATACATGTTGGCTTTTTATCACGTAGCGTATATACCTAACCATAACTAATATTATGAAGATTTTCATTAATACATTTTCTGAATACAAAATCTGAGTCTAGTTCGCTTAATACTAAATATATAAAAATAATGTGTCGAAATTAAATTGTATTTCAGTTGGTACAACTTCGGTATATTTTACGTCTGTGGCGGCTATGGGTCCTCTTATGAGTGCAAAAATATTCTATTTTTGACTTTTAAACATTAAACTCATACTTATGTATAATTACGTATCCTTCTCGACTCAGAAAATCTTAATTTCAGTGTTAATGGTCACCCTACTGATGTAAAATGTTTATTTAAAATTAGATGATTATAGAGCATAATTGACAGAATAAAATAGGTATATCATCTAAATATCGCCACACAACACTAAAATTAATCATTATTGACTTGTTTTTAATCAGCCTTTCAGAAACCCAAAGTGGCTTTGACTTGAAGTTTCTGAAGCAAAATTTAACAGCTGTGTCAACTGACAGGATGTTCAAATTAAAATAGTTGACAATGCTCTAGCAACCCAATATACTATGCGTTTCAACCTCAGACGAACTATTACGTAGACAGAGCCTATGCGAAAGAAACGTGTCCATTTTTTGTTAGTGTGCGGTTCTGGAGTTTTATTAGTGTGCATGACTAAGGAAGGGTCGACGCTTCAAAGCATATCGATGGTCTGAGTAGTACATCGATTTTCTGCGCAAAATGTGTGCTTTGCTAAATAAATATTATGGACACATAAATAATATGGTAATAGGTAAAATTTATGTAACAATTTATACCAATGAAGGGTACAAAAATAAATACACCGACGCATATTTTTACGATTTTATTCATTGTAGGAATATTTACAAAAATACACAAAAAAATTAGAGACAATGTTGTGTGTATCTAGCGAGCGAGCACAACAAAACAAGGAATTCAATGACCTTTAAATAATATTAATTTATTATATACATTTCTGATACTATTTTCAACTACAGCGTTTTTCATAACAAAATGTATTCTGAGTTGTAAATATTTCTCGCATATTCTCCTCCGTCTTCTAGGAGTAATTTGCGTTACATTTATTGACTCTGATTTTCTCTTCTTTGCTACCTAAACAAAAAATACATAATGTATTAATGATTGTTAATATAACTAAAATTAAGTACCTTGATACATACATGTTTCATAAAATCTATTAAACTTTACCTGGTAATATTCCGGATATCCTTCGAATATTGTTGGCACTGAACCAGGCTTTAGTTTTTTTTATAGATAAACCCGTTTCAAAGCAGGATTGCTCAGTGTTTGGAGCAAAGCCTTGAATATTTCGTTGGCTCCCAGTTCTGACGTCTTACAGCTTTAATCCACGCACTTCTTATTTCGGGATATTTTGGAAACCTTAGAAAAAGCAAGCAAAAATTATTAATACCAACAACAAACGTTGATAGATTTTATCGATAATATTATACACATCACTGCAGTTCACGCCTAAAACAAGGCCTACGATAAACATTAATTTAGACTATAAAACTTGTTTTTATCAAGATGTTAAAGACAATCTTAGTCCTAATATGTAAATCTTTAATGTTTATTTATTTTCTAACCATAAACATCAGTAATTAACGATAAAATTGTTGTGAAAGACTTACGTGTGAAATGATAATTCTGGGTCTTTTACGCCTCCTTTCGTTGTTCTTGATGAACAATTTACAGCCGCACACGACATATTTTCACTTTATCAATTCAGTCCTAGCCAAACCACTGTCAATAATTAATATTTCGCATTATAACTGCACCAAGTTGCAATGTTTTGGCAGACTAAGCCGGTCAGCTATTGACACGATTTACACTGACAGTGCGACGTTGCCAGACTTACATGAGCTATACCTTTCACTCGTTCCTACACTCCGTGTAATAGACAGAGAAAACAATACTTCGTTTGACACACGGATACAAGAGCGGCAACAACCTATAGCTCCGTCTACGTAATAGTTCGTCTGAGGTTTCAACTAATGCCTGATTTACACGTATTAAGTTACAAGTTGGTAACTAAATCTTTACTAAAGTTTAAGTAAATTATTGCGTGTAAACAAACACTTTAGTAGTAAGTTCCAAGTTAAAATTTAGTACTTAAGTAAATAAGTAAAATTTTTCGTTTACACGTATTAAGTTGGTAACTAAATCTTTACTAAATTTTAGTAAATTATTACGTGTAAACAATCACTTTAGTAGAAAGTCCCAAGTTCAAATTTAGTACGCAAGTTATGAAGTAGAATAGAAACTTTTCTATTTTTCGGGTAAGTAGGTGGGCGTGGTTTATTCTTGATACGTTTGGACACACACATGTATAATGCACGTTTGCAGGTGTGCGTGCAAAGGTATAGCCATAGATCATACCATAGGTAATATACAAATATAATAGGAGCAAAGTCGTTTTCGTGACGTTTTCGTTGTACCAACGTATATTTAGGGTTGCCAGAAATACGGGATTGTTCCAGAATTTGTATTGTCCTGGAATTTTCAAATACGTAGGTATTTGAAAATTCCAGGACAATACGCTGTAGGTATTAATATTTGCAATAAAAGGTTTTTTTTTTACTTTTCCTATTATACTGCCGTATAATTAAGTGATTGAGAGCTATTTGGCTAGTAGTCTTAAAATTTTGGGGTAATTTAAGCCTGAATCCTTTTTTTTTTCTAGCGGAAAATTGTTCAATGGGTTTAATTATAATTTAATTTTATAATTTAATTAAATTAAATTAAATTACTGTGAGACTAAACTAAATTAAATTAAATTAAATTAAATTAAATTAAATTAAATTAAATTAAATTAAATTAAATTAAATTAAATTAAATTAAATTAAATTAAATTAAATTAAATTAAATTAAATTAAATTAAATTAAATTAAATTAAATTAAATTAAATTAAATTAAATTAAATTAAATTAAATTAAATTAAATTAAATTAAATTAAATTAAATTAAATTAAATTAAATTAAATTAAATTAAATTAAATTAAATTAAATTAAATTAAATTAAATTAAATTAAATTAAATATATATGTACTATAATTATAATATTAGATATAGAAATTTAATTTAATTTAATTTAAAAAAAAATTGTTCAATGGGTCCCAGGACCTGTGTAGGTCAATCGGGGTAAATAGGATTCTTTCCCACTAAATCCCCGTGGTTGTCACATCGACACATGAGGGGAAACCTGGGCTCTCCTGTGGAATCTGCACCAGGAGTCCTTCAGTGCGTTTCCTTCGGAGCCTGCCACTGGAGGTGCTTTGTAGTCCCCCGGGAACCAGACACGGTGCTTATGGGGATGGAAAGCAATAAACAAGTAAAATGGTTAAATATTTACATCAAACACAAATTCAGTAATCAAGAAAGACACGAAGTCATTTACTTTTCTATATCTAATATTATAATTATAGTACATATATATATTATAAAAAGGAAATTCTAATATAATAATCTGTATTAGATGTCTATATAATTTAATCCTAAAAATAAATTAGTTGTCCGTCGCTACAAAGTACTATGACATCGTCACGTATCGTGCGACCGTCCATTGGGGCGAACTAAAGAACTAAAGATTTTAACTAAAATTTAATAAAAACGACGTGTAAACGCATACTTAAAATTAAGTCACTTAAAATTTAGTTACCTACTTGACAACTTAATACGTGTAAATCAGGCATAAGAATGTGGCCGCCATGATGATCGCGACTGCGGAAATAGGCATGATTACTGTAACACAATACCAATAAATCTGTGGTTTTAAATATTAGAACAGATTGCACTGATTCCAAAAATGCATCTCATTTTCATAATAATATAGAGATTTTCGTGATATTTAAGCAAATAAATTACTCAAATACAGCTAATCGGCATTTTGTAATAAACGCTGCTCAGAGTGAATGACGTCAATCTTGTGTAAATAAACAACTGTCAAACTGTCATCTCAACTTTTTCTTTCATACAATGATTCACTTTTAACTTTTATACCTAGACATCACGGATTTATATTTAATTCGTAAAAACTGGATAGATCACTAAAATATATTAATATCACTAATGTAAACTTTATTCTACATTCTTAAGGTTTGTTTTTCGTTGACACAAGTCGAAGTAGAAAAACGAGCCGAGTGAGATAGCTCAAAAGTAGACGTGTGTCCTTGTCTGCCCCCTTGTCAAGTAAGTTGCCAACGCCAAATATGATTATTTTTAGTAGTGTTAGGTAGATTTCTTAAAAGTTGATTACATTTGCTTAGAAGTTTTTCGTGTAATAAAACATCGTAATATAATACATCTAGGACGATGAAATGTAATATCATAAATTAGCACACGAACAACATGCAATACTTTTATTAACATTAAGTCCGCCTATGTACTGTTTTGTGCATAAAGAATAAATAAATAAATAATATTAGTAACAATTTATCATTATGAAGGTAGCAGCACTGAGCTGTTGTGTGATTGTCGACATTGTCGTAGTAAGTAACCGGTGTCGCGGTGTACTGTTAGAGTAGGGTGACCATTGTTATGTATGGCGTCGCGTCGGTCGTCTCAGAGAATGCTTTCCATACAAACGTTGGTTTTAACTCAACCTGAATTTGGGAATGAAATACAGATATCCGGAAGAAAACGGTAGCTAGGTATTACCACAAATTCAAATTACCTATTTATTGTCTTGATTGTGGTAAGTACAGCAGATCTTATATGTAATATTAAAATAAGTAAATTAAATAAATTGATTGCAACAAATTTTCAAAATTAATAATTGCTACATAGTAATTTCATGACTTGCCGTTAACCATTAAATTCCATCCAATTATACATTACAAATAATAATTACAATTAGTACTTACTTATTTTGTCACCAAATTTACGATCTGAACGCAAAAATCGTCACATGCGGTCGCCTCGCAACATTCAGATTGACGGAGGTCACGCAGGAGCACCGATGTGGCACCGCCCGTTGTGACCCGATACGCCGCCAAAAGACCTTAGAAGTGAGAAAAAGAATCCTTCCACGTAGTAATACGTGGACACCCTATTAGACAGAGATACACTACTACTTTCGGACCTCTCATTCGGCTCGTGATTTTTAGTAGACTGTGCTGTCCAGTTCTAATACAGGTTCGTGCTAGACATATGTTTATTTCGTAGACAGAATATAACAAGACATCTAGCTAGCGTGCCGCCGATAAGGACAGAAAATTATCATTCGTAAACTTAACACACGTTATGGATATTTATTCAGATGCGCCTAATAAGTAGTCTAAACGATATTTCATAATGCAATTCAATTTAAAACTCCAAAGCTAGGTCGTGAAATAGAAAATTTCATGAGTACTCAAAGAAAACGCACCGTAGGTGCGCCAGATTTTGCACACACGCTGAGGGACAAAAAATCATATGCTCTGTTTCTTTCTATCACATATAATATATATAAATGCATCCTTTTCTTGCGCGAATGAGAAAGAAAGTGCCAGCTCTCTATTGGTGTCTTTCTCTAAGGTTTATTTACACCGCCGTAGTGACGTCACAACATGGCGCCATGCACTGGCCATCGTTTTGGAACGAAATTCAAACTCTATTTTAAAAATTTAAAATATTGCTATTATATAATTGTAAATTTAATACAAAAATATGATTATTTTCGGAAATAGTAGACCCGTAAGTACATTATAGAGTATTTTTTCAAAATTAGTCATCATGCCTATTCACACGATTTTTACGATTTTTGTACCGGCAGCAGAGTAAACACAAAATGAAAAATTCGCTCCGGTTTAGATTATTGTAATCTCTCATTTTACTATCTATTTTTGTTAAACCTCATTTTTAGTAAATAAATATTTGACATAGCAAGATGGCGGCCACATTCTTAGTTGAAACGCATAGTACAATTGACATGAGATTCACCATCTTGTTAGTTGATTTTTACGCTGATCATTCTTTCAGAAACCGGGCGTTAATATTGGGGTTTAACAATAGTAATTTATTGGGAATATTTTTAAATGTACATCCCAATTTTATATTTAATTTAACTGCATGCAATTTAACTGAATATGGCGAATCACACATATTTATTTCTAAAACCCTCTGTATCTAGAAACGATTTCGGGAGCGCGGATTGCTTTTTTAAAAAAACATAAAATGTTTAAAAATGAATTTATTTAATTAATTAAAAAAATACATTTCTATTGATAAGTCCGAACAGAATTTGATGCTCTAGACGAATCCTAGCCTAATGAGACGTATGAACAGATTTTGATGCTCAAGACGAATGACGAATCTGTTTACAATAAAACCTTATATATTAAGACTATGCGCATTACACGGTCATGGTCAGTGTTTAGTCTAAGAACGCCCACACGTTATTTATTTAATGCGTAGCGTCTACGGTATTGAATTAACGTTATTCTGCTTAGTTAGCACTTTCCACAAAAGTAGTTCGAATTAGGCGTCCTGGGGCTAACATAACTCCTCCCTCATCAAGTGCGAAATTATCGGGTACCATCGGTGATGTCGGGTTCCGATGATTTCGCATACATTTATTTTTATAAATGTAAATGCTTAAACTGATAAAAATTATAATTAAAATTAAGTACAATAATAGTGTAGCTAAACTAACACTGTTAATATTAATTTTGTTTTCACTTTCACTATAAAGGCCATATTCACTGAACACATCACTTTCTTTTAAGTTCAAAATGCGTGATAAATGTCTCGTTTCGTCCAAATTGATATTCTTGATATTTACGGTAGCCAAGGAGGTGGAATTCATAGTCTTCAGTTCTGGTAGAGCGGTAATTGGTCTGATTTTGTATCGAAGATCTTCAGCAAATGTGCGTTGATACGTCAATTTAAGTTCATTGAGCATGCAATTTTCTTCAGTGGTGATAATATAAACTGCTTGACACAATCATCAGTGCACAAGAACTTGTCGGCATTTATTTTCTCGCATGGTTTTGTCAAAGAATGGTATTTAGAATTTTTCGCCAACAGGTAAGGAAAGTCGGAAATGGAATCTTTGTAAATGAGTAGAGAATAAATTTTGTAATATTCAAAGATGTTTCTATCAGTTAATGGTATATAATATGAAAGTTATGTGGTTTTCCTTTACATAAACTTTAATCTTAAAACTATCAAATTTTAATAAATTGAATACAATAAAACTTTATAAATTAAGTTATGAATCTGATCTATTGATTTCAAATGATATAACAATTCATTAACAATTGATTGGTGTAACCTTAGTAAATATAAAAGATGTTTCTAGTACATTACACTTAATTTATAAATAGTTCTAGATGTATGTTTCCTGCTTTTTGCTTTAATAAATTTTTCAAGGGGATTAAAAAGAGCTCGTTTGACTATGTGAAAGAACCAATTGCGAAAATTTTGAAATTGTTATATTATTTAAATATTCTGTCTGTTCTTTTATGACTATAGAGTCGTGAATAAATAATTAATATTCGTATTTTTTAAATTGTTCACTTAACTTAGTACTTATTGTTTAAAATATTAAATGGCTAAAATACCTCAATAACCTTTTATAGTTTTATAAAAAGTTTTAAATTAATAATAAAATATATAAACTTAAGTATATTAACTTATTTTATTTTAAAATGACCAATGTCTTTTTTTTTGTGGAGATAAACGTTTTTCTTTTTCTTTTTATAATAAGGATTATACTTGACCTTTAATTTCTTTTGCCTACCCTTTTTCTTAATGTATTTTTGACTAATAGTTTTGAGTTCAATTGAATGTTTAACTTGACTTGTTAATGGTAATTGATCATTATACAAAGTGTTTTTATAATCTTGGTTAGAATCTTTAGTTTTTCTTTCTTTGAAACTTGTATGTTGCGAAGTCTTTAATTTTTTATTTAATATATTATTTTTATTAATTTTCTTTTTAATTTCTATATTTAATCGTTTAAAAGAAGAAGAATCACATTTATTTAAAGGTTTTGTAATCTTTGACACTGTTGAATTATTTAATTTATTTAGTATGGTAGTTTTCATACTCTGATCTTCAAGATTTATACTAGCTGAAGGCTTTTTAGGTTTTGGAAAATTTATTAATTCTAAAGAGGTTTTTTCGGAAATTTGTTCCTTAGGTAATTTTAATTTTAAATCGCAAATATGATTTACAACTTCCGGGTTTTTATTAGCGGGGGTAATATAAAAATTTGGAATTTCATTTTGCGTACTATTATCTTCTTTTTCTTTTTTTTATTTCTAATTTATTCATCTCTATCGGTGAACTAACTTGTTGAGTATCACTGTCATAAAAAGATTCATTATTATTAAAATCATTAGACTCTAATTTAATTTCGTTAAGGCGGAAACCCTGAGGTTGTGTCTGCCTATAATTATTTAATGGTGGTGCAGTACGCATGGATACATCAGTATTTTCGTATTTATTTATTGGTTGTGGTGGGTTATATCCGAATTGACTTTGATTAAATTGTGGGCGATATCCGAAT
Source organism: Furcula furcula (assembly GCA_911728495.1). Lineage (NCBI taxonomy): Eukaryota > Metazoa > Arthropoda > Insecta > Lepidoptera > Notodontidae > Furcula > Furcula furcula. Next base: position 54,735,643 of record OU452242.1, read on the forward strand.
TGCCCTTGGTTAAGTTGTGGATAATCTCCAAATTGTTGTTGAGGTCTCGAATTAAATTGAGACGGTGACATAAATTTATGTTGCATACTAAATGGCTGAGGGCCTAATTGCGGCATAAATCCAATTTGTGATTTTTTAAATTTATTTTTATTATTATATTGATCATAAAAATTCACTTCTTCTAAAACGTACTCCAATGCCTTTTCCAAAGTTTCAGGGGATTTTAATCTTATAATGCGTATTAAATTTTCACTTAAATTAAATAAAAAAACATTAAGTGCAGTGTTATTATAAATTATTATTTTAGCTTTTTTTACTTCCTCATTTATCAATTGGTTCACTTTTGAAATTAAAATTGAACGGACCGATTGAATACGATTGCAAAAATCAAGATAACTTTCGCCCGATTTTATTTTAAGATTTTCCAACTCAATTGCTATACATTCTTCACTTCTTGGATCACCAAAATGCTGAATTAATAATTGTTTTAATTCTATCCACGTAATTATATCCTCGCGCTCACTTATTAAAGCAGCGGCGTCACCAATTAAACGACTAGTTATAGAATGCATGACATAAATGTTTTGTTCTTGGGCTCCCTGATAACTATTAATTATGTATTCACAATTCCGCAAAAATAAATTTAATTGACGTTTATCACCTCCAAAAAGTGGTATTAATTTAAGCATTTCATTCGTATCACTTGAATGGTAGCCATTTTATTTTTATTCTTTTTAAACACTTATTAAAAAAAAACAATTAATTGAATACACTAAAACACACAATAAAACACACTGTAAAAGAAATAAAATAATTAATAATAAAAGAAACACAATAAAATTAAAAGCACAAAATTATAATGTATAATTATTAAAATCTCAAAATTAAATGTAGTTAAATTGAAAAACTCAACATAAAATAATTAAAAACTTATAGAATCAATATTATCATTAAAATAATTAAAATCACTTAATTAAACACTGATTGTCCGATTTTGAGGAAAACCAGATAAGTTATAGTGGAAGAAGTTCGATTCCAATTATAACAATTAATGGGGTAAAGGATGGCGAAAAAATTCACTCACCAGCCGTTCACCAGCATGCTCTCCTTGTCGTTACAATATTTATTTGGTTCGTATGTATCGCTGACACGCCCGAGATTCGCGTTTCGCGTTATTACGTCAAAACTTCGATTTTGAGAAGTTTCCGCGAGACGGCGCGATTTTCAGCAATCCTACCGGCTGCGCCAGAAACGATTTCGGGAGCGCGGATTGCTTTTTTAAAAAAACATAAAATGTTTAAAAATGAATTTATTTAATTAATTAAAAAAATACATTTCTATTGATAAGTCCGAACAGAATTTGATGCTCTAGACGAATCCTAGCCTAATGAGACGTATGAACAGATTTTGATGCTCAAGACGAATGACGAATCTGTTTACAATAAAACCTTATATATTAAGACTATGCGCATTACACGGTCATGGTCAGTGTTTAGTCTAAGAACGCCCACACGTTATTTATTTAATGCGTAGCGTCTACGGTATTGAATTAACGTTATTCTGCTTAGTTAGCACTTTCCACAAAAGTAGTTCGAATTAGGCGTCCTGGGGCTAACATAACTATCTACCCACATTACTGCAATAATAAACGAATTGAATTAAAAATATTTTTTGAACTGCCTGTAGCATGAACACTAACACACATGAAATACGTTTCTATAGAAGAGGCTACAGAGTTCACAACTAATCATCCCGACCGTCAAGAGTTAGGCCATAACTATTATATTATTTATTATTATTATTATTAGGGCGTTGTTTGTTGTAATTTCGTCGTAATTTTTATTTGTATTTTCTCGCATGTTTTATCTTTCGAACGGCAGGACACACTATCGCTGATGCTGATACAATCACTGACAAAAAAAAGTGAAAAATGACAGGCCCGCTGAGTTGCTTGCCGGATCTTCTCAGTTGAGGCCGCGTTGTTGATACGGTGGTAGCTTGTAAAAAATGACCATTCGAAAGTGCTAGAATAGTGCTAGCGTTAGGCCTATTTTAATTAAATATTCTTGAATTTGTTATTTTTACTTCTCATAGGAAGTGAAGATGAAGAAGAAGATGAAGGGTCGGACGACGAATGTGATCGGCATCTGCCACCAGTCCCTCGCACCGTCCGCATTTTTTGGCGGCAGATGAGGACACTCCACAGGAGGCTGAAGCTGCGGGCAGCGTAGGCGTAGATTGCCCTTCTGTCTCTTGCATCTGCCCAAAATACTAACGAGGAGATGAATGGGCCAACAACCCTGTTTGATTTTAAATGGGAGGGATTTCCGACTTCCCCGATTCCCCCTAACTTGAGGAGGGAAACATTTGTTGGGACCTGCGGCCCCATGATTCACTCTATCCCAAGTCCGTACGTGGCTTTCTCGTTGATTTGGGATAGACCAATTATGGAGCACATAGTGGTCCAAACAAACCTCTATGCGCAGCAGTACGCGCAACACCTCCTCGAGCTAGGGGAAATCGGGCCTTCAAGTCGAATAACGCTATGGAGAGATACAAATATTGACGAACTATATATATTTTTTGCTTTGGTGATGACAATGGGCATTTTAGTTAAATCAAAGCTGGAAGATTACTGGTCCACTGATAAAAACATCTTTTCTACCCCTGACTTCTCCATAAATATGTCCCTAAAGCGCTTCCAGCTTCTCTCCAGGTGCCTCCATTATAATGATTACTCCAACATCTCTCCCTCTATCCAGACCCAATCCCAAGCCAAAATTCATAAAATTGCGCCCATTGTCGATCATTTAAATTCAAAATTTTCTAGTTTATATGGCTTAGGCCAAAACATCGCTCTAGACGAATCTTTGACCCAGTGGAAGGGGTGGCTCGACATTAAGCAATTTATCCCGAACCAGGCCGCAGCAGTAGGTATTAAAACCTACGAAGTCTGCGACTCTAGGACGGGGTATTTGTGGAATGTTGGCAAATAGGTTGGGTTTATATTACCCGATTTTCGTAATTTTGTTAGTTATTTCAAAACTTTCGGTCGGAGGAACGTTTTGACGTGTTAGTTATCTATCTATTTCTAGTCTCGTTTCGTTGACGGTAAATACGTCGACGACCCATCATTAAGGCTGCTCGCAAGCGGAATTTGGCTTTGGCCAGTGTCTTTACCGCCCATAAATGTAATTCTGATATCTATATCAAAATATACATTCTTTTCAAAATAGACAAATAGATTACGACAAACACACGGGGTAATTCAGTAGTACAAAATATACTTTGGGCGGTAGCTGTCTGTGAATGTTTATTTTGGCGGTCACTGAATGTTTATTTTTAATGTAAATATTGTATTTTTTTCAGGTGAAGTGATATTATTTAGCTGTGTTTAATGTTATAACGTACGCATTTTTAAAAGTATTAGATACATACGCATCAAAACATAACCACCTTTTTTTGAACTCGGTTAAAAAATTAGGACCCACTTTTCACTTGCCCTCTGAAGCACGGAGACGCTTAGTACAAATGGCATTAAACGGTCACCCATCTATGTGATTACCTTTGCTAACGTTGCTTAACCTAGCGGTGTAAAATACACTTTACGACCTTTTCTCATACCAACAAAAAAAACAAAGTTGTAATATAGCGTTAAAAATCTTTCCAAGTAAAAATATAATTTGACTGATAGTCAAATTATATTTTTATTAGGTCATATCCATTATTATTTACGCAGTACGTAGAATTTAATGGCTTCCGCGCGCCAGTCGCGTTCGAGTTAAGTTTCAATGGCGTCTTGATAGCGTCTAAACATGAGAAATTACAGATGTTTGTAAGCTTATTTGTAATTGTTTTTGCTTCGCAAGTACTATTTTTTTTATGTAAACTATAGCAAATATTACGTACTATTAGTAAAAAAGAAAGGATTAAGGATAATCTCAATAGTTGTCGCTGTATAAGTATGGTAGTAAAGTTAGTAATTTGATGCCGATTTCAAATGGGTTGCTTTATTTGGTCTGTACTTTGAAAGGAACAAAGCTATCCATCTGATGTTTATATTTTAAGGAGTCCATGAACCAAGCTTCACCGGAACCAAGAAGCTTACATTTACAACACTGGAGTATGAAACGCAAATAATATCTTGAAGCCAAAAAATTTGGCCTTGAATCATTTCACTTATGTTTTTTGTCTCTTTCATTAGGATGACCACGACGAATCTAAGTTTAGGATAAATACATACGGATTACGTATAAAAAACATGAAAACGTAAGATAGGAATATATCATATAAAACGTATTTTATAGTAAGGGCAGCGTTCGGGAAATCGTGTGCTGTCAGTGATACCTTAAAGCACAGAGACATAGTTGTTTACTATTGGCTCATTAGAAAGCTCCAACAAGCAATGGAGTTAGCTATGCCTAAACATATTCATCCATCCTCCATTGCCTGTTCATTTCTGATTTTATCACGTAGCGAAATCTTGGGGTTACGTAGAAGAGCCGTATATGAAGTAGAGTACCCCTATAGCTTTGAGAATATTCTAGTTGAATTGGCAGTGGGCGGAGCACATAGCTGGAAGAACCGATGGCCGTTGGGCAAAAAGTTTCTAGATAACGACCACCGTCCAGAAAGTGGTGTGTAGAATGGCCCCTAACAAGAAGGTCCGATGATGGTATCACACGCGTGGCAGGAAGCCAGGGGATGCGAGTGGCGAAAGTCCATTAAGTGTGGACGTCATTGGGGGAGGCCTTTGTCTGCCAGTTGACGTCATTCTCCTGATGGATGCAAGGATAGATTTTATAGAAATGAAAAACAACAATATAGTATATCATTTATTAACATTCATAATATTCATTATTATACAAGCCAGGCCGTAATCGAAAACATTTTACAGGGAAATTTCACTAATGTTTGTAAGCATTTAATCACAATCCTAGATCAAAAGGAATAAAATACACAGATTGAAGGGTTCTGTCTAGGATTAAAACGATTATTAATATTTCTGCAAGATATAATGCGATACCAAATAAAGACACACAGCGAGCTAGTTTTACAGAGAGAGAGTAGTGAACATGGATTACTAGCAAGAGACATTGGCATCGTCATGCCAACTTCATATTTCTATAAATTGTCGTGTTGTTGTCATATTTCTATAAATGTAGAGTCAGGATTGACTGATGCAGCTCTGATATTTGATTGAGCTATACTTGTAGAAGAGCCTATGGTGCTAGCCTAAAATATAAATAAACAGTTATTTAAAAAGTATTTTTGAATGACTGGCTTAGAACCATTTCTTACGAGGAAGCAGAGTCAATTCTACATTTTTATTAAATAAAAATGCACTCATAATTCATGTCTCACATTTATATACACACAAACATTTACACACGTAAACGCTCACGCACACACACGTAATATTACTACAATTTTTACATTTTTTTTCTTTTTTCCCTACTGTATATTTTTCATTTAACTTAAGCTAAAGCTTATATGGCTATAGAAGAGCGGATCCGTTATACTCAAGTATTATTATGCTTAACTGAGGGATCCAACCTTGTATGTAACTATTTTAAAGTAAGTTAAATAAACATTTTTGGTTATATTTTGATTACCTTATTAAAAGTTGACCTTAGCCAACGTTGAAACACAATCCTGGTCTGTGTGGGTCATAGTCCCCTCTGTTTTAAAATGTAAGCTGCTGCTAATGTAAGCTGGCAAATATCATGGATTAATTTATCCTTTATTGGTACATTGGATAACCAAGTATTTCCTTTTGTAACACCTTTCGGGAAGCTGAAATATAAATATGATTAATATTTTGTTACTAAAGTCCAATCAATAATTCACTAGAGTAAATTGACATTTGCTAATGTCACTTTGTAAAATAATATTGCCATATTAACAGTAGTAGTGATGTTCCCATTCTATAGCGATGCAATTACTTGCTCAAAGTTAATTAATGAAAACATATCTAATACTAACAATAATTTTAATTAGATATATAGAACTAAATATATTAGTTGTCAATAGATGATAACTATAAATAAATCTAGTGAAATTGACGAACAACAAGGCTGCATGGGCTATAATTTTCACCAAGTCGGTGGGAATAAGTTGACCTTGGCTTTACACACGCCGCGTCATATTATTCATCATTTGGCTTCTAATTTCTGGTCTGAGTGGACGAATGTTTCTTTTGCTCGCAAGTACTGACTAAGTGATCAATAGAATCATTTTGTCACTTCACTATTTTTTTTTCATCAAAAACTGGTAACATATTAACGTCAGTTTACTCCTCAGAGTAATTAAAATGGAGCTAGTATCGCGTCAATTCGCCGAACAAATTTTTCGTGGCAGTTTTGCGGGGTGTGGGAGGCGAAGTAAACACACACAGATACAATTTCACGTATACCCACACTATAATAAACTCGCAACACATTCAAAAAGTTACGCACACAAATAAAGAATGACCTGACCATATGAACAAAATTTGGCAGAGGGGTTAGCGCATTATGCTATCTCCAGTGGTATCTCCTCTAAGGTTTACTCTAGTGAATTAATGATATGACTAAGTACTATTTCTATCAGGGCTTACTTTCCAGGCAGAATTTTGATACATGTTGGCTTTTTATCACGTAGCGTATATACCTAACCATAACTAATATTATGAAGATTTTCATTAATACATTTTCTGAATACAAAATCTGAGTCTAGTTCGCTTAATACTAAATATATAAAAATAATGTGTCGAAATTAAATTGTATTTCAGTTGGTACAACTTCGGTATATTTTACGTCTGTGGCGGCTATGGGTCCTCTTATGAGTGCAAAAATATTCTATTTTTGACTTTTAAACATTAAACTCATACTTATGTATAATTACGTATCCTTCTCGACTCAGAAAATCTTAATTTCAGTGTTAATGGTCACCCTACTGATGTAAAATGTTTATTTAAAATTAGATGATTATAGAGCATAATTGACAGAATAAAATAGGTATATCATCTAAATATCGCCACACAACACTAAAATTAATCATTATTGACTTGTTTTTAATCAGCCTTTCAGAAACCCAAAGTGGCTTTGACTTGAAGTTTCTGAAGCAAAATTTAACAGCTGTGTCAACTGACAGGATGTTCAAATTAAAATAGTTGACAATGCTCTAGCAACCCAATATACTATGCGTTTCAACCTCAGACGAACTATTACGTAGACAGAGCCTATGCGAAAGAAACGTGTCCATTTTTTGTTAGTGTGCGGTTCTGGAGTTTTATTAGTGTGCATGACTAAGGAAGGGTCGACGCTTCAAAGCATATCGATGGTCTGAGTAGTACATCGATTTTCTGCGCAAAATGTGTGCTTTGCTAAATAAATATTATGGACACATAAATAATATGGTAATAGGTAAAATTTATGTAACAATTTATACCAATGAAGGGTACAAAAATAAATACACCGACGCATATTTTTACGATTTTATTCATTGTAGGAATATTTACAAAAATACACAAAAAAATTAGAGACAATGTTGTGTGTATCTAGCGAGCGAGCACAACAAAACAAGGAATTCAATGACCTTTAAATAATATTAATTTATTATATACATTTCTGATACTATTTTCAACTACAGCGTTTTTCATAACAAAATGTATTCTGAGTTGTAAATATTTCTCGCATATTCTCCTCCGTCTTCTAGGAGTAATTTGCGTTACATTTATTGACTCTGATTTTCTCTTCTTTGCTACCTAAACAAAAAATACATAATGTATTAATGATTGTTAATATAACTAAAATTAAGTACCTTGATACATACATGTTTCATAAAATCTATTAAACTTTACCTGGTAATATTCCGGATATCCTTCGAATATTGTTGGCACTGAACCAGGCTTTAGTTTTTTTTATAGATAAACCCGTTTCAAAGCAGGATTGCTCAGTGTTTGGAGCAAAGCCTTGAATATTTCGTTGGCTCCCAGTTCTGACGTCTTACAGCTTTAATCCACGCACTTCTTATTTCGGGATATTTTGGAAACCTTAGAAAAAGCAAGCAAAAATTATTAATACCAACAACAAACGTTGATAGATTTTATCGATAATATTATACACATCACTGCAGTTCACGCCTAAAACAAGGCCTACGATAAACATTAATTTAGACTATAAAACTTGTTTTTATCAAGATGTTAAAGACAATCTTAGTCCTAATATGTAAATCTTTAATGTTTATTTATTTTCTAACCATAAACATCAGTAATTAACGATAAAATTGTTGTGAAAGACTTACGTGTGAAATGATAATTCTGGGTCTTTTACGCCTCCTTTCGTTGTTCTTGATGAACAATTTACAGCCGCACACGACATATTTTCACTTTATCAATTCAGTCCTAGCCAAACCACTGTCAATAATTAATATTTCGCATTATAACTGCACCAAGTTGCAATGTTTTGGCAGACTAAGCCGGTCAGCTATTGACACGATTTACACTGACAGTGCGACGTTGCCAGAATTACATGAGCTATACCTTTCACTCGTTCCTACACTCCGTGTAATAGACAGAGAAAACAATACTTCGTTTGACACACGGATACAAGAGCGGCAACAACCTATAGCTCCGTCTACGTAATAGTTCGTCTGAGGTTTCAACTAATGCCTGATTTACACGTATTAAGTTACAAGTTGGTAACTAAATCTTTACTAAAGTTTAAGTAAATTATTGCGTGTAAACAAACACTTTAGTAGTAAGTTCCAAGTTAAAATTTAGTACTTAAGTAAATAAGTAAAATTTTTCGTTTACACGTATTAAGTTGGTAACTAAATCTTTACTAAATTTTAGTAAATTATTACGTGTAAACAATCACTTTAGTAGAAAGTCCCAAGTTCAAATTTAGTACGCAAGTTATGAAGTAGAATAGAAACTTTTCTATTTTTCGGGTAAGTAGGTGGGCGTGGTTTATTCTTGATACGTTTGGACACACACATGTATAATGCACGTTTGCAGGTGTGCGTGCAAAGGTATAGCCATAGATCATACCATAGGTAATATACAAATATAATAGGAGCAAAGTCGTTTTCGTGACGTTTTCGTTGTACCAACGTATATTTAGGGTTGCCAGAAATACGGGATTGTTCCAGAATTTGTATTGTCCTGGAATTTTCAAATACGTAGGTATTTGAAAATTCCAGGACAATACGCTGTAGGTATTAATATTTGCAATAAAAGGTTTTTTTTTTTACTTTTCCTATTATACTGCCGTATAATTAAGTGATTGAGAGCTATTTGGCTAGTAGTCTTAAAATTTTGGGGTAATTTAAGCCTGAATCCTTTTTTTTTTCTAGCGGAAAATTGTTCAATGGGTTTAATTATAATTTAATTTTATAATTTAATTAAATTACTGTGAGACTAAACTCCTGCTCCCGGTCCTGGGACCCATTGAACAAATTTTTTTTAAATTAAATTAAATTAAATTAAATTAAATTAAATTAAATTAAATTAAATTAAATTAAATTAAATTAAATTAAATTAAATTAAATTAAATTAAATTAAATTAAATTAAATTAAATTAAATTAAATTAAATTAAATTAAATTAAATTAAATTAAATTAAATTAAATTAAATTAAATTAAATTAAATTAAATTAAATTAAATTAAATTAAATTAAATTAAATTAAATTAAATTAAATTAAATTAAATTAAATTAAATTAAATTAAATTAAATTAAATTAGATTAGATTAAATTAAATTAAATTAAATTAAATTAAATTAAATTAAATTAAATTAAATTAAATTAAATTAAATTAAATTAAATTAAATTAAATTAAATTAAATTAAATTAAATTAAATTAAATTAAATTAAATTAAATTAAATTAAATTAAATTAAATTAAATTAAATTAAATTAAATTAAATTAAATTAAATATATATGTACTATAATTATAATATTAGATATAGAAATTTAATTTAATTTAATTTAATTTAAAAAAAATTTGTTCAATGGGTCCCAGGACCTGTGTAGGTCAATCGGGGTAAATAGGATTCTTTCCCACTAAATCCCCGTGGTTGTCACATCGACACATGAGGGGAAACCTGGGCTCTCCTGTGGAATCTGCACCAGGAGTCCTTCAGTGCGTTTCCTTCGGAGCCTGCCACTGGAGGTGCTTTGTAGTCCCCCGGGAACCAGACACGGTGCTTATGGGGATGGAAAGCAATAAACAAGTAAAATGGTTAAATATTTACATCAAACACAAATTCAGTAATCAAGAAAGACACGAAGTCATTTACTTTTCTATATCTAATATTATAATTATAGTACATATATATATTATAAAAAGGAAATTCTAATATAATAATCTGTATTAGATGTCTATATAATTTAATCCTAAAAATAAATTAGTTGTCCGTCGCTACAAAGTACTATGACATCGTCACGTATCGTGCGACCGTCCATTGGGGCGAACTAAAGAACTAAAGATTTTAACTAAAATTTAATAAAAACGACGTGTAAACGCATACTTAAAATTAAGTCACTTAAAATTTAGTTACCTACTTGACAACTTAATACGTGTAAATCAGGCATAAGAATGTGGCCGCCATGATGATCGCGACTGCGGAAATAGGCATGATTACTGTAACACAATACCAATAAATCTGTGGTTTTAAATATTAGAACAGATTGCACTGATTCCAAAAATGCATCTCATTTTCATAATAATATAGAGATTTTCGTGATATTTAAGCAAATAAATTACTCAAATACAGCTAATCGGCATTTTGTAATAAACGCTGCTCAGAGTGAATGACGTCAATCTTGTGTAAATAAACAACTGTCAAACTGTCATCTCAACTTTTTCTTTCATACAATGATTCACTTTTAACTTTTATACCTAGACATATGTTTATTTCGTAGACAGAATATAACAAGACATCTAGCTAGCGTGCCGCCGATAAGGACAGAAAATTATCATTCGTACACTTAACACACGTTATGGATATTTATTCAGATGCGCCTAATAAGTAGTCTAAACGATATTTCATAATGCAATTCAATTTAAAACTCCAAAGCTAGGTCGTGAAATAGAAAATTTCATGAGTACTCAAAGAAAACGCACCGTAGGTGCGCCAGATTTTGCACACACGCTGAGGGACAAAAAATCATATGCTCTGTTTCTTTCTATCACATATAATATATATAAATGCATCCTTTTCTTGCGCGAATGAGAAAGAAAGTGCCAGCTCTCTATTGGTGTCTTTCTCTAAGGTTTATTTACACCGCCGTAGTGACGTCACAACATGGCGCCATGCACTGGCCATCGTTTTGGAACGAAATTCAAACTCTATTTTAAAAATTTAAAATATTGCTATTAATTAATTGTAAATTTAATACAAAAATATGATTATTTTCGGAAATAGTAGACCCGTAAGTACATTATAGAGTATTTTTTCAAAATTAGTCATCATGCCTATTCACACGATTTTTACGATTTTTGTACCGGCAGCAGAGTAAACACAAAATGAAAAATTCGCTCCGGTTTAGATTATTTATTGTAATCTCTCATTTTACTATCTATTTTTGTTAAACCTCATTTTTAGTAAATAAATATTTGACATAGCAAGATGGCGGCCACATTCTTAGTTGAAACGCATAGTACAATTGACATGAGATTCACCATCTTGTTAGTTGATTTTTACGCTGTTTTTAATCCATGTATATCTAAGATTCTTGACCGGAACACATAAATCAAGTCATTTGAATAGCCTGGCATTAATCGTCAGCCACTTGAAACTCATGGCTTTTTATGAGTGCGCGAGCGTGTGAGAAATTGCACCGTGATTTCTAAAGGCATTGGTGTAAAAAATATGTATGGAAATATGTGTAGTGGTAATTATATTTTGTAGATATGTATAAGATTTAGCTATAAAATAAAACAAAATATTAACTTAAAAATGTTTTAATTTTAAAAATATACCATATTTTACACAATTTTATCGCAATTTTTATTTCCCTCGTATTCACCAGCATCTTTCACCTGTATTTTTTTTAATGCTAACCCCGACGGACGTTGCGAACTCTTGGCTTATCACAATTCTCACAATCGGGATTGGGATTTTATGTGTTAATCATGGCAATTTTAGTTAAAGTGTGAGAGGGATAAAAAACATAACTAAGGGTGAATGAACCTGTCTTCAATAATTTGTTCTAGGCTAAAAATCCATGTATATCTAAGATTCTTGACCGGAACACATAAATCAAGTCATTTGAATAGCCTGGCATTTATCGTCAGCCACTTGAAACTCATGGCTTTTTATGAGTGCGCGAGCGTGTGAGAAATTGCACCGTGATTTCTAAAGGCATTGGTGTAAAAAATATGTATGGAAATATGTGTAGTGGTAATTATATTTTGTAGATATAAGATTTAGCTATAAAATAAAACAAAATATGAACTTAAAAATGTTTTAATTTTAAAAATATACCATATTTTACACAATTTTATCGCAATTTTTATTTCCCTCGTATTCACCAGCATCTTTCACCTGTATTTTTTTTAATGCTGCTCCCTTATGATGTTGCACCATATAAATTACAATCTAGCCAGGCTAGGCTAATCAGTAATATTAGTTATACCTAAACGAATAAATTAAATTAAGAATGTGTCCAATGGCACTTTTCTTATTGTCTCTATTAAGGCGAAGACACTTTGTTGTTGTGTTCTACACTGCGTTACACTGCACTTATTTTATCACTTAAACTAAATGAAACGGTTTTGTCCTTTTCAGTCTTCTCACTATGTCCGTGTTGTCGAGGAGCTGGATAGCCTCGACATTAACATGGTGATGAAGCCGACATTCATGAGAGTCGGCGTATTTCTTAATCTATCGTATGAATATAACCTATTACAGTAAATAGGTACATGGAACACAACCGTATTAAATGAAACACAAAGTACTTACTCGCTGTACCACGACCGCTCGGCTCGGTGTCTGTTAGACGACTGAGCCGCGCGGCGGGCAGGCAGCAGTAATAGGCATGATGAATGTAACTCAACCAATGAAACCGTGGTTTTAAGTATTAGAACAGATTGCAGTGATTCCAAAAATGAATCTCATTTGCATAATAATAGAGAGATTTTCGTGATTTTTATATAAATAAATTAGTAAAATTCAGCTAATCGCCATTTTGTAATAAATATCAATCAGAGTGAATGACGTCATACCGGTGTATAACAAACAACTGTCAAACTGTAATGTCTGTCACCTTGTATACTTGTTTTGTATTTATTAGCGCTTTCTGCATTGTTTTTAAGATAATTACGCCTAAACGGTGCTATTAATAAATATTATAAAACATCAGACATGGAATAAGGATTTATTAAGGCAGACAGCTCCAATTTGCCAAGAATTTCGATCTGGTTTGCATTCAAACCTAGAGGGATACCTACATCCTGGTTTCATGCGCACTTTTGGAACTGAACCCATGGCACGATATTCCGTATAATTTTCCAAATCCTGTGGCATCTGAATAAAAAAGAATACCGACCCGTTAGAGTGAAAATGGGGAAAAACAACGATAAAAAATCTAACCTCAACAATTATAATTATAGTTTCTTACACCCAATATTATTTAGTAGGTAGGTTTACATCTTACTAATAATAGTATATTAGTAAGTAACTGAATAACTTACATCAAAATGGTCTTCACAGAGAAATCGACGAGTTCAGACTTATGGATGAAGGGTCCCGTTGTGCAAGAGTTAGTCACTTATCTCGTATTTTTTTCGTGTTTGGAACATAAACAAATAACTTATCAGGGGTTTTTATTGACGTGCTTTAACACAGAGTCACACCACAATACAGTATTTAGATTTCATTTTCAGGTTCTTGTAAAAATTTTATAAAACTATTCTATTTCTATAATAAAGCCCACAGATGAACAGATGTTTACACCGGACTGACGTCACAAAATGGCGCCATGCACTAGCCTTCGTTTTGGAACGAAATTCAAACTGTAATTTTATAATTGAAAATAATGCTATTAATTGTAAGTTTAATAAAAAATATGATTATTTTTGGCAATAGTATACCTGTAAGTACATAATAGAATATTTTTTCAAAATTAGTCATCATGCCTATTATTTGCAATACACCACATCTCTTCCTTTCAACATGTTTTAATTTACATTTACTTTAATTGTATCTATATTTTAAATTACTCTTATTTCTTGAAATCATAATTATTTGATATACTTAATATTAAATATTTTATTTATATTAGACTTAAAAGATGTGAAGCTACCACCGGATCACATCGCGGCCTTAACTGAGAAGATCCGGCAAGAAACTCAGCAGGCTTGAAATATTTTATTTACATTAAGCCCAACGGTGGCAATTTAATAATAATAATATTTTTAACCATTACCAGAGCACACATCACGTGCCTCCGACCGGGAAGCTCCGACCAGAGTCAGTAGGCCTGTCTTCCTTCCCTTTTTGTAACATTTGAGTATTGTCATCAATGGTAATTATTTATTTAATTTCACATGATTTCAGATTTTAACAAATCAATATTCTAATTGTTAGATCATAGAATAACATTGCTGTAATTAAATAAAAACTATATAATATAAATGACCTTATTTTAAATATCTACTACATAACATCACAAATTTCTTTTGAAATTATGAATGTTAACCACACATGTATTTGTGCTCGTTTATTCTGACCACAGTTGCTACTTGCTTAAGTAAGTTTATTAATATATTTGTTCATATATTTTGTTAATACATAGAATATTCAGATTACAACTTGGTACAAAAGGTTGGTATTATGATGAATTAATTTTACAATTTTATAACTTATTAATCACCCTATAAACCTTCATACGCGATTATTCGTTAATCTATTACTAAATTGAGATTTTGTGGTCACTAGTAATTATTTGGAACAATATTTTGTCAATTTTAAAACCAGACACATCTCCCCTCCCGTATGCGCACCCCCGCCTTGGTGACGCTCACTTCGCAACGGGCCGGGCCGTGCAGCAGAAATCGTAATATTTTAATTTCGCCATAACTTCAAAACCAAATGTCCAAATGTCAAACTATACTTAATGATGAAACAATTTATTTTGATAAGGATTAATAGCATGAGTAAAATCAATGCGTTTAAATGTAGTCCAAACAAAATTCAAGATTTTGAAATAAAAAAATGGTTGTTGGGCCCTTGGAGGAAGGAATAAAATGGAGTCGTTCTAGGAATTCGAAACCAACCACTTAGTATCCATCCTCTTTCCCCATATAGGACATGCATCAAGACAAACAAGGACACCTATATATTTCTTAATGCGTCATTTACAAAGGTTGAACACACTTTTAGATTTAAAAAATAAAAGTTAGTGGTGTCCATGCAAGGATACGCATATCGATATTTAGACAATGTCATCGAAACCATTTTTAATGCAGCGTTTCAGTACTTTAACGTTTTGAATCAATATATTTTATTAGTATGTTTAATAATGAAAGTAATAATTTATTTCAAATAGGGTAAAATTACCACTTTCGTATTGTTATATTTTTCTGTAACAGCTACTACTGGATCATAACGCGGCCTCAATGTAGAAGATCTGGCAAGAAACTCAGCGGGCTTGTCTTTTTCTTTTATTATTAGTAAGTAATTAAGTTTTATCTATATTGATGGAAAATAAAACTCTTTTTGTTATTATTTTTATCTAAGAAAATAAATATGCAATAGAGGCAAAAAGGTGACGGTGGCCAGGTATTTAAAAATTTCAATAGCCAGATTATTAGTGAATCATATTAAAAATAATTATTGGCACCCGTGGGGTGTCAGAATAGCAACTATCCATCTCCTACCGTTGGGTATTCGTAACAGGTGACTAAGGGAAAACAAGAAGACGGACAAGCAGCGTCTTTCTATTGGATTACCTACCACCTATACTGCAATCTCCAAGCCGCCTGCCAAGCGTGGGGATTATAGCAAGCGTTTGTTGTCCGTGGTACTACCAGAAATAAATTAATTCGATTTCAATAATATTTTATTCTTTTCTTTTGTTATCGTTTACTTGGTATCTGGGTTGGAAGTACTAGGGTAGCATAAAACAGGAGGTGCATTGCTCTGGTTCTAACATACATACATTGTAACTTCCAATGTGTCACTGTATATATTATAGCCTCCGTGGCGCAGTGGAAAATCGCTTGCTTTGTAAACCGGAGGTCGCGGGTTTGAATCCTGCGGGGGACAACATATTTGAGTAGTTATTCCTTACTGGCTAGGACAATGTATGCCAATCACCTGATTGTCTGTAAATTAAGATGATCCATGCGTCGGATGGGCATGTAAAATGTCGGTCCTGCGCCTAACCTCTCCCCGGTCGTGTCGGTCTTCCGTCCCATCGGATTATGAGAGGCATAAAGGAAGAGCGAGCGTGCTTGCGTCTACGCAAGCGCTAGTGCACTATAATATCTCCTGCGTACATGGCTGATCTTGTGAAAGATTAGCCGCTGTGGTCGTTTCGGCCAGGGAGGCATTTCTTTTATCTAACATACATAAATTATAGGAAAATGTAGTGATAAATAAAAACAAACTTATATTAAATTATTTAATATAATAATATATTGGCCTTTTCGATAACATTTGTACCCATCCTGTAGTTCCAAACAGCTGTTGCAGAACGTACTCGCAGAGGAAACACATTTTCATTGATGTCCATGGGTTCCGCACTGGTAAACTGGCAACAAAGTATACACTTATTAGACTTATGAATTGCAGTACCTACGTACCATTCACGATAGACATTATCAATTGATGTTTGACAGGCCTTATTAACATTTTTCGAAAAGTGTATACTTCGCTTATGTCAGAATCCATCAAGCCATTTAGGCTATAGACCGTACTAAAGAAATATGTAGACATACATACATCCACACTCTCGAAAAATATAGCTCTCCTCCTTAGGCAGTGAAGGCAAAAATGTATACAGGGGTAAGAAGGAATTCATAGTAAGAAAAAAAATACGTAAACAAAAGCGGTACCTCAGCGACAGTCTTCTCAATCTGCATAAAAAGTTTCTAAAAACTTCTAATTTTACTATCAGCTATTCAACATTCTGCAAAGTAAGACCTTTTTGGGTGCTACTTCCAGATACGCGATCTCGAGATACTTGTTTATGCAAATTACATACCAATATGGACCTAATTGTACAAGGATTGTACCAGAGAAAGATAATAACAGTTAAGACCTCCCAAGATCTCCTCTCTTTGGTATGTTGCGACGTGTATAATGTTGACTGTTTGCATCGAACTTGTTTAGCATGCAAAAATAAGGTTGTGTGTTATCAGGCATTTGATAATTCAATTGAAGTTACCTACTGGCAGTGGGAAACTAAACAAGAGCTGATTCAGGATATGAAAAGAAAAGTTAGAACTACTGAGAAAATAAAAAAACGAGAAGAACCTAAAAAGTGTATAGAAAAATTTGAATCAACACTGAACGACTATTTTCTGCATTGTGGTAATGTAGTTGGTCAACAAAAAGCTTTCAGAAACTTAAAAGAACGTCTTCAGGGGGGTGAATGTATTATTCACATTGACTTTAGTGAAAATTATGCAGTTAAATGCAATGAAGAAATTCAGTCCTATCATTTTGGTGGTAGTCGTAAACAGATAACTTTACATACGGCAGTAATATATTTCCTGGATGAGGATAAAGTACAGCAACTACAATCTTTTTGTACAGTGAGCGAATGTCTGCGCCATGACATTTCAGCCGTATGGGCACACATTATACCAATCCTTGAATATATAGGTGAAAAAATATCAGGAATTGATACAATACATTTTATTTCTGATTCCCCGTCTAGTCAGTATCGCAATAAAAAGATATTTCATGTAATTTCATGCTTGCATATATACCTGAATACCATTAAAACTATTACGTGGAACTATAGTGAATCAGGTCATGGGAAGGGGGCCCCAGATGGAGTTGGTGCCGTTATGAAGAGAACTGCTGATCGTGCTGTCTCCCAAGGACACGATATAAAAGATCTAGATGATTTTTTAAATATTATGGAGCAAAATTTAAAAAAAGTGAAATTCAGAACCGTTTCTGAATATGATGTATATGAAAAGGACTTGCTTTTTCCACAAAACGTGAAAAGCTTCCATGGATCCATGAAAATGCACCAAATAGTCTGGAACTGGGATTCTTCTATGGTTGCTGTACGAAAACTAAGTTGTACTGATAAAGACTGTTTATATCAAGTTGTTAACTGCAGCCACAAGAAACACTTAGGCTTTTATCAATTGAAAGATGAATGTGAGAAGAGGATATTGGTCACCCCCTTAGCTCATTCAACAAGGCAACTAAGAGAAATTGGTAGTTCTTTTTGGAATACAAATATTGGAACAGAAGTACATGAAGATAGAATTCAGAAGGTGAAACGAACCGTTGACAACACGATATATAAAAAAAAGGAGACAATTTTATCGAGCAAGGATAATATAGAAAATATATCTAATATTGATTTTAATATTGATTTAGAAAATGTGAACAAATACCTAATGGACACAGATAGTGATGATGAGGATTTTAATATTTTTTAAAAATAGGTAGGTAGGATTAAGTTTCCTGCGATCTCATGATTGAAGTTCCTAGTGATAATTAAGTTTAAATGTGATTACAATATTAATACGTTTTTATTTTTATATTCATACTAAAAGTTAAAGTAAGCTTTTTTTATCTCTTGATTGAAGTTCCTAAGGAAAATTATTTGCAAAGATGATTAATATATTAAGACTTGATATTTTTATGTTCATACTTCTGTTATTCTGTTATGTTCGTGTTTAAGTATTTTCTTACAATTTTGAATTATTAAGTTTGATGATTGTTTAATTAGTATATCAGAAATCTGTAAACGTTAATTATGAAAATGTTTGAGCCAACGACATTAATTATTTTCTTATTTGATTACACATATTTGATTTTCATAATAAAGCTGATTGAAAATAACATGAAATTCTCATTTATCTGAATGGTTCCAATTAATATGACAGCAAAATCTAATTTATCTGCCTTTATTATCATTCATGTGGCCGGTAAATTCATCAGCAATCTCTATATCATAAACTACTATAAATAAACCGGGGCCTTCAATATTATTTTAATACATCTTACGACTTAGACCAATTAATATTTTTGATTTTTTCTAAATGCGTAAATATAATTGAGCCAGACCAATTAGTCAAAAACACTTGATATCGAAGAAACACCCACGTAGGTATTCGTATCAGTTGATTTGATACCATGGTACAGGCTCTGCATAGTTTAGGATTAGATCGCCGTGTGTGGCTCTCCCAGGGTATAACTGTAAACAATTTATAAGTACTTTAATTCCTAAATTTGGATTCATTCCATATAACTTTAGTTCGTAATAAACATTTTAACTTTAAATTAATACATAATGTTAATTAAGCTCACAACGGACGGTGATTCCGTTCTGCACCATGTTTAACACGGGATCCGCTTAAGCACGATCACGCGTCGACCGTCGACGGATTAATAAGTATCGATAAAAAAAATCCCATCACTACGATAAAATTTTATAACCTAAAAGGTTAACTATTCTGATCGAAATATCTCAAAATATTGCGCATTTCGCAAATATGCTTTATCCTTCGATGATAATTAATGTATTTAAAGAGTTTTAATCAAGTTATAACGCTTTGTTATTTGCACTTTTATGGTAAAATCATGAAATGTACTTACCGATGAAAACTTACATATTCAACTTCATTTCGCTGTCGCCCCGTAAGGAATCGACATCCACGCACAACACACGACATATACAAGTTGTTTTTATATGAATACTAATGTAATTATTATAATAAAAACATTTTTTTTTCAAATCAAAACATCATCGAGAAAGTAAACAATGCTGTCAATTTATATGACTAAATTAAAAAGTCTATCACTATAAGTTCCACCATAGACAAATATTGACTTTTAAATTTTGTAGTATTCGAAAGTAGTATTGTGGTCCCATGGGTCCATTGACGTTTAAAAAAAGTGTACGGCTGAAAAAGTGGGACGTGAGAATCATTATCTGTCTCTTTTTTTCTAATGCTCATTCGCCATAAGAGTAAACGAGATAAATATTCATTTTAGTTAACGCTTTTAGCTTATTTTTGAGACCCTCTCTGTATTACTCTGTGGTTGGGCCCACATATTGGGCGCGCCTATGCGCGGAGATATTATGGTGCACTAGCGCTTGCGTAGACACAAGTACGCTCGCTCTTCCTTTATGCCTCTCATAATCCGATGGGACGGAAGACCGACACGACCGGGGATAGGTTAGGCGCAAGACCGACATTTTACATGCCCATCCGACGCATGGATCATCTTAATTTACAGACAATCAGGTGATTGGCCTACATTGTCCTAGCCAGTAAGGAATAACTACTCAAATTTGTTGTCCCCCGCAGGATTCAAACCCGCGACCTCCGGTTTCCAAAGCAAGCGATTTTCCACTGCGCCACGGAGGCTATAATATATACAGTGACACATTGGAAGCTACAATGTATGTATGTTAGAACCAGAGCAATGCACCTCCTGTTTTATGCTACCCTAGAACTTCCAACCCAGATACCAAGTAAACGATAACAAAATTAAAGAAAATAATAAAATATTATTGAAATCAAATTAATTTATTTCTGGTATATTTTTGTCCGTGGTACCACTGGTGGTACCACGGACAACAAACGCTTGCTATAATCCCCACGCTTGGCAGGCGGCTTGGAGATCGCAGTATAGGTGGTAGGTAATCCAATAGAAAGACGCTGCTTGTCCGTCTTCTTGTTTTCCCTTAGTCACCTGTTACGAATACCCAACGGTAGGAGATGGATAGTTGCTATTCTGACACCCCACGGGTACCAATAATTATTTTTAATATGATTCACTAATAATCTGGCTATTGAAATTTTTAAATACCTGGCCACCGTCACCTTTTTGCCTGTATTGCATATTTATTTTCTTAGATAAAAATAATAACAAAAAGAGTTTTATTTTCCATCAACATAGATAAAACTTAATTACTTACTAATAATAAAAGAAAAAGACAAGCCCGCTGAGTTTCTTGCCAGATCTTCTACATTGAGGCCACGTTATGATCCAGTAGTAGCTTTTACAGAAAAATATAACAATACGAAAGTGGTAATTTTACCCTATTTGAAATAAATTATTACTTTCATTAATTAAACATACTAACAAAATATATTGATTCAAAACATTAAAGTACTGAAACTCTGCTTAACAATGGTTTCGATGACATTGTCTAAATATCGATATGCGTATCCTTGCATGGACACCACTAACTTTTATTTTTTAAATCTAAAAGTGTGTTCAACCTTTCTAAATGACGCATTAAGAAATATATAGGTGTCCTTGTTTGTCTTGATGCATGTCCTATATGGGGAAAGAGGATGGATACTAAGTGGTTGGTTTCGAATTCCTAGAACGACTCCATTTTATTCCTTCCTCCAAGGTTGGGCCTCACTCGACATAGACAATAGATAGTGTGCCGCGGACTTTTTTGTAGATATTTATAAGATCTACAATTAATTAGAACATTTTATGGTTCTATCTTTTATAGTTTAGGCAGCGTACGCAAAATAAGTAACTTTTCTGGTTGATTTTTTACACCTTGTGTCCGAAAAAACCCAAATATCTTACGGAACCCTATTTTTTTCCAAAATAAAATTTAGCCCATGTTACTCGTGGATAATGTAGCTTTCGAATGGTGAAAGAATTTTTAAAAACGGTCCAGTAGTTTTTGAGCCTATTCATTACAACCAAACAAACAAAGTTTTCCTCTTTATAATATTAGTGTAGATTCATATTTGGTGTTAATGCTGCCATATGAAGGAAAAATTAAACCGTAACTTATTCATATTATGACTCACCGAAAGTGTCCATTTTAGACCCGCTGGCCTGTGTCGTCACGCTCAGGCTATTTTCCCCGTAGTGCTGTTATCTAGGCAGCACGGGCTCTAGCTCGATGCTACGGCAGTGGCTTGTCGCGGTTTCGTATTCACTAAGTTTGCTTAAGCAGCACTAGCGCCACGAGGGTTTCACGGTTTTCATTGAAACTACTTACGGTCTAATAGTTTGACGGTCAGCTCGACGCCGAGCAGAAATGAGATAGTGAATACTGATCCTAGGCGGCGTTAGGATCGACGTCTAATTCTGTGCTGGCTCAACGTCGAGCACTGCTACAATAAGTTGGGTTGATAGCTGGTTCCGATTTCTGAGCAGAGCAAGCATATCGTCGCTTACGTTAGCACAGACTTTAGCAGAAGCGAAGAACCTCTACTCAGTTATGAACTTTAGTTGTTATTTTCTTTCTGCGAAAGTTTAGGGTTATCTGCTAGGTACGGAATTTTAATAAGTACCGGTTAGTGATCTGCATTCCACATTTCTGTAGCGGGCTTAATCCCGAGAACCTCTACTGAGTGGCTGTATGTGTAAACTTTGCAAGAGTTCGATTTTTCTGTAATATAGGGCTGGTTCAAAAGTGAGTCATGTCGCCAAATGAGCTACCGCGAAATCACAGAACACTATTACTCGCGCGAAATCCCGTAGCTGACAATGAGGAAGCCTTTTCTGACCAATTTCTGAGTGTAATAACAATCTTTAATGACTACTGGTTGTACTGTAAAACTGGGAGTCAACTCTGTAGGATCAAAAGAAGTAACAGCGATCGTGATGAAAAAGGCCTAAATTACATAAATAATTACGTTTTAAGACTGTCAAGTATTAAGTTATTTACATGGTAATAAAAGCAGCATTCCATGGGTAGTTTCGAGGGGTGCGTGGTGGCGCCTGTGTCGTATGAACAGGTATGAATGAACCACGGCGAAATTGGACATTTCAGTGTCAAAAGAAGACAGACAGACATTACTGGTTCGTCAAAAACAATGTTAACACAAAAATTAAAATATTCATATTGTTTATTGCATTCCATTGTATTTACAAGATGGTTATTGATTAAATTGGTGGCTTAAATCTAAGTATAATTATGGACCGTGTAAGGCCACAACAAAAAAATAAAATTAAAATTATGGTACAATATCGTTGGTATATATGATTAAAGTATTATTATAAAATAAGTAAAAAGATTAATGTATTGGCAAATAATAATATATAAACGTTTTTATAGAATTCTCTTGTAAAAAAAACATCTTAAAAGCGAATGAGGGATTACTCCACAATGTCACAAAATTAAAATAGTGGTGCCATTTCATGATTTGCATGTTGACCACCTTGGGCCCTTCGTAAGATCTAAGTGAGGTTATACGCACCTACTTGTGGTTGTGGGTGTGTTTACCTGATTTATTATACCTGTAAAAAAAACAATCAGCGTTCGTTTTTGAAGATTTTAATTTACACAATTAGGGTCGATCAGAGGATCGATTGGCAAGCGAGCACGGTAGTTGTTCTACCTCACATGCTTTCATAAGATTTGCTTTTGAAAAGGTTTTAAGCACTGTGTTTAGTCAGTGTCGACGGTTAGTTGGAAGGGCTCAATCGTAATAACCTTGAATCGCTAAAACCACTAAACATGATTAGAAAGATTGGGTTAGGCTTTTGGGGAGAGTTTGTTGGATACTTAACAACGATAACAATAAAAACATAGGTGTATCTGATTCAGAGGTGTTATTTGGTGCCAGCATGATTGGGATCAAGCTCTATTCTTAACGTGATAGTCTATCAAACTCTCCTTAATAGTGGTTTTCCGTTATTCGCAATGGGGTTCAAGATAGGATAGATATGAGGATAGAAATATAAACCCTGCTTTAACAGTCATGGGCAAAGCAAAAAGCTTATGTCCACGTTTATAGAACCCTATAGTCATTAATGTTTTACGGATTAGCATGCAAAACGAACTATAAACGACAGGCCTTGGATTGGAACTACTAACTAGGTGCAATAGAAGTTCACGAAAATGAATCTAAAGCTAATGTAGTAGAATAGTAATTAATTTGAATCCGTAATTTTTTATGTATAATATGAGACATATTAAGAGTAATGTTGCTACAGAAGGTCTTTTGTATCTTTTCAGATAAATCACAAGCAATCGATCGGTTTGTGCGCATCGACCCACTGCGCCGTCGCAAGTAATCGATCGGCGTGTGCACGCCGTTGGTGTTAATCTGATTTCGAATTGGTAGTCGGGCGGTCATGCATGGTATCGAATCGATCGTGCCATGTTTTGATACGTTCGGTGCCACGACGGTGCGTCTCCACAAGTAATCGATCGGCTTGTGTGAGCCACCACAATGCATCGACCCACTGCGGTATCAAGTAATTGAACGGCTTATGCCGCCAGTTGGTGTTTCGAATTGGTAGTCGGGCGGTCATGTATGGTATCGAATCGATCGTGCCATGTTTTGATACGTTCGGTGCCACGATGGTGCGTCTCCACAAGTAATCGATCGGCTTGTGTGAGCCACCACGATGCATTGTCCCACTGTGCGGTATCAAGTAATCGATCGTCTTGTATATCCGCCAGTTGGGGTCTATATGATTTTGAAATGGTAGTTGGGCAGTCCTGCACGGACTCGATTCGATACCAATGCCATTAAGTAGTCTCACCTGCGCCGTGTGAAGCAATCGATCGGCTTGCGCTGGTGTGCCAGTCACCAGTCTTTCGTGGACCTGAGTAAGTCCATATATGTACATATTGATATTTCGATGTAGTTTCGATTCGTTGTCTAATAAATTAGAATAGAATGGAATACTAGATGTTTACAATACAAGTGTACAGTTTTCCTAACAGCAATTATATTGATGATAAATTTGTTTTTAATAAAATAAAAGGAATGGAATTATTTATCTAATTAACTAACGAAGTTTATTGTAATGTAAAATATAATGTAAATAAAATAAAAATAAAACAGGTTCTAAACTATAGTTTGTACAAATTGTTGATGTTTAATTGATTGTATTAGAATATTTAATTGTTAATGGTTATGGTATTTGGGGACTTTCGTGCTGCTGACCATGTACTCGATACCGATTGTTAGGGTTCCACCTGGGTCGTGTGCGGGGACGCACACGTCGTCAGGATGGTCGATTGTTAGGGTTTGCAATTTTGTAGAGATTTATCCCAAATTATTTAATTCTTTATTTTCATTGTTTAATATTTTAATATACTGGCAACTACTTTTAGAGTACTGACAGAAGTAGAAGCTATTCAATTGATTCGTAGCGCCGGCCAATCACGGGGCCGCATTAAAGAGAACTGATGCGGGCTGTGATTGGTCGTTGTGAGACGTTTGGGGGTTTTGTGTTCTGGTAGGGATTTTGACCTATAAAACCATGGTTGGGAGCACAATACGGAAATTCGAGTGTCAACCACGAGACTGTTAAGAGTTGGAAGTAACTGTTTATTGTGAATTTAATTTATCTAATTTATATTCAGTGTATTAGTATGGAAACAAAGTGTGTTTTAATAAAAGTGATTTATATTCTGTGATATCGTCTATTCTTCTCCTCGGAGCCTGGTCATCCTTATATATGGTCATGTATCAGCTGTATTTATGATTCCCTAGTAACGACCATATAAAACTGTTTGGCACGGCTCGTTCCGCGCAGTCGTCATCCAGCAGTCATCCAGTAAACACCAGTCATTAATGGCGGCATAAATAGTTAAAGTTCACAAATTAGAATTATCTAATTTCATTGCGTTTTAGGGACTATTTGTAGTAGTTAATCAATCAATCTCAGTGAGATCGACACAGTACTTATAGTCTGTAGAGAAGTGATATTATTTAGTTTTAAAGTAAATATTGTGTGTAGTGTCAGCCAGATTGGCACATAAGAATTAATAGTTTGTTTAAGTATATATAGATGACGCGTAATAGAATAGGTATACAAGTGGTGTAAATTTAGTTATTGTTCTAATCATTTCTATTCAGTCAGATGGACATAGATATTGTAAATATAGTTTTTAATGTATGCTCATTGCTTAAGTAATGAAAGTAAAGTAAACAGTCAGTCAGATGGCATTTTATTAATTAGAACTAAGTGTATGTTTTTATAGTTCTAAGCTGAATCGTGTACGTAAATACTTGTTTTTTATCAAGGGCAGACATACCGTCCACGTTCTTGTGCATATAAATTAAATAATAATTAGACCATTTGTTTATGTATACAATTGTTGTATTTACACGGATTGCACTGGGTATATCCTTATGATATCTATGTTCCCAAACTAGCGCACAATGTGTGGGAGTTGGAGCCATCAGGGCTAACTGAACTATCGAAGGACATTGTAAACAACCAGTTCCCCACAGAAACTTTTATTACACACATTTCAGGACTAAGGTTTGTCGCCAGTATGAATCCGGATGTGTCTTTTTAAATCACGCTTATGGGTGAAACTCTTATTACACACATTGCAAGAGACAGGTTTGTCGCCAGTATGAACCTGGGTGTGACATTTTAACTGATTTTTGTGATTGAAGTTTTTATTACACACATTGCATGTGAAAGGTTTGTCGCCAGTGTGAATACGGATATGACTTACTAAATTACTTTTACGGGTGAATCTTTTATTACACACATTGCAAGAATAAGGTTTGTTTCCAGTATGGATACGGATGTGACTTACTAAATTACTTTTACGGTTAAAACATTTATTACACACATTGCAAAAATAAGGTTTGTCGCTAGTATGAATTCGGATGTGTCTTTTTAAATCACGCTTATGGGTGAAACTCTTATTACACACATTGCAAGAGACAGGTTTGTCGCCAGTATGAACCTGGGTGTGACATTTTAACTGATTTTTGTGAATGAAGATTTTATTACACACATTGCATGTGAAAGGTTTGTCGCCAGTGTGAATACGGATGTGACTTACTAAATTACTTTTACGGATGAAACTTTTATTACACACATTGCAAGAATAAGGTTTGTCCCCAGTATGAATACGGATGTGACTTACTAAATTACTTTTACGGTTAAAACATTTATTACACACATTGCAAAAATAAGGTTTGTCGCCAGTATGAATTCGGATGTGTCTTTTTAAATCACGCTTATGGGTGAAACTCTTATTACACACATTGCAAGAGACAGGTTTGTCGCCAGTATGAACCTGGGTGTGACATTTTAACTGATTTTTGTGAATGAAGATTTTATTACACACATTGCATGTGAAAGGTTTGTCGCCAGTGTGAATACGGATGTGACTTACTAAATTACTTTTACGGATGAAACTTTTGCTACACACATTACAAGAATAAGGTTTGTCCCCAGTATGAATACGGATGTGACTTACTAAATTACTTTTACTGTTAAAACATTTATTACACACATTGCAAGAATAAGGTTTGTCGCCAGTATGAATACGGATGTGACTTACTAAATGACCTTTTTGGTTGAAACTCTTATTACACACATTGCAAGAGAAAGGTTTGTCGCCAGTATGAATACGAGTATGAGTTAGTAATTTACTTTTATGGTTGAAACTTTTATTACACACATTGCAAGAGAATGGTTTGTCGCCAGTATGAATACGGATGTGATATACTAAGTCACCTTTACGTGTAAAATTTTGATTACATTCATTGCAAGTGAAAATTTTGTTGCCGTTAGTTAAACGCTTGTTGCAAACCTTATCGGCGATTACAATTTTTTTATTAAAATCGCTTCCACGAAGATTATTGAGATTTCCAAAATTTGATTTGAATTGTCTTTCACTATCGGCTAAATATCGTTTCAATGTCAGATTAGAAATAGTTGTATCATTATCAGACGTACTGTTATCTTCAGGCTTACTGTTGTTTCTTACACTCGGAGTAATATTTATCTCATTAAAACATTTAGATACGCTCGCCTCCACCACCGCTATACTCGATTCTATTTTTATATATTTTACACAATTTACCACTTCACTTGATCTGATTTGTGACTCTAGCTCAGGTTCCTTTGCAACGGGTGCTTCTGAAAAGAAGAAATACACAAAATAAATAATATCTTTACTGCGATATCATAGTTTTTATAAACAGGGGGAGAACTTCAGCGGAAAAAGTAGTCTAACTTTGTAGTATGAAGATAGATTCAAGTTTTCTTCCTTTCCGCGTCATATTTAAAAGATAACATTCTGGTAGCATCCTATGCCCAGGTAACTTAGAACGCATAACACATAAAAAAGAAAAAAGTGGTGTATATAAAATAATATAGTGTTAGTTATAGTATTCACGCACTCACTGATAGCTTGGCCAGTAAAATCAAAACATTGCCATGTTGCTGATATAATAGGAACTAAGTTCTTTTACTGGCAACATGGATAAATGAACTAAAGGATAGACAACATCCATAGAAACCGGCGTACTACGT
Organism: Furcula furcula; assembly: GCA_911728495.1. Taxonomy (NCBI): domain Eukaryota; kingdom Metazoa; phylum Arthropoda; class Insecta; order Lepidoptera; family Notodontidae; genus Furcula; species Furcula furcula. The sequence continues at coordinate 54,764,057 of OU452242.1, forward strand.
TTTTTAGTTCTCAATTTGTGCAGTTTGTAGATTTTACGACTTATTTACATGTATTGTAAAATCATGACATCTAGTAGGTACATTAATTTACAAATAACTAAAATACTGATTGACTAAAACTTGAGATCGAGTTTGCGGAACAATTCATAATCTTATAACTTAGTGTACATTCTCAGACTGAGTATATATACATCATCATCATAGTCATTATTTTCACTCGCGTGTGGGTAATCGCCTAGGTAGCACGCATTTATCGCTCCTTTGTTGTACGCACTAAAGTCATCGTCAACCTTTTTCTGTTTCAAATTATTACGTACTCTTTAGTTCAAAATATGCATACGTGTCCATTGTGTAATATTATTACCTTCAATGATGGAGTTAAGTGCTCAGCTTGTGAAAAACAAATGGATTTTAATTGTGCCAACATGGCATAATATTAATCAGAAAGTAGTGTATGTCTATATAGATCTAAGTTTAAACGTGCAGGTATTTATATTTTATCAAAGTGGTAAAAAATAAAAGACCATTTGTTTATGTTTATAATTGTTTTATTTACACGGTTTGCACTGGGTAAATTATAAAATCGATCCAAACGCTACCTTAACATATTATGCAAGCAAACCAGCGCACAATGTGTGGGAGACTGGGAGTTGAAGCCATCAGGGCTCACTGAATTATTGAAGGTCGTCCTGCCCCGTCAGGGCCCGGACATTGAGTAAACAACCAATTCCCCACACCGCGTCTAAAATCACGTAACTACCTTAGACACCACTGGGTCAACTGTATGTGCTATAATTTTGCGTAGTAAAATAAATAAAACAATTATACAATTGTGATAGAAAAATCGAGAGCTATACAATAATCAAACCAATATTTCGATGTTTAAAAAAAAATAGCCCTTACATTATTGACATACAGTTCAATTCAGTTTGAATCTGTATAACAGTAAGACAGCTTTTTATTTATCGTTATTAAAATTATAATGCATCATTACTTCACCAAAATTATTTTTAGCTGCGATGATGAAAAAAATCTTTTTTTTGTTTTGTAAAATAAAAATCTACTGAACGGTAATTGAATTTAGTCGTCAGTATTAATCCGAATGTGATTTTATTTTAAGGTTGAAACTGTGCAGGACAGGACTTATGTAGGTAGCAAGAGGTGACCCAGGGAGCGAGCATGAGTAAGTACATTTACACATACATATTTCATATTTTTAAACATTTTTATCATTCAGTACAAAATAAATCAAGAATAAATTAATTCAATGTAATGCGACTTGCATCACCGGTCTAGAAGTAGAGATAGAGATCTTTCGTGCTCGCCCACTGCTTACTACACACGTTCGGCACACATATAGCCCACCAACCCAGTGATTAGGTTGGCTAACAAACACTCAATGTTATATAATGTAAATAATGTAAACATTTGTTGAAACCATACATAAATGTAACTTCTAAATATTTATTATGTAAATAGCTGCAATCGGTAGATAAAACCACCACAAGCAAACGGAATTGCTGTGATTGGTTGAGCGCATCACGCACACAAAATAATATGGTCTTGTATCAGCTGTATTTATGATTCCCTAGTAACGACCATATAAAACTGTGTGGCAAGGCTCATTCCGCGCAGTCGTCATCAAGGGGGTGCAACTCCCATACATTGGTGGTTATTAAAATGTAAATAGAAGCTACTGCCATCTGTGTTACGGTGTCCAAAAATATAGTTACATCTAAACGCTGTTAGAAGGAGCTAGTGTGTAATTATATCTCGCAAGTAAAGTTTAACAGTGGATGCGTTTATATCCAGAGTACATTTGCAAGCAGTATTTACGTCTTTTCAATAATTTTTTTTTTGTCATTGGAATATTAGAATTTCCTGAGGAATTTTGAAAATTATACTAATTACACTATGTAACGTTCAAGAAATATAAATAATTATTGGCAAGGCAGCACCATCTAGCGAGCTAAAGGTATAACATGCTAAGCAACGCCATCTAGCAAACAGACCTTCAATTATAAAATTGAAAACTAGAGTTGCGCATCTATCTCAGTATATTAAGTATCATCTATGGTCGTCATCCAGCATTCATCCAGTAAACACCAGTCAGTCATTAATGGCGGCATAAATAGTTAAAGTTCACAAATTAGAATTATCTAATTTCAGTGCGATTTAGGGACTATTTGTAGTAATTAATTAATTGTTAATTAATCAACCTCAGTCAGATCGACACAGTACTTATAGTCTGTAGAGAAGTGATATTATTAAGTTTTAAAGTAAATATTGTGTGTAACTTAGAATAAATGGTGTGTAATGTCAGCCAGATTGGCACATAAGAATTAATAGTTTGTTTAAGTATCTATAGATAACGCGTAATAGAATAGGTATACAAGTGGTGTAAATTTAGTTATTGTTCTAATCATTTGTATTCAGTCAGATGGACATAGATATTATAAATATAGTGTTTAATGTATGCTCATTGATTAAGTAATGAAAGTAAAGTAAACAGTCAGTCAGATGGCATTTTATTAATTAGAACTAAGTGTATGTTTTTATAGTTCTAAGCTGAATCGTGTAAGTACATACTTGTTTTTTATCAAGGGCAGACATACCGTCCACGTTCTTGTGCATATAAATTAAATAATAATTAGACCATTTGTTTATGTATATAATTATTCTATTTACACGGATTGCACTGGGTATATCCTTATGATATCTATGTTCCCAAACTAGCGCACAATGTGTGGGAGTTGGAGCCATCAGGGCTAACTGAACTATCGAAGGACATTGTAAACAACCAGTTCCCCACAGAAACTTTTATTACACACATTTCAGGAATAAGGTTTGTCGCCAGTATGAATCCGGATGTGTCTTTTTAAATCACGCTTATGCACCCATAAGCGTGATTTTAAAACTCTTATTACAAACATTGCAAGAGGCAGGTTTCTCGCCAGTATGAACCTGGGTGTGACGTTGTAACTGATTTTTGTGGATGAAGCTTTTGTTACACACATTGCAAGAGAATGGTTTGTCGCCAGTATGAATACGGATGTGATATACTAATAATCTATACTTATAATAAAACTGTAACAGGTCCAATTCTGTACATTGAAGATATTTTGAAAATTATTTTTGGAGGGCATTCTATAACCGATACTGAGGCCGAAAATGTATTTTTTTTAATTTTTGTCTGTCTGTCTGTCTGTCTGTATCACGGCTGAGCATCACGCCGAAACTACTGAATGGATTCAAATGAAACTTGGCATGATTTAAGATCTTACTACGAGGTAGGACATAGGATACTTTTTATCCCGTAATCTACCACGGTTCTTTCTGGAGAGGGGATTAAAGTCAAAATGGGTACTTGGTTATACGCTTGGTAAGATTTTATCAATGTTTCTTTATAATATAATAAATATTAGTAAGGGAACACTCATAGAGGGTTGTTATCAAGGTTTTGTAATCGATCGGGTTAAGCAACGTTAGGTAAGGTCATTAAATAGATGGGTGACCGTTTAACGCCATTTGAACTAAAAGGGTCCGTGCTTCGGAGAGCAAGTAAAAAGTGGGTCCCAGTTTTTAACCGACTATAAAAAAGGAGGTTATGTATTCGATGCGAATGTCTGTTATTAAAAGTTTAGTTAACGTAAAAATAGCGCAGGCGGAGCTGCGTGGGTCAGCTAGTAATAATAATATAATTCATTTATTTTCTCATTACAATACATATTAAAAGTTAGAAATCAGTAACTACAATAACGTTGTATTGTGAGAGACTGGTGCCTGCGATAGGTGCATGAAGTACCTGTGTTGCAAGTCACCAGGGCCCCACTCACAGTTAAGAGATGCTTAATAGTAGGTAACAATAAGAATACTTAGTGAAGAGAAGAGATCAAGGCTTGCACTAAGAGAAAAGTAAAAAGAGACAAAAACAATATGCAATGGATACAATATGCAAGCGGATACACAAGGCAATACTGTATAGAATACACTACTGTTTAATAATAAGTACAACAATTTAATAACAAGACACAACTTTTTAATTTCTTTAAAGAAGCATGTGAATAAGTTGTGTCATTAGAATACTAGTTTTGAGGTCATAATTTGAATATTACGACATGATTGCATACAAAGTACATTATTGCATACAGAAAATTTAAAGTACAAAGTGCAACCAAGAGTTAAAGTTCACAATCATACAACATAAAATTATACTTCAAAGTGTACAATTCACAGAAGTTAGATGGACGGCCGCAATATTTTCTCGGTGTCATCATAATTGAGTGACCTTAACCATGTAGCAACAATTGCTTTACATTTAAATTTAGGTTTAGAATAGAGTGAAAGTGCCGTGTTGGCTTTATTATACAGATAGCTGTCTAGAAAACAATAAAATCGCTGCGCAAAGCTCGTATGGAATGCTTGACTTGGACAAACGGTGCCTTTCCTGCGCTTGTCACTGTTCAAATTTGGCATGAATTTTAATTGAGAGTGCATTTTTAAAGAACACATAATATAAAGCTCTGTCTAACAGTAAGGATGTCCCATTTCTTATAAAGATCACAGGTAGGAAAACGGTAAGGCAGACCAGCTCCAACCTTCAACAAGGCCCTTTGCGCTCTTTCTACTTCAATAAGCAGACTTTTTGCTGTTCCGCCCCAAGCAGTAATACAGTAGCTAATGAGAGATTGGCATAAGCCATTATACACCATTTTGATAACTCTGCGATCAGCTACATGTCTTAAAGTCTTAAAAAGATAAATCAAATTACGTAGCCTGCCTACTAAACTCTCAATATGGGACTTAAAACTAAGGGTGGAGTCTAAAATTACGCCTAAGTATTTCATTGTATCAGCCCTTTGCAGGCTAGGACATACGCAGGGGGTACTAGACGGGTTGTTACATAGATGGGCAACGACAGAAAATGTAGGTGGAGGTAGTAAGTTCTTTCTAAATCCAAAGGCCATGTATTTGGTTTTATTGATATTGAGAGAAAGAATACTGTAGCGCAGCCATGAACAAACTTTATTCAACCCGATTTGAGTGCTGTGAAAGACTTCATCCCAGCTGTCTCCACTAAAGCATAAAGCCGTGTCATCAGCAAAGGTAAAAATTTTACCATTATGCAAATGGATACGGCAGAGATCGTTAATGTAAACGAGAAATAATGTAGGTCCTAGAATGCTTCCTTGAGGAACGCCGTAGTTAACTGGGAGTTCTTCACTAACCCAGTTATCGATTTTCACGCGTTGGGTCCTATTTGTTAGGTAATCCCCAAAAAGTCGTAAAGGAGTACCCCTTACACCAATATTCTCAAGTTTCTTTATAAGGTGCGGGACAGAGACTGTGTCAAAAGCTTTAGCTAAGTCAAGGAACACCGTTACGCATTTTCTTTTATTATCTAGACTAGTGACAATAGAATTAGTTAGTTCATGTACAGCATCACTTGTAGACCTTCCACTCCGGAATCCAAATTGTGATGAGGCCAAGAGAGAATTTTTTTCTAAAAAGTTTATCAAACATTTATTCATCAATCGTTCCAAAATTTTAGATAAAGAGGGTATGATAAAGATTGGCCTATAATTACTGAAACAGTTTCTGTCACCGCTCTTATAAATGGGCTTGATACGGGCGGATTTAAATTCATTCGGGAACACTCCATTTGATATGGCTAGATTACATATATGTGTAACGGGAGGTATAAGATAATCAATGTATCGCTTTATAAGTTTAGTGGAGATTAAATCAACTCCTGTCGCGCAACTATCTTTCAAGCCTAAAATGACAACGAATTTCGTTCTCATCAGTTGGTAGCATTACTAAAGATTTAGTTGGTACTAAAGTGGGATCACTACCACAGTAATCGGGGGAATTACTTGGACATACTATTTGTTCTGCAAGACATTTTCCTATGCCGGCAAAGAAACTGTTAACCTGGTTGGCACTCTGCACCGGATTTTCAATATTAATTAGGTTAGACGCAGTTTCGTGTGTATTACGGGAATTTGTAATATTTTTAATAACACTCCATAATTTCTTCTTATTGTTGTGTGCATTTTCTATTTCCTGTTTTTCAAAATTCCTTTTTAGTTTTTTAAAAATAGTATTGCAATAATTCCTATAGCGCTTGTAAGTTAATCTAAGTAATTCATTAGTAGGGTCTTTTTTTAGTTTCTTATATAGGTTGTCCCTGTTTCTCATGGAACGCAATAGTCCACTAGTCATCCAGGGCTTAAGGGTGCGTTTCCTGGTAGGAATCTTAAATACTTCTGAATTTTCCTCGATAGCTAAATTTATTTTAGTGATAAGAAGATTAGTTGCAACATTAACATCAATACTATCTATAATTGGCTTAAAATCTAAATTCCCAAACGCACTGTTAAATATACTAAGTCATCTTTACGTGTAAAATTTTTGTTACATTCATTGCAAGTGAAAATTTTGTTGCCGTTAGTTAAACGCTTGTTGCATACCTTATCAGCGATTAAATTTTTTTTATTAAAATCGCTTCTACGAAGATTATTCAGATTTTCAAAATTTGATTTGAATTGTCTTTCACTATCGGCTAAATATCGTTTCAATGTCAGATTAGAAATAGTTGTATCATTATCAGACGTACTGTTATCTTCAGGCTTACTGTTGTTTCTTACACTCGGAGTAATATTTATCTCATTAAAAAAATTAGATACGCTCGCCTCCACCATCGCTATATTCGATTCTATTTTTATATATTTTACACAATTTACCACTTCACTTGATCTGTTTTGTGACTCTAGCTCAGGTTGATTTGCAACGGGTGCTTCAGAAAAGAAGAAATACATAAAATAAATATCTTTACTGCGATATCATAGTTTTTATAAACAGGGGGAGGACTTCAGCGTAAAAGGTAGTCTAATTTTGTAGTATGAAGATAGATTCAAGTTTTCTTCCTTTCCGCGTCATATTTAAAAGTTAACATTCTGGTAGCATCCTATGCCCAGGTAACTTAGAACGCATAACACATAAAAAAGAAAAAAGTGGTGTATGTATATAAAATAATATAGTGTTAGTTATAGTATTCACGCACTCACTGATAGCTTGGCCAGTAAAATCAAAACATTGCCATGTTGCTGATATGTTGCTAATAAAAAGACGCTGCGCTGCTGCCCGACTTCTTGTTTTCCCTTAGTCGCCTCTTACGGACACCTAACGGGAGGAGATGGGAGGGTGCTATTCTTACCCTGACACCCCACCGGGGAACGGTTTTATCTAGTTAAGTATGTATTTATACAAAAAATATACACACATCAAAAGTGTCTAGGGATCAACATATATTTTTGCAATAACTTTTCTCCTGATTGATATTAATTAAAATTTTCTTTAAGGATTCATCAAATAAAGTGTTTTCGTTTGTCACAGTAACGATAAACCAAGTCACCTTTGCATTAATAAAGAAATTTGCCATTTTCCTAATAAAGGGATTTTTGACATTTGAACCACTAACACAAAAGTTCGAAAAAAAGACTGAAATAACAGTTTTCTTTAAAATTTTATTGGGTAACTTAAACAATTAATAATCCGTGTTTCTACCGCGAACACTAACAACACAAGAACATCGGTTTGGCATACTCAAAATGAGTTCATCCAAATCACGCTGTGGAATGGCCGCCCATGTTCGTTGCAACAACAAAAAAAGGTCTTCTTGCGACTGGATACCCTCCATATTCGGCAGAGCTCTTCTCTGTAGCATATCCCATGCATGCTCAATCGGGTTCAAGTCTGGCGACTGAGCAGGCCAGGGCAGGACATTGATGTTAGCTGCGGCGAGAGTCTGTCTTACAACTCTTGCGGTGTGCGGTCGTGCATTATCATGCATTAACTGAAATAAGGGACCGATTTGCACTTGTAGAGGAACGATGACGTCTGATACAATCGTCTCAGCATAAATTTGAGCGTTGAGGTTGCCTCTGATCCAAATCAACTCAGTTCTTCCGCCGATCCAAATACCCGCCCATACCATGATGGTTCCACCACTATAAGGATGGACTTCCTGGCAGGATTTTAATCGCTGTTGGCGTCCAGGGGTTCTCCAGTGTCGTATACGTCTTGTATCCGGTCTCATACCAAAACGAGACTCATCAGAAAAGCACACGAAACGCCATTGTTCTTCTGCCCATTTTTTTGCCCAAAAATGCTTGATCCCTAGACACTTTTGATGTGTGTATATAAATATTAGTACTGATCAGTTGTCTGGTTTCCATAGCTCAGGCTCTGCCCAGTTTGGGATCAGATCACCGATTCCCTTTGAAATTCCGTCTGGAGCTACCACATTCGGCCGATGTAACTACTTGGAATATTTGTCTGATGATCGAACTACTAATCGAACTAATTGGAACGGATAATCCAATAGAAAGACATTGCTTCTTGTTTTCCCTTAGTCTGTTGTCTAGTCTTACCCGGACATCCCACGGGTATAATAATCTCACGGGTATAATAATCCATACCATTAAACAACTCATACCAGAGCTCATTACTGGATGGCAAAATGCGCGAGGCCTCCTTGTATCTTATGCCGCCCTGGTACTTCTGGTGTAATATTAAGTGGTGTATATAATGTCCGTTAATATAGATTTCATTTAATAAATTATAGTTAATATTTTTTTTATTCATATGATAATTTCATACTATTATCCCAACCCTTGCTATAACTATATAAAGGATGTTAATAAACAGCAGTGGGTCCACGAGAAATAGTTCTCCCTCGTGGACCCACTGGTGGGACAAAATAGTGGGTCCACGAGAAAACACCGGAATTTTTTTTGTGGAAAGCGCTTTTACACAAATCCATTTTTAATTGTGTTGGATCTCTTTGTATATACTTTGAATCCGCACTAACCTTAGGATGTAACAGTGGATAATTTCCAACAAACATTCCGATTTCAACTATATATAAGGATACCAAAGTAAGCAATTTTTTTTGGGCAATGAATGCCCTGTTTATATGCGTAGAGTTTCCCCATAATAACAATCCATACTTCAAAACGGATTGAGCATAACCATAATAAGCCATTAGTGTTGTACGACTGTCTGAGGTCCGTCGCAATTTTTTTAGTGCATACACAAATCTATTAATCTTTTTGCAAATAGAGTCTATATGTACTTTCCAATTACAATGTTCATCTAAATTGATTCCCAGAAACTTGACGCTATCTTTTTTGCTAATTAATTCACCCTTATATTCTAATTTTATATCTTTTGATTTCTGCTTGTAATTTTTAAACTGTATGTAATTAGTTTTTATTAGATTTATTTTTAATTTATTTAAATTGAGCCTATTTATAATAATTCCAAGTGTTTGATTTACGTACTTTTCATGCCTCAGATTTTTGTTGTTGTCTGGTAAAACCACGGACAAATCATCAGCAAACAGTATACATTTTTCCGTCGTAACACTTGGGAGGTCGTTAATGTATAGGAGAAACAGAAGGGGCCCTAAAATGCTTCCTTGAGGAACACCTGATGTGTTAATTTGTGTACCAGATCTGTATGGCATTAATTTTGAGTTTTCATCCAACCGTATAACTTCCACTTATTTTCTTATCTTCTATTTTTTATAACTATTATACCATTACCTCTTGCTCAATTACAACAGTAATTACAGTATGGGAAAGTAATTGATTCACTTAAGTATGTAAGTTTTATACACTCCTTTGCAAAAAAAACGGGCACCTTACAGTCATTGGCTTTTCTATGGATAATATTAATATTTTGAGTATTTCATTAGCTTAGATGAATAGAAATAATAATTGGGGTAATTGTAAAGGTTTTTATATTATGTAATGTAGGTAGATGTGAAATGGCAATAAATCAGTTAGCTTCCAACCGTTGTTTCTGTTAATCGTTCCACTGGCGACGATTTCGATAAAATTTATAAATCGCGCGTGAATCGGCAAAATTAGTGATTAAAGGTGTTTTTATAGTGTTTAAAATTAATAACAACATTAGAAACAATAATACAAGATGCCGATCGGTAAAATTGAACCGTTTGACCTCAGTTCAAAACAGTGGCCAGCATATATCAGACGGGTGAAACAGTTTATATTACTAAACGAAGTAAAGCCAGAATTAAAGGTTCCGATGCTGATCATAGTGGTCGGCGAAGCCACTTATGCTCTGATGTGTGACTTATGTGCACCGGATCATCCAGAGAATAAAGAATTTGACACGTTGGTTGATTTAGTTTCTAATCATCTGGAGCCAAAAAGGTCGGAGATAGCCGAGAGGCACGTATTCCGGCTACGTAAACAAAGGCCCGGCGAACTCGCGGAGTATTTACAACATCTTAAACATTTAGCGGCAACTTGTAACTTCGGTTGCAAGTTAGAGGAAAACCTTCGCGATCAGTTCGTCTCGGGGCTCGCGAGTGACGTCATGAGGTCTAGAATATTTGCAGAGAAAGATATCGATTACAGTAAAGCGGTGGAGTTAGCTCTGGCACTAGAGGCCGCCGATAGGCACGCGGAGGTGAGCGGCGCGAGCGCGGTGCCGGGCTCGAGCGCCTCGGGTGCGGGCGGCGACGCGGGCGAGGGCCTGCATGCAGTGCGCGGACGGCGCGGTGGCGGCGGCGACCAGCGGGCTGCGGGGGCCGCGCGCCGCACGGACACAGATGGATGGCGGAGCGGAGGCGGCGGCGGCGACCAGCGGGCGGCCGGTGCCGTGCGCCGTACGGACACGGATTGCTGGCGGTGCGGCAAGGCGCACCGCGCGGATAGGTGTCGATTTGCCAATTATAATTGTGATATATGTGACACTTAAAGGTGATGTGCAGTGTGGCGCGTGATCGTTATCAGTCGAGAAGGCAGAACTTTATGGAGGAAGGTTCGGAGGACGAGTTTTATAATCTTAAAATTGCATCTCAAGGTAACAAACCTTTTTTGATTAAGTTGAAGATAGACAATATTTTTGTAGAGTGTGAGATAGATACCGGTAGCCGTATTTCGGCTATTAATGAAGACTGTTATAAACAATTATTTAAAAGTAAAAATATTAATACGGACAATCTCATTTTACGTAGTTATTCCGGTTCACGGATCGATCCTCTCGGTTATATTCTAGTAAACGTGACATTGAATAATGTTACCGCGAATGATCTGGCATTGTATGTGATTAAAGGTGGGGGTCGCCCTCTGCTCGGTCGAGACTGGCTCAGAGCCCTTAAAGTTAATCAAATTAATATCCACGAAATCATAGATGACCAGTTTGTGAACCGACTTTGTAAAGAATTTCCCGAAGTGTTTGTAGATAAGTTAGGGACGTGTAAAAAATCGTTACGTTTACAGCTCACAGATAACAGCGGCGTGTACGTGCGCGCGCGGCCCGTGCCGCTGGCGCTGCGCGGCCGGGTTGAGTGCGAGCTCGAACGGCTCGAGCGTGATGGTACTATATATCGTATCGAACATTCCGATTTTGGCACTCCAATAGTACCGGTGATCAAGTCGGATGGGGAGATCAGGATCTGCGGTGATTATAAAATCACTATCAATCCTAAACTCAAACGTGATTTTTATCCTTTGCCACGGATCGAGGAACTGTTTGCCAATTTGAGTAACGGGGAAGAGTATACGAAAATTGATCTTAGGCATGCTTATGAACAAATATTATTGGATGACGCCTCCCAACGGTATACTGCTATCACGCACGACACATGTAGGCACATTTGCGTATCGCCGCGTTCCGTACGGTTTGTCCTGTGTGCCCGAAAACTTTCAAAAAATGATGGAGACGCTGCGTGGCGTGCCTGGGACGGTAGTATTTTTGGACGATATTTGTGTAACGGGACACGATAGACAAACACACTTACGTAATCTGAGGGCTGTACTCGAGCGATTGCGCCAGATGGGCTTAACAGTAAAATTAAATAAGTGCAAATTATTGCAGAAAAGTGTGACCTACCTAGGTTTTATCATTGATAAAGAAGGCTTGCACCCAGATCCATGTAAAGTAGAGGCTATTCAAAATGCACCAGAGCCTAGGGATGTAACGCAGTTAAAGAGCTTTCTGGGAATGATAAATTATTATGGTAAATTTATCCCGAATTTAAGTTTGTTGCTTCATCCCTTACATTCACTGTTGAAAAAGGAAGCTCTTTGGAAGTGGGACTCCCAGTGTGCTAGGGCATTTGCAGATGCCAAGCGGGCGTTGTTAAGCAAACGTGTACTGGCACATTATGAGGAAGGGCGGCCGCTCGTGCTCTCAGTTGACAGTAGCAGCTACGGTCTAGGAGCTGTCCTCGCACACCGTTACGCAGATGGCTCCGAACGACCGGTCAGTTGTGTGTCCCGGACACTCAACTCTGCCGAAAGAAACTACAGTCAACTGGATAAGGAAGCCCTGGCTATATATTTCGGTATAACAAGACATCATCAGTATTTATTCGGACGAAAGTTCGTGTTGCGCACAGATCACCAGCCGTTGAGTTTTATATTTGGCGTAAAAGGGGGCATACCGCAAACGGCTGCTAGTCGATTGCAACGGTGGGCGGCGCGTCTAGCTGGTTACGATTTTTCGGTGGAGTTCGTCCGTTCGACAAACAACAGTCCTGCAGATGCGTTATCTAGGCTGCCATTGTCACAGGAGCGCCGCCCCTCCGAGGCCGTTAGCTATATAAATTTAGTAGAAGATTGTTTACCAATTAGTTTTAAAGATATAAGCAAAGAAACGAAAAAGGACACACTGTTAAGCAGGATATTTGGTTACGTAATGTTTGGTTGGCCGTCAGTCGCGGGTTCCGAGGAGGAGAAGCCGTATTTTGCACGGAAAGAAGAGATTGTCGCAGATTTAGGTTGCTTGGTTTACAAATATAGAATCGTTATTCCGTCATCCTTACGTGAAAGACTTTTAGAAGAAATTCACGATGGTCATTTGGGTATTACCAAAATGAAAAATCTCGCTCGGAACTATGTTTACTGGCCCAGTTTGGACCAAGACATTGAGAGCAGGTGCCGTGCTTGTGAGGCATGTCGCGTGGTGCGCGATTCACCGCCGCACGCACCGATCCATCCGTGGGAGTTCCCTCTTCATCCCTGGCAACGTGTCTATGCTGACTTCGCTGAATTTGCCGGAAAAAAATATTTTATATTGGTAGACGCTCATTCTAAATGGCTGGAAGTTATCACTATGAGTCGCACAGATGCGGCGAGCACAATATTGGCTTTTAGATCGATTTTTGCACGTTTTGGTTTAGTCTCGCAACTTGTGACTGACAATGGCCCACCGTTTTCTTCGAGTGATTTCAACAATTATTGTATGAAAAATTGCATTAGGCACGTAACTTCGGCGCCGTATCACCCTCAGGGGAATGGTGCTGCAGAAAACGCAGTTAAAATTGTAAAGAAAGTGATTAAACGAGCCGTACATGAAGGTGAAAATGTATCGCAGGCTCTGAGCAAGTTCCTATTCCAGTATCGCAATTGTGAGCATGCCACAACAGGAGTCTCGCCAGCGGTGGCTATACTAGGTCGGCGTCTGCGTGGGCGACTGGACGCCATCAGGCCGGATGTGACGGCAGTAGTACGCAGTGCGCAGGACCGGCAAGTAGCCAACGCAGGCGGTTCTCCAAGAGATATTAAGGTTGGTGATCCTGTTCTTGCGCGTGATTATTCCGTGAGGGGTAGTAAGTGGACGGAAGGTAAAGTTATTGACCAAACGGGTCCTGTCTCTTTTAAAGTTCATATGGGAGATGGGCGTGAATGGCGCAGACATCAAGACCAGTTAATTTCGGTTAAAAATCGATACTCTCTGGCACGCACAAGTTCAGGAACTCCAGCCGAAGAGGATAAGATCGCAGTTAACGAAAAAGCTCAAGGTGATAAAGATGATGAGTATGTCGATGCATCGGACGGGGTGGAGACGGAGAGTGTTCAAGAACCGGCCGTTAGTCCTCCAAATTCAGCATCGATACCACAAACTGAACAATCGCTATCCCCACTCAGTCCAAAGGTATCAGCTCGAGCTTTACGTGCTTACAATAGAAGTAAGAAAAATGTACATATTTAAAAGGGGGAAAATTGGGGTAATTGTAAAGGTTTTTATATTATGTAATATAGGTAGATGTGAAATGGCAATAAATCAGTTAGCTTCCAACCGTTGTTTCTGTTAATCGTTCCACTTTTTATCAATGAGAATATAGGTTTTAACACTTCAATCCTAGAATCGGTGTTTCAGTCAATGAAAACAGAGAGCCGTGTTAAAATGAACATTTTTATGGGTACAGTGACATTAAGCCTAAGAGATTTTTTATGGAATTTTAATAAAAAAAGACATTAAATAATAACAATTAATAATGAGTGTGACCTCCTCTTGCAGCGATTACGGCATGTAATCTTCTTGGAAGGCTTTCCACTAGACTTTTGATGGTGTCCTGTGAAATGTGTTCCCACTCAGCCGAGATCACACGTTTCAGCTCCCTGATGTTTTGTGGAGGTGGTTGGACAGATCGTACTCGCCTTTTTAGGAGGTCCCAGACGTGCTCAATGGGGTTAAGGTCGGGTCTCCGCGCTAGCCAATCCAAACGATGAATACCGACCTCTTGCATATAAGCATCTACAGCGCCAGAGCGGTGGGCCCTAGCATTATCGTCCATGTAAATGGCATCTGCACAAATGATTTCTGTTATGTACCGTTGCGCATTTAGTGAGTCATTTTCAATGAATATTATCTCGGTACGATAGCTAGAACCTACGCCCGCCCAAAACATAACGGACCCCCCACCACAAGGTGTGATTTCTTCAAAACACACGTCGGCATAGCGTTCTCCTGATCTTCGTAACACTCGCCGACGTCGGTCCTCACCATGCAGACAAATTCGAGCCTCATCCGAGAAGAGTATGTTACTCCAGTTACGTAGTGTCCAAGATAGGCAATTTCTAGCGAACCCCAATCGAGCAATGCGGTGTTCACGGAGTAACTTAGGGGCCCGCGCTGGTCGTCGACTGCGTATATCAGCTGCTAAAAGCCTCCTCCTCACAGTCCAGAGGCTAACTTGCGTTCCTCGCACCTCTTCAAGGTTTCTTTTGAGGTATATGTAACTGCATTTGCGGTTCCTCAGCGCCTGAGTCACTAAAAAGCGGTCGTCTCGTGGTTGTGTGCAACGTTTTCTCCCAGAATCTTGCCTTCTCTGAACGGAACCTGTCTCTTGGTATCGAGTCCAGGTTCTTTGGACGGTTGAACGACTCACGTTTAACCGCTGTGAGACGTAACACTGGCTACACATCTCTTCCAGCAGCGCTATAATTTTATTTATTTATTTATTTAATACTTTATGCACATTAGTACATAGGCGGACTTAATGCCTGAGGCATTTTCTGCCAGTCTACCTTAGGGTGGTCCAGAAAATTTACAAAGGTAGGTGCAATAAAAGGAAAAAAAAAATTCATTGAAATTCTACATTAAAAAAAAAAGAATATAAAACTACAACACAATAAATAATTATAATACTAAACTTTTAATACAAGGAAAAATAAACTATATAAATATACAAAACAATATAATATATAAATAATTACCATAACATAAATAATAATACATAATTATAATACATAATAGTAGATTTTTCTGCTATCCCGTCACTCCTATTTGATGGTACAATTATTGAGTATAGTCCTAGTGTGAAAGACCTGGGCCTACACATTGATGCGACGCTTAGTTGGCAAACACATATTTCTAGTATCAGCCAAAAAGTTACGGGTATCTTGCGGCTACTCTACCGATTTAAAAATTTTCTTCCATCTGCTACTAAAACAATGCTTGTGCAAACCTTAATCTTTCCTTTGATCGACTATGGTGATGTGTGCTATTTAGATCTAAACTCTGATCTTTTAAATAAATTGGATCGAATTATAAACAACTGTATACGCTTCATATATAATCTTCGGAAATATGACCATGTATCCGAACATCGTGCTCTTTTAAAATGGTTTCCCATTCGTAAGCGAAGAACTCTAAGAGCACTAACTACCCTATTTTCTTTGCTTCACTCGTCTACTTCGCCTGCCTATCTTACATCTCATTTTCAGTATCTCTGTTCTAGTCATTCTAAATCTCTCCGCTCCTCACATAATCTTCTCCTCAAGTGTCCATCTCATCGTTCTAACTTCATACATTCTTCCTTTTTTGTGCAATCTATTCTTCTCTGGAATGCACTTCCTCAGGAAATCAGGATGGCTAAGAACCGCATAACATTCAAGGCTAAGCTTCGGGAGCATCTCTATCACACATTGGCAGAATGACATCCTTATTCTTCTTCATTTATAATTATTGTATATATTATTAGTATCATAATCACTTTTGTATTAGTTATAGTATATACATATATATATATATATATATATATATATATATATATAGTATTTTTATTCATATTTTTATGTATGTATAATATATCTATGTTCTTCAGTTTTTATTTCACACAATTCGGCACCTACCACAAAATATTTCTGCACTACCCTAAGGTAGACTGTTAGAAAATGCCTAAGGCATTAAGTCCGCCTTGTACTATAAGTGCACAAAGTTAAATAAATAAATAAAAATAATAATATATACTTATTAATATATATATATATATATAATAACAGACTAGTGAAGTAATGATTCCAAAGGGGTACTAATTATGTGATCTTTTAGAAGCTTTTTAAAAGATAAAGTTGTTTTAGCCATCCTTATGTGTTGAGGGAGTGCATTCCAAAGTAGTATGGATTGGACAAAGAAAGAAGAGTGTACATAAAAATAATTTTTACAAAAAAAAGAACCGCCTTCAAAATGCAACTAAAAAGCCTGAAATAATTTCTAAGAATTAGTGGTTTTTACATCTACATTGTTGGACTTGGACTACAACATATTATAAATACATATTACTATCAAAGACGGCGCCAAACTGGAAAACAGTTAGGTACCTATTGCCCTTGTAAGTATTTACTAGACGTTAGGCGCCGACTTCGATAGTAATATGTATTTATAATATGTTGTAGTCCAAGTCCAACAATGTAGATGTAAAAACCACTAATTCTTAGAAATTATTTCAGGCTTTTTAGTTGCATTTTGAAGGCGGTTCTTTTTTTTGTAAAAAATATTTTTATTTTATTCTTTTTAGTGGTTCCCTTGGTATATTATTAGGTTAAGTTTTAACAACTTATATTTTATTCTGACAAACAGCCAGTTTAATATTTATTTTAAAAACACCCACTACATAACATAACTATGGACTATCACTAAAATATAAGCTTAAGCAAAAATTTTAAAAAATGTACATGTGACAATATCTTAGTTATCGAGAACCATGGACTGCAAGCTCGTTGGGTCTACATTTATTTGTGCCGAGAACCCGTGTCCACCTTCTGACGATGGTCAGACCCTGAGCTACCCAACGAGCCCAAACTCGGCAGATCTACGTTTATTGGTGCAGTGATCCCGTGACGACCTTCCTGCTCCATCATCAGACCCTGATCTCCATTTTTCTAGCAACTACTCGTCGAGACCTATCCAACGAGTCCAAATTCGGTAGGTCTACGTTTGTTGGTGCCGAGATACCGTGACGACCTTCCTGCTCCATTATCAGACCTTGATCACCATTGTCTAGCAACTACTCGTCGAGAGCTACCCAACGAACCCAAACTCGGTGGATCTATGTTTATTGGTGCCGAGATCCCGTGACGAACTTCTTGCTCCATCATCAGACGTTGATCACCATTTTTCTAGCAACTACTCATCGAGAGCTACCCAACGAGCTCAAACTCGGCAGATCTACGTTTATTGGTGCAGTGATCCCGTGACGACCTTCCTGCTCCATCATCAGACCCTGATCTCCATTTTTCTAGCAACTACTCGTCGAGACCTATCCAACGAGTCCAAATTCGGTAGGTCTACGTTTGTTGGTGCCGAGATACCGTGACGACCTTCCTGCTCCATTATCAGACCTTGATCACCATTGTCTAGCAACTACTCGTCGAGAGCTACCCAACGAACCCAAACTCGGTGGATCTATGTTTATTGGTGCCGAGATCCCGTGACGACCTTCTTGCTCCATCATCAGACGTTGATCACCATTTTTCTAGCAACTACTCATCGAGAGCTACCCAACGAGCTCAAACTCGGCAGATCTACGTTTATTGGTGCAGTGATCCCGTGACGACCTTCCTGCTCCATCATCAGACCCTGATCTCCATTTTTCTAGCAACTACTCGTCGAGACCTATCCAACGAGTCCAAATTCGGTAGGTCTACGTTTGTTGGTGCCGAGATACCGTGACGACCTTCCTGCTCCATTATCAGACCTTGATCACCATTGTTCTAGCAACTACTCGTCGAGAGCTACCCAACGAACCCAAACTCGGTGTGTCTATGTTTATTGGTGCCGAGATCCCATGACGACCTTCTTGCTCCATCATTAGACGCTGATCACCATTTTTCTAGCAACTACTCATCGAGAGCTACTCAACGAGCCCAAACTCGGCGGATCTACGTTTATTGGTGCAGAGATCCCGTGACAACCGTCCTGCTCCACCATCAGACCCTGATCTCCATTTTTCTAACAACTACTCGTCGAGAACTATCCATCGAGTCCAAATTCGGTAGTTCTACGTTTAGTAGGCACGGCAAGGATAGGATGGATTGTTAATTTTATTACAGAGTTCCGGTGGCCATCTATGGCCTTCTTCATCAGGTCCACTTCACCAAATGAAACTTTTTGAATGAAAATACTTGACTAGTTTCTAAAAATACCAAAAACGCTATATGTATGCCTATAATATTTAAGGAGTTCCCTCAGTTACTCATGGTTCCCATCATCAGAAATTGATTTTGAAAAAAATGGGACCATTCTGGAAGCATATCCTTTCAATTAAAAAAATAATTTTCCAAATCGGTTCGTAAACGACAGAGTTCTGAGGTAACAAACATAAAAAAAAAAAAAAAAAAAAAAAAAAAAAAAACATACAACCGAATTGATAACCTCCTCCTTTTTTTGAAGTCGGTTAAAAATTAGATCGGTGCAAGGGGCACTGGAGAAGAAGGTTGCTCGAAGAGCGAAGGCATTTATTGTGATTAGAGTATAAATATTGGAACTGAGAAGACAAGTAAGTAGGAGAAGAAGTCGAATTAAGTAAAGAGTGGTTAGCGCTCTCAAGGCTCTACGCTGTCGAATTGTCAACCACTTGAGCTGCGCTCTGTACTTAGACACGTGATCGTATTTGCGTAAATTGTGAACGAATCGAATGCAGTTATTAAGAAGCCTATCGAGTTTATTGAGGAGATCTGCATTCAGGTCATAGTAACACACATCAGCATAGTCAAGTAGTGGAAAAATTAAAGAGTGTTGTTACGTTGTAACAACGTAAAATCATAATAGTAAAATGTATGTAATAATAGTAAAATAAAAAACTTTACGAACAAACAACCGCAATACATATTTTTATTATCGTACGGAAGCCGCGCGACGCAACTAGTATTAGCGCTCACAGCGCCATTCAGTGTCAATTCCAGAACAATGCTCTAGAAACCGAATCAACGAACTTTATTATCTTGACCTTCCAGTCTTTTCGAAGGATGCTCCTTCTCGCTCGGAAGCATTAGTGTTTTCTATTTCGCATCTCCGTCGCACATGTTATGTTTCGAATAGAAGGAATGGATTGGAATTTCATTCTCGATCGCGTCGCGAGCGCCGTAAGTTATCGTCTGAATATATATGTATTTGGGTAGTTGACCCGTGAAGCGGTCATTATCATGTTTATTCTTTGTTCTGTGTATTTGAAGTGTAAAAATGTGACCTAAGTGTGTTTGTGTTGTGATTAGGCGGTTGGAACCCCCTGGTAAGTTTATACAATTATCCAAATTAATTAATTTTCATGTTAGGTAATCCAGTTACAGTCTAGCAAGTAATATCTCAACCTTTTTATAGTAATATTTACGTTACTATTGCTATTTTATTTCTTAATTTCACTTCTTCTATTTCTATGTAGTGAATGTGACAGGATGTTTTAATGTCAATCAATTATAACCTCATTTATTTATTCGTTCCAATAACTCTTATATATGTTTCGACACGGTATTTTCCTTATAAAATTCCTATATCTTAATATTTTAGCCCAATCAGTTTTAGCCATCACAAGAATCAGGTGAAATATAGTCTCAATAACTAATTCCATTGTGTAGTCTATGCCAGTAATCATAACCTATATTCTAATGAGTAATTGTTATTTTAGAATGTCCAATTAGTTTAAATTCAATAATATCAGTTCATACTTGCAAGGAATAATCATTGTGTTTTTCATAATTAGTAGTCTAATAGAATTTTCCAGAGTAAAAATTGTTTACAAGTTTGTCATTGTAAATTAAACTTATAGTCTTGTATTTCTAATGTGTGCAATGTTGTATAAGAATGTCTTAATTTCCTTTAAGTGTTAAAGCCAACTGTAATGTAGTTGCTTACAAAAATTATTCTTTATTCTATTAGTTCATCACATAGCTGAGAGATATATTTAGTTTTGGTTATTAGAAGGGAAAGTACCGGGGAAATAAATATTAAAAGTCTTTGTTCCTTCAATATGTTTTATTCTTTGATTATATATACGTCTAGATTAGTGATGTGAACCGATTACAATTTTCAACACCGGTTTTTATCGATTACTTTTTTAAAAAAACCGGTTTTTTAAAGGTTTTTTTTAGGTTTTCAATGAAATACACTAAAACAATATCTAATCATAGGCTTAGTGTTTATTTATCATAAGATAATCACATTAATTGTACTTTCGAAAATAATAATCGTCAAACATCAGTGGATAACTTGTCTTGCCCTAATAGTTGTCAGAAGCTATAGAAGAAATCGTGAAGGGAATAATATTATGTATTATATAGTTACAGTGTATTAACTTGGTAAAACAGAACCTAAAAATGTATTGAACCTTAATACTGTGCAGACGTGACAGTTCTTGACATCTCGTGGTATTTTCTAGTGATGCTCCATGTTTAGATCTTGATGCATATTTTTTATTAATGCACATTTTTCGAAGTCACAAACTCATGATCATGTTCAGTTGTCCACTTTAAATTGTCTCTCTCAGCTATCTTTGTCTTCATGTTCTCCTTTCTCTTTGAGCTCGGTTACTGAGGGGTTTAGGAATTATATCATCATAGTATTCATAAAATTGTTGTTACCTTGACCAAGACTTGTCCAAGCTATCACTCAGCTATCAATTGGTTTGATCGTATTCATATCTTCGTGGGCGTACCTAATCTGTCCGCTTTGAGGAGACATCATCTGTGGGCTTGAGGCGGGTGTTCCACTGGGTGGCGTACTTTCTCCTCTTTTCCGTTTTCATCAATATCATCACGAGGGTTTTCTAACTATCATCTCTATGCAGATCATATGTAGCTTTATCGTCATGCCGATATTGATAGATTATCTTGGAGAAGCGATATATACGCTTAATAATGATTTAGATAGCATAAGTAAGTCGGCAAAATCGTTTGGCTTGTTAGTGGACCCTACTAATTCTCAGGGTATATTTGGTGGCAGATACATGATGAAACTGATTGTCATTAACTCACTCTCTAGTTTAGTTTTCAATTCCGTACCAATTTCATACTCGAATAAAGTTAATTCTTGAAGTTCTGTTTCATTCTAATCTTTCTTGGGAATCTCATGTTGGAGAGTTATTATTATATGATATCAGTCTCACAAACGCCTTCAAAAATTTCTTCCGCGTAAGACAAAAATCTTTTTAGCTTAAACTTTACCTCTTTTCGATTATGCAGATGTATGTTTTCTAGATCCAAATGAGGAGCGATTGCAATATTTGTGTATTCGTTTTATCTTTGGCTACGGATATAATATGGTTACATTATATTATCATGGAATTTCGGACTCAACTAGAATGGCTGCCAATCCGTCAGCGACGGGACTGGCATATTTTTTTTCTAAATTGTATACTTATGAATCTTAACTCTCCTCTATCTTCGTGAGCGTTATTCGTTGCTTGAATCTTGTGACAAGCCTTGGTGTTCCACTGCATCTCTTATTTTTAAGTTCCTCCTCATTATTCTAGTCACTATAACGTTTTTTTTACCATGCAAGCAGTGTGGCTATGGAATTCTCTTCCACATTCCTTGTGTGCTAGTTGTAAATTAGTCTTAAAAAACAATAAAAAAAAACATCTCCTCTCCAGATAGATTTATTTTAATATTTTTATTTAGTGTATTTATAATAATATAGTTATTTTTAAATTTATGTACGTATCAGCTCAGACTTTTCCGCCGCCGCGCCGTCGCTCTCGGCCAGATCAACCAATAATCATTGAAATCTGACTGGCGCACACGCGTCCCGCTAGCTCTCCTACTTTGTTTTGATAAAACACTGTATCTTGCAATGCACGAAGATTATTTGGACTGCATCTTAAATTGCCGTGTT
The DNA here is from genome assembly GCA_911728495.1 of Furcula furcula. Classification (NCBI taxonomy): domain Eukaryota; kingdom Metazoa; phylum Arthropoda; class Insecta; order Lepidoptera; family Notodontidae; genus Furcula; species Furcula furcula. The sequence continues at coordinate 54,786,491 of OU452242.1, forward strand.
TAATTATTTCAGGCCTGTAGTTTTAAGTAAATACAGTGTAATTTGCATTGCAATATCTCAGTATTTTTCAAATAAAGTAAAAAAACTATGAATGCCATAACATCAAACAGGTTAATTAAAAGAAATCGAATGAACGTTGTTAATTCAAAACACTGTATCTGAAGTTACAGTGTATTGCATCGATGTATAATAAGTAACTCTAAATAATATATTGATGATGTATTGGATTCTAGGGTACTATTGTAGGTATTTAATGGCTAAATGATTATTGTCCGACCAAAAAGCAACCGCACTTCTAAGAACTGTTGTCATTGTCTCTCTACCTAAATATATCATTCTCTTCATCTTATCCTTTGGGTTGCCTGGAAGAAATCGCTCATTAGTATTCGATGCTCCACCGTGTCCGAAACAGTTCCAACAGTCTTCTAAAGGTGTGGGCAGACAGGTTCGACTGTCCAATGTTGAGACATTGGATCTCACTCCATGTCTAGTTTATTGTTATTTATTTTGTATATTGCCTACTAACATAGATTGTAAGTGCATAATAACAAATTATGAATCTTAGTTATTTGAAATAAATTGTTTATTATTATTATTATTATTATTATTAGTGATAAGGCCGCCTCAATGATTCTGTTTTCTTTTTATATGTATTCTGTAATTTGTGTTTGTACGAAAGTGTAAATGAATAATATTGTTAAATTAAGCTTATATATTTGAACAAATATCCATAACGTGTGTATCGTGTAACTATGTTGATTTTTTGTTCTTATTGGCGGTACGCTAGCTGAATGTCATGCCATCTTACTGGATACATAGGTAATCGGTTTTTTGAATAAAAAACCGATATTAACCGGTTTCTACAAAAACCGGTTTTTTATCGGTTTTCCTAAAACCGGTTCACATCACTAGTCTAGATAGCGTGTTCGATGTTCAAACACTTGACAATATCAAGTATACCAAAACATCAAATTGGTATACTTGGTTGTTTAGTATCACTTGCACTCTACCGATGGTTTGTGCTCGCAAAAATAAAATCTTTTTGCCGAATTGCGTAATCAAATCGTGAAAATATTAACTAAGTAAAATTAATAAAGATCCTAACTTAATTTTCCATTCATAAGTCTTAAGATTCTGTGAGGGATTATTATAAAAACTCGATTGTTTTTTACGACAATTTGTACATTGTCCGACTAGACTGGTGTGGCTAGGTAATAATGGGGGAATATATCTTAAGTCTGGGGTAATTTTTCTTTTGACAAAAATGAATTCAATGAAACTTAATACGTAGGTAGTTAGTGACCAAAACATGAAATAAATCAATTATAATAATTTTAATTTATTTGTTTGATAAAATAATTACTTTTATAAAGGTAAGTACTTAGAAGTATTTTTTCTTCCTGGTCATGAGGCAAATAAGACGTTCACCTGATGGTAAGGGACACGCCATTTAATTTAATTTAATTTCAATTCAATTCTTTACAAATCAAATCAAATCAAATCAAATCTTTTATTTAATTTAATTTCATTTTATTTTATTTCGATAACGCTGGCTATTTATGGGAAAAATATTTATAACTGGAGATCCCCAAACACGCACACAACCACAGATGACGCGAGTGTACAACGAGGCCTGCACGCACACACGAATAATGAGGTTGTTATGCTTATTAACGTAACGTTACAAGACTAATAGGTATCTAGACGTATATATAATCAAAGGTTTTATTATAATTGCTAATGCAAAATGTAATATTTTCTTTGTTCTACATGGCGTTGTGGAATGGTGATTATCCGGCATATAAAACATTGGGTATTTGATTCTGGGTTGGGTAAAAATATTTCATTTAAATATTTAATTTCTTTAAATTACATTTCAACCGGAAATGCATTTCACCACTCCATTCCGCATAATATTTAATTGTTTTGCGAAAGATACCGACGCCCATATCTGGTCACACTAGTGCCAGAGCATCGGATCTTTCGCGCTACAGAAGATGTTTCGACGCGTTCCAGGATTGGGGGTACACCGTTCCCCGTTGGAGTTCATTGTTGGGACTACACCGTGCCCGCTTGGGAGTTCCCCGTTACACCGTTCACCGTTGGGACTCCACCGTTCACCGTACAGATTGTCTGTACAAGCGGCGACGCTTCAGGCTGCACAGTAATACCCGAGCCACCGGTGCCCTTCAAGTAACCGAGTGTCGGCTGAAGGCACTACCGAAGACCCCCAAGCGTCGAGGACTCGGACGGCCAAAAGTTAAGCCCCTGCACTATTTTATTGTTCAGACCAGATAACTTCCCTGTGCCGCGAATCCACACCCGTGTGTTTGAACTTTATTTTAGAGACCTTAGATTTTGGTTCCAGTGCAATTTTTAGAGACCGTAGAGTTTTAATTTTATTAGTGAAAATTTAACTTCCTGCCTGGTTAACGTATTTTTTTATTAACGTTTCAATAAACAACTTGTAATTTTTCTCGTTGTTCTTATTTCTTGTACCTAGCCGTCAGGCGAACGTAACAGTGACGTCCAACGTACTGTTGGCGTAACAGTGTACAAGCATTGTTTTTGATATAGTTGGTAGAAAGTTCTTTAAACGCAGAAGAGACCGTAAAGACCCAGTAACTTTTTGGCTTACATAAGCTACTTGATCTTGCCAACTAAGGGTACTATCTATATATAAGCCAAGGTCTTTAACATTAGAGCTAAAGTTTATAATAGTCCCATTATATACCAGTGCAGGTAAAAAAGAAATGTCGACTTTGCTCAAGATTCTAGAGCTTCCAACTATTATTGCTTGGCATTTGTGAGGGTTTACTGATACACCAAATCTTTCAGCCCAATAATGAACAGCAAGCAAGTCTTGGTTTAAGTGATCAATGGCTTCAGACAAATTATTTACATGAGCTTGCGTATATAATTGCAAGTCATCAGCATATAGATGATACGCACACTGAAGTATTGGAGTTATAAGATCTATAAAGATCGAAAATAGAAGAGGTGAAAGAATACCGCCTTGAGGAACACCACTATTAAGTGACCTCCAATCAGAAAATACTTCGTCAACCAGAAATGACTGCTGACGTTCCCGAAGATATGATGAGAACCACTTCAGTGCATCCGGAGAGACCATAAGATAGGAAAGGATAGATAATAGGATATCGTGACAGACAGTATTAAAAGCATTAGAGAAGTCAATCAGCACGAGCACAGTGACTTTAGTGTCATCCATACCGGCTCTAATATCACCTGTCACTTTGAGAAGAGCAGAAACAGTACTATGGCCTGGTCTAAAACCCAATTGAAGAGGATTGATTAAGGAATTAAGATGAATGAAAGACGAAAACTGTTTAAGCACACAAACTTCTAGGACTTTAGACAAGAAAGGAAGGATGGAGATAGGACGAAAATGACTAGGAAGTGAAGGGTTTGGAATCTTTGGTAACGGTCTGACATATGCTCTACGCCATAGGGATGGAAATTCACCAGAGGTAAGGGAAAAGTTAATAATATGGGTAATAGGAAAAAGTAAATGATCAATCAATAAAGTAATCATAAAGCGACATATGTGATCACAACCCACAGCTTTAGATTTAATGGAAAAGATAATCTTTTTAATAACCTCTGAATCGACGGGATCAAAAACAAAAGGAGCTATGGCAGGACGGTCAAGACTCTCTATATAAGAAATAGTTTGATTGGCAGTTTGACAATTAAGTGCAGGAGTAGTAGTGAAATGTCGATTAAGATCATCCAAACTTATAATTTTAGGAAAGTCAGAGTAGCGGGATTTACCAATACCCATAGTATTTAGGAATTTCCAAACTTCAGCAGGAGAAGAAGAAGAAGAAATGTTACTGAAGATATGGCGGCGTTTAGCGTCACGTATCATCTTATTACACCGATTCCTGGCTACTTTGAAAAATGACCAATTTTCATCAGTACGATCTTTTTTAAACTTACGAAAAGCACGGTTCCTACGTCGCATTGCCATACGAATGCCCCTGTTCATCCAAGGTGCTGGTGGCCGTTTCAACTTGATTTTTTTAATAGGAGCATGGATATCATACAACTTAGATACAATTTCATTGAAAACACTCACTTTATTATCAATGGTAGCAGCTGTCAACATAGGACCCCAATCAATATTAGACGCATCATTTTTAAGTTCAGCAATATCTATCTGCGCAAAACAACGCCTGTACAAGATTTTGGGATTAGGTTTAAGGGGTTTAATGTTGTAGGAAAGAAACAAAATATCATGATGGGAAAAGCCAGGAGCATCAAATTGACTATGTGAGGATACTAACGAAAGATTATTATAATAATAATAATGATAATTTTACTAGCTCTTATTGTTTTTTCTGCCATTGCAATAGACACAAAGATATTTGTTTTAAGTCACAAAAAGGCAGGATTATGCGCCAAACATAAATTATTCTACTAAAAAAAACAAGAAGTTAATTTCAAACACAAACTGTCACAAGCTGAAAAAGGGATTATTATTTTTAAAAATAAAGGTTTCGAATTTGGAATGAACTTTTTTTCATACGCATACTGTTTATTAAGTGCCAGTAACATAGTTTGGCTATTAAAACCTCCTTAGAACTAAATTATTACCAATAATGTAGCAAAATCAAAACCGCCCGTTTTTTTGCAAAGGAGTGTATATACAATAAGTATATAACTTTTGCTTGTAACTAGACATTTTATATTTATTTAATTACAGTAAAAATAAATTAAAAGATAATATAAATTTTATGAATAAATGTATTTTCAATTTTAATTTTCGGAATAATCCTTTTTGATAATGGATAGCTCGTCTCATCCAGCAAATCTTGGTATGTACTTTCTAGTAGTAACTCATTATCATCAAGTCAAGTATTTATTTTTATATTATAATACTTAGGGAACCATTTCAATAGAATTTGCAAACAGCCAGACCAACAAATGATGATTATTTTTACTGTAATTAAATATATATAAAATGTAGTTCCAAGCAAATGTTATATACTTATTGTATGTGTAAAACTTATATTATGTGAATCAATTATTTCTCCCGTACTGTAATTACTGTTGTAATTAAGCAAGCGATAATTGTATAATAGTAATAAAAAAATAGAAGATAAGAAAATAAGTTTGATCGAGCTTCCTTAAAAAAGCAATCTAATTAATATGCGAGCGCTCATAACCACGGCGGCATTATAAATGTGTCTGGCAGATGTTTGGCCCTTACGATTTGTCTGGCTGCTTGCAAATAGTATTGAAATGGTTCCCTAATTATTATATTATAAAAATAAATACTTAGAATATAAGTAAAGTTAGGTATTTTTTTTGCTAACCGATGTGTCGGGCGGGAATAACTGCCGACGCTAACTGTCTGGGAATATCGCTTATAAACTTCTAATGATATTCTGTGAAACATATATAAAAATCAGCACTTAGACTATAAGTAAAGTTGGCAATGTTTTTTTGCACCTTTAGCACCTGGTACCTGAAAACTGGCCGTCGGTCCAAACTAGCAAGTATGTTTGCCTTGTTTGTATGCACTAATTAATACTATACTACTACTATATCAGACACATTTCGTTGCTTAGAAAATGAGAAAAGTCTGGCTCGCCTGGGCTCTCAGTCTATAAGACAGCTTTTTATTTATCGTTATTAAAATTATAATGCATCATTACTTCACCAAAATTATTTTTAGCTGCGATGATAAAAATTATCTTATTTTTTTGTTTTGTGAAAAAAGTCTATTGTACGGTCATTGAATTTGGTCGTCAGTATTAATCCGAATGTGATTTCATTAAACTTGCATTATATGTACCTATATTTTTTTATTAGACGATGCAAGAGAAAGGTTTGTCCCCAGTATGAACCCGGGTGTGCCTTACTAAATGACTTTTACGGATGAAACTTTTATTACACACATTGCAAGAATAAGGTTTGTCGCCAGTATGAATACGGATGTGACTTACTAAATGACTTTTTTGGTTGAAACTCTTATTACACACATTGCAAGAGAAAGGTTTGTCGCCAGTATGAATACGAGTATGATTTAGTAAACTACTTTTTGAGATGAAACTTTTACTACACACATTGCAAGAATAAGATTTGTCGCCAGTATGAATACGGATGTGACTTACTAAATTACTTTTACGGATGAAACTTTTATTACACACATTGCAAGAATAAGGTTTGTCGCCAGTATGAATACGGATGTGACTTACTAAATGACCTTTTTGGTTGAAACTCTTATTACACACATTGCAAGAGAAAGGTTTGTCGCCAGTATGAATACGAGTATGAATTAGTAAATTACTTTTTGAGATGAAACTTTTATTACACACATTGCAAGAAGAAGGTTTGTCGCCAGTATGAACCTGGGTGTGACGTTGTAAATGTTTTTTGTCGATGAAGCTTTTATTACACACATTGCAAGAATAAGGTTTGTCGCCAGTATGAATACGGATGTGACTTACTAAATGACCTTTTTGGTTGAAACTCTTATTACACACATTGCAAGAGAAAGGTTTGTCGCCAGTATGAATACGAGTATGAGTTAGTAAATAACTTTTTGAGATGAAACTTTTATTACACACATTGCAAGATAATGATTTGTCGCCAGTATGAACCTGGGTGTGACATTTTAACTGATTTTTGTGCATGAAGTTTTTATTACACACATTGCAAGAGAAAGGTTTGTCGCCAGTATGAATACGAGTATGAGTTAGTAACTTACTTTTTGAGATGAAACTTTTATTACACACATTGCAAGATAATGATTTGTCGCCAGTATGAACCTTGGTGTGCCATTTTAACTGATTTTTGTGAATGAAGTTTTTATTACACACATTGCATGTGAAAGGTTTGTCGCCAGTATGAATACGGATGTGACTTACTAAATTACTTTTATGATTGAAACTCTTATCGCACACATTGCAAGAGAAAGGTTTGTCGCCAGTATGAATACGAGTATGAATTAGTAACTGACTTTTATGGTTGAAACTTTTATTACACACATTGCAAGAGAATGGTTTGTCGCCAGTATGAATACGGATGTGACTTACTAAATTACTTTTATGATTGAAACTCTTATTGCACACATTGCAAGAGAAAGGTTTGTCGCCAGTATGAATACGAGTATGAATTAGTAACTGACTTTTATGGTTGAAACTTTTATTACACACATTGCAAGAGAATGGTTTGTCGTCAGTATGAATACGGATGTGATATACTAAGTCACCTTTACGTGTAAAATTTTTATTACATTCATTGCAAGTGAAAATTTTGTTGCCGTTAGTTAAACGCTTGTTGCAAACCTTATCGGCGATTACAATTTTTTTATTAAAATCGCTTCCACGAAGATTATTGAGATTTCCAAAATTTGATTTGAATTGTCTTTCACTATCGGCTAAATATCGTTTCCATGTCAGATTAGAAATAGTTGTATCATTATCAGACGTACTGTTATCTTCAGGCTTACTGTTGTTTCTTACACTCGGAGTAATATTTATCTCATTAAAAAATTTAGATACGCTCGCCTCCACCATCGCTTTACTCGATTCTATTGTTATATATTTTACACAATTTACCACTTCACTTGATCTGATTTGTGACTCTAGCTCAGGTTCATTTGCAACGGGTGCTTCTGAAAAGAAGAAATACATAATATAAATAATATCTTTACTGCGATATCATAGTTTTTATAAACAGGGGGAGGACTACAGCGGAAAAAGTAGTCTAACTTTGTAGTATGAAGATAGATTCAAGTTTTCTTCCTTTCCGCGTCATATTTAAAAGTTAACATTCTGGTAGCATCCTATGCCCAGGTAACTTAGAACGCATAACACATAAAAAAGAAAAAAAGTGGTGTATATAAAATAATATAGTGTTAGTTATAGTATTCACGCACTCACTGATAGCTTGGCCAGTAAAATCAAAACATTGCCATGTTGCTGATATAATAGGAACTAAGTTCTTTTACTAACAACACGGATAAATGAACTAAAGGATAGACAACATCCATAGAAAACGGCGTACCACGTTTTTTAGTTCTCAATTTGTGCAGTTTGTACAATTTACGACTTATTTACACATATTGTAAAATCAGCGCCATCTAGTACATTAATTTACAAATAACTAAAATACTGATTGACTAAAACTTGAGATAGAGTGCGGAACAATTCATAATCTTATAACCTAGTGTACATTCTCAGACTGAATATATATACATCATCATCATCAATCATCATCATTATTTTCACGCGCGTGTGGGTAATCGCCTAGGTAGCACGCATTTATCGCTCCTTTGTTGTACGCACAAAAGTCATCGTCAACCTTTTACTGTTTCAAATTATTACGTACTCTAGTTCAAAATATGAATACGTGTCCATTGTGTAATATTACCTTCAATGCTTAGACTATAGAATACATAGACCACGCGCACGGAACAAATAAGTGACGCCGGTTTTGCCTTGCCAGTGTATGCGTAAGCTGCGATTTCTGTGTACGGATACAATTATCTGTGTGTGCGTAGAGTTACCAGTACCTGAAATAATCTCCCGAGTATTTTTCTTTATCTTATGGACTTTCAAATTTTGACTTATTGATCCTAATGATTATTATTAAAGACAAATTTGAATTTTTAAATAAAACTACATAGACGATAACATGTTCATAATTTAGTCATGATGTTCATATTTCAGTCGGTAAAATTAACGACTTTGATAGTTCAATCTGTAAGAATTCGAAATCAAAATTATTAGGTATAGGCCTCATGGCAGTGCCGTATTTCCGCCTAGGCCTACAAGGCCCGGGCCTAGGGGCCCAGCCAGTCTAGGGGCCTCAGTGCCAGGGGCGGGACCTGCACACAAACCCAGAAACCTGCCTTGCCTTATCAAAAAACTTTAATGAAAATATTCTTAAGTCTTGAAACGATATTAGGTACTCATTCAAGCTGGCGTAGCACGATGTGCAAATGTTTGCAGATAAGTGTGAGTATAACGCCACTATATCGTAGTATTTCACATTTTTGTTTGTAGAAATGACGTTTCGGTGTTGAAAACTACGTCGTACTGCACACCGATCTGTCAAGACTACAAGTCGTGCTAGGCCAAGTTGGTGATCTTTAGTGCTCTTACTTTGGCACTTGTCTATTACATTGTCAAACAAACAAACGTCACCTAAGAAAGAATTGAGTAACGGTTGTTCATCTTACTTGCACTCGCGTACTTTTACCTGGCAGTAGGTAAAAATACTTACAATGTGCACTGTAAAGATCACAACTCAGAACGACTACGACTAATAGTAGTACTTCTCTAAGTGGCTAATTGCCGATTAGGCCAAGGAGCTCGCAGAAAGGTATTTTTTTCGGCATCAACACACAGATGGGACATTTTGCTGTCGAAACTGAAACCAAATTTTACAGTCTTAAAGAGTCTTTCTCTGACAAGATGGCATGCTCGAGCTGACGCCTGCCGAAGTCTATGTTCTTCCTGGGATGGGGTCATGGCAGCTCCTCAGATAATTGCCGATGATGAAGTTTCAGGTCTTAATAAATTCATTTATCATCCTCGATCGAAACTTGCTTTTTGATACCTCTTAGAAAGGTTCAATAAAGTTAACAAGTCCCTTCAATCTGTCAACATCGACCTGAGTACTATTGTTATACTGTATCAATCTTTGGTAATGGCATCATCATCATCACCACCAGCCGGACGTCCACTGCTGAACATAGGCCTCCCCCTTCGTACACCACAAAAAAACGAAAATAGGCTATTTGCATTCACCGGACCTGCGATGCGCACAATGTCACTGTCCACCTAGTGACCTAGTGGGAGGCCCAGCGCCGGATTAGCCATATAGCAGGAGTCTGCAAATGCTACGGACCCTGTGCCTTGGGGGGCCTCGCACGTAGGTGCGTACCCTAGGAATTAGCATATGCCTGCCACTTTATACCGCTAAACTTACTTTCATACCAAATATATGATTTGCTACGGGCCCCACGCTGGCTTAATCTGGCACTGGGGAGGCCTACCTACGCTGCGTCTTCCGGTTCGTGATCGACACTCGAGAACCTTTTTTCCCCAACGATTATCAGTTGTCCGAGCGTTGTGGCCTGCCCATTGCCACTTCAACTTGCAGATTTTAAGAGTTATCCTTGTCCTTGATTAAGCAGAGGAATAAAAATAAATGGAATAGCATTTATTCAATATCTGGAATCTGCAAGCTAGGTGCGACAACATCACAAGTTTTGAAAAACCTCGATAATACAATAAGAACATTAAACCCGGATGATATTGTAATTCTTGGTATAGGAAGTAACGATAGTAATCCTTATGCATGTTTGTCAGAACTGTGTTCAGCTCTTACTCTTTTAAAAAATAATAAACCATTTATTGTTAATGTTCTAAGAAATAATTACTCAAACGAACTCTTACTAAACAATAAAATTAAATTGTTTACTGAAAATTTTCCAAATTGTAAATTCATTGAAACAAAACAATCAGAACATAACAAAACTAATTATATGTCTAAGAGTTCCATTTGCTTTAAATTAAACATAGAAATTGATGATATAAGTTACCAAAAATTTATCAAAACCCAGTTAACTACTCGGTGTGCTCGCATTGAAACTAATGGAAAAAAACCTGAAGCAAATAAAGTACAGTTTAAAGGCACCATTCCATACTATTTTCAAAAACAACGGATTGGCTTAGAGAACATTACTAAAACCACATTAAATAATGGTGAAAACAATAACTCACCGTTTTTTCGTAAATAAACGTAAGTTTATCCTCTTTCATCAGAATATGGCTGGCATACTAGGGAAAAAGGATCTATTTGAAATAACATTACAAGAATTAAAGCGTAACAAATTAGACATCGACATAATTTGTATAAGTGAGACGTTTATAAAGAAAGGTACAGAGAGTAACCTCATTTTAAAAGATTATAAATTTGTATCAGCGTATTCTAGAAGTAATCAACGTAGAGGTGGCACTTGTATATTGGTAAAAAAAGGCATCGATTGTAAACCTGTAACCAATTTGTTAGATCCCATACTGTACAGTTTTGAGTACTGTGCAATTGAATTGACGACCATCAAACTTTGTATTGTCTGCATTTATCGTATTCCCAATAGAAACGTAGATATATTCTTAAAAAATCTGGATAGACTTCTAAAGAAACTAACTAGAAATAGTAATAGAAAAGTGCTCCTTTGTGGCGACTGGAATATAGACATTTTGAAAGACGATAAAAATTCTAGAGAATTAGAATCAATTTTAAATAACTACAATCTTACTCATCATATCAAAAATCCGACTCGAAAATTATCATGTATAGACCTTATTACTAGCAATTTAACATAAGTACAGTCTAATATTCATTATTTAGCCCTATCCGATCACGAAACTGGTCAATCTATAACATTTGAAATGAATGTTGAAACGAAAAATATTAAGAAACCTGTATGGTTCGAAAATAGAAGAGATTTTAGTGCCGAAAACATAAAAAAAATTATTGATTGTATCTCATCATTAACGTTTTCCGATCTGCTAAAGACAGAAGATATTGACGTAGCATTTAACTCATTCCATGATACACTGACACTTTTTTTTAATCTTTGTTATCCAGTATTAAAAATAAAAGTCACAAACAAACCAACAAAGAATAAATGGTTATCCCGAGGTATAAAAAGGTGTTGTACTAATAATCGACGACTATATTTGAAATATCGTTTAACATCAACTAATAAGCATTTACATAAAATCAGATATTATCAAAAATATAATAGGATTTTAAAAAGATGCATTCACAATGCGCAGAAATTAGTCAATAGTCGTTTCTTACTTAAATCTAATAACCAATGTAAGGCGGCTTGGAAAATAATAAAATCCCATAGTAGTGATGTAGGAAACTCTCCAGAAATAACAAAACTAAATATTGACAATCATGAATACACACAACCAGTAGAGATAGCTGAAAATTTTAATAATTTCTTTATAAACCAGATTAACATAACTGCGAATCCTGACAAGAAAATAAACATAAAATACCCATATTTGACACACTCACCTAACACAATATTTCTGACCCCAGTAAATGATACTGATGTAATAATAATAATAATGTCATTAAAATCCACGAATGCAACTGGATTTGATGATATAAATACAAAGATCTTGAAACTTTGTTCCAAAATATTGGCAAGACCTTTAAGTAACTTGATCAACTTGTCATTTCAACAAGGTATGTTCCCCTCAATACTGAAACATTCGATTGTTAAGCCAGTTTTTAAAAAAGGTGATAGAGCGATCATGAATAATTATCGTCCCATAGCCCTTATTCCGATTATTTCAAAGATCTTTGAGAAAGCCATGCACTTAAGAATGACTGACTACTTAAATAAACATGATATTTTGAAAGAAGAACAGTTTGGATTTATGAAACAAAAATCAACAACTCTGGCCAGCTTTGCTCTTATCAAACTGGTAACTGAGTGCCTAAACAGAAAAATACCTATAACTGCTATACTTTATATGTCCAAAGCATTTGACTTCGTAAACCATGACCTGCTATTAAAAAAATTAGAATACTATGGTATAATAGGTGTTGCGTTAAATTGGTTGGAAAGCTATCTTAAGAATCGTCAACAATGTGTAGAAATAACAAGACATGATGGATTAAAGAAAAATGTATATAGGTCCCCATATTACGAAAACAGACAAGGTGTCCGTCAAGGCAGCATATTAGGGCCCTTGCTCTTCCTATTATACATTAACGATCTACCTGACATAATTCCACATAGATGTATCCTTTATGCCGATGATACTACAATTTGTATAGAAAATAATAAAAATGATACGACATATAATTATGAAAAGGACATTAATGACACACTATTAAATACTATAAAATGGCTAGAACTAAATGACTTACAAATAAACATCAGCAAAACTAAAATGTTACAGTTTAATACATATAACAGTAGAAATATTAATTTAAACATAAGATATAGCGGCAACGACGTAGAACAGGTAAAAGATACAGAATTTTTAGGTATAACAATAGACCAACATTGCAACTGGAAAGCGCACATTAAAAAAAATTGCCTAAAAATAGACAGGTTTGTATATGTACTGAGTAGGCTACGAAAAGTAGCAATAGAATCTGCAACCTTATGCGCTTACCACGGATACGTGTCATCAGTCCTACGTTACGGTATTATTATATGGGGCAATTCAACTGAGGTGATCAGAGCGTTTCGAGCACAAAAAAAAATGTATTAGAGCAATATGTGGAGCACACCCATTAGATAGCTGCGTTCCTTTGTTTAAAAAATACAATATAATATTACCTCTTCCATCATTATATATATTTGAAATTTGTTTGTTTGTATACAAAAATAAAAAAATGTTTAATAAGCATAATGACGTAGTCACCAGGCCAAATAGAAGAAGGGTACATACGTTGAATATACCTAAGCAGAGAATAGCCCTCTTTTCTAATAATGTGTACTGCATGTCAATAAAAATATATAATAAATTGCCTGAAGAATTCAAACACTTAGATTTAAAGACATTTAAAGATAAATTATTTAATTTTTTACTACAGAAATGTTATTATTGTACAAAGGATTTTCTTGAGGATAAATTTTGACTGATGATTATACATTATTTGATATCAATTAAATTTAAATAATAACTAGTTGACATTTGTTATAATAATAATACCTTATGTGAATATTTGTACGCTGGCGACAGCAGAATATTATGGACTTTATATCTACCTACTTATCACCAATGTAAACAATATTCTGACAAATAAATTTATTCTATTCTATTCGGCGAATCTCCTCATTGCGGATACTGTCGCGCATAGAAACTCCGAGCATAGCTCGTTCTCTCCATATCTTGTTGTGTGACTCTTAGCTTCTCTAGAAGGCCAGTTAATAGTTAGAGACCATATCTCAGTACCAATATGTCATCACTGGCAACACACACTGGTTATAAACCTTCGTCTTCAGGCACTGTGGTATTTAGGGCGAGAAGATTTCGCGTAGTTTCCCAAACGCTGCCTATCCGATTTGGTTTCGGGCGACCTCTTTGTCCAAGTTTGACCGACCTAACTAGATAGTTTGTCCTAGGTATACGACGTAGTGGTCAACAACTTCGAGTTTATCGTTCCCAACAACTACCAGTACGGGTGTAACATGGCCATTAGACATGATCTTCGCCTTGTCCATGTTCATTTTGAGACCCATCTGTTGGGAAACGCTACTGAGGTCACTGAGCATCGTATTGAGGTCCTCCTGCGACTCTGCCATAATGACTAGGTATATCATCGGCAAAACGCAGGTGAGTGATGTATTTGCCATTGAAGTTGATGCCGAATCCGTTCCAGTCTAAGAGCATGAAAACGTCCTCCAATGCGTTTGTGAACAGTTTCGGAGAAATGACGTCTCCCTGACTCACACACCGCTGCAATGGGATTGGTTTCGTGCTCTCGTCCTGTAGGTGGATCGACATGGTGGCGTTGCTGTACAAACACGTCAACACATCGATGTACCTACCTATAGTCAATGTGGCACCGCTAGAGGGACTGCAATAGTCTGTCCAGGTCTCGATTGAATCAAAGGCTTTCTGGTAGTCCACAAACGCTAGACATTGCCGATTATACTCCTCGGTCTTCTGTACAATCTGGCGGAGCGTATGTATGTGTTCTACTTTCGGAACCCGGCTTGTTCGGGAGGCTGGAAGTCATCAAACCTGAGTTCGAGACAGTTCGTAAAGACTAGAAAATAGTTTGTATACATGGCTCAGGAGTGAGATAGGTACCTATCACTAAAAAGTACAAACTAATTAAAATATTAATGAAGTTGGTGCTAAATATACACGTGAGTACACCAACTTCAATAATATTTATTTTATACTTTTTAGTGTTATAAAAGTCGGTTCAATTTTTATTAAAAATATTTTATGTACTAGTGCTTTTAATTTGCTAAACCAAAATGGAATTCTGAGATGGGGAGGGGCCCTCATATGCCAAGTGCCTAGGGGCCCTGGCCCTCTAAGTCCGGCCCTGCCTCATGGGGGCTATGATCGTAACGCGACATCCACTGAGAAGATCCGGCAAGAAACTGAGCTTGTATTTTTTCATTAACAAATATTTTTTTTGTTTTTTTTGGCAAATAAAAAATACGTGTCCAATATATTTTGAAAACCTAAATGGATATAAATAGAATTTTTTTGTCATTTAGCCTGTTGACAATTCTGTGGAGACGCGTAGAGTAATAAAGGCGCACAGCCCACTTCAAATACAAATAATTAAATAAACTTCGTAGAAAATAATTCGAACTTGATATTTTTGAGATAAAATGTATATGCGTGATTGACTGCTGTCACAGGAATCAAGCTATATTTTACCGGGTATAAAGATCTCTTCCAGACAGCCTTAGGGTACAGGACAGAGTTTTGAAGGGCAGGTGTCAATCAAATATATACATAATAATATGTATTTATTTATAACATTATGTAGAAATTATAAATATACATATACAAAACAAATTAAATTAATTGTATTATAAAACTTCAAGCTTTAATTTCTAGCTTGTATTGTTTTTTTTTACCGCTAATAACTTGTTTAAAACTATTAACAACACCTTTGTCCACTCATCCCTTGAATTATCGAAATAGGTATTGCAGTTCCTGAGAAATACGTTGGCCTGTTTGCCAACCATTTACACCACATGGACTAACATTACGTTAATATTACGCAATTTTATTAATATAACATACATACGCGTTTAATACAGAACCCCCTTTTTTTGAAGTCGGTTAAAAACTTTAAAAGTAATCTATTAATATTTACTTCCTAATATCAAATAAGTTACCCACAAAAGATGTGATATTTAATGGGGAAAAAAATTGTGCAGTATGAGAACACCGTTTGACTTTGGTGAGGTTTTGTGTTCCGAATTTGTGGGATCAAAAAGTTCACCAAACTAATTAGAAATCTATTACTTTTAGACATTTACCTATGAAATGATAATCCAGTATTCTTTCTTAGTTTATCTGATGTGTTTTTACAATATTTTACTACACAGTACGGCATAGTTTCGATGTTTTTTATTTGCTGTGACCAGACGTGCGCTCCCGATCGTGGCTCGCGATCACTGCGGGTCGAATCATATCATCAGTGTGACCGTTTCATAAAAAGGTAATCAACTAAAAGAATATGATTTCAGTACTAAAAATACTATAAAACTTATGCAGAATTATACTAAAATTATACTAAAAAAAAACGGTCAAGTGCGAGTCGTTCTCGAGCACTGTGGGTTCCATACCATTTTTGGACGTACATATTTAAGTTATTATAATATGCGTCTGACACCTCAGATAGCAAAAAAATACTCTAAACTAAGTTTGTTTGTCGAGTTTTTTTTGGAAATATCGTTTTATTTTCCCTGTAAAATATAGATACACATGTATTATCTGTAATTATTTCAGATATTTCCCTCCACCAACTTCGGAGATAAGGGAATGGTATTTTTTAACCGGCTTCAAAAAGAAGGTTCTCTATTCGACGCGTATGTAGGTAATATTAATAAAAATGCGTAATATTAATATATGGCAGTCTATGTGGGCTTCTAAACAAATTTACCAAATTTTATGAGTGTATGTATGTATGTAGGTTTGTCCGCAGATTTCTCAGAAACTACAAGTCCAATTTCGAAAATTCTTTTTGCAATAGTTAGTATTTTTCAACTCAGAGTAGAATAAAATAGTTTCATCAAAATCGGTACAGTAGTTTAAGAGATATAAACTTTTTATGTTTTCAGTAAGTTACTGTAACGTAGACGTTCGAGTTGCGTAATAGTGCTAATACCTATCTTGATAAATAAAAGTCACTAGAAAGTGTTAATTCAACTATTTTAAAAAAAACCGACTTCAAAGTAAATTATCTAAAAAACATAAAATAACGAAAATATATTGAAGTCGGTGTCAGCTCGTGCTAGTCTTAGTAAACATGATGTGCTAGCACCGACTTCAATATATTTTCTTACACATCTCTTAACAATCGGGATCGTTTGTTGCCAACCGAGTAGCCGCAGTATTATGATGTTCCATCCATTAATTACCCACGCGAACGTGCAAGAAATAAGTAATACAACAACGAATTACGCATTGTGGAACTAAAAGTAAAATATTAATATAAAGCAAAAACTATACAAAAGAGATAAATCATACAGTTTCGGTAAGCATCAGACAAAGACAAAACTACGCACGTGAAATTGTATGAATGAATGTTTGTGCTACCAGAAAATTTACCAAAAAATACACTACAAAATGTCGTTTTAGTTAAAATTTTACCAAAATATACTAACATTTGAAATTATACCAAAAAAATACTAAATCAAAATTGTGAAGCCCAAATTCTACCAATTTGGTATCGAATATACCAAAAACGGTCACACTGCATATCATAGCACATAATGTATGTCATTTTGTCGACCTACACAGTATTAAATACGATTTCAATTAGTCGTCATCAGATCATAATATATGACTCTGATACGCTATAAAAGTTAGGCATAATACTCGGCAACGATACTTTCGCATACTCTACGATGAACCAAAAATATGGTATTACTATAAAAATATCTTTAATTAAATATAGAAGTATAGATTTCATTTGAAATGATTTATAACGTTATAATTATACCATATGTAACATATCTTAATTAAAAATATGTTCTACATTATTTAAATTAAATTCGTCTTGTCAAAAAAAAATCGAGCACGTCCACCCTTCATAACCCTCTAGTAGCAGTAGTCCGGTTGTTAGTCCGGTTGACCGGACTAGTGCAACTTTTCAGTAGCAGTAGTTCGGTTGAAATATTGCACCGGACTACTGATACTCTTTAGTAGCAGTAGTCCGGTTGTTAGTCCGGTCGATTGGACTAGTGAAACTTTTCAGTAGCCAGACTTACTCTGGATATCAAGACTTGAGTACTCTTCCTTATGTCCTATACTCCTTATGTCCTATGCTTCCTTGGTACTTCTTCTATAAACATGTTAGCTCTAAACTACATTCATATGCTCACACAAGCTAAGGCACAAGATTATGCAACTCCTGTGTGTTCATTTTAAAATAACAATAAAGTAACAAAGTGTATTGTACAATTTTATTCTTAATATTACAAACCGAAAGAGTATCAGTAGTCCGGTGCTATATTTCAACCGAACTACTGCTACTGAAAAGTTGCACTAGTCCAATCGACCGGACTAACAACCGGACTACTGCTACTAAAGAGTATCAGTAGTCCGGTGCTATATTTCAACCGAACTACTGCTACTGAAAAGTTGCACTAGTCCAATCGACCGGACTAACAACCGGACTACTGCTACTAAAGAGTATCAGTAGTCCGGTGCAATATTTCAACCGAACTACTGCTACTGAAAAGTTGCACTAGTCCGGTCAACCGGACTAACAACCGGACTACTGCTACTAGAGGTTCATAACAGTCCACGAAAGACTGATGAAAGGCGATCGCGGGGGCGCTGCAAGGGGAAATGCATCGCGTACGTGGTTTTTCTATAATTTCTTGTAAAACATGAATGAAATTATGAAATGTAATCAATACAAATTGTAGAATAGGTTATTATGCTTTTTATAGTCCAAGTTTGACAACGGATATTGAACGCTAACACAATTCATGTGCAGGACAGGACTTATGTAGGTAGTAAGAGGTGACCCAGGGAGCGAGCATGAGTACATTTTCACATACATATTTCATATTTTTAAACATTTTTATCATTCAGAACAAAATAAATCAATAATAAATTAATTCAATGTCGTGCGACTTGCATCACTGGCTAAAAGTAGAGATAGGAGATCTTTCGTGCTCGCTCACTGCTTAATACACACGTACGGCACACATATAGCCCGCCAACCCAGTGATTAGGTTGGCTAACCTGTTAAATTCTACTTAAAATTATAGGGAAAACATTAATTTTATATAACGAAAATAATGTAAACATTTGTTGAAACCATACATGAATGTAACTTCTGAATATTTATTATGTAAATAGCTGCAATCAGTAGAAAAAACCACCACAAGCGAACGGAATTGCTGTGATTGGTTGAGCTCATCACGCACACATAATAATATGGTCTTGTATTAGCTGTTTATGATTCCCTAGTAGCGACCGTACAAAACTGTTTGACACGGCAGATTAGTCGCAGTCGTCGTTCAGTTCTCATCTAGTAAACACAAGTGGTATAAATAGGGCAGTCGTCGTCCAGCCGTCACCTAGTAAACACCAGTGATATAATTATAGTGTTCACAAATAGAATTGTCTAATCTCAGTGCGTTCTAGGGACTATTTGTAGTAATTAATTAATTGTTAATTAATCAATCTCAGTCAGATCGACACAGTACTTAATAGTCTGTAGAGAAGTGATATTATTTAGGTTAATAAATATTGTGTGTAAAGTCAGCCAGATTGGCACATAAGAATTAATAGTTTGGTTAAGTACCTATAGATAACGCGTAATAGAATAAGTATACAAGTGGTGTAAATTTTGTGATTGTACTAATATTTATATTCAGTCAGATGGACATAGATATTCTAAATATAGTGTTTAATGTATGCTCATTGATAAAGTAATGAAAGTAAAGTAAACAGTCAGTCAGATGGCATTTTGTTAATTAGAACCAAGTGTAAGTTTTATAGTGTTTAATATGTGTTTATAGTTCTAAGCTGAATCGTGTAAGTACATACTTGTTTTGCATCAAGGGCGGACATACCGTCCACATTCTTGTCCATGTAAATTAAATAAAAATTAGACCATTTGTTTATGTATACAATTGTTTTATTTACACGGATTGCACTGGGTATATCCTTATGCTATTTGTTCCCAAACCAGCGCACAATGTGTGGGAATTGGAGCCATCAGGGCTAACTGAACTATCGAAGTACATTGTAAACAACCAGTTCCCCACATTTTGTTCCTTGCGAGCCGGATTTTGGCCCAAATTTAGGACATAAACGTATATCCCAGTGCAAGCCGTGTACTTATTTGTAGGTTATATTGTGTAAATATTTTGTATGTACATTGTCTATTGTTGTGTTTATTAAGTGGACTATATTACGCACTGAACTTTGAACTATATTTTTCGAACTCTTTGTGAACATTTAATTTGTGAACACACGATGCCTGTGACACGATCGGTGGGAAAAAGGGTGGAGGTACCGTCCATCATTGTGACCACTTCACAGGAAGGGTCGGCAGAGACGATAACGGTCACGGAACAGACCACGTCTAGGGAATCTGCGAAAGACGCCCGATCACCGCCGCAGAACCCAGTATAGAAAATGTGATTGAACCACGCCTCACTGTGTCCACTACGTCTACTCGACAGAAACAACGCCGCTTAGCCGCCGCCAAGGCGGAACTTGCGCGACTGAAACTGGAGGCTGCCGCAGCAAAAGTCGCTGCCATAGAAGCTGAGTCCTCAGATGATGACCTTGAATCGGTGATCACCGAACGACATGAGGAGCAGAGGGTGCAGTCCTGGCTGCAGGCCGACTGCTCACCCTAGATGACGAGCCTCGCACCGCAGGAGGAAAGCAGAACGAACCGCACCTGCCGTCCGAACCTCTGGTCCCAGTGGATGACTGGAGACCTTCGGCAGCTGCACCGGCGGGAGTCACTGCCGCACCCCCGTCCCTGCAACCTTCGGGCATAGCTTGCGCCGCGCATCACACATCAGCACCAACGGCGACGACGACGACGCCAGTATACAGGTATCCCAACCAGAGGGATGCTCCAGCTTACCACAGGACGTCGTGGTATTACCCTGCGGCGATGCGGCCGCCAGGGACCACCACGACCTGGGGCCTGAACCAGCATCCGCAGCCGACTGCGCCAGTGAGCGTGACAAGCTCCTGGCTACCGCAGTCGTCAATAGCGCCGCCGCCGGGGGTCACTGCCGCTCCCTGGCCGGCGCACTCCATCACGCCGCCGCAGCCGGGGGTCACTGCCGCTCCCTGGCCGGCGCACTCCACCATGCCGCCGCAGCCGGGGGACACAGCCGCCCCCTGGCCGGTGCGATCTGCCGCGCCACCTCCGCCAACGGGTGTGAGAGACCCGTGGCAACCGCCGCGGACAACCGCACCACCGCAGCCGGGGGGACACTGCCGCCCCCTGGCAGGCGCGATCTGCCGCGCCACCTCCGCCAACGGGTGTGAGAGACCCGTGGCAACCGCCGCGGACAGCCGCGTCGCCGCAGCCGGGGGACACTGTCGCCCCCTGGCAAGCGCACGCGGCCGGGCCGCCGCCGCCGCCAGCGAGCACTGCCGCCTCCTGGCAGCAACAGCAAACAGCGCCGCAACAGCCGACGGGCGCCGCCGACCCGTGGCTGACGAACGCCGCAGCGCCATCATCGATCCCCACAAGGGGGGTCCAGCCTGCAGCCACATCTTGGCCGCCGCACACAGATGACCGAGGTAACGCAAATCATACTCCAAAGACAGACATACAGGAGCTTGCGTCGGCTATCACGAATGTTATGCAAGCTACACAACGCAATCATTCACCGCGCTATGCGGAATTACCGTTTTTCAACGGCTCCCACCAGGAATGGTTGACCTTCAGGGCAGCGTATAGCGAGTCTGCGTATTATTTATCGCCATTAGAAAACATGTCAAGGTTAAGGAAAAGCCTGAAAGGCACCGCTAGGGAAGCAGTACAGGGACTCCTTATTGCTAATGCTGACCCAAATAGTATTATGCGCACATTAGAAATGCGTTTTGGGAGGCCAGACGCCATAGCGATGGCCGAAATAGATCGCCTTAAAACACTGCAACGACTAGGGGACAGTCCTAGGGATATATGCACATTTGCCACTAAGATTGAAAATGCAATTAGTACCCTTCAAGCATTGAATTGTATATATTATATGTTTAATCCAGAAATAACAAAGATGTTGATAGATAAGCTGACTGCTACGACGAAAAGACAGTGGTACGAGTTCGCCGCATCGCAGCCCAGAGGCGAGCCGGACTTACTGAAATTTAGCCGCTTCATCACGAGAGAGGCGGAAATATGCAGCCCGTACGCCCCACCGGAGCCGATCGCTTCAGCGGACAGAGGCACGCAGCCACCGCAGCACAGGATACAGCGGGTAAATATAGCTCAATCTAATTATAAGGATAAACCACTGTGTCAGTTATGCGGTCGGCGGGGTCATTATAACGGTGACTGCCCAGAGCTAAGGAAGCTGTCTGTAAACAGTAGATGGGACGTCGCAAAGAAATGTAGTCTATGTTTTAGATGCCTAAATGAACGCACCAAACAACATAGGTGCAAAACAAGGAAATGCGGCATAGGCGGCTGTCCACATGCTCACCACAGACTGCTTCATCACCCGAAGCCACCCCACGCTACGAATCAACAGGACAGCCAAGAACCAATGGAAGAGAAGGTGAATTCTGCATGGGCACCTCAAGCTTCATTTTTAAAAATATTACCCGTGCGTGTTTCAGGACCAAATGGAACAGCGGACACATACGCGCTTCTCGACGATGGGTCGACGGTGACGCTCATCGACGCCGAGCTCGCCGACCAGATAGGCGTCACCGGGCCCGAAGAACCGCTCAATATCGCCGGGTTTGACGGCAGCCTGAATGCGCAACGGGCCTCGCGCCGCGTGTCCTTCACCATGAGAGGGAAGACAGGTGGGAGTCTAGAGGTACGTGCTCGTACTATTCATAAATTAGAGTCAGCGTCACAAAGGATACCGTATGGGATTGTAGACAAATGTAAACACCTGCGCGAACTCAGGAATGATTTGCAATACAGAGAAGCGCAACCCAGGATTCTTGTGGGCCAGGATAACTGGCATTTGTTGCTAGCAACGGAGACTCGGACCGGCGGGAGAGACCAACCAGTAGCCTCGTTGACTGCGCTCGGTTGGGTCCTGCATGGAAGCCACACTAGAACGTTAGGACACAGAGTCAATTTTATTCAACACTGTACAGCCGATGAGGAATTAGAGGAAACTGTAAAACAATATATTGCTAGCGACCATCTGTATATAGAACCTAAGAAGCCGATTAGCAATCTAGGTGAGAAGGCACTGCATACATTAGAAGAATCAACGAAAAGGACCGCAGAAGGGAGATATGAGACTACTCTGCTATGGCGAGCCCCGGACCCTCAGCTACCGAACAATTATGAAAACACTCAACGGAGACTGCACGGGGTTGAGAAACAATTTGATCGCAATGCGGAGCTCAAAGTCAGGTACACCGAACAGATTAACGCGCTCATCAGCAAAGGATGCACGGAGCCAGCACCACCTCTGACTGAAGGAAAGGTGTGGTGCCTCCCACATTTCGCAGTATTTAATCCACAGATGCCAGACAAGATTAGTATTGTACACAACGCTGCAACCAAAACGAGAGGAGTGTGTCTTAACGTAAACTGTTGATAGGTCCTGATCTAATGCAACCTTCACTAGGGTCTGCAACCGCACAGCATGGCCCACCAGGGGCTACTGCCATAGAACGTGGCCCATCAGGGGTTACAAACACAGAACGTGGTCCATCAAGAGCAAGTGTCAAACGGGATGACCCACCAGGCGTCATAGCCACAGATCGTGGCCCACCAGGGGCTACCACTGAAGACCATGGCATACCAGAGAATACAACCAAAGAACATAGCCCTCCAACGGTTATAGCAACAGACCGTGGTCCACCAGGTACTACAATCTTCGGCCTGCTATCAGTCACGATAGAAAGAACTCACCAAAAGAGGTATGTTGTCATATTTACTTGCCTAACCATGAGAGCGATTAAGTTAGAAGTTGCAGGGTCTCTCGGTACCGACTCTGTAATAATGGCACTGAGGCGAATGATCGCGCGTCGCGGACAGCCGGTCCAAATCTGGTCGGACAACGGCACCAACTTCCACGGCGCCGAGCGCGAGCTTCGCCGTGCCATACAGGAAGCCGTCGAAGAGGAAGCTTCGAAGAACGCCATCGAGTGGCGCTTCATTCCGCCCGGCGCGCCATTCATGGGCGGCGCCTGGGAGCGGATGGTGCGCTCTGTGAAGACTGCACTGGCCGCCACGCTCCGCGAGCGGCACCCTAAAGAAGAGGTGCTGCACACTCTGCTGACCGAGGCCGAGTATTCGGTCAATAGTCGGCCGCTCACCCATGTCTCTGTGAGCGCCGAAGATCCAGAGGCCCTGACCCCCAACCACTTCTTGTTGGGCGGGTCAGGCCGTGTCACCTCGCCGGGTGACTTCGCCGACGACGACATGAATCTGCGAGCCAGCTGGCGCGCCGCCCAACGTCTCGCTGACGTGTTTTGGGCGCGCTGGCTGAAGGAGTACCTGCCGGAGCTCCGAAACCGGCGGGAGCCCCACTCCAAGGGCCCATCGCTCAAACTGGGCGACCTGGTCCAAGTGGTGGACCCAAACCTGCCACGCAACGTCTGGGTGCGAGGCATCATCTGCGTCACGCATCCCGGGCCTGACGGCGTGGTCCGGACCGTCGACATCAGAACGAGAGGAGGCATTCTGCGACGGCCGGTGAAGAAGATCATCGTGTTTCCTGACATCGAGTCATCGCCTGCACCACTAGGGGATGCATCTCCGCCGGCTGCGCCACCGGCATATACACGGCGGGAGAGATGTGCAGGACAGGACTTATGTATGTAGTAAAAGGTGACCCAGGGAGCAAGCATGAGTACATTTTCACATACATATTACATATTTTTAAACATTTTTATCATTCAGTACAAAATAAATCAATAATAAATTAATTCAATGTCGTGCGACTTGCATCACTGGCTAAAAGTAGAGATAGGAGATCTTTCGTGCTCGCTCACTGCTTAATACACACGTACGGCACACATATAGCCCGCCAACCCAGTGATTAGGTTGGCTAACCTGTTAAATTCTACTTAAAATTATAGGGAAAACATTAATTTTATATAACGAAAATAATGTAAACATTTGTTGAAACCATACATGAATGTAACTTCTGAATATTTATTATGTAAATAGCTGCAATCAGTAGAAAAAACCACCACAAGCGAACGGAATTGCTGTGATTGGTTGAGCTCATCACGCACACATAATAATATGGTCTTGTATTAGCTGTTTATGATTCCCTAGTAGCGACCGTACAAAACTGTTTGACACGGCAGATTAGTCGCAGTCGTCGTTCAGTTCTCATCTAGTAAACACAAGTGGTATAAATAGGGCAGTCGTCGTCCAGCCGTCATCTAGTAAACACCAGTGATATAATTAAAGTGTTCACAAATAGAATTGTCTAATCTCAGTGCGTTCTAGGGACTATTTGTAGTAATTAATTAATTGTTAATTAATCAATCTCAGTCAGATCGACACAGTACTTAATATTCTGTAGAGAAGTGATATTATTTAGGTTAATAAATATTGTGTGTAAAGTCAGCCAGATTGGCACATAAGAATTAATAGTTTGTTTAAGTACCTATAGATAACGCGTAATAGAATAAGTATACAAGTGGTGTAAATTTTGTGATTGTACTAATATTTATATTCAGTCAGATGGACATACGAGTAGATATTCTAAATATAGTGTTTAATGTATGCTCATTGATAAAGTAATGAAAGTAAAGTAAACAGTCAGTCAGATGGCATTTTGTTAATTAGAACCAAGTGTAAGTTTTATAGTGTTTAATATGTGTTTATAGTTCTAAGCTGAATCGTGTAAGTACATACTTGTTTTGCATCAAGGGCGGACATACCGTCCACATTCTTGTCCATGTAAATTAAATAATAATTAGACCATTTGTTTATGTATACAATTGTTTTATTTACACGGATTGCACTGGGTATATCCTTATGCTATTTGTTCCCAAACCAGCGCACAATGTGTGGGAATTGGAGCCATCAGGGCTAACTGAACTATCGAAGGACATTGTAAACAACCAGTTCCCCACAATTCATATCCAACGTAGTACATTTTTTAAATACATATTGCTTGAAAACATTTTATTTAATCCAATATCTAATCAATAAAACTATTTGCTGAAGATCTGAGGTATAGGTAACTACATATACTTTTCATAGCCAATGCAATAGCGGATTGATCTATCGAACTCTTTAAACTAAGGCTATTTTTGCAATTTTACCGTTGTTAGCCCCATAAGTTATCACATGTAATTATTCCATAGTTCTCGCACAATAAATACCTTTCAATCGTTTGTCGTGTACCCTTAATTAATAACCCTGAGAACCCACACATCTCAAGTTAAATCTGGCTTATTTGCTGCGGGTATTATCTTTGCATCGTCTATGTTAACCTTGATGGTTCCCAAAGCCACATCAGCCGATGGATTAATGAAATACGAAGTTCCTTGTTTAGACGACGTGCAAGGCGAGTTTCTGTCTGTAGGTATATTGTTGAAGTATGGCACTCCCGATAGGTAATTAGTAATCTCCCTCACCTGGTACATAATTGTATCTATGCGCGGATCCGAACAAGAACGAAATTGCTCCCGGTCACGCCTTGGCCGCTTGTTGGGTGGCGGTGAAACCACTTCATCTTCCGAGGAAGAAGTCGAGCTTTCCCTGCTAGGGCTCGGGCTGCTCGCTCCATGTACTCGGGCTGTCGAGGAGCCCGGCGTGTTAGCGTGGTCATTTTCAATAGTCGCCTGGTTATTTCTCTCACACATTTGGGACAAATATAAAGTTTACTCATATAATTAGCGACAAACTAACACTGCCACACTTTTACAAGTAGTAATTACGATTACACGGCACTAAAATAGATTTCTTTATTTGCCACAAATTGAAATGTAAAAAAATCACAACTTTTCGTACTAAGTTCACAAACGCTATGACAGGAAAATGGCGGGCTGTCATTCTTCAACGTAGAAGCCCGCGCGACCTGGTGAGCAGCGAGGTAAACTTATGGATAAATGGCGGTAAACATTATCTAAGTTCATGAACAGCGTTCTTCACTATCCTTGCTGTGTGTTTTAGGATGACACATAATATTATGGATCTCTGAGCTACGGATATGTATGTAAAGTTTAACGTGAGTATCTAACTAATAGAACTCAAGGACTACTAA
This sequence comes from Furcula furcula, assembly GCA_911728495.1. Taxonomy (NCBI): domain Eukaryota; kingdom Metazoa; phylum Arthropoda; class Insecta; order Lepidoptera; family Notodontidae; genus Furcula; species Furcula furcula. The sequence continues at coordinate 54,813,630 of OU452242.1, forward strand.
ATTAGAAGTAAGTATACCTAGACATAAACTTAAGTTTTAAAATGTAGATCTTTAAATTACTATTTGATAGATTTTTTTTTTCATTTGTTTTATTCAATTTTATAATATGTGTTAAAATATTTTATTTCATTAAAGGAATAATTTATCTAAGTTCTTAGTAGCTATATTTTTTAACCCCTATACTTAAGTAAAACTTTTTTTTTTGCAATTCAAGTGTTTGTAATTTTGACGCGATATAATTTTAAATAATGACATTTGATTTTACTTTCAGTATACTTGATAATATATTAAATTGGAGTATACTAGCGGCCTGCGCAACCGACAGTATTCTCTTGTTTTAATATCCAATTTTCGTTTTATATGAGCATATTTTTCTGCACTAACCTAATTTTTAGACAATAATAATTTTTGTTTTTGGGAATATTTTGATTATAATTATGTTTTTTAAATTTATGTAGGTATTTTTTTTATATAATAAGGACTAAGTGTATTTTATAATGTTATTTTTTATAATATGTAATTTTTTTTTCAAAAATAAGGGGGTGGGGTGTAGTGTGCTTGTCACCCCACCTATCTATATGTTAGTGTTAGTGCCTATATAAGATATGTAACGCCCTAGTAATGAGGACAGTATTAAACGCATATGCATAACACAGTTCTTTACTTAATTCACGGACACCCAACATCTCTCGCCCACTGCAGGCATGCACCAATGGGGTTACCAAATAGTTTCCACTTAACAACCCGGTCGAGAAAAATGGAAACAGTTGGGAAGATCGTTAATAAATATGTTAAATAAAGTGGGTCCTAAGTGTGATCCTTGAGGAACGCCAGATGATATATTTTGGCTAGAGGATTGAAAACCATTTACAACCACATAAAAACGTCTATTTGACAAATATGATTCAAACCATTCTAATAAAGAGCCTGTAATACCAAATGCAGATAATTTGTACAATAAAATTTTATGGGATATTTTATTGAATGCTTTGCAGAAGTCTGTGTAAATTACATCATATTGCTTATTTAAATCGACTGTTTCAATCAATGATTCTGTAAACGTTACTAGATTAGTGGCCGTAGACCTAGAGTTAATGAATCCGTGCTGATGTTCACTAATATTAAGACTAAAATGACGCTGTACGTGAGGACAAATAATAGACTCAAATATTTTTGCAAAACTTGATAGAATAGGTCTATAATTGGAAATAATATCCTTGTTCTCTGCCTTATGCACCGGGACAACCTTGGCTTTTTTCCATTCCGTCGGAAATTTACCGCTTGCTAATGACTTATTATATATCATACTAAGCGAAGTCACGAGGGTGGAGGCACACGCAGAAACAAATATAGGAGGGATTCCATCTGGGCCTGCCCCTTTTTTGGCGTCAACTGTTTTCAATTTATTAAATAAGGTACTACGATCAATTGTAATATTTGTTAGACATATGCTATTATTTTCTAAATAACGCAAGTTTTCAGAACACACTCCGATTTCAATGTTATCTTCCACTGAATACACTGAAGCAAAATAATTAGCAAAGAGATCGCACATTTCGGTTCCATTAGATGTTGTCGTTTGTGCATCAGTCATTGTCTGAGGGTAATTACTACTGCCTCTCCGCTTAGATTTAATATATGACCAGAATAGTTTTGGATTTAATCTAATGTCCTCTTCTATTTTAAATATATAACAATTATACAACTGTTTAGCCAATCTATCACAGCGCTTGCCTAAAAGTTTCAATTCAAGTTCATCCATTGGATTTTTATAAATATTATATCTTTTTCTTACTTTATTCTTTTCATTTAAAGATTTTATTAGTTTTTTGTTAAACCAGGGGGGGGGTATTTTTTGTTGCTACACTTACTATATGGAACGAACTGCCGAATAGCACTACGTAGGACTTCATAAAATTTATTTAGCATATCATCAACATCGTGTAAACCCTCAAACAAAATTTTCCAGTCTTGGGTGTAAGAAATTACATAAATCTTTATAATTAATTTTGTAAAAGTTAGGTCTACATATAGACGTATTATATGATAGTTTAGGTTAAATTTCCAAAGGAAGTAAGATATCAAGCGGAGGGTGTAATTTATCAATAGTGCTCAAAGGAACTACTGCTGCATCAACTGTACACGACTTTTCACTAAATAGTACTAAGTCCAGTTTAAACTATTTTTTAGGTTATTAAGCTGGTTGAGTTTACAAAATTGTATAAAATCAATTAAGGAATGACAAATAGTTGGCAGGAAACTATTATCGGATCCTATGTCCCAAGTTATCTTGCCCAAGTTAAAATCTCCAACATAAAGATGGGGTAATCGATCGCATCAACAACTAAATTACAATTGTTTATAAAGGATTCCAGTGTTATAAATCCAACAGGTGGCGGGAGGTACACTGCACAAAGAGCTATTTTATGAGTTTTATTGCTCGCTGAGACATTTAAGATAACCCAGAGATCTTCGCATTTACTCTGCCATCCGTCTACTCGAATAGAATTAATCCTTCCCACTTTGGAAACTCGACATCTCTCTGTCTCTTCTGTATACGACGTATCTATCGTCGAAAAGCTCGTTACTGTGTACATTGTTGTTAAGCCAAGTCTCAGTTAATATGATAATATCATAACTACTACAACACAAATTACTATAGAAGGAACTTGTTTTAGTACGTAAACCTCTTACATTTTGGTAGTATATAAAATCCGTAAAAGTGGTTTGATTTCAATGTGTAGCATTCGCGTAAATAAAAGATAACATCAGTGTAAACAATACTTATTTTAAAAAACCTCGATCTCTAATTCAAAATACGTTTGAGTATACGACAAAGTAAACGCGAGCGTAGCCGCGGGCTACAGCTAGTATATATATATATATACAGACGAATTGAGAAACTCCTCCTTTTTTGAAGTCGGTTAAATATCGGAAACGTGATACGAAAATATGTAGTCGTTACAACATAAAACAAAAATATTTTCATATAAAAGGAAATTTTAAGTACTATAAAATAACTTACATAGTTTTGGAGCAGAGAGTTCTGTGCTTCCATTGTGTGTGTGTACTGTTGGTGCCTAATTAAGAAGTTCGGGTACCTACCTTTAGGTTTGCCGAATCGGTAGAAATAAATAATAACATATACGGGTACGTATGGTTTAATTCAGACATTTAAAATATTATCTTTCAAATATTTAATTAGGTAGTATTATTATTACATATATATACTTTAATTATACATATGTTAATATCAACAATTTATACTTTCCAACCAATGCCTGGTACGCGGCTGTTCACAACTCGACGACTCGACAGTTCACGACTGCGCTCGCAGAGCGGCACGACTGCTAAATAATGGTTTCCCCCACCATTACGTTCGTTCCGAACAATGCGTTGTGATTGGTCAGTCGTGCCGGTCGAGCGCAGATAGTCAAATCAACACTTTCAATAATTAATTACAATCATAATTACACATAAATTTACAAATATTAACAAACAACTAAATGTTGCTAACAGTCGGCCATCAAATAACCATAGTGCGTCCTCGCGCAAATAAAAGATCTAATATGTATATTTAAACAGTACAATTTCGGAAACTGTTCTGGCATAAGTAACGATGAAGTACAGCAAATTGTAGTTAAAATAAGCCCATCATTTCATAGGTCACAATAAGAAGAGCTTATGCTTAATAGCTCACAATAATTTCAAAGCATTATTTCACTGCTTACAATAATATGGGAATTGTTTTATAGCTAACAATGACAAGCATCATTTTATAGCATACTAACATAGCCAGTTACTTTATGGCTCACAATAAAGTGCAATGTTTTATGAGTTACAATAACAAACAAAAAACATTGTTCATGTTTCAGAAGCATTATTTCATGGCTTACAATAAAGACTCATTTACATGATGCCATTCCCCTGTACATACAAGAGCAATAATTGAACGCAACAAATGAAGCGCAATATTTGACCTTCAAAAATTGTAAGTAACTGTTTACACGCGGATACTAGTTAAGATTTTTAAAGTAATTATTGAATGCAAATCTTGCCCAGTAGAGCAAGAATGTGACATGTTAAGACAATGCAAAGCATTTATTGCTTCAATATTATTGCTTACAACAGGCAAGAAACTTGCTTCGTGTAAATGGGCCATAACTAGAGGAGCATTGTTTTGAGCCGACAATAATAAGCACTATTCCATGGCATATTACCATAACCAAATTATTTTATGGCTCACAGTAAGAGCAATATTTCATGAGTTACAATAACAAAATGAACATTATTTCAGGTTTCAGAAGCGTTATTTCATGGCTTACAATAATATAAGAAGAATTGTTTTATAACTGATAATATACATTATTTCATAGCATACTACCATAATTAAAGTTATTGTATGGCTCACAATGAAGAGCAATGTTTCATGGGTTACAATAATAAAATGAACATTATTTCAGGATTCAGTAGCGTTATTTCATGGCTTACAATAATATAAGAAGAATTGTTTTATAACTGATAATCTACATTATTTCATAGCATACTACCATAACCAAAGTTATTTTATGGCTCACAATAAAGAGCAATGTTTCATAGGTTACAATAATAAAATGAACATTATTTCAGTTTTTAGAAGCGTTATTTCATGGCTTATTATAACAATGAAGCATTGTTTTATAACTGATAATATACATTATTTCATGGCATACTACCACATCCAAAGTTATGTTATGGCTCACAATAAAGAGCAATGTTTCATGATGGGTTACAATAACATAAGGAGCATTATTTCATGGCTCACACAAAACATCTATACGAGCATTTTTTCATGGCCCATTCTGAATATCGAGCATTATTTCATGGCTCAAGTTTATTAATAAGTGGCGATATTTCCCGGCCATAAGCCAGGAAACTTGGGGATACATCTCTAAAATTCAAGATTTATTAGTCACAATGTAATATAAAAATAATCAGACTTTAGGTAATTGGCACCCAGTCAGTCATATACTATCACTGTCCGAAGACTCGTGTACTCTAGTAGTAGTTCAGACAAATTAATTTTATTACTTACAGCAACTTAAATTCTGGAGAGAAAAGAGTATTCTCAATAATTATTTATCAAAGTATGAAATATTTCATATAGGCCCCACAGAGGCGCACACATGTTTCGCAACGTTACTTGCAATTGACCATACCTTAGTAACGTCAAAATAGTTAACGTCACCAAGCATCATTACGAGAATATGAGGAATCAATAATAGAAACAATCGGTAGACAATAATGTAACTTTATGAGGTATCATTAATAGAATTATAAAGCTAAATAGCAATGTTGCTATTACAAATATGTTCAGTGATGAATTGGGAACGTTAGCATTTCCTACATGCAGATAACGTTGCCCCTCATCGATTTCATCTCAGAAAAGACCAGATGAAGTAACAATACGAAGATTAAGTCTATTCTCTAACGGCTGTGCGAGGCTTTGCAACAGCGGAAGAGATTTAAACAATTCTACAGATAATATGTGTCAATCTATGAACTTGGGAATAATTTCAGCCTTTCTTTCCTCACGTCAGTTCGACAGCCATTGACAGGGCATCGACATCCAAATATTCAATTGACCCACCCAAAATATTATTCGAGAGTTATCACGAGTCTCATTGCCGAACACATGCAATACTAACTAATCACGAGATCCCTTCAGTCACACCTCTCGAAGGAGTACAGTCTAATACGAGTTGGTGTGGGATCTCCTATCTCGAAGATTGAAATCGTTCACTGTTTGTAAATAATACAAGTCAAGAGGTTAGAGTCCGTCCAACGGAGGGCAATATACTACTAATTTTATAAGGAGACAAATTATCTATTTTGATCGGTACTGTTACCAAACGTGATAAGTCCATAACGTAATATGACTTCACCTAAGCAAGGAATATTTTTAACTTGATTGAGCGCATATAAAAGTGTTTATTTTATTGCACACTATCTACATTTACTCTCCAATTTATGTCTTTACATATAGTCACACCCAGGGAATCATTATGTTGCTTTTTCTAATATTTAGTACGTTCAGCTTAATGTTTATTTTGTAGTTAAAGATTTATTAAATTGAATATATACAGATTTACCAAGTTTATTTTTAAATTATATATTTATATAGCTAGCCATGTAGTCCGTTTATCTATCGTATTATTAATTCCTGTCTCAAGTTCCTGAACTATTATTTCTTTTGTTTGATGTCACACAAATAGACATATCATCGGTAAATGGTCAACTCGCAATTGGTTATGTCAGTAATGTCATTTACATATAGTATATAATAACAATAATAATATATAGTTTATTTTCATCTCACAAAAATATGAAGATATTTTATGAATTAAGCAGTAAGCAGATTAATCTACACTAATATTATAAAGAGGAAAACTTTGTTTGTTTGGTTGTAATGAATAGGCTCAAAAACTACTGGACCGTTTTTAAAAAATCTTTCACCATTCGAAAGCTAAATTATCCACGAGTAACATAGGCTAAATTTTATTTTGGAAAAAAATAGGGTTCCGTAAGATATTTGGGTTTTTTCGGACACAAGGTGTAATTTTATCAACCAGAAAAGTTACTTATTTTGCGTACGCTGCCTAAACTATAAAAGATAGAACCATAAAATGTTCTAATTAATTGTAGATCTTTTAAATATCAACAAAAAAGTCCGCGGCACTATCTATGTCGAGCCCAACAACCATTTTTTTATTTAAAAATCTTTAATTTTGTTTGGACTACATTTAAACGCATTTATTTTAATCATAATCATCATAATCAATCCTTATCAAAATAAATTAATTCATCATTAAGTACAGTTTATGTAGATAATATTTGGTCTTTTAATGATTAAAACTGGACATTTGGTTTTGAAGTTATGGCGAAATTAAAATATTACGATTTCTGCTGCACGGCCCGTTGCGAAGTGAGCGTCACCAAGGCGGGGGTTCGCATGCGGGAGGGGAGTTTAGATCTATGAGTAAGGTACCCGCGCGGCTCAGACGCGAGGTCGGCTCCCTCTCGATTTTTTTTTTAGATTTCTTTCTTAAAACTACACCTACGCAAAAGTTCTTCTCAGAGCTAAGCAACAGTTCTTTTCAGGGCTAAGCAACAGATTTTTTTAGGGGTAACCTTGGGGTAATCAACAGTTCCTTTCAGGGCTAACCAACAGTTTTTTCAGGGCTAAACAACAGTTCTTTTCAGTGCTAGAATATTACACGCTGTTAGCATTTTCTTAAACATTTGAAAATGCCTAAGAGAGCCATGTCTCAACTTTCTAAACATAGTTCTCAAGCACGGGCAGCAAGAATACGTCGTGTGGGAGAATCTTCACCTGAACGTTCACAACGCCTTGCACAACAAAATCCGAGAACCTCTGAGTTACGTGCACGAGAGTCGGGTGAACCGATATGTATGAAATTTTGCGCGTAGGTCTGAGAATAGGTTATAAAGTATATTTTATGCGGCTGATACCATGATTGACGAGGATATATAGAACGAGAGGAGGGTGCAAGAGAGGGAGAGGGGAGGGTGATGGAGTGAGTGATCGGAGGAGTTAGGTGGAGCATGGGGGGGGGGAGTGAGAGGGAGCAAATTGGGAGAAGAGACAGGAGGGAGAGGGTTCAGAGAGGACAACGGGCAGAGGAAGAGGGGAAGTGTGACGGGGACCGAAGCGGGAGGGGAGACAAATAACATAGAATTAGATTTTTATTATAAGAGAGAGAGATGGAGAGAGATAAATCATCAGAGATAGGGAGAAAAGGGGAGAAAAATGTAATTAAAGCGCGGGCGGAGCTGCGCGGGTCAGCTAGTAGTCTAATATTTGTGAGAAGCGAGGAAGGCGTAAACCTGTATTACACCAGATCCCCACACAATGAACATAAGGCATTGCAAATACAATACAATGAGACCTAGAATACTCCCTTTGGGACTCCTCGTCTATTCTGTTTTCTAAAGAATGCGAATGATCTCATTTATTTCAATAATCATTCAGATCATATAAAGACTATAATATAATTTGAATCATTCAGGGATAGATCCAGATAAGGGCGATCTATTTAATAAGATATTATTATGTCAAAATCATAATTATCAGAGCCTTGAGAGTTTGTACTAGTCAATGTAGCTATTTCCTATAGCTTCCATCGGCCAAGAAAATTGTTGTTGATTGACAAATTGATTGTTAAAAGCTGAGACTCACTGAACGGGCTTTTGTGCATTTTTAAAATCTGCCAATGTGTCTTTGTATTGCGTTTTATTTATGTTTAAATCTCCTGCTATAACTATTGGTCCACATTGTTATCTGATTATAGTCCGATGCAAGGATTAAGGTAATTTAATGAAGATTACCAGAAAACATATAGGTCATCGTTAATTAATGCCATGGGATACATTTTACAAATACCCTTGTAAGTACATAATTTCACAATACATTAAGTTCACTGGATTTAAATTCGAACTTCTTTATTATGCCTCACAGGCACACACAGGGCTCACAGGGCTCTTACATATGGTCATTCTTTCAACTACCAAATTTACAATTGTACTTGAGTACGGTAGCGTGATGGCTCAATAACCAAGAAATCATTTTCCTAATTCTGTCCACTGATTGAAAGGTCATAGAGTCCATTATAGAGAAGACTAGGCATTTTGGCAACCATAGTTTACTACTGAAGAGTTTGAGCACAAAACAGGAGAAGGAGTGTATTAGGTTACGGTAGGGTGATGGCCCAATTATATTTAATAACCATGAAATCATTTCCCTAATCCCTTCAACTGATTGAAAGGTGAGAGTCTATAAACGACTGATTCATTATCGTCAAGACTAGCCATTTTGGCAGCCATGGTTTACTACTAAAGAAGTTAAACGCAAAACAGACGATGGACGAAGTCTGTCCATATAGAAGACAGGTAAGTTAACCAAGTATGCGCAGAATAGCATTTTCAAAATCCAAATTACCCTGCGCAATAGACAAGGTCATTGCTAGGATTCAAAGAAATATTTGACCCCTTGCGCTACACAATCAAGGTAAGGATTAAGTGAACCATAGCGACGAGGTCTGATAAATATCTGCGTTGCTTTATTTTGCATTTGAAATGTTCCGGTTACTACACCCTCTTAGAGATGCATATCTAGTATAAGATATGGCATAAGATACGTATTTAATAGATTGAGAATATCAAGACTACTCAGAAGAGTTTAGTGTTTCAAAATTCCAATCAACCTCTAGAATAGACAGGGTTTTTGCTGGAAATAATTTTTTTGATAAAACCCTTTAAGCTGCAAGACAATTACTCAATACCTCGATCCTACCTTGGAGTGTAGTGACAACCTATTCATTCCCAAATTCTAATCACTCAGCAGATCTAAATTCTAGCTAGCCTTACTAGAGTTTAACTCAAAGCTGAAGCTGAATTAAAGGAACCAAACTTCTCTCGATAGTAAGTGGGAATTGGGCAAGATAAGAAATTGACTCACCAGTAGTGTAGTGCTGGGCTGCGGGTGAGCAACACCCCACTTATCCAGGCGAGGGCCACCCGCGTAACCAGAAGTTTGGCGTGGTGGCTCGCACGATCCAATGTTCGGCGCAGCGGCTCACACGATCCAATGTTCGGCGCAGCGGCTCGCACGATCCAATGTTCGGCGTAGCGGCTCGCACGATCCAATGTTCGGCGTAGCGGCTCGCACGATCCAATGTTCGGCGCAGCGGCTCGCACGATCCAATGTTCGGCGTAGCGGCTCGCACGATCCAATGTTCGGCGCAGCGGCTCGCACGATCCAATGTTCGGCGAACCGGCTCGCACGATCCAATGTTCGGCGCAGCGGCTCGCACGATCCAATGTTCGGCGCAGCGCCTCGCACGATCCAATGTTCGGCGCAGCGCCTCGCACGATCCAATGTTCGGCGCAGCGGCTCGCACGATCCAATGTTCGGGGCAGCGGCTCGCACGATCCAATGTTCGGTGCAGCGGCTCGCACGATGTTTATAAAACACAGATAATTACGGCATATATTATGAGAGTATAAAACAGTTGGGTAAATCATATTAATCATGATTTGCTTAGCAATGGGTACACTATGCATATTTTTTTTTGTATATGTAAAATTTTTAAATGTTATTATAATAATTAAGAACCATGTTAAATGTAAAAGAACTGTTTATGAGACAGTTACAAAAACAAAATTACATTCAAATTAAACACAGTGTAAAAAAAAATGGCGTTAGTGGGTTATCTTATCGCACTTCTGAGATGTTGGTGCCTAATTAAGAAGTTCGGGTACCTACCTTTAGGTTTGCCGAATAGGTAGAAATAAATAATAACATATACGGGTACGTATGGTTTAATTCAGACATTTAAAATATTATCTTTCAAATATTTAATTAGGTAGTATTATTATTATTACATATATATACATTACTTATACATATGTTAATATCAACAATTTATACTTTCCAACCAATGCCTGGTACGCGGCTGTGCACAACTCGACGTACAGTTCACGACTGCGCTCGCAGAGCGGCACGACTGCTAAGTAATGGTTTCCCCCACCATTACGTTCGTTCCGAACAATGCGTTGTGATTGGTCCGTCGTGCCGGTCGAGCGCAGATAGTCAAATCAACACTTTCAATATTTAATTACAATCATAATTACACATAAATTTACAAATATTAACAAATAATTAAATGTTGCTAACAGTACTGACTTACTAACTGTATTATTATGGTAATGATGTGTAGTTTGTCAGTATCGTATCGTATGGTAGCGACACTCCTATCAGCAAAATTAATTTTGTCAGCCTGTGGCTAGGCAGTTGCGAGCTACTAGCGGAGAAAACATCAAATAAATGATATTCGTATTATAATGATAATTATCTTATTTATTATTTAAATTAGTAGTAATAAGAAAACTAACCGAAAAACGGCTAGCTGTGGCTGTGGTGTGTGGTGGTGTGGTTGAAATAATTTCAAATTAGTCTGAGACGTATTTCAATGAAATAGCGACACAACCGTCTCAGTGGCGGTATTATTGTGACCACTTTTCGGGCCGTGACAGCTGATCTTGTTTAAATAGTATATCGATGAATAAATATACATCGATGACCGCATCGAATAAACGTGCAAGTCAAAAACAGCAACTTTTCAGCATAAAAACGTTTAAACCTTAATATCGCGGGTTTCTTTGCAAGCAGGTCTATACAATGTGACTAATGAAATTAAAGATAAAAAAAATATTTAGACTTATAATTACTTTTCAGAAATCTTGATTCATTTTCAAGAAAATCCTGAAAAAATATTTAATATTATTATTCATGTGAAATCAGAGTAGTCAGCTACTTCTTATCGATCATTACACGTTTATTCGTATGAATTTATACGACTTTAATAAACACATGTTATGTTATACTATTATTCTAGGCAAATTAAGCTTCTTTTGATTCCGGCTACAACTGTTGGCACGCTTGTATAAAAAGAAATTTCAGTGATTTGATGATGGTAATGATGAGATGCATTTTTATTAGTGTCAATAAGTTAGCTTCACGATTGTGTAATACACACATCAAAAGTGTCTAGGGATCAACATATATTTTTGCAATAACTTTTCTCCTGATTGATATTAATTAAAATTTTCTTTAAGGATTCATCAAATAAAGTGTTTTCGTTTGTCACAGTAACGATAAACCAAGTCACCTTTGCATTAATAAAGAAATTTGCCATTTTCCTAATAAAGGGATTTTTGACATTTGAACCACTAACACAAAAGTTCGAAAAAAAGACTGAAATAACAGTTTTCTTTAAAATTTTATTGGGTAACTTAAACAATTAATAATCCGTGTTTCTACCGCGAACACTAACAACACAAGAACATCGGTTTGGCATACTCAAAATGAGTTCATCCAAATCACGCTGTGGAATGGCCGCCCATGTTCGTTGCAACAACAAAAAAAGGTCTTCTTGCGACTGGATACCCTCCATATTCGGCAGAGCTCTTCTCTGTAGCATATCCCATGCATGCTCAATCGGGTTCAAGTCTGGCGACTGAGCAGGCCAGGGCAGGACATTGATGTTAGCTGCGGCGAGAGTCTGTCTTACAACTCTTGCGGTGTGCGGTCGTGCATTATCATGCATTAACTGAAATAAGGGACCGATTTGCACTTGTAGAGGAACGATGACGTCTGATACAATCGTCTCAGCATAAATTTGAGCGTTGAGGTTGCCTCTGATCCAAGTCAACTCAGTTCTTCCGCCGATCCAAATACCCGCCCATACCATGATGGTTCCACCACTATAAGGATGGACTTCCTGGCAGGATTTTAATCGCTGTTGGCGTCCAGGGGTTCTCCAGTGTCGTATACGTCTTGTATCCGGTCTCATACCAAAACGAGACTCATCAGAAAAGCACACGAAACGCCATTGTTCTACTGCCCAATTTCTGTGTTCAAGAGCCCATTGATATCGAATCCTACGATTGTGCATTGCTATAGGTGGTACCCGTAGCGGTCTTCGGGAATGAAGGTTCACTTCATGCAAGCGGTTTCTGACTGTTTGGTCGCTAATTAAGTTCCCTGAAGAGTGATGAAGCCTCACGGCTAACATCATGGCAGTTATTGTTGGAGCTCTTCGAGTTAAGATTTGAATATATCGGTCTTGTCTCCGTGTGGTGCAGCGATACCGTCCTCCATGGCGCTCAGCCACGGTACCAGTGCTTCGGTAACGTGTCCAAAGTCGACTGATAACACTCTGACTTGTATTCAGAGCTAAAGCCACAGTACGTTGCCGGGAACCAGCTTCTATCATTCCCACGGCTCTGAGCATTTCTTCCCTGCTTAAATGACGTCGCCGCTCCATAATAACGTTGGTTTTAATCAGTAGTAGGGAAACAGTAGCACTAATAATGTCTTCAATGCGTTGTATGTTTTTATAGGGAAAATATTGACAGCTGATTTTCATCTTTTACTCGAATTTGATTCACAGTTCCTGATTCAAATTATGAAATGCACCAAAAAGGATCCATATAAATTTATAAAATCATAAATTTATTACAAAGCCACATCTCAATCTCAAGAAATCCGCTTAAAAATGCTTGATCCCTAGACACTTTTGATGTGTGTATATATAATACTAATGCATTGTATTTTAAAATTGTTGCTTTCGTAAAATGTTTTCATTATCACCAGCCGGAAGACGTGACTGCTGAACATAAGCCTCCCCCTTCGAACGCCACAATGAACGAGAATTAGCTATTTTCATCCACCGGTTATCTGCGACGCGCACAATGCCATCTGCCCACCTTCGAACGCCACAATGAACGAGAATTAGCTATTTTCATCCACCGGTTATCTGCGACGCGCACAATGCCATCTGCCCACCTAGTTGGAAGCCACTGGAGAACCTTTATTTCCCATATACCTTTATTTTATAACAGTTATCGGTTCTCCGAGCGATTTGGCCTGCCCATTGCCACTTCAACTTGCATATTCTTCTAGAGCTATGTCAGTGACATTGGTTCTTTGGCGAATCTCCTCATTACGGATTCTGTCACGCAAAGAAACTCCGAGCATAGCTCTCTCTATAGCTTGTTATGTAACTTTGGCTTCTCTAAAAGGCCAGCAGTTAGGGACCACGTCTCAGTACCATATGTCATCACTGGCAACACACCCTGATGTAACACCTTGTTTACAATCCTACACTCAGCTCTCAGCAGAACAAAAGGGCACGGCAGATAACATCATTCGCCAATTTGAAGAGATATCGTACGTCTTGGTCGTACCTCTTTGATAACACACACTATCGACACGGGTGATGCCGCTCCAATTCGGCAACGCTACTATCGAATGTCCCCTGTGAAGCAAAAAATTCTTTCAGAACTTGACGAAATGCTCAGGGAAGATGTTGTCGAGTCTTGTGAGAGTCCTTGGTCATCTCCTGTCCTACTTGCTCCTAAAAAGAATGGCGAATATCGATTCTGTCTCGATAGCCGTAAATTAAATTCTGTTACTAGAAAAGATGCCTATAGCTTACCTTACATCTCTGAAATCTTAGACAACCTCAGAGATGCTAAATACCTATCCTCTATTGACCTTTCCAAATCATTTTGGAAAATTTTGATTAAAAAAGAGGATGATGTAAGACTGCCTTCTATATTCCCTCTAGGGGGACCTTTCAATTTAAGTCTATGCCCTTTGGGTTGACTAATGCTCCTGCTACGCAACAGAGACTTGTGGATTTGCTGTTTTACGGGCCAGAATTTGAGCATAGAGTGTTCGTGTTCATTGACGATATCATTGTGGTCTCTAATTCGTTTGAACAGCATATATCCTTGCTTAAAAAAGTTTTAGATAAACTTAAATCTGCTAACTTAACAGTAAATCTCGAAAAGTGACAATATTTCAGAGAAAAACAAATGTTTAGGCTATTTGGTAGACTCTAACGGTCTTCATGCTGACCCCGAAAAAGTAAAGGCAATACTTGATTACCCTACACCGACAAATCGGAAGGATGTTCGGCGTTTCCTAGGCACAGCATCGTGGTACCGACGCTTTATACCAAACTTTAGCTCTCTTGCTACTCCTCTAAATAAAATTACTTCTCAGGGTAAAAAAGCTCCACCTTTTACTTGCTCTGAAGAGGTTGAATCTTCGTTCCAAGCTCTAAAAAAATGTCTAACTTCTTCGCCTGTCTTGTCTTGTCCCGATTATTCTCAGCCATTCCAAATTCACACTGACGCGAGTGATTACGGCATTGGTGCTGCCCTTACCCAGATTCTCGATGGCCAAGAGATGGTTATAGCCTACATGAGCAAATCTCTGACAGCCCAAGAACGTAATTACAGCGCTACTGAACGCGAAGCTTTTGCTGTCCTATTAGCTGCAGAACATTGGCGGTGCTATTTGGATAATGGGACAAAATTCATCGTCTATACGGACCATTCGTCTTTAAAATGGTTTCTTAATTTAAATAACCCAACTGGACGTCTAGCTAGATGGGGTATACGCCTTTCTGCTTTTAACTTTGAAATAAAACACAGGCGCGGGAAAGAAAATGTCGTTCCTGATTCCTTGTCTCGTGCAGTACCTGTCTCGTGCAGTACCTGTCGCTGCAATTAATGACCAAACTTCATCGTCTCCTAGTACCTCTGATGCTTGGTATCTTAATATCTATAAAAAGTCTCATTCTGCACCAACTTCTGCTCATCTTGGTGTCTTTAAAACGCTTAAGCCTATCACTTTAAATTATTTTTGGCCTGGTATGCAAAAAGATGTCTCTAATTTTATTTCTAACTGTGACTCGTGTAACTACCATAAACATGCTAATCATCCTACACTAGGTCTGATGGGACGGCCAAAAGAATGCTCACGACCGTTCCAGATGATAAGCATGGATCTTGTCGGACCTTTACCTTCTTCCAGGAAACAAAACACTATGATACTTGTAATAACCTGCTGTTTTTCAAAATACTGCCTCTTTTCCCTCTACGTCGTGCAACTGCTGACGTCATAGCTCGTCTGGTCGAAGAATCTGTGTTCCTAGTACATGGTGTGCCAAGTACTATACTCATGGACAACGGCAAACAGTTTGTCAGTCAAACTCTACGGAATTTGTTCGCTCAATATAAAGTCCCTGATGTGCGCTATACGCCTAAATATACACCTCAAGTTAACACCGTTGAGAGATACAATAAAACTATAATGACAGCTGTTTCCACTTTTATTAATAGCGATGACCATCGAATATGGGATGTTAACCTACCTAAATACAGTTTGCCTTAAACTCTGCTGTAAGTGAGGTGACTGGCTTCACACCATCATTTCTTGTCTTTGGTAGGGAATTAGTTGCTTGTGGTTCTCATTATCTCGACGTCGATAAGTCTGATGATCTTATATTTTCGCCTCGGGACGCTTATGCGGAAAATTTGGGAAAACTAAGGAAAATCTTTGACAAAGTGCATAGTTCTCTAATAAAAAGTCACTCCAGAAATTGTGGTCACTACAATCTTCGCCGCAAGATGGCAGATTTTAATGTTGGCGATATTGTGTGGAAGCGCACATATTTTCAGAGTGATAAGGACAAACGCGTTTCTAAAAAACTCGCTCCGAAATTTATTAAGTGTCGCATAAAATCTAAGTTGTCTCCGTTGGTCTATGAACTTACTGACATGCAAGACAAAAATCTAGGTTCTTGGCATATAAAAGATTTTAAAATAAATAATTATGCTACTTAATAATTATATAAATTATTCCTTGGTTATCATCTTGCTATACATGTAAATTCTATCCAAAGTTCTTGAGCGTCTCGTCCATGATCAGTTGCGGAATTTCCTGATCAAGAACTCTCTCCTTAATACTTTTCAGTCTGGTTTCCGCCCTGGTCATATTACCGTTACCGCTCTTGTAAATATTACGGATGATATTAGATCAGCCATGGATAACGGTAACTTAACCATCCTTACTCTTTTAGACTTTAGTAATGCGTTTAATACCGTTGACTTTGATGTCCTACTTGGTGTTCTAAGCTCTCTTAACGTATCTCCAGCAGTGATTGACTGGTTTCGTAATTACCTGTTTGGCCGTCGACAGCGTATTCGCATTGAGGACTCTTACTCTTCTTGGTGCAGTACTACTGTTGGTGTACCACAGGGTGGCGTGCTTTCTCCTTTACTCTTCGCTATTTTTATTAATTCTATCTCTAATCGACTACGTTCATCCTACCACCTTTATGCGGATGATCTCCAATTATACACTTATATGCCTTTGGATAAGATGTCGGAGGCTACTGATACCACCAATACGGATCTTATGGAAATTAGTGAATGGAGTAAAGCTAATGGTTTAATTGTGAATCCGTCAAAGACTCAGGTCATTATTGTTGGCAGTTCTAGGATGACAACGCGTATTCAATGGGCACAACTTCCTGCAGTAGTATTTGATGGTACCACAATTCCAGTAAGGAAAAAAGTCAAAAACCTAGGAATTTACATTGACATGAATTTAACCTGGGGCCCACAACTTCAGGAGGTCAGTCGCAAACTTTTTGCATCTGCAAGCTCTTTGAGAAGATTGCGTAACTTTCTACCTATTCCTACTAAAATTGCGCTTGTGCAATCACTTTCACTTCCTTTACTTGATTATGCTGATGCCAGCTATCTTGATCTTACTGAAGACCAGTTGAACAAACTCGAGCGGCTTCAAAATTTTTGCATACGATTCATATTTGGCCTCCGTAAATTTGATCATGTCTCCGAATTTCGTGTAAAGCTCGGGTGGTTGCCAATTCGACTTCGCCGGAATACACATATTTTATCGCTTTTATACGGTATTCTATTCAATCCCATAACTCCTTCATATCTTAAAGATCGTTTTGAATTCTTGCATTTAACACATTCAAGGTACCTGAGGTCATCAGAGAACTTAGAGTTGCAAATACCAGTGCATTCTAAAAGCTATTTTGATAAATCCTTTTCAGTTCAGGCTGCTCGCCTGTGGAATGCTCTGCCTGTTCCTATTAGACGTGCTCAGACTCTGTTATCATTTAAACAGATGGTAAAATCGCACTATTCTTCAACTACAAATTAGACATAATTGTTACCATGTTCTACGATTTATTACATAATTAATACACATATAGTATACACTACACACTTGAATAATTACACATATAGTATTGAGTTTATGTATAGTATTTGTGAAATCTGTTGAGTATATTTATATATTTGCATATAAGTTTATGTTAGTGTGTCCTATGTATATATTTGTAGTACACCACTAGCTGCCCATTTATTCTAATTGTGTTTCTCCTGCAAAATGGCTGTCTGGAAGAAATTGCTTACAGCGATAAGACCGCCATTTGTACATTTTATGTTTTAGTTCTAAGTTTATATTGTAAATATCTTCTTGGTGTACAATAACGAGTATTCTATTCTATTCTAAATTCTACTTTTTTTTTAAATAAAAATAACCTAGATTATAATACTATATTCTAAATTCTATATGGTAAATTTGTCCTTGAACGGTATCCCTTCTCAACTCTCTTAATCTTTAATACTCAGTTTTGGTGACAAGTGTCCCAACTTCATTCCTAAACATTGTCGGCTCATCCTTGATTATCACCTTTTGTACTCCATTAAATCCTTGAAACTATCTTAAACGTCTATTACTCTTCAATACACAGCTGCTGTATTTGTCCTCACCTTTGGTTATTAACCGACTAAAGGTTAATAGCCACTCTTTGGTGTCGCCTGCACACCTATGATCTGTGTCACGTCTGAGGGCACAGATTTCTTTGTATAGGCCTCCTACTAAGGGCCTATGCACTTTGAGGGCATTATTGTACTTGCTTGGGTATGGAAGGGGTATATATCTTGATTCTTAAGTACAAACTGTAGTAGAGCCAGTCAGTTTTCTTTAAATGTAATGGAATTTTCCCTAGGAAAAATTCTCCGCTAACGGGGGGGATACTGTAACACCTTGTTTTTAGACCACTAATACTTACATTTATTTGTGGAAACATCCGTAATTCAATAATTTAACAATGAAAACATTTGTTTTGGTTGTAGATAAACAATGTATGGACATTTGTTGACAGTAGCAAAATGTCATTGAACTCTTGTCATCTGACAGGTGTATTTCGTTCAAAAATCGATAGTTGCAAACGTAAAAACTTAATAGTTGTTATGTGATTAGTTATCTTTACAAATTAGCTCTCTTAAAATCATTTACCTTAATTATATACATAGTTTATATACTCAAAGACTCCCTTAATCTATTTTTAGGTGCTTAAAGATTTTTTATATTAAATAAACACTGCTCAATGACTTCTTATATCAACTAGTGACGTTACTGGACGTAATGTCACTAGTACAAAAAAAAACATATTTCCGGTCATCGACCGAAACTATAAAAGGCCGGGCTAGGGCTTCGGTCTCTCTCTTTTTGTGCTTCAACTTCCCCAGAATTGGGGTCCTTGTACCAGAATTGGTGCATTCTATTGTTCCTGAGTGCCCGCTACACCTCGGGTCTTGGTCGGCCCCCGTGCTACATATCCAGCCGTCCAAGCCTGCCACCCTGCTTAGCTGTCTCCCCGCCTGCTGCTGGGAGACCACCGACTCGCTTGGCCTACTACCGCCAGGTGCATCGTGCCACACGATCTGACCTCTTGAGCCCGCGACCTCTGAGATCTTGTCTTTTTTCTAAATATATATATCTCTTTTATCTTTAACTCTTTGTTTATTTTTCTTACCTGTAGCGCTAAACGCTACACTGAATAAAAGGCTTCATGTTAATGTACCGCTGTATTTCGCACGAGATGATTTCGCGTGGTTTCCCGAATGCTGCCCATCCGAGTTGGATTCTTCGGGTGATCTCTTTGCCGAGGTTGGACTTACCTAACTGGACAGTTTGTCCTAGTAATACAAAGTGGTAGACAACTTCGAGTGTATCGTTCCCAACAGCTACCGGTACGGGTGTAACATGGACATTAGACATTATCTACGTCTTATCCATGTTAATTTTAACACTTACCTGTTGGGAAACGCTACTGAGGTCACTGAGCATCGCATTGATGTCCTCCAGCGACTTTGCCATAATGACTATATCATCGGCAAAACGAAGGTGAGTGATGAATTCGCCATTGACGTTGATGCCGAATCCGTAGAAGCTTTTAATTTTCATGTTATACTCAGAAATTCTCAAGCAATGTTAGCCTCATCAATTCTAAGCAAGTAGTGTTACACCGTAAGACGCTAATTAGAACCTCACCCTGGGGTGAGCCAGGGTTGGGCTTGATTCAACTAAGCCATCCATTTTTAATATGTGGATATCCCTGGGGATTATGGTTACCAACCACAGGGGTGGCAATGTGGGTTATGTACGACTACTATTGACTCAAACTCACGGTTTTCAAATTCTCATCTCTCTGTATTGACAGGCCCCGGGTTCATACCTGTACGCTATTTCGAGTCTCATCATTCTCCGTGGGTGTAAAGCCCACGGACCTGCCTACCGCTGTAATAGGCCCTCAGAATCTCATCAGGTGGCGTGTCAGGACACTTTTGCACGCCATATTCCGCTTGGGTGAACTATCGTGGTGCACAGGCAACAGTTCCCCCGTTCCTGCTGTCTGCGCTTCTTCGCTACGGAGGCTTAAAAGTCGACGTTGGCCCGCCTTTAGCGCCCGGGCTTCCTCCTAAGTTGCGGATCACTCTAATACCTCCTTCTGGGACATGAAACTCGAGCTGCCCTTTTTCGTTCAAAAATTCAAACCTTCAAAAGGTCACCGGGACGGTGTGAGGTGTCAGCCAGGGTATAAAAGATTCTTACTCACTGAAACCCCACCCATGCCTGTCAGCCATCGCACATGAGAGGTGAACCTGGGTTCTCCGTTAAGAACTGCCCGTCATTGCCTTGCCTTTGAAGTCGCCGCCGGGGAGCGAGTTATAGCCCCCGGGAACTTGTCAAGGTACTCATGAGGACGGAAGTCGTAGCCTCGCCGCCGTCCTTAGAGTCACCGCCTTACTCGATGAACGTCTAGGGCCCATACCCCAAATATCCAGCAACTCCGAAGAGAAACTCTGTCATGGTCTTGTAAAAGATCACCAGTAGCGTCGACTAACACGTATAAGGTGATACTACTGCTGAGCAGCAACATGACAATGCTGCTCAGGTAGACAGAGCCTCTTCAAATGGCAAATTAATATATTATGTTGAACGGGCGCAGCCTGTTAGCACAATCAGTGTTAGGTTAGGTTAGTGATCGACCAATCTTTTCACTAAGACATGAAACTCACCGTGGTGCTTTCGATCGTCAGTGAGTTGAGCTTCATGGTAGCCACTGTTTTCAAGGAACCGATAGATAGCTAAGCGATGCACAGCGAAGCTCAGACGCGCCTGTCCTTGTGAGGACTTGTTAGAGGCGTTTATACTTACTGCTTAATTCCATGAATTACGAAGATTATGAATGAATTAATACTAGTGCTTGATTTATAAAGATAATTAACGAAACTTATCTATTATAGTAAGAAATAATACTAAATTATATGCAAAGTTACTTCTTGGGTAACATACATTAATCATAAAAGCAACAAAAAAAATACATGAATAAACGTGCAAATGTCTACCACCTAAACTCACAGATAACCAACAATGAAAAACGTTTGGTTGTTTATAAATGTTTCTTTTTGTGTAATCGAGAATGCATTAAACGTGTGATAGTCACATATATTTATGTTCTTGTAATAACAAAATATATTATTTCCTTGGAAAAAAGGAATCACGTACGATTGCAGACGTATTTTTGGACTAAAATTTATGAAAAAAATTAGGGGGTAGGAGGATGGGCTAAGAAACCAAAAAAACTTAAAAAATAAAAATTCATGCAAAAGCACGTTTATTCGATGCGGCCATCGACATATATTACACTCTGCTACACATGTTATTTGTAATAATTTAAACAAGGATTTCTAGAAATCTTTCCGTTTCGTCATAGTTTTTCGTATAAAGCCATTTGTGAGCAGCACGCCCGAATATACAATTATTGAAGCATCAATTTATAATATATTTGAAAGGCGTTGATCAATTAAAATATAACCTGGACTTGTTCAAGATAGGCACAATGACATTGAATGTTTTCATCTATATGAGTAATATAATAATACACACATCAAAAGTGTCTAGGGATCAAGCATTTTTGGGCAAAAAAATGGGCAGAAGAACAATGGCGTTTCGTGTGCTTTTCTGATGAGTCTCGTTTTGGTATGAGACCGGATACAAGACGTATACGACACTGGAGAACCCCTGGACGCCAACAGCGATTAAAATCCTGCCAGGAAGTCCATCCTTATAGTGGTGGAACCATCATGGTATGGGCGGGTATTTGGATCGGCGGAAGAACTGAGTTGATTTGGATCAGAGGCAACCTCAACGCTCAAATTTATGCTGAGACGATTGTATCAGACGTCATCGTTCCTCTACAAGTGCAAATCGGTCCCTTATTTCAGTTAATGCATGATAATGCACGACCGCACACCGCAAGAGTTGTAAGACAGACTCTCGCCGCAGCTAACATCAATGTCCTGCCCTGGCCTGCTCAGTCGCCAGACTTGAACCCGATTGAGCATGCATGGGATATGCTACAGAGAAGAGCTCTGCCGAATATGGAGGGTATCCAGTCGCAAGAAGACCTTTTTTTGTTGTTGCAACGAACATGGGCGGCCATTCCACAGCGTGATTTGGATGAACTCATTTTGAGTATGCCAAACCGATGTTCTTGTGTTGTTAGTGTTCGCGGTAGAAACACGGATTATTAATTGTTTAAGTTACCCAATAAAATTTTAAAGAAAACTGTTATTTCAGTCTTTTTTTCGAACTTTTGTGTTAGTGGTTCAAATGTCAAAAATCCCTTTATTAGGAAAATGGCAAATTTCTTTATTAATGCAAAGGTGACTTGGTTTATCGTTACTGTGACAAACGAAAACACTTTATTTGATGAATCCTTAAAGAAAATTTTAATTAATATCAATCAGGAGAAAAGTTATTGCAAAAATATATGTTGATCCCTAGACACTTTTGATGTGTGTATAATCTATATAAGTGAGTAATTTTATTTTTTAGGGTTGGTTAAGCGCGGTTCGCTCTTTTACTCTATACGCCATAAATGTTGTCTTAAGACTATTATCAGTAAGTTAGTTATAGCAGAACTAGCGCCTAAAATGTTTGAGGCCTTCCTGAGCTACAGACGTGACCTCACTGCATGAGTGAGCCTGAAAAATGACAGCAGTGTCATCTGCGAAAGTGAAAATACGTCCATTGTGGTGATTGACGGAGCAAAGGTTATTTATGTACACCAGGAAGAGCGTGGGACCTAAAATACTCCCCTGATGGACACCAAATATTACATAATCACTAAAATTGTTACCTGTAACCTGTCAAAGCCAACTATAATCTAAAATTCATAGTAGGCCATCATACCTGTGCTGAGAAACTTTCAGCTTTTATAAAATAATCTGGCAGCTGAAACTGCCAGATTATTGTCTCCAGATTATTGCGAGCTCTTGTCTATAACACACGGGTTAGTCAGATTGGCACCGGCTACCAATGATCCAGTGCGCCACCTCACTAGGTATATTTGGGGTGAAGCAGTTCATTCATAAATTTAGAAGGAATAATTTTTTTTACCCTTGAGGTGGCAAGCAAGCCTGCGGGCCGCCTGACGGTAAGCAGTCACCGCAGCCTATGGACGCTAACAATACCAACAGAATCACTAGCGCGTTACGGACCCTAAACACATTAGATATCAAGGCTTCTGTGTCAGGTAATTTCACCAGCTACAGTGCTCTTCACAACCGGAACACAGCAATGTCTAGATATTGCTGCTCAGCCGCAAAATATGTGTCACTTCGGTGACTGTTCCTTGCACAAATAACCTCAGTAAATAATAATAATCATGCATGCAGGCAGGCTAGGGAGGCGCTTCCGGCAATTTACTGCCGCGTTACTGTACAGCTGCTCCGTCTATCTAAACGACAATTGCGTATAGTCACGGCGGCCATAACAGTACATGGTTCATTTAATAAACACCTTTTTGTCATAGGAGTTACTGACAGTCCTGTGTGCAGAGCGTGCATGGAGGAGGAGGAAAAAGCGGCCCACGTGCTGCTGATGCCCAGGGGTCGCCACATACAGGGCTAAGTACTTCGGAAACCCGAGTACTCACCGAGAGATTGTCGGTGGCATCAAGTGCCTGCTGGCTTTTCTCGAGGAGTTGGGGTGCATCGAGTGAATCTTCCCACCCGTACGCAAAATACGCGCTTTGACGTGGAGTTGCGGAAACCAGCCCGTGATACCAATACCAATATCAAAAATAATAATCATCATCTCCCAAAAAACATTCAAAAACAACTACATACCACTGGCTTGATCAACCGAATATTCCTCGTGTTGATATAGTTGGTCCCCCGCGGCGGCGGCAGTGTCGCGTGTGTCATGTATCTCCTCAATCTTGCAGCTGACAGCGAGCAACTGCTCCTGCTCATCCGGTGTTACCTGTGATCCAATCATGGTTGGTCCGATGGTGATGTCAGGAAACTCTGAAAGATGAAAAGATGTTGAATTTTAAGAGCATCGCTGCATTATCTGGGGTGCCTGCCCATTTGATTGAGCGGGTTTAAAGATATAAGTAGGTGCAAATAAGAACAGGGATCTCATTCTGATCACCACACACCAGATTACTTTTCTGATACCAAATTTATTTAATAGGTACCTGTCTCTATATTCAGCTGAAAAACACAAAATTTAATTTAGCACTTTTTGTACATACCAGGTTCATCATCTGTGTCAATTGTGTCAACATCTTGTTCATCTGCCATTTCCTGTTTAATGTCCACATCTTTTATTTCATTGTCTTCATCATCATCATCTGTAGTGGATACAGTTACAATGGGAGATACAGACAGCCCTGAACTTAGTGTCAACCTGTCTATTAGAGTTGCTTTGACATCTGTCTGTAATGAAAATGTTTACACTGTTTATTCAACTTTAGAACATGGTATGGTTGAGTTACTACTACTTGGTACTAATTCATAAGATCATCTCCCTTACATAGGGGAGACTGTAGTGTAATAGTTAGCTACCCTGGCCACTACCCAAAAGATTATGGGTTAGATACTCGCCCGGGACAAAAAAAATTGTGAAAACTTTGAACTCATATTCATTACCTCCTCTTCGGTGTTCACAGGCAGATTTAGAAGTTCTATGAGGAGAGTTTCAGCCATCAGACATTTCAACATAAATTTCTTGGTGTTCCGCAGTTGAGCGTAGCACATGTAACACACGGACAGTGGTCTCATGTCGTTCGTCTGAAACTAATTACCAAACACATCTGTAGCTATTATTGTTGTTGTCAACAAATCTAAGCCTGCAGGAGCTACTTTGTCTAGTACCTAGTTCCTCACGGGTTGTGACAATACAGGCCGTCTACCTGATTGTCTGAAAAGTGAGATGATTTGTGCATCAAATGGTCATTAAATACCGTGCGAGGGACTATACTACTATAATTTAGAAAGATGTCTTGTGCACAATTATATTTTACTATCATTGCTTGTGCATAAATTAAATTGCTACAACAAAATGCTAATTATTGGTGAACGTATTTCCTTACTCACCGGCATCGCTGTCAGTTTTTCATAAACCTTTTCAAGATGTGTATTTTTAATCATGTGTTGAACACTTGAATTCAAGCAAATACGACACAAAGCTAACTTGTCCATTGTTAGTTTGATTATTAGTTTATTAGGTAGGTACTTATTTATTTACAAAGACTACTCAGCAGCAAGAACCTTATCAGATCACGGCTATAAATCTCGGTAATTCCATTTAGGGATGTTAAAAAATAATCGATTTTTATTTAAATCGATTATTATTTTCTAATAATCAATTTTTTACTGTCGATTTTTATAATAATATTAATCGATTTTTGGAAAATCGCTTATATAAATTACGTGTTTAAATCGATTTTTAGAAACAGCTCGTATCTATGCGATTGATGATTAAATCTTGCAAAAAATATATATATACAGACGAATTGAGAATCTCCTCCTTTTTTGAAGTCGGTTAAAAATGGTCATAACTCTGGTAAACATTTACCAATTTCAATGATTCTTTTTTTATTCGAAAGAAGAAACCACTTTATTGAACCTGTATGAATTTTATCACAACCGGATAAGAACTTCCTGAAGGACCATGAATGATATGGAGGAATTTATCTGGTAAAAACCATAAAACTGATGTTCTCCTTTACATTTCTCTGATAAATATGAACCGATTTCGATGATTCTTTTTTTATTCGAGACAGTAAACTACTATGATGATTTCATGCAAATTTCATTACGATCGGATAAATTGTTTCCGAGTTTCTGAAGAAACATGAATTATGTAAAAGTATGTAGTCTATAATTTATAAATAAAACGGATACTAATATTTATAAACTTGTTTTTGAAAATGGATATGTGCATAAATACATGAATAACATCCAGATTTTTTGCATATAGCATGTACTTATTAATAATACAAAAAAATCGATTTTTTCGAAGAAATCGATTATTTATTTTTATTAAAATCGATTTTTGGCAATTCGATTTATTTTGAATAAAGTAAAATCGATTTTTATTTAATCGATTCTTTTCCATTAATCTCACATCCCTACTTCCATTCACAGATTATATGCTTCCATTCCTCGCAATAGTAACCATATTGTAACTATCCATTTTGACAGTTTCCCTCCTCCCTCCTTCATACTTCATTCCTTTGTCGTCTGTAATATAGACGCCATATTTTATTTTATTAAGACAGAAAACCAGAAAACTATGTGGACGCCATTGTGATTTTACCAAGTTCGTTGTTCATTGTAATTTTTTTCAATTTTGTACTTAATGATTGTGTAAAATCTTGATTACAACTTGCATTACGCTTTAAAAGAACTGTGTCGTGAATTGTGCTTGTAGGAGTAAGGACGGCAATCAATTTAATGTTTTTCCCCAAGATTGTACTATGCAGGACTGTAACATATAAACATGAACTGTGAAAGGATATTCTTCACCGAAAAGTTCATTGCCTCATACCAGTGAGGCCTCGTCTTCGTGTTGAAGCCTACCCTACGTTATTTTTGGCTTACGAAATCAACAAATGCACTCCTTAGATAATGCACACTGACCACAATGGTAAGTACCTTGTTACGAATATTTTCTCATACTTTTCATGATAATAATGCTAATTAATGCTACCTAATTTAACTTATAATCTACTACATCATGTACTATATGAATTAACATTTATAACATTAGTTTTATAAATTTAACACAGTTGTCTTGTATCTATACATTGTTGTACGTAATTTGTCCTCATTTACTTCTCTACAGCTGATGCACATTTTGTGCTGTAGTAGGACAGTTCCATACTATTAGGCCAGGCTAATAAAGCTGCAACTGCTGAAAACTTATTACTGTAAAAATAAGATAGAATAGTAATTAACCGGAATTATTAACTTCTACACTAGGTTCTCTTCTCTTCTGTTTTTGGTAATTGTGTGTGTCATACAAAATACTAAAGCATTTCACTCTTTGGTTTCAGTTGGAATTTGTACATCTGCGATGGTCCCTTTGATGCTGTTAACAATGCCAATTTATCGGACAAACAAACATATCTCTAAAAAGCTGTGACAAGCCACATCTCGACCATGACATTAACCCATTCTTTAATAATATATAATAACTAGCCGCTATTATAAATGGAGACTGTCTATCAAACAAATGAATTAAGGAAAAACTACCCGGAGAGTGGCATCCTGACCAGTACGCTTAGTACGAAATTGCAGCTCGCTCCTCGAGCAAACTATATCGAGACAACTACTCATCTTTTCGTTGTGATGTTTTGCGTATTATGAGTTACAAAATATCATCATCGACCAAACTATATATCGAGCTCGTTTCGAGCTCAATCAACTCGATGATACCAAAGAGCATATTTACTACGAATGGATGGCACGCACTTCACTTCATATATTTCTGTCTCTTTTATACATTCGTAAAAAGAAAGAGATCCATGAATGTCAACGTTGTCAAATGTTTTTTATCTATATTTTCCTGTGGTTCAAGAAGCTTATATCTTGCTTATATCTGTGGTTCGTAGACAGCTGTGGTTCATAAAATCTAATAGCATATTTCGTTGAATTATTACTTTATGTGTCTGTTACTTAGTAAATCGTTAATTTATTAATAGAAATCTAATAAAAATCAAGAAAATAACATGGGTGCCTATCCCTCAGATATTTTCATAATGGAAATAAGTATAGCAACTACGAGAAGAGTTGTTTGAGATGTTTACTCGATCCTATCCTAACGTTCTACCTACCCAATTGTTTTAATTACCTATTTTAGAGATTGCGAAATGGATAAATAACTACACTTTTATACAACTGTACGGAGCCTGCAGTTTTCTGCCAATGAAACACGCTAAAAAGTAGTTTGCTGCTATGACTGTGAAACAGACTTTGTTTTTAAATTGATTACGAGACAATAAACAGTGTTTTTACCTAAATTTAACTAGTTGTAAACAGATTGTGTTTTGAAAAGTTACACGACTTTACGAATCTTTATTGGGTACAATAAGATTCGTAAATATTATCGATGTTTTGTTAGTTGAAGGTTATAGATGTGCCCAGTGAATGAATCTATTACTTGTATAATGATGTGATGTCGAGTAGTTTTTTACCATTACCTGATGTATTGTTAACTTATATCATTAAATGTGTTTATATAACCAATGTTTTTTTGGATTAAATGATGTGTTTTAAGGTTATAGCAATATTTTACCTTTCATTTCCTACTGATGGGCAAGTGTCTCTTCTTCTCTGTCTTGAATGACAGATAGAGTTTATGCCCTATCCAACATAACCTATGTGTGAATAGGTGAATCAGATAAACCAGACGTTAATAAATTCTAAGTTTCCTCACAAAGTTTACTTTGATTGTTAATCATCTACATAACTATTGCATTGATGCTGTTAAATTTCAGTTAGTAAAATATGATCCTTACCTTCCTTGCCCTGTGGGTGGTCTGAGTAAGAACACCACCCACCCATATCCCGTTGGGTGTTGTATATGGCAACTGAGAGAAAACAAGAAGGCAGCATGCATGCAGTAGCATCTTTCTATTGGTTTACCTACCACCTACATTGCGGTCTAGTCATGATTAGGGAAATAATGCAACTTGGTTGAGATTACATATGTGTTATTTTAACTAGTTTAATATTTAATACATGACAACAATATTTACACAATGGACAAGTTGTGTAGATGTTGTGTAATAATATATACTTATCAATAACTTATCACTCCATGAAGTATGTATATAAGATTTACATGTGTCATGTAAATGTTCAAATATAACTTAAATATCAATTCATCGGTGTAGTAACAATTTAAGACAGTCAAACATTAAGTTTGTAAATTAAAAGTATAAGTTTACAAAGTTACATTCTTATGTTATGATATACTTACCAGCTTATTCACTCTGACTAAACAATTTTTAAAATTAATATGATGTGTTATATAAGTACACAAATGAATTTCCTCTTCGGAATGCCATCACCAAACAAATATTATTAATTAAATATCTTAGTTTTTATTACAAATATATTTACTAGATTCTATTTTCATTTAAGATAATACTTGAGTCACACTAAAATTAAAGAAGCTATAAACATAATAATGAATTTCACATATAGTCATCTGCCTTGTTCGCTTACTTCTAAACGACACTATCAATTTTGATGCACTTTTCACTATTATAGGTAACACTTTATTTTTCCAAAATCTATGTTTAGGACTAAAGACATAGAAAAAGACGAAGCAGGTTGCTAGTGTGTATAAAACATAACTTGTTTTGTTTTGTTCCCATGCCTCCCAATAAGCTTGAACATTATAAGAATAACATTGAAATTTTTGAAGTCTTGCTCAATGTGACTTCATGGGAGTATTGATTAGAAAGCATAAACACTTATCATAAGATATCTTCTATGAATACACACTTCCATCTGCACCTTAAAAACATAACAAGGAATTTGTTAGGTTATTATTGATATTAGGTAAACGTAATGCAATGTAAAATTTATATTTAAATTTATATTCTACGTACAATCTTTATTGGCGTGGTTATTTATGAACTAAGCCGATAACTTATTTCATTAATAACGAAAGTTGAACAAAAAAAACTTACAAGTATTAAAATTTAAATAGGTATGTACCTTCTCCAGAAAGAATCTCCAAAAGCTCCTTAGAGCAACAGGTAACAAAAAATAGTTTCAAAATCAGTTCCTTTGAGGCGTTATGACTAAATATAAGGAATATCTGAGACATGATTTTGCATGATGAATTTTCGTCACAATATTAATTTTCGTCGCTCCTTATCACGACGGATGGCTTCCACAGTCTCTGTAGTTACTCGCCTCGTAGAATATAGTCGCAAAAACATAATTTTCTAGTAAATTTCGCGATTTTTATAAAAGCTCACTAGGCTCTCACTAAATAAATTTCAGTGAGACCATCAACGACCTAAATGCTCGACATCGACCTGTCAAACTGCCAGCGAGATGTCAAAAGTGTCACTTGTACTGTCAAATAGGACAAATCGACTCGATATCGAGCTAAATCGAGTCATAATATTTGATCGAGGACCTTTAGACTGCCGATTTTCGTTGGCGACAGTTGCCGCTACTCCCCGCTAGGGGCGCTGGTGTGAAATATATGGACTGACGGATCTCGAAACTCGCAGCTCGAACGCTATCAAAAACTCATCATAAGCCTACAGAGTATGAATCTTATTTTGTGTATTTTTTTTAATAAATAATAAAAGTAATTTAAATTACATATGTATATTTTATTTTATTCTAAACCTGAATATGAAATATTAAAGAAAAATGGAATAGGAATATAAAAAGTAAAGCGGCTTAAAAGGCTAGATTCCATTTTTTTTAAAGATTAGGCGAAAAGTCCTGGCCCACGGCACGTGATATGAGCGTATAAATTAAAAAAAAAACAAACGTCATGTTCTATTACTGCAAATCCGTAATGTGATTTTTCCTCTAGGGATAGTAATAGTCAGGGGCTGGAAAGTTGCTTACATATGATAATGTAGTTTTGGATAGTGCCATCTTTTACCTTTTCACCTGCACTAAGCGTAATAGTTCGTCTGAGGTGGCGTCACTGGCGTCAGCGCAGCGTCAGTCAGAGTCTGATTGCAAATGGCTGACATTTGTGTTTTTCGGATTACTTTCTGTTTTCGCACGATAGTTCTGTTGCAAGTACATTGAGTCGAGTAATTTCTTCTCCGTCTTCTCATGTAATTATCGATTTCGGTCTGTGTTTTCGTCGAGTTGTGTTTAACTTCACGCTTGACGATCGGCACCGCGCCGGCCGGCTTTTTGTGAATTTGCGATACAGACGCTATTAGTTATGTTTAGATAAGTTTTTACATATTTATGTTATCAGTAAGTTTGAAACAAAATAAAATACTGAAATTCAAAGGCTTATGTGGTTTTAGTTTACCTATATAATGCTCGTAGTAGTTATGTATATATACCTAGTGAATTTTGGGTATATGTATAGCTACCTACAGCAGCATGCTCTACGATAGTACTTAGTTTGAGGTGAACGTCTAATAGATGGCACAGGTTCATATGGAAATTCGGGTGACATAAAAATTGAGTCAGATGGTTCTCTATTTCCTAGGTATTACTTTTCTCTATGGTAATAGTGTTCTGTGGTTCACCGTCAGATGCGTAGCATCCCTAATACGTCTGTGCCGCGATCTCAAGTTTCAAACCACTTACGAATGTTATGTAATTTGAACCACTTATCCGATTTGCGTTCTGTAAACTGTGTTCTATTTATAAAACTATTAGCTACGTACTATACCCTTTGTTTGAGTTATAAATATCGATTTTTTAAAGTAAAAGGTCAAAATTGATGAATTTTTGGCAATGTTGATTTTACCTATTTTTGATCTCGATTTTGAGGATAGAATATTGACCCAGGCACTAATAAAGATCCATTCTTTGCATCCAAACTCCTTTTCATACAGGTTTTAAACAAAACACTACCAAAAAAAAACAATGAACTCAATTTTTTTTTCAACTGTCGTCATCGCGCGTCATGACGTCATATTATGAAAAAATTTCGTTTGTTAGATTGGATTTTATGGCTTTATCTTTGAGTTATTATCGTTATGATGTAATTACGATGTATTTACAACAACTACATTACAATTAATACCGAAAATATTCCAAAAGTAAACAAACAAACAAAGTATCACCCGGGTCAGATTTCAGTTCGAAAATATCCACTTTTTTGATAAAATACGGACTATCTAACATCTACACTGGTTTATTATTACGTTATAACAATAAACATACCTAATTAATATCACTGTACCTGAAATAAATACTGTTTACATTAAAAAAATAAACATTCACTGACCGCCAAATAAACATTCACTGACCACGGATTTACATTTACTTCGTAAAAACTGGATAGATCACTTAAATATAATAATATCACTAATTTAAACTTTATGTTACATTCTTAAGGTTTGTTTTTCATTGACACAAGTCGAAGTAGAAAAACGAGCCGAGTGAGATAGCACAAAAGTAGATGTGTGTCCTTGTCTGCCCCCTTGTCAAGTAAGTTGCCAACGCAAAATATGATTCTTTTTAGTAGTGTTAGGTAGATTTCTTAAAAGTTGATTACATTTGCTTATAAGTTTTTCGTGTAATAAAACATCGAAATATAATACATCTAGGACGATGAAATGTAATATTATAAATTAACACACGAACAACATGCAATACTTTTATTAACAACTAGCTGACCCGCGCAGCTCCACCCGCGCTTTTATTACATTTTGCTCCCCTTTTCACCCTCCTCCCTTGATTTATTTCTCTCCATCTCTCTCTCTCTCTCTCTATTATAAGAAAAATGTAATTCTATGCTCTTTCTCTCCTCTCTCTTTCCCCCACCCGCATCGGTCCCCGTCACATTCCTCCTCTTCCTCTCCCCGTTGTCCCCTCTTTGAACCCTATCCCCCCATCTCTCTCTCCCAACTTGCTCCATCTCAACCCCCCTTTGCTCCACCTAACTCCCCCGATCCCTCACCCCCTCCTCGAATCCCTTCTCCCTCTCTGTCCTCTCTTGCACCCTCCTCTCATTCTATATATCCGTCAATCATGGTACCAGCGGCATGAAATATACTTTACGACTTATTCTCAGACCTACCCGATATGCACACAAAATTTCATACATATCCGTTCACCCATCTATTTAATTACCTTGCCTTATGTTGCTTAACCTTTACCTAGTGGCATGAAACATAATTAATGGCCTATTATCAGACCTACCCGATATGCACATAAAATTTCATAAAAATCGGTTCACCCATCTATTTAATGACCTTACCCAACGTTGCTTAACCTTAACCTACAGGTATAAAAAGTATCCTATGTCCGTCTCCTGCTCCTAAGCTACTTCCCTACCAATTTTCAGCCAAATCGGTTGAGCCGTTCTTGAGTTATAAATAGTGTAACTAACACCACTTTCTTTTAAATATATAGATTAAAGTTCTATGGTGATTGTATGTTCAATTTCACCGATAGATGGCGCTGTTCATAATGTAAATCACGCTGACATCGTAAATTACTGTTTAATGATATTCGATAATGAAAATTCTAAGTTTTTCGCATCTTTTATTGTTGCGACTGTAATAATTGTATTACAGTCCCCAAGTCCAGGTAGTGTATAGGTATTGACCTATACACTACCTGGACTTGGGGAGTTTCATTAAAATTTCATGAATCATTTCATGATCTAGTTTGGACTCGCTCGGGATTTACAGATTTTAACTTTTCAAAGATATAATGTCATATTGCTATCAGCAACATACTTAGAACAATACAGAAATCTAATGAAAATGTCCTGGGTGTACCGGACCCGGCTTACCCCTTACAAAAATTGACCCTTCGCCACTGCCATATCTTATTCAAACTAAATGTCTGCTCAGTCCCTATTGTATATAGCGTAATAATACATATCTTAATGATTAACTGATCAGTCTATAATTACCCTATTCACATACAAAGGAAATTACGTGGTAATATGTGCAAGTAATGTTTCACTGCTTAGCCCCTATGAAACATAGCGTGATGTTTTATATGCCAATTTATACCTTGACTTCTACACAACACATCAGTGAAAGTCCTATCAAAATCCATCCACGGGTTTTCAAATGATACCTGGACAAACAGAACGACAGACAGACAGACAATAATTACAAAAAAAATTGTTTTGGCCTCTATGTCGATAGTATAGTATCCCCACATAGAAATTTTGGAAAAATATTCAATGTACAGAAAAAGTGCTCTTTGAGTTTTATTATAGTATAGATAATATTAGTAACAATTTATCATTATGAAGGTAGCAGCACTGAGCTGTTGTGTGATTGTCGACATTGTCGTAGTAAGTAATCTGGTGTCGCGGTGTGCTGTTAGAGTAGGGTGACCATTGTTATGTATGGCGTCGCGGTCGTCTCGGATGATGGTTTCCATACAAACGTTGGTTAACTCAACCTGAATTTTGGATTGAAATATAGATATCCGGAAGAAAACTTTAGCTAGGTATTACGACAAATTCAAATAATTTATTGTCTTAATTGTGGTAAGTACAGCAGATCTTATATGTAATATTGAAATAAGTAAAATAAGACTCTAAATTTAAATAAATTGATTGCAACAAATTCTCAAAATTAATAATTGCTTAATACATTACGATTTGAACGCAAAAATCATCTCATGCGCCTCGCAACATTCAGATTGACGGAGGTCACGCAGGGGCACCGACCGATGTGGCACCGCCCGTTGTGACCCGATCCGCCGCCAAAAGACCTTAGAAGTGAGAAAAAGAATCCTTCCACATAGTAATGCGTGGACACTATTAGACAGAGATACACTACTACTTTTGGACCTCTCATTCGGCTCGTGATCTTTAGTAGACTGCGCTGTCCAGTTATAATACAGGTTCGTGTCACTGACAGGTACAGCCCAGTTTTTTCTTTTTGTTTGCCAGCTGAATTCATGACTTAAAAAGTTACAATGACAAGTGACTGATGGCTTTATAAAATCGGAAACACACTCGTCTAACCAAAGATCTCAGAGTCCCGATCTTTTAAAAGAGATGTTCCAAAATGTATGGAGCCTGGGCTAGGACTTTGTACACTATACTCTAAAATAGGGAAACACACATAAAACAGTTTTTAACTATCCATTTACTATAATTTGGCTTTATTTGCTTGTAAAACTTAAGAATTTTTACTTAAAATTGC
Organism: Furcula furcula; assembly: GCA_911728495.1. NCBI lineage: Eukaryota > Metazoa > Arthropoda > Insecta > Lepidoptera > Notodontidae > Furcula > Furcula furcula. The sequence continues at coordinate 54,848,582 of OU452242.1, forward strand.
AACACATAACAAAAAACTGGCATGGCGGAAAAGTGTCACTGTCATGTGTCATTTTTATTATCATTGTCGTTAAAATTATTTTTAGTACAGTACTCTTTGTATTTTTGTTTCTGTTTTCTCATACATCATTTTAATAAATAAAATATCAATGATAATCATTTCACTACATACAATACACGCACACAACCAACTGTGACAAGTGTGACAGCAGCAGTAGCTATTGACAGCTGGCTGGCTGACAGTTTAATTCGTAGACAGAATATAATACAGACACATACCAAGCGTGCCGCCGATAAGGACAGAAAAATAAGTACATACTAAATTTAGAGTTGCCACGTAAGGGAAATTTTACCCTTTGTGTAAAGCAAATACGGAGGTTGTTGTAAATTATATTTTCTTTCCTAACCAAAAACCACTTTTTTGACACAACATTTACTTTTCTTACATATTAATAACATTACATCGAAAGCATATAAAATGTTAGGTTTTGTCCTTAGACAGTGCATCGATTTTAAAAATATAAATACTTATATTATTTTATATAATGCATTGGTGAGAACCGTTTTGGAATATGGATCAATAATATGGAACCCTTTATATTCAGTTTATAAAAAACAAATTGAAGCTGTTCAGAACAGATTCTTTCGTAGAATTAAATTTAAATTCAATAACCTTCTGCTACAGCTGCCGTCTTTGGAGCTACGCCGGGAGTATAGGGATCAATTTTTTCTGTATAAGATTGTTCACAACTTTGTGGATTCGCCGTATCTTTTTGGTCGTATTGCGTTTAAGTGCCCTAGGTTGAGTGCTCCCTCCAGCACTCTTTTTTCAACTCCATCTTGTAGAACTAACTATTCTGTCAATCGATTCCTGGTCAGAGCATGTAAAGTTTATAATGAACGTTATTGTCATGTTGATATTTTTAACTGTAAACTAAGTAAATATATTTCTCTGGTGAAAAGTAAATAGTAATTTATGTTAATGTTATTTTTCTCATTTTAATTTAATTTATTCATATCGTCTTTCATTCATAATCACATATATATAATTTTTTTTTTATTTAACTTTTTTTTTTTGTTTACGACATAAATTCTAATCTTTGTCTGTCTCTTGTGTTCTATTGTCTTCACTTTGTGCTACCTATTCGTGGAAACTGTTTTGCTAATGTTTTAATCTAAATGTATCTATATTTATGTGTTATAAAAGCTGTATGTTTTCCTTAAATAAATAAATTATTATTATATCGTCTTAATCTATGACAGTCTGCAAAAAGTACGAAAGTGATTGTTATAATAATGTCCTCCTAGCCGAAACGACCACAGCAGCCAATCTTTCACAAGATCAGCCATGTACGCAGGAGATATTATAGTGCACAAGTGCTTGCGTAGACACAAGTGCACTCTCTCTTCCTTTATATAATAGGTACCTCTCATAATCCGATGGGACGGAAGACCGACACGACTGGGGAGAAGTTAAGCGCAGGATCGACTTTTTACATGCCCATCCGACGCATGTGTGGCGTATCTCGGATCACGGTTTCGGAACGCCAATGGGGCTGTCAAAAAGATGACAGCGCGCTAGTATCTATGGCAGAGACATGTTTTAATTATTACGATTACTCCACTGTATTATAAGTTGTTCTCTCTCAATTTGATTATAAGTGTTTATTACCAAAGCTCGGCGTTTTAATTTGACGGACAGGAGTCGGGCATACGTCCTATCGTAAATCCCGACACATGGATCATCTTACTTTACAGACAATCAGGTCATCGGCCTGCATTGTCCTAGCCAGTAAGGAACAACTACTCAAATTTGTTGCCCTTCGCAGGATTCGAACCCACGACGGAGGCTACAAAGTGAATGTACACTTAATATCATATATGCTGTAGCTAAGGTCTATTCCACATTGTTCACCTGGGTGATATCACGTGGTGATTAAACTAGCTAAGAGCTGTAGATAATTATTAGCCTAATACAAAAAATTTAAGAGATAAAAACAATAATATGCTATTTCCCAGAGAAGTAGGCAAAAATTGGCTTTCTTATAACTTAATATAATACATACTATGGCCATTTACCGGGTAAGTTTTAGTAAATTTCTCCAATATACAAATCTATAGTACTAGTATCTTGGGACAATCTACGCTTGACCAATGACCACCTGATCTCAATCTACGCAGATCCTTTAGTAAGGTAACCAGATAAATGATTACAAATACTTGTAAACTGTATACATATTTAAATAGATAAATAACACCCAGACAATTGTTCGGAATCGAACCCATGTCCTATTGGGCAGCGGCCAGGTCCCTCAGATCGTCGAACAGCCGTACATCGCCGCCGTCCGCGGCATGTACTGCTCGACCCACCCGACCCGATGTCCGTCCTCCTGGACCATGACACAACACCAACACCGACAACAATGTCAAGAGTCGTAAACACATCAACACACAGACACCGGTCTCGCCGGCGAGGCCGAAGGGATCCGTACGCATGCAACCCCTCGCTGAGTTTCTTCTCAGCGGGGGCGCGTTGTGAACCGGTGGTAAACTCATTTTCTCTAAGCGGCAGGCCAAGCCGAGGCCGTGCCTCCCTGAGGTGCCCTTGTGCTAGTCGCTACCCAAACCTTTCTAGCTGGAGCGCTTTAAGCGCTCGTCCTCTTGTCCGGTGAAACAGTACTATTCCTACAAAAAAAAAAAAGTGATGATCAATAAAGCAAAGTGACTATCAAGCTTCAGTTGTCCACCAAACTTTGATGTCTACTGAAAGTGTGTTTGGTATGTATTGGTGATTCAAGTTAGGCAATGCCAAATGAATCATTTGATAGTTATTTAATAGTCACTTTGCTTTATCGATCATCACTTTAGTTGTCAAACGAGATAGGTACAATAAGGGGGCAAATGAAACAAACTATTCAACGTCGGTACTATTTATTTATAATTCAGACAAAGGAGATGTTCCATTTTGGGCCAACACTATGTACACTACATGGAAAAATAGGAAAAACATAGGAGAGTTTCATAAAAATACTTATAAATTAATTTGAAGCAGAGTACAATTGTACAAAAATGATTACTTTTGCAGTTATTTAGTATGTCCACCCTCTTTTTAGGGCAGCCATGACAGTTGCGTTTGACGTTGGTTTACTGCTTGACAGTTAATGCTATAGTTGACGTTTTGTAATAGATTGTTTACGCGTGGAGTACATAATGTATTTCGAAGTTTTTAGTGATTATTTATGTTTGCGGACATTCATTGACTGTTTCTTTCTTGACCTGGGGCTTTTATCGCCTGTGATTTGGATTGGAATCCGCAACAAGTTCAATCGCGGGTATAGTCAGTTGTCAAAATGATATTTTAGTTACGTATTTCCGATCCATCATATTATTGTGGGGTGTTGCTACAGTAGTATTATATTCTCTTTGGTGTTGCTCTCCTTGACCAAGATATCTTAAATGTACAATAAAACGAAGCAATATTAAAAAAAGATAACATTACAAAACAGTTACTATATTGAATAGTTATATATACATATAGTGTACATGGTGTTGGCCCAGGCTCCATACATTTCTGGAACAACTCCTTTACCAATAAATTATAAACAACAACATACATACATATATTTAAACAACATGCATATAGTAAAAGCACGATTACATGTACAATGACCATTGTGCCTATAAATAACGAATGAATACCTCCTGCGCAGCCTTGGACGAATTACTTGAGCGCTTACGTTATTTCTGAATATTTAAGCATTCGGGAATAACTTTTAGCAACCTAATTAATTCTTTTTGTTGCTGCTATATAAAATATGGATATTTGTATACTGTGGATACAAATATCCATATTTTCAGAAAATCATAAAAATAAATTCGGGAAATCTGAGAAATTCTTCGATGCACCCAGCATGTGGGATCGTGTATGATGCACTTAATAATAATTTACCACTTATTTATGGTAGTCTCTCTTTTATACACTGGCAACACTGATAATGGCGATCAATAAACTGAAAATTTTAGGTTATGGATAAAAAACAAGATTTTATCGATCTTAAACGTAACTTTCAAGTAAAATAGTAACTAATTTAGAGCAATAAGATCTAAATAAGTCGTTTACATGTATTAGTTTCTAAATGTAATCTCTAAATTGGCCATAATAATTCACGTTTACCTGTAAAACAATACTCCACTAATTTTACGTTCACTGTCACTTTTACAGCCTATAACCAATATGAATACGCATGAGTTGATAAGTACTGACACACTATCTTCTGAAGCCGAAAACTCAAATTTTTTTCGTACACAAACAAATTAGAATTTTACATCAAAATATAAATGGTTTAATATCGAAATCTGATTTGCTCACTATCACCCTCCAATCGCTTGAGGAACAAAGTAACTCTATTGATATTTTATGTATATCCGAGCATAACATGACAAAAAATGATACGAATAATCTGAATATACCAAACTTTCGTCTAGCTTCTAGCTTTTCTCGAAAGAGCAGACGCGGTGGTTCATGCATTCTTGTGAACAATAGATATCAGTTTACTCCAATTAAATATATCAATAAATACAGTATTGAGGGTATCATAGAAACTTCAGGTATAGAACTTTCTGATCATAACCTAAATGTAATATGTATGTATAGACCACCAAAGACAAATACTGATGACATAAATAAATTCTTTTCAATTTTTACTAATCTTCTAAATCAGTTCTGTTACTCCAACAAGAAAGTAATCATCTGTGGAGACTTCAATATTAATATACTAAATAAAAGTAAAGAATCTGTGGAGTTTGCTGCTATAATATCGAGTTTAAACTTAAAGTTTGCCATTAATGAACCTACTCGACTTAAGAGTGGGACGTGCATAGACAATTTTCTGTTTAATGGCTCAGGATGTAGTGCGAAAGTATTTGAATTTGCTCTTTCAGATCATACAGGACAAATATTCTCATGCCCAGTTAGTACATCCTCTACGTCCCAAAACTGGTTTATCCAAAAGCGTGACTACAGCAAGGAAAATATAGATAAATTTATAAATTGCTTAAATTCTCTAAGTTTTAGTGATGTATTTAATAGTGAAGATCCCAATATTGCGTTTAATGAATTTTATGACTTATTTGTACTATTATATAATTTATGTTTTCCTATAAAATTAGTACAAAAAACAACAAGGATACGTCCAAAATGGATAACGAAAGGTATAAAAATATGTTGCAAACGTAAAAGAGACCTCTTATGGCAATTTCGCAAAAATCCTACAGAAGCAAATAAATGTAAGTTCAAGACTTTATCATCTAAGCTGAATCGCATCGTGAAGCTGACTCAGAAAAATCAAAACAACAATTATATACAGACTGCCCATAATAAATGTAAAGCCACGTGGAATGTTATTAACAGAAAGAAATTACAACAACCAAAAGAACAGATTAAACATATCAATTTGAATGGCCAAATAATCACTGATCCGAAACAAATTGCAGATTTGTTTAATAACCACTTTATTGATCAAATTTCTAAACTAAAAATTAATTCTAATAATGTAAAACCAAATAATAGTAACTGTCATTCGTTATTTATGAAACCAACGGTACCTAGCGATATCAGTAAAATTATCTTAAACTTAAAGGACACAAACAGTACTGGCTTTGACGGCATATCGACAAAAATCCTAAAACTTGTTTCTAATAAGTTATCAGCTATACTCAGTCACATTATCAATTTGTGTATCATTAATGGTGTATTCCCGGAACAACTAAAAATAACCATAATTAAACCAATCTTTAAGAAAAATGATAAACATAATATGAATTGTTATAGACCAATAGCACTTGTTCCCGTCATTTCAAAAATTTTTGAAAAGGTAATGTACGATTCCATTTATAATTTCTTTGAAACATATAATTTATTCTGCAAGGAACAAGTGGGATTTCGTAAAAATAAAAACATTAATATGGCCGTATATACATTTCTGGAAACAGTGATGAAAAGCGTAGACTCAAAAGCAATAACATGTGCTCTCTATATGGACTTAACTAAAGCTTTTGATTTTGTTGATCACAAGACATTGTTAAATAAACTACACACATCAAAAGTGTCTAGGGATCAACATATATTTTTGCAATAACTTTTCTCCTGATTGATATTAATTAAAATTTTCTTTAAGGATTCATCAAATAAAGTGTTTTCGTTTGTCACAGTAACGATAAACCAAGTCACCTTTGCATTAATAAAGAAATTTGCCATTTTCCTAATAAAGGGATTTTTGACATTTGAACCACTAACACAAAAGTTCGAAAAAAAGACTGAAATAACAGTTTTCTTTAAAATTTTATTGGGTAACTTAAACAATTAATAATCCGTGTTTCTACCGCGAACACTAACAACACAAGAACATCGGTTTGGCATACTCAAAATGAGTTCATCCAAATCACGCTGTGGAATGGCCGCCCATGTTCGTTGCAACAACAAAAAAAGGTCTTCTTGCGACTGGATACCCTCCATATTCGGCAGAGCTCTTCTCTGTAGCATATCCCATGCATGCTCAATCGGGTTCAAGTCTGGCGACTGAGCAGGCCAGGGCAGGACATTGATGTTAGCTGCGGCGAGAGTCTGTCTTACAACTCTTGCGGTGTGCGGTCGTGCATTATCATGCATTAACTGAAATAAGGGACCGATTTGCACTTGTAGAGGAACGATGACGTCTGATACAATCGTCTCAGCATAAATTTGAGCGTTGAGGTTGCCTCTGATCCAAATCAACTCAGTTCTTCCGCCGATCCAAATACCCGCCCATACCATGATGGTTCCACCACTATAAGGATGGACTTCCTGGCAGGATTTTAATCGCTGTTGGCGTCCAGGGGTTCTCCAGTGTCGTATACGTCTTGTATCCGGTCTCATACCAAAACGAGACTCATCAGAAAAGCACACGAAACGCCATTGTTCTTCTGCCCAATTTCTGTGTTCAAGAGCCCATTGATATCGAATCCTACGATTGTGCATTGCTATAGGTGGTACCCGTAGCGGTCTTCGGGAATGAAGGTTCACTTCATGCAAGCGGTTTCTGACTGTTTGGTCGCTAATTAAGTTCCCTGAAGAGTGATGAAGCCTCACGGCTAACATCATGGCAGTTATTGTTGGAGCTCTTCGAGTTAAGATTTGAATATATCGGTCTTGTCTCCGTGTGGTGCAGCGATACCGTCCTCCATGGCGCTCAGCCACGGTACCAGTGCTTCGGTAACGTGTCCAAAGTCGACTGATAACACTCTGACTTGTATTCAGAGCTAAAGCCACAGTACGTTGCCGGGAACCAGCTTCTATCATTCCCACGGCTCTGAGCATTTCTTCCCTGCTTAAATGACGTCGCCGCTCCATAATAACGTTGGTTTTAATCAGTAGTAGGGAAACAGTAGCACTAATAATGTCTTCAATGCGTTGTATGTTTTTATAGGGAAAATATTGACAGCTGATTTTCATCTTTTACTCGAATTTGATTCACAGTTCCTGATTCAAATTATGAAATGCACCAAAAAGGATCCATATAAATTTATAAAATCATAAATTTATTACAAAGCCACATCTCAATCTCAAGAAATCCGCTTAAAAATGCTTGATAGACACCTAGACACTTTTGATGTGTGTATATTGTTATGGGCTTAGAGGGAATATTCTAGATTTGGTAAAATCCTACTTAAGTCAAAGAAAACAGGCAACAGAAATATCTAGACTTTGTCCCATATCAAGAACAGAACAAAAATATATATCTAAATATAGACATGTACATTTTGGAGTTCCTCAAGGTAGTGTAATGGGACCTTTGCTATTTATTATTTATATTAACGATCTTCCTGAAGTAACTAGACAACATACAGTATTGTTTGCAGATGATACTACAATAGTATTCACAGGGAAGGATGAATTAAGTGTAAGAAATGACATTAACAATGTTATGCGTGACACTACGGATTGGTTGACATTAAATAATTTAAAGGTTAATATTGAGAAAACAGTTTTAATGACATTTAGGCAGAATAATAAAAGTGACTTAAGTATCGAGTATGAAGGACAGCGTATAAAAACCGTGGGGACTACTAAATTTCTAGGATTACATATAGACAATAATTTGAACTGGAAAAACCATATAGATATTTTATGTAAAAAAATAAACCAATACTCTTATGCTTTATATATGTTGTCGAAAACTGTAAATAAGTCAGCGGCTCTAACAGCCTACTATGGTTTCGTGTCGTCTAACTTACGATATGGTATTCTGTTTTGGGGAAATTCAACAGACAGGGACGTAGTCTTTAAGGCTCAAAAACGATGTGTGCGCTCTATATGCCATCTCCAATCTATTGATAGCTGTAGACCTGTATTTAAAGAACTACAAATTCTTACACTACCCTGCATGTATTTATACGAAATGTTGATATTTGTGAAAACCAATATTAGTCGATTTAAAAACTTTAAAAGTAAACGTCACAATTTAAAAATTTGCTTTCCCCGAAATCAGACTGCTCTATTTAACAAAAGTGTTTTTTGTATGGCTCCACGTATATATAATCATTTACCAAAAAGATTATTAGAAATAAATGATGTACATAGTTTTAAGATCAGTGTAAAAAAATTGCTTCTTGAGAAAGCATACTACTCGACAAATGAATATTTAAATGACAAATTATTGTAATGAATCCATATTATATAAATCCAATTTTCATTATTAAGATATATAATTGTGAGGCAAATAAATTAACTTATATTTAGGAATATTGATATTGTACTCAGATTAATAATTTATTATTTAATTTAAATTATTATTTTTGTTATGTTAGTCAGATTTCACTATAAAGATATGACGTAAGTAGATAGAATTAGTTTAAATTTTTTGCATGCTATTAAGGCTAATATGGTGATACTTGTAATAATAATTAACATCCATGTAACCCATATTATTGCAAAATAAATGAATTGAATTGAATTGAATAATACTGCACTGCACGATTCCTATAGGATTTCCACAACACACAGTAATGTCACAGTTAGTTTTTTATTGAATTTTAAGTTATTTATTTAATATTAAAACCACGATAAAATTGTCACGGAGCAAAGTGGGAGCAAACGTCAAATTTGTTTCGCACCCACGGCGCGGAAAAATCGAACACATGCTGAGGGACAAAAAATCATATACACTGTTTCTTTCTATCACACGTAACCTACATAAACGCATTCTTTTCTTGCGTGAATGAGACAGAAAGTGTCCAGCCCTCTATTGTTTTCTTCCTCTAAGGTTTAATTCGACATCAGTGAGACGCCATCTTAGGACGCCATGTTGATTATAGATGTAAAATACATGATAATTATAATTAAAATTACGACAATAATAGTAATTTAAACGAAATATTTATATTTTTCCCGGATTATATGGATTTTTCTCGATTTTTTGAGGTGGTGTACATATTCCTAGCCCATTTTGCAACAACTCCTTTTACAGAAATGTTAAGCTGTTATTCAGAAAAGGCGCCCCACGCTTTTACACATAAATATAATCCATAAATTACAAGCACGGGGTAGAAAGAAAGAAAGAACGGTTTCGATAATTTATTTATTGCTTTTTAGTGCAGTAGTCCTTATAAAAGCGTGTACTTTTAGTTTTTTAAACTAGTAATTTATTTTATACTTTTTAGTCTTAGCAATATTCGCCTAAACTATGGATAAAATTAGTCTAAGTATTGATTTGTTCGTAGCTTGAATCGTAGGCAGGTTGTGGCAAAACATATTTTAACTAAACTAGGTATTACGCGTAGGTATCTGATTGAGTTTAAGAAAGCACTACGTATTTACCCTTTAAACAGTCGAAAGTACGCTAAAAGTCAATAGCTTCCCAAGTAGTAATCAAGGGTTCCGTTACCAACCTTCCGGGTCCATCAACAGGTCCACGTTATTAGGCAAAGTGAATATAACTCCTTTATACAAATCAAATGAGTCCAAGCTCGATGGGTTTACTAGTAGCCAATCCAGGGTTCCGTCAACCACCTTCCTGTTCCATCATCAGGTCCTGATTAATGGTTAATGTGAAAAGAACTCTTTAAAACAAATCAAATGAACCCAAACTCGATGTGTTTACTAGTAGCCATTCAAGGGTTCCGTCACCCACCTTCCAGTTCCATCATCAGGCCCTCAGTAATGGTAAAACTGAAAAGAACTCTTTAATACGAATGAAATGAGCCCAAACTCGATCTGTTTACTAGTAGCCATTCCAGGGTTCCGTCACCCACCTTCCAGTTCCATCATCATGTCCTCATTAATGGTCAAAGTGAAAAGAACTCTTTAAAACAAATCAAATGAGCCCACATTCGATGTGTTTACTAGTAGCCAATCCAGGGTTCCATCACCCACCTTCCTATTCTAATATCAGGACCTGATTAATGGTTAATATGAAAAGAACTCTTTAAAACAAATCAAATGAACCCAAACTCGATGTGTTTACTAGTAGCCATTCAAGGGTTCAGTCACCCACCTTCCAGTTCCATCATCAGGTCCTCATTAATGGTCAAAGTGAAAAGAACTCTTTAAAACAAATCAAATGAGCCCACACTCGATGTGTTTACTAGTAGCCAATCCAGGGTTCCGTGACCCACCTTCCTGTTCCATCATCAGGTCCTGAATAATGGTTAATGTGAAAAGAACTCTTTGAAACAAATCAAATGAACCCAAACTCGATGTGTTTACTAGTAGCCATTCCAGGGTTCCGTTACCCACCTTTCTGTTCCATCATCAGGTCCTTATTAATGGTCAAAGCGAAAAGAACTCTTTAAAACAAATCAAATGAGCCCAAACTCGATGTGTTTACTAGTAGCCAATCCAGGGTTCCGTGACCCACCTTCCTGTTCCATCATCAGGGCCTGAATAATGGTTAATGTGAAAAGAACTCTTTGAAACAAACCAAATGAACCCAAACTCGATGTGTTTACTAGTAGCCATTCCAGGGTTCCGTTACCCACCTTTCTGTTCCATCATCAGGTCCTCATTAATGGTCAAAGTGAAAAGAACTCTTTAAAACAAATCAAATGAGCCCAAACTCGATGTGTTTACTAGTAGCCAATCCAGGGTTCCGTCACCCACCTTCTCTAGTTCCACCATCAGGTCCTCATTAATAGTCAAAGTGAAAAGAACTCTTTAAAACAAATCAAATGAACACAAACTGTTTACTAGTAGCCATCCAAGGGTTCTCTTATCTACCTTCGAGCCCCAGCATCAGATCAGCTCGATGATACCATATTATTGTATTGTCAAAGGTCCTTGATACATGTGCAAAATTTTGGACGTGTAGAAGTGGGTCAAAATGGCATCGCAAGATTCCATTACCATCATACATACAAAGTTACATACATACATACAGGTCATGCTAATAAAATCGTGTTAAAAATAAACATTCACTGACCGCCAAATAAACATTCACTGACAGGTACCGCCCAGTTTTTTCTTTTTGTTTGCCAGCTGAATTCATGACTTAAAAAGTGACAATGACAAGTGACTGATGGCTTGACGGGCCCGTTGGTCTAGTTGGCAGACACCCTGCCTGCTAACCGATGGGTCGTGGGTTCGATTCCCGCCAAGTGTCTGGGTGTTGTTTATCTATTTAAGTATGTATTTACAAAAAAAAAGTATATACGTATTAGTATCAGTTGTCTGGTTTCCATAGTACAGGCTCTGCCTAGTTTGGGATCGGATGACCGTGTGTGGATTGTCCCAAGATATTATTATTATTTATAAAATCGGAAACACACTCGTCTAACCAAAGATCTCAGTGTCACCAAACAAAATATATCGTTAAACCGGTATCAAACCCTTGGTGCATATAGCACCAACGGTCCCTGACGGAATAGCGAGTTCGCGTTATAATGGTGCGTACCGCACCAACGAGCCTCCAGAGGTAAATAATTATTGGTAGCCTGTAAACCGTGGGGTGTCAGAATAGCACCTATCCATCTCCTACCGTTGGGTATTCGTAACAGGCGACTAAGGGAAAACAAGAAGACGGACAAGCAGCGTCTTTCTATTGGATTACCTACCACCTATACTGCGATCTCCAAGCCACCTGCAAAGCGTGGGGATTATAGCAAGGGAGGGACCTTAGAAGGGAGGGGTCCCTTCTAGGGGCAGGCCTTTGTTCAGCAGTGGACGTCTTTCGCCTGCTGATGATGATGCAAGGTGCTTCTTCATCTACTACAATGACTTATGTAAACAAACCATTAGTATAGGTTACCACTTTCTATAACAGCACCGCTCCGACACAACAAATAATTTAACATTGGATTTAAATTGTATACATTTAAAGTACGTTTTTAACCGACTTCAAAAAAGGAGGAGGTTCTCAATTCGTCTGTATATATATCTTTTTTTTTATGTATGTTCGCGCATAACTCTGGCAATTATGAACCGATTTGAAAAAATCTTTCTTCCATCCATTCTTCAATCCATTGATTGGGTCCCATAAAAAATTATTGCTTAGTAATAAGTAGTTCCTGAAAAAACAAGAATGGTGACTGCGCACTGAGAGCTGCAGGAAAGCCTATATAGATGACTTTATGTCGCTTTCTAAGGACAAAAATAGTCATAACTCTGGCAAATATTTACCAATTTCAATGATTCTTTTTTTATTCGAAAGAAGAAACCACTGTATTGAATCTGTATGAATTTTATTAAAACCGGATAAGAACTTTCTGGACGACCATGAACGATGTGGAGGAATTTATCTGGTAAAAACCATAAAACTGATGTTCTCCATTACATTACTCTGACAATTATGAACCGATTTCGATGATTCTTTTTTTATTCGAGAAGGTAAACTATTATGATGATTTCATGCAAATTTCATTACGACCGGATATTTTTTTCTGAAGAAACATGAATTATGTAAAACTATGTAGACGATAATGTGATCATAACCTACCTAGATAATTTTACGGTTTTCGATGGTTCAATCTTTATATATGTAAATATCACTAAAAAGGTTAAAACAAAATCTTTTTTAAAAAAAATTGAACCGACTTCAATATCACTGAAAAGTATAAAATAATTTAAATATTATTGAAGTTGGTGACAAATATACACAGCCGGTAAGCTAACACCAACTTCAATAATATTTAAATTATTTTATACTTTTCAGTGATATTGAAGTCGGTTCAATTTTTTTTTAAAAATATTTTATATAATGTCAAGTTAGAACACTTAACGGCGTGAGAACGTAGTTCTTACTGAGTAGTCTGTGGGCGTGAGAGCCGCTCCGCTGTAGTGTGACGCCTGCCCACTTAATGATGTCCTCCTGGCCTATACGACTACAGTACACTCTCACTTCTAATAGTCTCACAATCCAATGAAACGGAAGACTCCCGAGACTCTGGAGAGCCCCCGTGACGCCTATGCATTATGAATAATTTTGACTGACATGCATGGCTGAGAAGGAGTTAGGCGCAGGATTGACTTTTTACATGCCATCCGACACTGATCATCATACTTTTCAAAAAATCTGGTGAACAGCTTGTATTGTCCTAACCAGTAAGGATCAACATTACACAACGTATTCATTACTCTGGTTCTAACATACAAACATTGTAGCCTCCAATGTGTCACTATAAATATTATAGCCTCCGTGTAAACCGGAGGTCCCGGGTTTGGATCCTGCGGGGGGCAACAAATTTGAGTAGTTGTTCCTTACTGGCTAGGACAATGTAGGCCAATCACCTGATTGTCTGTAAATTATGATGATCCGTGCGTCGGATGGGCATGTAAAATGTCGGTCCTGCGCCTAACCTCTCCCTGGTCGTGTCGGTCTTCCGTCCCGTCGGATTATGAGGGGCATAAAGGAAAAGAGAGTGCACTTATGTCTACGCAAGCGCTTGTGCACTATAATATCTCCTGCGTACATGGCTGATCTTGTGAAAGATTGGCCGCTGTGGTCGTTTCGGCCAGGAGGGCATTTTTTTTAATCTAACATACAAATTATAGGAAAATGTAATGATAAATAAAAACAAACTTATATTAAATTATTTAATATAATAATATATTGGCCTTTTCGATAACATTTGTACCCATCCTGTAGTTCCAAACAGCTGTTGCAGAACGTATTCGTAGAGGAAACACATTTTCATTGATGTCCATGGGTTCCTCACTGGTAAACTGGCAACAAAGTATACACTTATTAGACTTATGAATTGCAGTACCTACGTACCATTCTATGATAGACATTATCAATTGACGTTTGACAGGCCATATTAATTTTTTTCGAAAAGTGTATACTTCGCCTATGTCAGATCCATCAAGCCATTTAGGCTATAGACCGTACTAAAGAAATATGTATACATACATACATACATCCACACTCTCGAAAAATATAGCTCTCCTCCTTACGCAGTGAAGGCAAAAATGTATACAGGTATTCGTATCAGTTGATTTGATACCATGGTACAGGCTCTGCATAGTATAGGATTAGATGGCTCCATGCATTCCATATAACTTTAGTTCGTAATAAACATGTTAACTTCAAATTAATACTTAATGTTAATTAAGCTCACAACGGACGGTGATTCCGTTCTGCACCATGTTTAACACGGGAACCACGCACGATCACGTGTCGACCGTCGACGGATTAATAAGTATCGATAAAAAAAATCCCACCACTATGATAAAATTTTATAACCTAAAAGGTTAACTATTCTAATCGAAATATCTCCAAATATTGCGCAATTCGCAAATATGCTTTATCCTTCGATGATAATTAATGTATCTAAAGAGTTTTAATGAAGTTATAACGCTTTGTCATTCGCACTTTTATTGTAAAATCATGAAATGTACTTACCGATGAAAACTTACATATTCAACTTCATTTCGCTTTCGCCCCGTAAGGAATCGACATCCACGCACAACACACGACATATACAAGTTGTTTTTATATGAATACTAATGTAATTATTATAATAAACACATATTTTTTCAAATCAAAACATCATCGAGAAAGTAAACAATGCTGTCATTTTATATGACTAAATTAAAGAGTCTATCACTACAAGTTCCACCATAGACAAATATTGACTATTAAATTTTGTAGTATTCGAAAGTAGTATTGTGGTCCCATTGGTCCATTTGACGTTTAAAAAAAGTGTACGGCCGAAAAAGTGGGACGTGAGAAACATTATCTGTCTCTTTTTTTCTAATGCTCATTCCCCATAAGAGTAAACGAGATAAATATTCATTTTAGTTAACGCTTTTAGCTTATTTTTGAGACCCTCTCTGTATTAATCTGTGGTTCCCAACTCTCAAAAATGTATCCCCAGCTAGTCATACACGCGCAGGATTACCTGACAGGTATACCTGTACAGTTCAACTGCGCAGGTAAACCTGAGCGTGTATGCCGCAAAACTGTGCAGGTTTCCACGCCTGTACAGGCGAGTCAAAAAATATGAACTTTCATATTTTTAACTGCGCAGGTATACCTGTGCAGTTTACCCTTAGAGGAAGAAAACAATAGAGGGCTGGACACTTTCTTTCTCATTCACGCAAGAAAAGAATGCGTTTATGTAGGTTACGTGTGATAGAAAGAAACAGTGTATATGATTTTTTGTCCCTCAGCATGTGTTCGATTTTTCCGCGCCGTGGGTGCGAAACAAATTTGACGTTTGCTCCCACTTTGCTCCGTGACAATTTTATCGTGGTTTTAATATTAAATAAATAACTTAAAATTCAATAAAAAACTAACTGTGACATTACTGTGTGTTGTGGAAATCCTATAAGAATCGTGCAGTACAGTATTATAGGCTGTAAAAGTGACAGTGAACGTAAAATTAGTGGAGTATCGTTTCACAGGTAAACGTGAATTATTATGGCCAATTTAGAGATTACATTTAGAAACTAATACATGTAAACGACTTATTTAGATCTTATTGCTCTAAATTAGTTACTATTTTACTTGAAAGTTACGTGTAAGATCGATAAATTCTTGTTTTTCATCCATAACCTAAAATTTTCAGTTTATTGATCGCCATTATCAGTGTTGCCAGTGTATAAAAGAGAGACTACCATAAATAAGTGGTAAATTATTATTAAGTGCATCATACACGATCCCACATGCTGGGTGCATCGAAGAATTTCTCAGATTTCCCGAATTTATTTTTATGATTTCCTGAAAATATGGATATTTGTATACTGTGGATAGCAGCAACAAAAAGAATTAATTAGGTTGCTAAAACTTATTCCCGAATGCTTAAATATTCAGAAATAACGTAAGCGCTCAAGTAATTCGTCCAAGGCTGCGCAGGACGTATTCATTCGTTATTTATAGGCACAATGGTCATTGTACATTTAATCGTGCTTTTACTATATGCATGTTGTTTAAATATATGTATGTATGTTGTTGGTTACAATTTATTGGTAAATTTGTCTGAATTATAGATAAATAGTACCGACGTTGAATAGTTTGTTTCATTTGCCCCCCTATTATGTACCTATCTCGTTTGACAACTAAAGTGATGATCAATAAAGCAAAGTGACTATTAAATAACTATCAAATGATTCATTTGGCATTGCCTAACTTGAATCACCAATAAATACCAAACACACTTTCAGTAGACTTCAAAGTTTGGTGGACAACTGAAGCTTGATAGTCACTTTGCTTTATTGATCATCACTTTTTTTTTTTGTAGGAATAGTACTGTTTCACCGGACAAGAGGACGAGCGCTTAAAGCGCTCCAGCCAGAAAGGTTTCGGTAGCGACTAGCACAAGGGCACCTCAGGGAGGCACGGCCTCGGCTTGGGCTGCCGCTTAGAGAAAATAAGTTTACCACCGGTTCACAACGCGCCCCTGCTGAGAAGAACCGGCAAGAAACTCAGCGAGGGGATGCATGTCGAGGTTGCATGCGTACGGATCCCTTCGGCCTCGCCGGCGAGACCGGTGTCTGTGTGTTGATGTGTTTACGACTCTTGACATCGTTGTCGGTGTTGGTGTTGTGTCATGGTCCAGGAGGACGGACATCGGGTCGGGTGGGTCGAGCAGTACATGCCGCGGACGGCGGCGATGTACGGCTGTTCGACGATCTGAGGGACCTGGCCGCTGCCCAATAGGACATGGGTTCGATTCCGAAGGATTCCGAACAATTGTCTGGGTGTTATTTATCTATTTAAATATGTATTTATACAGTTTACAAGTATTTGTAATCATTTATCTGGTTACCTTACTAAAGGATCTGCGTAGATTGAGATCAGGTGGTCATTGGTCAAGCGAAGATTGTCCCAAGATACTAGTACTATAGATTTGTATATTGGAGAAATTTACTAAAACTTACCCGGTAAATGACCATAGTATGTATTATATTAAGTTATAAGAAAGCCAATTTTTGCCTACCTCTCTGGGAAATAGCATATTATTGTTTTTATCTCTTAACTTTTTTGTATGAGGCTAATAATTATCTACAGCTCTTAGCCACTTTAATCACCACGTGATATCACCCAGGTGAACAATGTGGAATAGACCTTAGCTACAGCATATATGATATTAAGTGTACATTCACTTTGTAGCCTCCGTCGTGGGTTCGAATCCTGCGAAGGGCAACAAATTTGAGTAGTTGTTCCGTACTGGCTAGGACAATGCAGGCCGATGACCTGATTGTCTGTAAAGTAAGATGATCCATGTGTCGGGATTTGCGATAGGACGTATGCCCGACTCCTGTCCGTCAAATTAAAACACCGAGCTTTGGTAATAAACACTTATAATCAAATTGAGAGAGAACAACTTATAATACAGTGGAGTAATCGTAATAATTAAAACATGTCTCTGCCATAGATACTAGCGCGCTGTCATCTTTTTGACAGCCCATTTGGCGTTCCGAAACCGTGATCCGAGATACGCCACACATGCGTCGGATGGGCATGTAAAAAGTCGGTCCTGCGCTTAACTTCTCCCCAGTCGTGTCGGTCTTCCGTCCCATCGGATTATGAGAGGTACCTATTATATAAAGGAAGAGAGAGTGCACTTGTGTCTACGCAAGCACTTGTGCACTATAATATCTCCTGCGTACATGGCTGATCTTGTGAAAGATTGGCCGCTGTGGTCGTTTCGGCTAGGAGGACATTATTATAACAATCACTTTCGTACTTTTTGCAGACTGTCATAGATTAAGACGATATAATGTAAGAAAAGTAAATGTTGAGTCAAAAAAGTGGTTTTTGGTTAGGAAAGAAAATATAATTTACAACAACCTCCGTATTTGCTTTACACAAAGGGTAAAATTTCCCTTACGTGGCAACTCTAAATTTAGTATGTACTTATTTTTCTGTCCTTATCGGCGGCACGCTTGGTATATGTCTGTATTATAATCTGTCTACGAGTTTACCTGTGCAGGCAAATTAAGCCGTCGCCTGCGCAGGCGTCAGTTAGGGATGTTGGAAATGCCAAAAAATATCGATAATCGATATTTTTAAAATATATCGTTATCGACTTCGATATATCGAAGCAAAAAATATCGATATATCGGGATCAAAATTGTCTCCTACTATAATAGATACAACCGTTTATTTTCTTTTTGACAGCACCAATAGAACGTAACTGCGTCATGTTACGCAAAAGTTCACTTTTAAAAGTTCACTTAAAGTGAACTTTTGCGTAACATGACGCAGTTACGTTCTATTGGTGCTGTCAAAAAGAAAATAAACGGTTGGACTCTCTATAACGGAGCAAAATAAAAACGCTTCTTGAGTGGCAATGCCTTACAGCTGTCTATAGAAAGACGTGTCGCTTACCATCAGATCGGAAAAAAAGTCCACGAAGCAACTGATTTTCAACATAAACTTAATTATTCAGTAATTAAACTATTTAATTGAACTTTAACAAATATTAACAAGCAATGTATCCAAAGAAATACGCATGCAACCAAAGAGACTAAATTAACAATACCAACCAACCATCGAACGAAATACGTTACGAAATATTTTTTGACGCAATCAAAGATAACGCAAAAGGTCTGTCTTAGAGGAAGAAAACAATAGAGGGCTGGACACTTTCTTTCTTATTCACGCAAGAAAAGAATGCGTTTATGTAGGTTACGTGGGATAGAAAGAAACAGTGTATATGATTTTTTGTCCCTCAGCATGTGTTCGATTTTTCCGCATCGTGGGTGCGGAACAAATTTGACGTTTGCTCCGGGACCCGACCACCAGGGGTTAACATGCTTTTAAAATTAAATAATTTACTTAAAATACAATTAAAAACTAACTGTGAAATTACTGTGTGTTGTGGAAATCTTTTAAGAATGGTGCAGTGCAGTAATAAAGGCTGTAAAACTAACAGTGAACGTAAAATTAGTGAAATATCGTTTCAAAAAATATATATCGGACGAAAATATCGATATATCGAAAGAAAAAATATCGATATATCGATATTTTTTCAACAAGCCTAGCGTCCACAGATTAGATAGTTGTATGTTTCAATGAGTATATAATCACTGGTATGTTTACAACAGATGTGGCCCGATTCTCGTAATCAAAACAATAACGTTAACGTAGCGACTTGGTCGTTGAAAGTGTTTTCGTATTCACGTCCGTCAATTTAACGTCAACGGCAACGATTTAAAAGTCGTTCGATTGAAATAACGTTGGAGCGAATTCTGGTGTTATAAATTATAACACCTGAATAAATTATAACCCCTCACCATTATAACTTATAATCATCGTTCAATCGTTTTATAACGTTGCCTAAATGGTATTCTCGTATGAAAATGACGTTACTACCG
Organism: Furcula furcula; assembly: GCA_911728495.1. Classification (NCBI taxonomy): domain Eukaryota; kingdom Metazoa; phylum Arthropoda; class Insecta; order Lepidoptera; family Notodontidae; genus Furcula; species Furcula furcula. Next base: position 54,868,373 of record OU452242.1, read on the forward strand.
ATCGGATGCCAACGAGTAAGCGTCAAATTCCGCGATTCAAGAGTCGTTGAACAAACGTTGATTGAGACGATTTTTGCTTTTCTTATTCGTGTTGCGAGTTAAAGTAATAAAATAACTTTAAAATGAGCCACGGACTTACGTATTTACTATTAAATTCGTCTGCACAGCAAGAAATACAAAAATGCAGCTGCTATGGCAAAATATAAATAAATAACATGTAAGATATGGGGTATGGAACGCGCCTATTCGCGTTCCATACCCTGTTAGAGTTAGAGATATTGAATGTAGCACTAAGCCGGAACATGAGTGAGTGAGACGAAAATAGGATCGTACGCTGTGAGTGAAAAGAGTAATTAAAGATAGTGTGAGCGAGATGGTTTTAAGGTAATTATAATTAGAGTAAGGGAGATAGAATAAACTAATAAATAGAGAAAAACGTGTCTTTTAATTAATATTCAATTAGTATGTCTCTGGAGGGAACGGAAACTAATCAACCCTGAGTTTCCCAAAACCTAAGCTCTTAGCTCATCTCACAAAACTCCTACCAAGACCAAATATTTATTAGGACGCCATCTATCAGGGAATAGCAAAACGTACAGAACAATGAAGCGTTGACTAATCGTTTAGTTTCGATCCAATTGAGTTGAAGTCCTATCGAACTACTATGCGTTTCAACTAAGAATGTGGCCGCCATCTTGCCATTTCAAATATATAATTACTAAAAATTATGTTTTAACAAAAATAGATAGTAAAATAAAACATTATAATAAATAATCAAAACCGGGGCGAATTTTTATTTTGTTTACTCTGCTGGCAGTACAAACATCATAAATAACGAGTGAAGTTCCGCAGTCGCGATCATCATGGCGGCCACATTCTTAGTTGAAACGCATAGTACGTATAAGGTATACGAGAATACCGATTTTGGATAGGACTGCGATCGAACGACAACAAAACGTCAACGATATTTGGACTATTTGTTATTACGAGAATCGGGCAGCTCGGGGTGCAGGTGCAGCCAAAGCCGTAACGAGTTTAGGTATCAATGACCTTAGCCCGCTAGAGGCGCTACTGTGCATTGCATAGCGCTGTACCTATACAATTATTAAGCGATCTTATCGATATCGATAATTTCTATCGATACAACAGTGATGTACAAATCACACGTAATTAATTACTAAATTAAATTTTTATATAGTCTTATTGGCTTTTTCTCGAGGGATCAGACAAATAAAACAACTGTGTGCGTTAGGACCGCGGGTGTACATCACAGAATTGAGCTACCTACTTTCCTACAGGAAGGTGGTACCTTCTGTGTACCTCAGTGTACCTCTAATTAAATCCAGTGTACTTCTTTCGTTAAAAAGATATAAACTAAAATATGTACACCCGCCATTCTAACGTTAGAACTGCGGGTGTACATTTTTTTTCGATAAGGAGATGCTTATTACACTATTTTATTTTTTTAATTATACGTACCTGCTGTGTACCTCAGAGTACCATCAATGAAATCTAGTGTACTTCTTTTAATAAAAAGAAATAGACTAAAATATGTACACCCGCCATTCTAACGTTAGAACTGCGGGTGTACATTTTTTTTTCGGTTAGGAGATGCTTATTACACTATTTTCTTTTTTGTATTAAACGTACCTGCTGTGTACCTCAGTGTACCTTTAATGAAATCCAGTGTACTTCTTTTAATAAAAATATATAAACTAAAATATGAAACACCCGCAGTTCTAACGTTATGCCTGATTCACACGCGATAAGTTGCAAGTTTTTTATATACTTAAGTAGAATTAATAATTAGGAATATTTAAATTGTTTATTATTTTAAATCAGGTATGTAATGTAGTGATTTCATAGAGTTTATATATTAAAAATAGTGTACGTGTTTGTTTATAGTCCACTTAGACAATGCATAGGCAGATTGATCTGTCACAGGCGTAGATGTCGATAAGTGCAACCATAGATTTAAGATTTTTTTCACTCCGTGTGCAACTGACGGTATGGTACCTATTGTCATGTAGTATTTATGTATTTTGTGTCAACTTAAAATTGCCCATTATGTATTGTTTTCTTTTGGTTCGGTAACTTCATTGTTTAGTCATTTTGGTTTTGTTATTATTATAATTTTTTTTTCTTTATTTATGTTGGCTGAGTGGGCAGTGGGTGTGTGTGTGTTTGGTGGAGGGTTCGTGGAGTCACCAGGGGTTCCAACGGAAGATCAGTGCGGCTTGCGTGCAAGCCGCTTTATGCTGAGTTGGGACCCATTCGTGGCAAACTTAACTTAATTAAGTAATTTATGTTGATTTGTGTTGGCCATGAATAAAGTTTTTTCTTCTTCTTCTTCAAGTTCGTAACTAAATCTTTACTAAAGTTTAAGTAAATTATTACGTTTTGTGGGCTTCCACCACACCACATCGTTATATTCAATGTTTATTAAATTTAAATTCAATTACTTATATCTTTATCTCGATTTTTTGACGGGGTGCCGGGTTAGAATTGCATCCCCCCATCTCCTCTCGTTGGGTGTCGTAAGAAGCGACTAAGCGAGAACAAAAAGACGGCAGCAGCGTCTTTCTTTTGGATTTATCTTCCACCTATACTGCGATTCCCAAGCCGCCTGCCAACCCCTCCCTTCTAAGGGAGAGGTCTTTGTTCAGCAGTGGACGTGTTCGGACATCTAAATTTTTACGAGTAACCGAACACTTTAGTAGAAATTTCCAAATCAAATCACTTTATTTGCTGACCATAGGTATGCTTAGAAACTTTTCTATTTTTCGGGTAATTAGGTAGGCGTAGTTTGTTTGTTGTCCCCACAGTGGCACCACGGACAAAAAATATGTCGTTCTATTCTACTTGATCATTTGCGTACTAAATTTTAACTACGGACAACTCCGTGGTACCACTAGAGATGAATTAATAAGATTTTTTTTTAATTCAGCATAAGCTAGTGCTTGACTGCAGACCCACCTGATGGAAAGTGTCGACGCAATCAAAGGTGGTAAAGCACCCTAGCTTATTAAAAGCCTATTCACTCTAGCCTTGAAGACACCCACATTATGATCGAGCGGGAAAACTGACGCAGGCAAACTGTTCCAATCCTTAGCTGACCTCATTATAAACGAAGAGGCAAATCGTTTAGTCCGGACTGAAGGCACTTTCACCTCATAAGGGTGTGCATGCGCAGTGCGTCTCGACGTCCGATGATAGAAAGGGGATGGTGGAATCAAGTCATGCAATTCCTGTGCACACTCTCCAAAATGCATCCTGTAGAATACCGAGAGGCTGGCTACTTTGCGCCTGTGCTCTAGGCTTTGTAGATTGGCTTCTACTAACCCAGTATCACCAATCAGCCTTTCGTACAGTATTTGTTTTCTTTATTATTGGGAAGCACAAGTCATAAAAGAGCCTGATATTGTAAGTTACGATATACTTTCTGTTGGTGTACCTTTTTAATAAATAAATTAAATTAAATTAATTTTTGCAGCACCAGCCCATATATGACTACCGTACTCCACACACAACCGGACTTACGCTTTATACTACATCAGAAGTTGTTCCGGTGTGAAGTACCGCCGGACCTTTTAGATTTAATAATATTTCATTGTTTTCATTCATTTTGTAATTATTTTCTTGATATCTTGGTTGAACTGTTAGCATTGCACAACATTAAACCTGTTTTAAAAAAAATGACAAAAAAGACAAGCCCGCTGAGTTTCTTGCCGGATCTTCTCAGTAGCGGCCGCGTTACGATCCGGTGGTAGTTTGTAAAAATGATTTTTGCGTAAGTGCCTCCGTGGGGCCTATACATAATAAAGATATTTTGACTTTGACTACATATGAAATTTCAAAAATGAGATTTTTATTACATACATCCAGAATATACTGGGGTTGTAGTCATCATCATCATCAGCACCAGCCGGAAGACGTCCACTGCTGAACATAGGCCTCCCCCTTCGAACGCCACAATGACCGACAATTGGCTCAAACTCAAAAATAGTTTATTTCAAATAGGCTTAACGCTAGGACTTTTGAAAGGTCATGTATTTTTTTTTAAAAGCTACCACCGGATCACAACAGTGTGTCATGTTACAATTAGATCAGATCGACAGTGTGTCTTGCCGTTCAAATAATAAATGTCTTGCCGTTCAATATTATTTGTGGAACGTAAGCTCTAAACAAAGAAATTAACAGGCCAAACAAGGGCTTGCAGATATAGCGTCGGTCGTAACGATCACTAATATTGGTGTTCTTGGTTAAATCCAGTTTTAGCACCGATGAAAATTTATTTAATTTGATTTGATGATATTTACAAGCCTATTTGGCTTGTATATCTTTATATATATAATTCTACTCTACGTGTGTATGTCACTGGACTCCTCCTAAACGGCTGGACGGATTTGGATGAATTTTTTTGTGTGTGTTCAAGGGGATTAGGGGATAAGGGAGGGTATGGTTTAGATTCACAATTTGGTTGATAGGAAAAGTTTTTTTTTTTAATAAAAGTAGTTGTTTTTGGAATGTTTTCCATTAGATCCAGTAGATTGCGCTACCAATGCAGTAGCATAGCTTAACTGGTAGAGCTCTTCGATCTGGGTTCGATTCCCAGTCTGAGCCGTCAGAATTATTTTTCGTTTACCTAAAAAGATTTCGACTAAGTAAGTTCATCATCCTATTGTATGTATTCATATAAGTCTCTTTATATATATAATTCTACTGTACGTGTGTATGTCACTGAACTCCTCTTAAACGGCTGGACCGATGTTGATGAAATTGTTTGTGTATGTTCAAGGGGATTCGAGAATGGTTTAGATTCACACTTTCGCGAGCGGAGCTGCGCCGGTCAGCTAGTATCTATATATATTGTTACGTGCGGGTGGGGATTTAAATGCCGATTAACGTAAAATAAGGTTTTATTCCACGTACACTCACACTGTATACACACAAGGCACAGTACTTCACAGTAGTCCAAAAAGTCCAAAAGTCGTCGCAAAGGTCGCTGGTACAATTCTCGTTGATCGCTTCCTTAAGATGTTTCCGCTATCGAACACAAACTGTCTGGACGCCGCTATGCGTCGGATTATATAGCTAAATTAATAGAAGGGTGGAAGCTTCGCGAAGGTACTCGTAAGTACCTACTTAGTATAGCGTTTTCGCAAGCACATACAATAGAGGCAATAGTTCGAGAAAACGAACAATAGGCGGGGGCAGTGAACCGAGAGCGAGCGAGCGGTAGGTACATAACCTAGGTACTTGCCGAATTTGAGGGAACTACTTTCTATTGAGAAGTCTAGTTTTTTCGGTACGGATCGATAGTAGACCTATGAGAGATAGGGGGAGTTAGGTGGAGCAAGGGGGGAGAGAGAGAGAGGGGAGGGGGTTCAGAGAGGGGACAACGGGGAGAGGAAGAGGGGGGTGAGACGGGGACTGAAGCGAGAGGGGGAAAGAGAGAAGTGGGAGAGAGCATAGAATTAGATTTTTCTTATAAGAGAGAGAGATGGAGAGAGAAATACTCATAGGTAAATCAAGGGAGGGGGAAGTTAAAGGGAGCAAAATGTAATAAAAACGCGGGTGGAGCTGCGCGGGTCAGCTAGTATGTAATATAAAATGCAATAATATAACTCTCTGTTCGTCTCTACTAACCCAGAGTTATATTATTGCATTTTTTGTAATATGTATACTATAATATTATAGAAAAGTAAAATTTAATATTTTAGTAACCTATATGTATAGTCGTCCCCAGAGTACTATGAAATCGTCATGGATCGTGCGGCCGTCAAATGGATGCGAATTAAAGAACTAAAGTATTTAACTTTTAGTAAACACGACGTGTAACCGCTTACTTAAAATGAAGGCACTTAAAATTTACTTGCCTAAGTACTTGACAACTTAATACGTGTAAGTCAGGCATTAGAATGGTGAATGTACGTAAGTATTTTATTTTAGTTTATATATTTTTATCAAAATAAGTACACTGGATTTAATTAAAGGTACACTGAGGTACACAGCAGGTACATATAATTCAAAAAAGAAAATAGTGTAATAAGCATCTCCTAACCGAAAAAAAAATGTACACCCGCAGTTCTAACGTTAGAATGGCGGGTGTACATATTTTAGTCTATTTCTTTTTATTAAAAGAAGTACACTGGATTTCATTGATGGTACTCTGAGGTACACAGCAGGTACGTATAATTCAAAAAATAAAATAGTGTAATAAGCATCTCCTTATCGAAAAAAAATGTACACCCGCAGTTCTAACGTTAGAATGGCGGGTGTACATATTTTAGTTTATATCTTTTTAACGAAAGAAGTACACTGGATTTCATTAGAGGTACACTGAGGTACACAGCAGGTACCACCTTCCTGTAGGAAAGTAGCTCAATTCTGTGATGTACACCCGCGGTCCTAACGCACACAAACAACTGTATTATTTATTTTTGTTTTTAATATTTTTTTTTTTTTTTTATTGATGTTCCCTTGTGGTAACACCATATAAATTACAATCTCGCTTAATGGCTAATTAGCAATTTTACTTTAACCTAAACGAATAAATTATATTAGATTAAGAATGTGTCCAATGGCACTTTTCTTATTGTCTCTATTAAGGCGAAGACACTTTGTTATTGTGTTCTACACTGCACTATACTGCACTAATTTAACACTTAAACTAACTCAAAAGGTTTTGTTCTTTTCAGTCTTCTCAATATGTCCGTGTGGTCGAGGAGCTGGATAGCCTCGACATTCACATGATGATGAAGCCGACGCTCATGAGCTTCAGCGTAGTCCTTGATAACTTTGGCTACGAAGTCCAATTTGAGGTCCCGATGGAGGTCGTTTGTTCTTATGTACCAGGGCGCATTTACAATTCCTCTGAGTACTTTATTCTGGAACCGTTGTATTGTGTTTACATTGCTTTGTTTGGTACAGCCCCACAGCTGTATACCATAAGTCCATACTGGCATTAGGACTTGTTTGTACAGGAGTATTTTGTTTTGCACTGACAGCACGGAGTGTTTACCGAGAAGCCAGTGCATTTTCTTGTAGCGAAGGCCTAACTCTTCGCGTTTCTTTTTGACATGAGCCTTCCAGCGAAGCTTTGTGTCGAGTGTCATGCCAAGGTATTTGGCGGTATTCTCATAAGGTATAACACGATTGTTTATGTATACCGGATGGTAGATTGATTTTTTATTGGTGAAATCAATATGAACTGACTTGGATTCGTTGAGTTTTATTCGCCACTTTTTTGTCCAGTTACATATGGTGTTTACGGCAATTTGAACATTTTCCACTGCTTCCGCGTGTGTAACACCTGTGGCCATAATGGCCGTGTCATCAGCAAAGGTTGCAATGGTGTTGTTTTCTAGCGTTGGAATATCACAGGTGTATAGTAAGTACAGGACCGGACCTAACACACTTCCTTGTGGTACTCCAGCTTTGATGTGCTTAAGATCAGAATAAGAATCTTCCTGTCTTACTCTGAACATTCTTTCTGATATGTAAGACTCCAAGATATCGGAGAAATTCTTTGGTAACATCTTTCTTAATTTATATATAAGACCTTGATGCCACACCTTATCGAATGCTTGGGCTACATCTAGGAAAACTGTAGAGCAAACTTTTTTTTTCTTCTAACGTTTTTTCAATAATATTAGTAATTCTATGAACTTGGTCTATAGTTGAGTGCTTTGCCCTGAAGCCAAACTGATAGTCAGGAATAAGATTTTTTTCTTCTATAATTGGTTTTAAACGTCTCAATAATAGCTTTTCGAATAATTTTGACATTATTGGCAACAGCGAAATCGGCCTGTATGAAGTTGCTTCATTTGGTGGTTTACCAGGTTTTGGTATCATAATAACTTCAGCCACTTTCCACATATCGGGCACGTATTTTAATCTAAATGAAGCATTTATAAGTGTTGTGAGTTTCACTATTGCTTTACGAGGAAGATTGCTGAGGACTTCCCCGGTGATGTGATCATAACCTGGGGATTTTTTCTTGTTTAGAAGTTGAATTTCCTTGTGTACTTCTTTTGGTGTAGTGAGTCTCAAATCGGTATCATCGTCTTCTATTATTGCATCAAGAGTAATCTCATTTTCAGGCTGATTTGGTTGAAAAATTTCTTCTAAATGATTTGCAAATCTAATTGCTTTTTGCTGATTATTTATAGCCCACTGCCCGTTCATTTCCTTAATTGGGGGAATTTGCGTGATGGGTTTTTTTAAACTTTTAGTGGCTTTCCACAGTGGATAATCGGTTGTACGATCACTCGTTAGCTGAGTAAGGTTACTATGAGTGGATTTATCACGAAATTTCTGAATTTCACTACTTAACTGCTTTGTTAGTTTGTTTAAAACTGTTTTGTCGAGTGGATATCTAGTCCTTTGCCACCTCTGCCTTTGTCTTCTCTTTTGAATTATAAGGTTTCGGATTTCTATTGGGTAATTTATGATTTCGGATTTCTTTTTTAAAGCGGGTGTGTTTTTCCAAGCACACTGTTGGATATTTGTTACAAAACTCTTTACTTCTAATTCTAATTGTTGTGGCGTTTTCAGGGGCACTTTTAAGATCACTGCGTAATCCAAATCGTGCTTGAAGCTCTCCCAGTCGGTATATTTATTGACTAAAGTTGCATGATTTTCTCTATATATAATGTTTTCATGAATAGTTACTATAATAGGTGAATGGTCTGAACTCATATCGTAACCATCTTCAATAGAAAGATAGTTTAACGATATGTTTTTATAAATGAAAAAATCGATTAAATCAGGAATTTTCTGTAGATCTGTAGGCCAGTAGGTTGGCTTCCCCGTTGATATTGTGTCACATTTTGTATTTCTAATTGCATACAATAGTTCTTTACCTTTAGTTATAGTAAGTCTAGATCCCCAATAGGTATTCTTCGCATTGAAATCACCTCCAAGGACGAACCTGTTGCCAAGTTGTTTTAAAAGGTTTTCATACTGCGCTGCTTTTATTGAGTACCGTGGTGGACAGTATATAGATGATATGGTGACCGGATATGTATTTTTAATATGTATTTCCTTTTTTTTACAAAAACTTATAGGCTAATGTTTGGACACCATCTTGTTCTCTTAAACTTATTTTATGCTGGACTCTGCTACCAAATATTTGTTTAATTCCTCTACAATTCAAAAATTGCAATCCTAGTTATTACATACTTATTTTTTTAGCATATATGGGTGCGACAGCCTAACAATTCCAACAAGTCTCTATCTTGATACAATTTTTCTTTAATATGCTTCAACAAAGAATTTTTATAACAATTTACAGCCAATTATATTATTATTTTAAATCTATAATCACACAAACTGCCACAATAAGTTGATGGATAGGTGCGTAAGCATGGGTCATGCGTTAAAGCTGAAAACTATAGACCTATTTCTATACTTAATGTGTTCGGAAAAATCTTAGAAAAGTAGGTATTTATATATATCTATCCTATCATACAACAAGGTATTCCTATTTCTCAGCACGGATTCATCAAGGGTAGATCCGTTGTTAGTAATTTGGGTCAGTTTATTACTGAAACTCTTCATAGCATAGACGGTGGAGGCCAGGTTGACGTAATTTACACAGATGTTGAAAAAGCGTTCGATCGCGTAGACCACGTTATTCTTCTTCGTAAATTAAAAATGCTAGGGATTCATGGTGATCCTTACGATGGATAGAATCTTACCTAAAGAATCGATGTCAAGCTGTTGTTGTGGGTGGATACCGTTCAAACTTTATACAAATTACATCTGGAGTCCCTCAGGGTTCCCATTTAGGGCCCATTTTCTATAATGCGTACATCTATGATATCCACACGTGCTTTCAAAATTCTTCAATAATGTTATACGCGGACGATACTAAAATTTATCTTCATATAAAAGATATATATGACTGTTATAAACTGCAAAACGATTTAAGAAGATTAGCGTCCTATTGTCATCTTAACCGTATTACCATTAATCTAAAAAAATGTCAAGCCATAACCTTTACTCGTAAACGTACGCCTATTAAATTTGCGTATACTTTGGACGGTTCTGTAATTGAAAAAGTTGATGTTGTTAAAGACTTGGGAATTCATTTAGATAGTAAACTCACTTTTAGTTCGCACATAGATTTTATTGTTAATAAGTCATATAAGTATTTAGGTTTTGTGTTGAGAACATGCCAACCCTTTAATAACGTAGCCTGCAAAAATCTTTTATACTATTCCTATGTTCGAAGCACATTAGAATATGCCAGTATTATTTGGAATCCACAATATCAAACTTATATTGACCAATTGGAAAGCATACAAAATAAATTTTTAAAGTTTTTAGACTTTAAAGCTAAAAAGCGTCACGAATCATATAATGCTAGATGTGATTTCCATAATTTCCTGACACTTAAAGATCGTAGATTACTGCTTGATCAAATGTTCCTTTACGATGTCATTACTTGCCACCTTGATAACCCAGACTTACTTGCACAAGTCAAATTTTCTACCCCCTGTTACCGTACTCGACAAACTAAGTTATTTGCCATTACCCCTACTCGTACTAAGTACGCATCAAACTCACCCATCAATCGTGTATGTTCCGCCCACAACCATATTTTCCCAAAATTAGATTTATTTACCTCTAAAAAACATATTTATAAAAAGCAAGTATTAGACCTTTTACTAAGTAATTTCAAACGCAACCTATAAGACATATACCAATAATTATGTATATTTTACACACATACCCGACACACAACCATACACATGTATACACACCCACTCACACCCACACACACATACACACATTTATAAATCGTGCATTCATTTTTTGCTTTTTCAATATACCTAATCGTAATAAAATTGTAACTATTTGCTACGTTCTAGCTGTTACTTAGCATGTCTCTCCTATTATTCTTAGTACTCTAGGTAAACCTATAATTGGCTTATGTAAAGTTTACTTTAGTTGGATAAGATCATTTGGTATTAATGCTGTTGGTTTACTAATAAAATAAAAAATAATATTTTTTTTACAAATTTTCTTGTATATGGAATCAAATTCTGCATATTTATCATGTCTTGCTACCATTGTTATTTTAGTCAATTTCTTTAATTTAGGTATTGTACTCAATTTAATTAATATGTAACCTGCAGTAAATCCTCAAACATTACAATTGATTTTATTTCCGTTGTTGTTTGTCTTGTTTACAACATTTTCACTATTTATTTCTTCTGGAGGACATGTGGACAATAAGTGTTTTAAATTTATTATTGTTGCCCTCATGTCCTTCTCACAAGTCCCATGATTGGAATGAATACCTAACATGTTTGTCATAACCGCTCGCTTGTCCCGCTCGCACTCCCGTTGCCCGGCCCCCGTAGCGTTACCTGACACCGTTGCCCGGCAACAAACACTTATGCACCCCGCCGTTGTTTACAGCTGCGGCGCGCGAGTTGGATTTCACGCAATCGGTCCTTGTGAGTCAATTTGTTTAGAAAGATGGTCAAGTGTTATATTTTTTATGTTTACTATGAAACTACTTATACAATGTTATCTTTTGTTCCTCAGATTACGACTCTGGTGCAGAGTTATGCTGTGTTGAAATTGTGATTGCGCGTTTTAAAGCTCGTCTTGAATTTAAAAGCTCATAACTCAAAAATTAAAGCGATGATATATGGTTTTTAATCTTTGATTACGTTACTTAAATAATGGATAATAGGATAAGAAATAAAAACGTATTCTCGTCAATACATATTTATTAATTTACAGGCCTGTGATCCCATACCATTATCTGGCGCCGCGCGGCGTAAAACTTGACAAGGCATATCATGCACAAATATCATTTTAGGCATAAAATGAAAGTAACAGTAAATAAGTAGTTTTATATTCTTTTAAAACAAACAAAAATCATAGGGATAGCATTCACCACTTCTGATAAATATGAACATTTCTGAGACAGTTCCCATGCTCTCAGTCAAATCACTTTAGTTTTTCGTTTTTTTTTTGTTCTATATACTTATACTTTTCATGGTGGATTTTTATATCTACGTGTTAGTTATTTAAACAGCTTGATAAATACAATAGATCTTGAAGAACAAAACTCAATTTAACAAGAAAATCAGCAAAAATATCGCACACAACCCGCACCAAATCAACACTCAGTGACAAGAAAGAGAAAAAACGTTTAATTTTTTTTTTGTATTTTTTTCTCTATGGCTTGGATATTCGACTGAGATTAATAGGACGGGAAATTTAACGGAGAAACGAGATAAATAATACAAACTAAACCCTAGAGCGATAAAGACAAGTATATCTATTTTTATTCAACCGCGGTAGCATGGCGGCGCCATGTTAACTACTAGTTGACACGGGCATAGTAGACTGAATCGCGATGTTAACTACCAGCTAACATGGACGTTTTAGCGAATGCGTTTTGTTAACTACCCGTTAACACGGGCAAGCAAGCGGATAATCCAAGATTTAAAAGAGTTTTGGAATGTGTACGAGTCTGAATTATTATTTCTATAATCAAAGCTCAAATTTTATATTGTTATAGAGGGAAAAATAGAAGGCATCAGAGCACGCGGGAGATCACCCATGCGATGGACCGATCAAATAAAAGCGTCCATTGGCGGTCCAGTGCATCAATGCACCAGAAAGGCGGCAGTGAGGGAGGATTGGCGCCGAATTGTCAGGCGTGCTACCACTACTCTCATGACAACCACGACCACTCTGTCAAGAGTGTAACGACTAAGAAGAAGAAGAACATAAATATTAAAATAAATATTAATTAATAAAAAAAATATAAAAAAAAATATTAATACAAATATTAAATATTTTTTATTAATAAATATTAATATAATAAAAATATATTAAAATAAAATTAATATTAAAATTAATATAAGTATCGCAGCCGGAGAATTATTTTAGTTTAGTTTAGTGTAATCAGTTGAACAAGAGAATTGTTTTCAACTAACATGATTTGACCAATGAAAACCTCACTATCAACTCAATTTAGTAGCTGTCGAAATCAAATTAAGCACTTAATCATCGTTTGACACCACTAAACTAAAATTTAGTCTAGTTTAGTGTAGTGGTGACAACAGAATCGACACCAATGAGTATATAAACTACACACATCAAAAGTGTCTAGGGATCAACATATATTTTTGCAATAACTTTTCTCCTGATTGATATTAATTAAAATTTTCTTTAAGGATTCATCAAATAAAGTGTTTTCGTTTGTCACAGTAACGATAAACCAAGTCACCTTTGCATTAATAAAGAAATTTGCCATTTTCCTAATAAAGGGATTTTTGACATTTAAACCACTAACACAAAAGTTCGAAAAAAAGACTGAAATAACAGTTTTCTTTAAAATTTTATTGGGTAACTTAAACAATTAATAATCCGTGTTTCTACCGCGAACACTAACAACACAAGAACATCGGTTTGGCATACTCAAAATGAGTTCATCCAAATCACGCTGTGGAATGGCCGCCCATGTTCGTTGCAACAACAAAAAAAGGTCTTCTTGCGACTGGATACCCTCCATATTCGGCAGAGCTCTTCTCTGTAGCATATCCCATGCATGCTCAATCGGGTTCAAGTCTGGCGACTGAGCAGGCCAGGGCAGGACATTGATGTTAGCTGCGGCGAGAGTCTGTCTTACAACTCTTGCGGTGTGCGGTCGTGCATTATCATGCATTAACTGAAATAAGGGACCGATTTGCACTTGTAGAGGAACGATGACGTCTGATACAATCGTCTCAGCATAAATTTGAGCGTTGAGGTTGCCTCTGATCCAAATCAACTCAGTTCTTCCGCCGATCCAAATACCCGCCCATACCATGATGGTTCCACCACTATAAGGATGGACTTCCTGGCAGGATTTTAATCGCTGTTGGCGTCCAGGGGTTCTCCAGTGTCGTATACGTCTTGTATCCGGTCTCATACCAAAACGAGACTCATCAGAAAAGCACACGAAACGCCATTGTTCTTCTGCCCATTTTTTTGCCCAAAAATGCTTGATCCCTAGACACTTTTGATGTGTGTATTTACGTTACTAAAGTGAACTTCACTTAAAGTTCACTTTTAAAAGTTCACTAAAGTGAACTTCACTTTAAGTGAACTTTTAAAAGTGAACTTTTGCGTAACATGACGCAGTTACGTTCTATTGGTGCTGTCAAAAAGAAAATAAACGGTTGGACGCTCTATAGTAAAATGTTTGCGTGCCGTGCTATTAATAGCTTGACGGGCCCGTTGGTCTAGTGGTCAGACACCCTGCCTGCTAACCGATGGGTCGTGGGTTCGATTCCCGCCAAGTGTCTGGGTGTTGTTTATCTATTTAAGTATGTATATACAAAAAAAAAGGATATAAGTATTAGTATCAGTTGTCTGGTTTCCATAGTACAGGCTCTGCCTAGTTTGGGATCGGATGACCGTGTGTGGATTGTCCCAAGATATTATTATTATAATAGCTGTAGTTCTTCTTTTACCAGAATTGTCAGAGAGCACAAAGGGTAGCAAGGAGTGTTGCTTTAAGATAATTGCGAGGATAAAAAGTTGACGCCTTTTAAAATAGCCCTTTGGGCTCGTTCAAAATAAATGTTTTTGCAGCACCACCCCAAGAAGATATACAATATGAAATCAACGATTGGCAAATCGCAAAATATACACTTTTTAATATATTAAAAACAGCGACATGGCGGAGGGTTTTTAAAATGTAGATGAGTTTTCGAACTTTACAAACTAAGCTTTCAATTTGTTGTTTGAAACTGAGACGTTCGTCAATAATAATTCCCAAGTATTTTATGGATTTTGTTCTTATCAGTTTGGGGCAATTGCAGCAAATATCCGATGGGAAAACACAAGAATGTGCAGTGATCTGTAAATTGGAATTGTCCTGGTTTCGAATTGCATAGGTCATTAATTTGGTTTTATCTAGATTGAGTGTTAGAATGTTAATTTGCAACCATTTAGATACTTCATCAAATCCTTTTTGGGCATAATCATACACCGCTTTCCATGTATTCGCGTGAAAAAGAAGAATAGTGTCGTCAGCAAATGTTATGATTCTACCGTTTGTAAGCTTCATTTGACATCGGTTCTTATTTTAATCACGCTTTTATTTCTAAAATAGTTATCTTACTAGATACCCTAACGAAACATACTTTATGTGTTTTAATTACAGATATAATTTTCATGCTACAGGCTGTTCAAAAATATTTTAATAACAGACATTTTTCCTTCGATGCATCATTCCTTCACCAAAATAATGTTTAGCTGCGATGATAACAAGTTTCTTTTTGTCTGTTGTCATGTTTTTATTTTGTGATAAACAATATCTAGAGTACTGCCATTGATTTAGTCGTCAGTATGAATCCGCATGTGATTTCCTAAAGTTTGTTTAGAAGCAAATTTTTTATTACACATGATGCAAGTGAAAGGTTTGTCCCCAGTATGAACCCGGGTGTGACTTAGTAAATTACTTTTAATGGTGAAACTTTTATTACACACATCGCAAGAGAAAGGTTTGTCGCCAGTATGAATACGAGTGTGACTTAGTAAATTACATTTTGAGATGAAACTTTTATTACACACTTTGCAAGAGAAAGGTTTTTCGCCAGTATGAATACGGATGTGAACCACTAAATTCGCTTTAATATTAAAACTTTTACTACAAAAATTGCAAGTAAAAAGTTTGTCGCCAGTATGATTACGAGTGTGACTTAGTAAATTCCATTTTGTGATGAAACTTTTATTACACACATTGCAAGAAAAAGGTTTTTCGCCAGTATGAATACGGATGTGAACCACTAAATTCGCTTTAATATTAAAACTTTTACTACAAAAATTGCAAGTAAAAAGATTGTCGCCAGTATGAATACGAGTGTGACTTAGTAAATTCCATTTTGAGATGTAACTTTTATTACACACATTGCAAGAGAAAGGTTTTTCGCCAGTATGAATACGAGTGTGAACCACTAAATTCGCTTTAATATTAAAACTTTTACTACAAAAATTGCAAGTAAAAAGTTTGTAGCCAGTATGAATCCGCATGTGATATACTAAATTATTTTTACGTGTAAATTTTTTATAACATTCATTGCAAGTGAAAATTTTGTTGCCGTTAGTTAAATGCTTGTTGCACACTTTATCGGTAATTTTAATTCTTTTATTAAAATCTCTTCTTCGAGATTTATTGAGATTTTCAGAATTTGATTTGAATTGTCTTCCACTATCGACTAAATATCGTTTCAATGTCAGATTAGAAATAGTTGTAATATTATCCAACGGACTGTTATCTTGAGTCTTACTGTTGTTATTTACACTCGGAGTAATATTTATCTCATTAAATAATTTAGATACGCTCGCATCCACCAACGCAATACCTGCTTCTATTTTTATATTTTTTGTATGTTTTACACAATTTACAACTTCACTTGCTCTGTTTTGTGCCTCTAGCTCAGGTTGATTTGCAACGGGTGCTTCTGAAAAGAAGAACTACATACAATAAATAATATCTTTACTGCGATATCATAGTTAATTTTTTAAACAGTGGGAAGACTACAACGGAAAAGGTAGCCTAACTTTGTAGTATGAAGATAAGCAACATTAGATTCAAGTTGTTGTTCTCTTCGGCGTCATATTTAAAAGTTAACATATCCCTCGTCTCTTTAAGCTGTTTAATTTTAAAAATGGCGACTGAAACATTTGTGAAAAAAATATATAGCCTATGTCACTCCCACAATTGAGAGGAATCTAAAGACATAATCCATCAAGCCGTTTAGGTTGTAGACCGTGCCAAAGAAATAGACATACATACATACTCTCGAAAAACATAACCCACCTTCTGGGACAGTCGGGCAAAAACAACACATACCTACAAATCCGTCCATTCGTTTGAGAGTTGCCATGCCACAGACAGACACCCCGACATAGGCGTCAAACTAATAACACGCCTCGTTTTTGGTCGGGGGTTAAAATTGGAGGCTGACGGCCGCCATACTCAAATTTGGAAATGTATTAAAAGCAGATAATAATGATGTGGGGCTCGACCGGGGTATGTGGGATTCTTACCCACTAAAACCCCCGCGGCTGTCGCATCGGCACATGAGAGGGGACCCCAGGGCTCTCCGGTGGGATCTGCACCAGGGGCCCCTCAGTGCCTTGCCTTTGAGCCCGCCGCCGGGGGGCGCATTGTAGCCCCCCGGGAACCTGTCACGGTGCTCACGGGGACGGGGGTCGCAACCCCGCCGCCGTCCTCCTCGGAGTCGCCGCCGTACTCAATGGACGCTCAAGGGGCCCACACCCCGAGCGTCCAGCGACTCCGAAGAGATAAAATAGCCTATGCCAATTCCAACTAAGACGAACCTAACGACATAATATAAGTCACAGTCTAGAAAGTCAATCTGTGTATAATAAATTAATCCCTCGTCGGCCGACGCGTGATCGTGCTATGCGGTTCGCGTGTTAAACTTGTCCAGATCGGAGCCACCGGCCGTGGAGAAAATTGGGTACCTCCATAATCTTGTAAATGAAGATTATTCAGCATTTGAAGGATGGGAGTGATGGTGGGAGTGCCACGAAACAAACCTTACGATCAACGTTTGTAAAACAAAACATCAAGTAAAACATCATCCTGCACCCTGGTTAACTAGTATAATTAAACGAGAGATGTCTAAAAGCAATAAGGCCAAGAATCGGTATAAAAACTTCCCTACTGTTGAGAACTGGTCTCTTTATAAGAGACTCCGAAATCGTTGCAATCGCCTATGCAGAGATGCTAAAAGACGTCACATTCATCGTTCTGTCCAAAATATCAATACAGCTCAGGTATGGCAATTTCTCAAGTCTTTGGGTATAGGGAAATCTGCTAGTGAAAACATACCTAACATAGACCTTAACGCTTTAAATTTACATTTTTCAAAATCACCAGTCACTTTGGTTGATAAAGTAAAATATTCTACTCTCCACAATCTTTCAAAACACCCTTTGCCATCGTGTTCTTCTTTTACTTTTCAGCAAGTTACAGAAGAGGATGTTAAGAAATCCATTCTGTCTATTTCTACTAAGGCAGTGGGCAATGATGGCCTCCAGATCCAGATGCTTCTTCTTATTCTTGATGACCTTGCTCCTATTATTCACCATATAATAAATTTTTCTCTTCAAACTAGTTCCTTTCCTTCAGCTTGGAAGAAGGCTCTTATCTTACCGCTTCCAAAAGTTTCTAACCCCTCTTCAGTTTCACAATTTCGTCCAATATCCATTCTTCCTGTATTGTCTAAAGTCCTTGAACGCATTGTTCAGAATCAATTGTCTCTTTATCTGTCCTCTAATGGCCTGTTGAGTCCGTACCAATCTGGTTTTCGTCCTGGCCATAGTACTGTAACTGCACTAGTTAAGATAACAGACGACATTCGATTGGCCATGGAGAAAAAGCTTTTAACCATTCTGGTGTTACTTGACTTTAGCAGTGCCTTTAATTCGGTTGATTTTGACATTCTTTTGGGAATCCTATCCTCTTTAAATGTATCTACTTCTGTGATTGCTTGGCTCAATTCTTATCTTCGGGATCGTTCGCAGTCTGTTTGTTCTGGCGAGACCCTCTCTGATTGGTGTGAGCTGTCTGCAGGTGTTCCCCA
The DNA here is from genome assembly GCA_911728495.1 of Furcula furcula. Lineage (NCBI taxonomy): Eukaryota > Metazoa > Arthropoda > Insecta > Lepidoptera > Notodontidae > Furcula > Furcula furcula. The sequence continues at coordinate 54,887,014 of OU452242.1, forward strand.
AGGTGGTGTACTCTCTCCTCTTCTCTTTTCAATATTCATTAACAACATCACTAAAGTTTTGATTTCGAACTACCATCTCTATGCAGACGACTTGCAACTTTATCGCCATTTTCAAATTGATGAATTATCGGGAGCTGTTAATGCTATTAATAAAGATCTGGACAATATAAGTGGGTGGGCTCAAAACTTTGGTTTAATGGTTAATCCAGCGAAATCTCAGGCTCTTATTATTGCTAGCAAGTACTTTTATAGTCATTTGGATCAACAGTCTCTCCCACCAGTGATGTATAATTCTACTCCTATTATATGCTCCAAATGTGCTAAGAACTTGGGTGTATATATGGATTGTAATTTATCTTGGAATGTGCATGTTACGGAAGTCAGCAGGAGAGTATATTGCTCATTTCAGTCACTCAAACGTCTCCATAATTTCCTGCCATTTCAAACCAGATTAACTCTTGCCCAGTCTCTCCTTCTGCCGCTTTTAGACTACGCCGATGTCTGTTTTCTTGACGCAACGGAGGACCTCCTCAATAAACTAGAACGCTTGCAAAATTTATGCATTCGTTTTATTTACGGCCTTCGAAAGTATGATCACGTGTCGGAATTCCGACAGCGTCTTAAATGGTTACCTATCCGGCAGCGTCGGGATTCTCATGTTCTTGCTCTTCTTTTTTCGGTCCTTCACAATCCTAAGTCTCCAACATATCTTCGGCAACGCTTTGAATATCTCGCCACCAGTGACAAATCCTCTCGTTCAGTCTCCTCTCTACTTCTAAGTTTTCCTAATCATAGCACAAGTCGCTATGATGGATCATTTACTGTGCAGGCAGTACGTCTCTGGAATTCTCTTCCTCATACTATACGTGAGAGCACATCGTCGGATGTATTCAAAAGAAGAATTAAAGATCATTTCCTATCAATGTAGCAGTTTCTATATATGTATGTACCTATGTATTTATTCATGTATTTATATAAATATTTAAATATATATTATCACATACTACATTACATGTACTTATTTAATTTTATTGTATATTATATGTGTATGTTTGTTATTGTATTGTATATAATATTTATTACATAATTTACTTTGTATTTTTTTATGTAGTAATTTGTTGTACACTTGTTTGTATCCTTAACAGTATTTAAATTTTTCTCCAAATTCTCCATCACTCAAAGGTTAGCTGTCAGAAAACTCAATGTTTGGGTTAAGCACGCCTTTGTGCATGAATTTTCTTTATTTTATACTAATGTGTAATATTATTGTGTGCAATCTATACTTATAATAAAACTGTAACAGGTCCAATTCTGTACATTGAAGATATTTTGAAAATTATATTTGGAGGGTATTCTATAACCGATACTGAGGCCGAAAATGTAATTTTTTTAATTTTTGTCTGTCTGTCTGTCTGTCTGTCTGTCTGTCTGTATCACGGCTGAGCATCACGCCGAAACTACTGAATGGATTCAAATGAAACTTGGCACGATTTGAGATCTTACTACGAGGTAGGACATAGGATACTTTTTATCCCGTAATCTAGCACGGTTCTTTTGGGAGAGGGGATTAAAGTCAAAACGGGTACTTGGTTATACGCTTGGTCCGATTTTATCAATTTTTCTATAAAATATAATAAATATTAGTAAGGGAACACTCATAGAGAGTTGTTATCAAGGTTTTGTAATCGATCGGGTTAAGCAACGTTAGGTAAGGTCATTAAATAGATCGGTAACAGTTTAACGCCATTTGAACTAAACGGGTCCGTGCTTCGGAGAGCAAGTAAAAAGTGGGTCCCAGTTTTTAACCGACTATAAAAAATGAGGTTATGTATTCGATGCGCATGTCTGTTATTCAAAGTTTAGTTAACGTAAAAATAGCGCAGGCGGAGCTGCGTAGGTCAGCTAGTAAAGAATAAGAATAAGAATAGAACGTTTGCGTGAACTTTGCCTTACATCTCTTGAAAGCCGTAGAAATAGAGGAAGTCTTATTGAAACGTATAAAATACCTACTCAATGGCTACTACAGTGTTCAAGATTAGAAAACTTATACAAAATGAATAAAAATAAACATTTGCGAGGGCACTCATTAAAACTATGGAGAACATCATCAAAGAAAAACCCTCTGAAAAACTTTCTTGCAAATCGTGTGGTTACAGAGTGGAATAAGCTCCCTGAAAGTGTGATAAAGGCACCCACATTGAACTCAATCTCCAAATCTTAATGATACACACGCATCAGCTAGTAGCAGCTAGTGTGTTTATAATACATATAATAGAATAATAATAAATTTGGATTTTGGGGATGATCAAACAACTGATAGAAATATTATTTGAAATTATTTTATTACATATTGAAACAGTATTATTACATTGATTATAAAATAAATATAGTTACTTAACTTTATTTACCGTACTTGGGTACTTATAAATATTCTAAGACTTATACTTACTATACATTTAATCTGTTTAGAAGATCAATAATCGAACAATTAAATGGATGAACACCGTTCCCACGCAGTGGGAAACCGCTTGCTTTGCAACCGGAGGTCACGGGTTCGAACCGTGCGGGTCAGCATATTCCTTACTGGCTAGGACAATGCAGGCCAATGACCTGATCGTCTGTAAAGTAAGATGATTCATGCGTCGGATGGGCATGTAAAAAGTCGGTCCTGCGCCTAACCTCTCCCCCGGTCGTGTCGGTCTTCCGTCCCAAAGGATTGTGAGAGGAAAGGAAGAGTGCACTCTCACTTGTGTCCCGTCAACAAGCGCTTGTGCATTATAATAGGTATCTCCCGTGTAGATGGCTGATATTGTGAAAAATTAGCCGCTGTGGTCGTATCGGCCAGGAGGAATATTAGGAACGATGGCTCAGATTTTTCTATTCCGTCGTTTCGAATGCTTTGCAGCACCCATGGTCACTGGAGGAAACATTCGATACGTCGATAGTAACATCTAAAAATGAACCGCGAATAGGGTTTTACCGTGAAAATAGTTTGATTTCAATCAAAAACTCGACTGCAAGTAAAATAATTTAAAAGTAATGCCCTAAAAAGACCGAAACAATATTGAGAAAAGAAAACTAAATTAATGTACAATACTTTGTACATTCGTTTTAATTTAAAAACTGAACTGAAGTAAAGTTTACTAACTTTACTTTAGTTTAACGCATTAAGTTTAGTAGCAAACGAACCCCATTAATTGAGTCTACCACCGGTTCACAAAGCGCCCCCACTGAGAAGAGCCGGCAAGGAACTCAGTGAGGTATGCACATCTTTGAGGTCGTATACGTACGACCCTTCGGCCTCGCCGGCGAGGCCGGTATCTGTTTCATAGTGTATCTGTGTGATTTTGGATAACCGATATGAGTGCGGGATTAGGTCCCGCCTGCGCCCCTCTCAGCGCATGCCTTCAACAAAACCCGGCCTAACTATGGTCCACGCTGGCTAAGTGCGGGTTGGCGGACTTCACACGACATTCGAAAGCTAATTCGGCTTTCTGATACATACACGGTTTCCTCACGATGTTTTCTTTCATCGATAGCTAGTAACAATCGCAGAAAGACGATTCGCAAACTACCCCTATTGTTTTAAACCATTTTGACAACTTGTCTCGACATCTTTTATGCGTTTGTCTGTATTATTACAAACTTTTAATTGTAATTATATTCATGTTCTAATAAAATGTTTTATTTGTATGATAAATTAATGCATGCTGTGGTCCTCTATAATTAAGTATACATGTGACATCATATTTTATATTGTTTTGTATAATTGACTTATGTAGTACTTGTTGAGGATCCTAATTAATAAAGAGAGAAATAAAGAAAAATATCAAACCATCCTAAGCCTGTTAAACTATGAAGGAAAGTTCATTAAATTCAACATACATTAAATAAAATATTTAACTGTACGGCTAACATTAACCAACATTGGTAAGTACTTGTTGAATAAAAAAACAACCAATATTTTCAACCAATAAAAATATCGATAAAAAAATTAAACATTTAACTACTTAATACTTATTAGAATTCAGCCATTAAGCACATGTCTAGCTGTAGGTAGTGACGTAAGGAATACCTTATACAGTGGAATTTAGTATCGCGCGAATATGTGAAACGAGACCAATGTCCTAGCTACACATAGCGCCAAGGTTCAACAGATTCCCCTACTGGTAAGACTTAGTACCGGGTATATCGAAAGTCGTACGAGGTCGTTTACTAGTACGAGGTCTGCCTTTTAAGTTCTGTCGTTTCCATATTTCCCGGCAATTTTGAATTTGGAACTGTTCTATATTCGAATGTGTTTAAATTTTGAATCTCATAACAGTTGAAAATATTAGGATTAATGCTATTGTTTAGTCACAGCGTCGTACAATGCGAAATTTTCTTAATCTAGCTGGACAAAAGTCAAATTTTACACTAGCCTACACAGCTAAAATAGTTATTTATATTCAAAGAAGACAACCCATTATACGTGGTACTGAGGTTTATTTTCGGAGAACTCGCTCCACACAATAGAACAAGGGTCACAACAGATGGCTACCTTAGTTCCTTTAACCAAGCGTTTAAATGCAATCGCGTCATTCGGCTGAGTTTGGTCATTGAATAATCTGTGTGTCTGTGCACTACTAGTGATTGTGTGTTGTTATTACTTTCTTGGGAGTTATAAGGTAAGTTTCCATATGTTTTTTTCTTAATATGTTTTACAAGTAATAAGTTTTAAAAACTAAAACCCGGCTACGGATAAAATCGCAGTCTAATAATGTGATATTATATAGCCTATAACCAGCAGGCAATCAGGACGCTTCTAACGACACCCTACTTGTCAAATTATGTTAAGTAGATTAGAGGATATGCGGGAACAGATGAACAAACATACATACATACATTCTTGTTAAAATCATAACCCCCGTTCCGTAGTCGGGTACAAACTTAATAACGAGCTCCACATGAACAGATAGTTGACAGATTGTTTTATAATAAAAATACTACTAAGTCCATTTGTACTTGAGTTTTAGTGCATTATATCGGATTATACAGATCCCTTATTATATAAGCATATTCAAAAGAACTAGTTGTTAGCTACAGGAATAACGTTCATTTTTGTGCGCATAGTTGCGACACTCATACAACTTCTCTCTATTTTCAGAATGCCTTCGCAAAATCGCATATTTCGCTTCAAACGTTTTTCGTCATTTGATTTACTAACGCAAAATAAATAAGATTGGATGCTTTGTTACATCATATATTACAAGAACTTGGTAAACCATCTCTTTCAGATGACTTTATAAGAAGTTTGAAAGTGACTATTAGAAGTTTTTGTCAAAAAATTGAAGAAAAATGGTCGATGTCGGGAAGACATCAAGATCGTTTCCTAAACACAAATTCTGCAATAAGAAATTTGTCTTTACCTGATAATACCACTGAAGTGCTCGAAGGTGTGACACTACCAGGAACGAGTTAGAGTTCGTTCGGAAGACCGCAATAAAACTTCGATAGTTCGAGTAACAGAACAAAAAGACGGCGAATTCAATATCTTCTTGTAACATCGAGTCTGAAGGAGATATCGATGGCAACAGAGAGCTCCTGACACTGAACACGAAGGAATTCAGTCAGAACTGCTTCAGAATCTGTTTTCCATAGCGAATTTGAAGAATGTCATTGTTCTGACTGAATTCCTTCATATTCAGTGTCAGGAATTAAAATTTGTATTATATTCTTCGGAATAATCTCCCTTATTAATAATTCTTTGATTTTTTTATTATTTTTGTTGGTTCGAATAATTTTGATTTTTTTTTCTTTGTGCATTGTGATTTTTGTGTTGTATTATTGTATGTAATGTTGCAATATATGTCTAAAACATTGAAAATGTCTTTAAATGTCAATCAACACATTATACTTCGTAGTAAACTTGCACTGTTTGAGTCCAAGACTTTTGTCCACCTAGATTACGAAAATTACGCACTGTGCGTCGATGGGAATCTGTCAGGTTACGTACGAAAATGAATCTTTCTAAGGAAAATCTTCGTGCAATAATTTTCTACAACTTTAGAAGAGGCCTGACACGGCTTCAGTGTTTTTAAGAGCTAACATCTGTGTTCAGTGATGAAGCCCCATGTCTGCGGACTGTCGAACGCTGGTATTTAGAATTCCAGCGTAGACATACTAGTGTTAGTAACAAATCTCGCGAAGGACGCCCAAAATCCGCCTTCACTGAAGATAACATCATTGCTGTGAGACAACTAATTCTCGAAGATCGTCATGTGACGTATCGGGAGATAGAGGCTCTATTAGGCATCTCAGGGACAACCATTCAGAAGATCTTGCATGAAGCGCTTGGTGTGAGAAAGCTAGTTTGTCGTTGGCTACCGCATCTGCTTTCCGACGATCACAAGGCGGTCCGCGTCAGATGGTGTAAGAAAACTCTGCAAAGGTTCAACCGAGGAGAGTCAAATAACGTTTACGACATCATCAGTGGTGACGAATCTTGGATCTATACCTACGATCCTCATTCCAAACAACAATCTACAATCTGGGTCATTCAAGACGAGCCAAAGCCGACTAAAGTTGTTCGTTCTCGAAGCACTTCAAAGAAGATGGTGGTCACGTTCGTTGGAAAAACCGGCCATGTTGCGACTATTGCACTTGAAAATCGTAGATCGGTTAACGCAGAGTGGTATACCCACGAACCTGTATTATAACTGTGGCCCGATTCTCGTAATCAAAACAATAACGTTAACGTAGCGACTTGGTCGTTGAAAGTGTTTTCGTATTCACGTCCGTCAATTTAACGTCAACGGCAACGATTTAAAAGTCGTTCGATTGAAATAACGTTGGAGCGAATTCTGGTGTTATAATCATCGTTCAATCGTTTTATAACGTTGCCTAAATGGTATTCTCGTATGAAAATGACGTTACTACCGATCGGATGCCAACGAGTAAGCGTCAAATTCCGCGATTCAAGAGTCGTTGAACAAACGTTGATTGAGACGATTTTTGCTTTTCTTATTCTAGTGTTGCGAGTTAAAGTAATAAAATAACTTTAAAATGAGCCACGGACTTACGTATTTACTATTAAATTCGTCTGCACAGCAAGAAATACAAAAATGCAGCTGCTATGGCAAAATATAAATAAATAACATGTAAGATATGGGGTATGGAACGCGCCTATTCGCGTTCCATACCCTGTTAGAGTTAGAGATATTGAAGGTAGCACTAAGCCGGAACATGAGTGAGTGAGACGAAAATAGGATCGTACGCTGTGAGTGAAAAGAGTAATTAAAGATAGTGTGAGCGAGATGGTTTTAAGGTAATTATAATTAGAGTAAGGGAGATAGAATAAACTAATAAATAGAGAAAAACGTGTCTTTTAATTAATATTCAATTAGTATGTCTCTGGAGGGAACGGAAACTAATCAACCCTGAGTTTCCCAAAACCTAAGCTCTTAGCTCATCTCACAAAACTCCTACCAAGACCAAATATTTATTAGGACGCCATCTATCAGGGAATAGCAAAACGTACAGAACAATGAAGCGTTGACTAATCGTTTAGTTTCGATCCAATTGAGTTGAAGTCCTATCGAACTACGTATAAGGTATACGAGAATACCGATTTTGGATAGGACTGCGATCGAACGACAACAAAACGTCAACGATATTTGGACTATTTGTTATTACGAGAATCGGGCTACTGGACAGCGCAGTCTACTAAAGATCACGAGCCGAATGAGAGGTCCAAAGTAGTAGTGTATCTCTGTCTAATAGGGTGTCCACGCATTACTATGTGGAAGGATTCTTTTTCTCACTTCTAAGGCCTTTTGGCGGCGGATCAGGTCACAACGGGCGGTGCCACATCGGTGCTCTTGCGTGACCTCCGTCAAGAGGGTGAGGTGCACCGCATGAGAGGATTTTTGCGTTCAAATCGTAATTTTGGTGACATAATACTAATTATAATTATTATTTGTATTTTATAATTGGATGGAATTTAATGGAAGTCCGCAGTCATTACATATAAGATCTGCTGTACTTACCACAATTAAGGCAATAAATTATTTGAATTTGTGGTAATACCTAGCTATCGTTTTCTTCCGGATATCTGTATTTCATTCCACAATTCAGGTTTAGTTAACCAACGTTTGTATGGACATCATCACCCAAGACCACCGACGCGACGCCATACATAATAATGGTCACCCTACTCTAACAGTATACCGCGACACCGGTTTACTTACTACGACAATCACACAACAGCTCAGTAGCCCGATTCTCGTAATAACAAATAGTCCAAATATCGTTGACGTTTTGTTGTCGTTCGGTCGAAGTCCTATCCAAAATCGGTATTCTCGTATACCTTAAACGTAGTTCGATAGGACTTCAACTCAATTGGATCGAAACTAAACGATTAGTCAACGCTTCATTGTTCTGTACGTTTTGCTATTCCCTGATAGATGGCGTCCTAATAAATATTTGGTCTTGGTAGGAGTTTTGTGAGATGAGCTAAGAGCTTAGGTTTTGGGAAACTCAGGGTTGATTCGTTTCCGTTCCCTCCACAGACATACTAATTGAATATTAATTAAAAGACACGTTTTTCTCTATTTATTAGTTTATTCTGTCTCTCTTACTCTAATTATAATTACCTTAAAACCATCTCGCTCACACTATCTTTAATTACTCTTTTCACTCATAGCGTACGATCCTATTTTCGTCTCACTCACTCATGTTCCGGCTTAGTGCTACATTCAATATCTCTAACTCTAACAATATCTTACATGTTACTTATTTATATTTTGCCATAGCAGCTGCATTTCTGTATTTCTTGCTGTGCAGACGAATTTAATAGTAAATACGTAAGCCCGTGGCTGATTTAAAAGTTATTTTATTACTTTGACTCGCACCACAAGAATAAGAAAAGCAAAAATCGTCTCAATTAACCAACGTTTGTTCAACGACTCTTGAATCGCGGAATTTGACGCTTACTCGTTGGCATCCGATCGGTAGTGACGTCATTTTCATACGAGAATACCATGTAGTCAACGTTATAAAACGATTGAACGACGATTATTATACCAGAATACGCTCCAACGATAGTTTAATCGAACGACTTTTAAATCGTTGCCGTTGAAGTAAAATCGACGGACGTGAATACGAAAAGTGTTTCAACGACTGAGTCGCTACGTTAACGTTATTGTTTTGATTACGAGAATCATGCTACTGTGCTGCTTCATAATGATAAATTGTTACTAATATTATTGTTAATAAAAGTATTGCATGTTGTTCGTGTGCTAATTTATGATATTACATTTCATCGTCCTAGATATATTATATTTCGATGTTTTATTACACGAAAAACTTTCAAGTAAATGTAATCAACTTTTAAGAAATCTACCTAACACTACTAAAATGAATTTATTTTGCGTTGGCAACTTACTTGACAAGGGGGCAGACAAGGATACACATCTACTTTTGAGCTATCTCACTCGGCTCGTTTTTCTACTTTGACTTGTGTCAACGAAAAACAAACCTTAAGAATGTAGAATAAAGTTTAAATTAGTGATATTAATATATTTATGTGATCTATCCAGTTTTTACGAAGTAAAATATAAATCCGTGGGTATACCACAGTTTGTTTACCACAAGTCATCGCCGAACTTCGAAAATCTAACTCAAAGCGACGCATCATCCTGCACCATGACAACGCAAGCTCATACAGCGCTCGTCAAACGATTGAGTATTTGAAGCAGGAAAAAGTAGAAATTCTTGACCATCCTCCATACAGTCCTGACATAAGCCCTAACGATTTCTTTACATTTCCTAAAATTAAGAAAAGTCTTTGTGGTCACGGTCACGGTCGACGCTTTCAAGTCAACCATTTTGAACACCCCCACTTTAGAGTGGAATAAATGTTATAATAACTGGTTTGAGCGAATGGAAAAGTGTATTAAGCTACGTGGTGAATACTTTGAAAAACAATAAAAAGTACTATAAGGTTCTAGTTGTGTTTTTTTCTTCAAACGACAAAACTTAAAAGGCATCCCACGTAAAACTTTTATCACGTAAAACTTTTAGTATTAAATAATTTATTACATTCATTGCAAGCGAATGGCTTTTCCCCTGTATGAATCCGATTGTGACATAACAACTTTGATTTAGTAGTAAAACTTTTATTACACACGTTACAAGTGAAAGGTTTTTCCCCAGTATGAATCCGGATGTGACTCACTAAATTTGGTTTAAAATTAAAACTATTATTACACACATTGCAAGTGAAAGGTTTTTCGCCAGTATGTATCCGGGTGTGATTTAGAAAATTACTTTTACGGTTAAAACTTCTATCACACACATTGCATGTGAAAGGTTTGTCGCCAGTATGTATCCGGGTGTGATCTACAAAATGACTTTTACGGTAAAAACTTTTATCACATACATTGCAAGTGAAAACTTTCTCGCCGGTATGAATCCGAATGTGACTAACTAAATGACGTTGCCAGGTAAATGTTTTATTACACACACTGCAAATGAAAGGTTTTTTTTTTTTATTTTTATTAAGATTAATTGTTTATATATAATAATTGTATAATTGCGAATAGGAAATTAAATGAACTAATCTATTATTACGGGAGCGCTAAGTTGGTATCTTCTGCTAATGGATACAGAAGAAGATTGATGACAAATGATATTAAGTGTTATTTATGATTGAAATGAAACTAATTTTACGGATTATATCGCGGTTTATTTTTGATTTTAATTTCCCGACGTTTCGAATACTTTACAGCATTCATGGTCACGGGCGGACTGAGGTGGTAGCTGTCCATATGTCATAGTTGTCTTAGGGTACCCTCAGGTCTTCTAATTATTATTGTTAGTCCGATCTACGCAGAAAGAGCTTACAGTATCTTGAGGTCTTGCAGTGGAATGCTTGTCTTTGGATTTGACTATGTTTATCACGGGATCCCAAGCTGGTGGTAGTACCCAGCCATCTTCTCTATTGAAATTTGGATGCTTTTTAATTTCAATAGCCTCACGAATCATCCTTGGTAGGTAGCGCTGTTCTTTTGCGAGGATTTGTGGTTTGTCAAATCTAATATAATGGCGGGTGCGATCCTGAACATGTTCACAGACTGCAGACTTCGTATAGCGTCGATGTTTAACGTCAGCTATATGTTCTTTTACACGGGTTTTTACCGATCTTTTTGTTTGCCCGATGTATGAGAGCCCACAGTCACAATCCAGTTTGTATACTCCTGCATCTTTGAGGGTACCCTAAGACAACTATGACATATGGACAGCTACCACCTCAGTCCGCCCGTGACCATGAATGCTGTAAAGTATTCGAAACGTCGGGAAATTAAAATCAAAAATAAACCGCGATATAATCCGTAAAATTAGTTTCATTTCAATGTGTAATATTCGCGTAAGTATCAGAAATCATTATGTTATTTATGAATTTTAAATTTCGAACTATAGTATTAACATGTTTTAGGAACGATTTAACTGTTTCAGGGTGTTGAATAATTTCTGATAGTAAGTATGGATTTATATTTCTTGAATTACATATAATTTCATGTTCGTTTCTAGTTTTGATGAAGATGGGACAAAATTTCAAAACGTGGTCGTTATTTTGTACACTGATATCATCACAGGGACAGGTATTCCTGTTTGTGATGTGAAATCGGTGAAGGTATGAAAGGTATGATAGGCGTGACCAGTTAAGATTTGCGTCAATTCAAATGATACTGGAATAATTTTCCGAAATTCTGATATTTCAGTTATTGTGGGGAACCATTTCTTAGTAGTTTCGCCTTGAAAGCTTTCTATGTATTCGTTTTGCCACTTATGGAGGGTATCTATGCGTATGTTTCTTTTTGCGAATGAGATGGGAAAGAAGTTTGATTCTGTTGCAACTTTTGACACTGCAGCTTCTTTAGCCGCGACGTCTGCACATTCGTTGCCCGCAATATTGTGATGTGCACGAACCCAAATGAAATTTATCGAAGTCATGGATTTTAGTCGATGGATGAGGTGGTGAATGGAATTAACTGTTGGGTCAGTATTTTCGGTGTCTTGGATGGCTTTTAGTGAAGATAAGCTGTCAGTTAAAATTGTTACATGCTGGTGGATTGGTTTGCTTTCAATGTACGAGAGTGCTGCTTCTATTGCCCTGAGTTCTGCCATGAATACAGAACAGGTTCTACAGAGTTTGATTTTACGACGTAGAATTACAGTGTCGTCACGGTAAACAACAAATGCAGCACCAACCTCTCCAGATTCCATTTTACTACCGTCAGTGTATACTTTGAATGGACCGTAGGGTGATATATCATTAAGTTCTTGTTCTGTATTTGCTATTTGGAAAGTTATTTTCGCTCTATAGGCCGGATGAAGTCTGTTTCTGTTGGTGATGGGGTTTTTGAGTCTAATGTCTTGTGGTAAATGCTCTGAAATTCCTGTATTTTTAACGTTGTTGATTTGTTGAATTTCTTGTATAAGTAGGTGTAAAGGAATGAATTGTGCGAGGGCAATAGAAGCTACAGCTGAAACAGTTCGAAAAGATCTTATGGCTCGAATTGCGAATTGGCGCTGGAAGCTACGGAATAATTTCTTCACTGATTGGAATTTGGTGGCATCACCCCAAATACCGGCGGCGTAAGTAATCATTGGTTGTATGACCTGTTTATATATAACTTCGATATTTTCTGGGTGAATTCCCCATGTTGGTTTAACATATTTACAGAGATTTTTAAAGGTTTTGGATGCTTTGCTAACAATATATTTAGCGTGGGCGATAAAATTGAGCTTTTGATCGATGATAACCCCAAGTAGTTTAATTTCTTTTTGTAAAGGGATTTCCACCCCGCCCATTTCAATTACGGCAGAATTTGTTTGGGCGGTGAATGAAATGGCTTGCGTTTTCTCAGCACCAAAAGTGAGTTTAACATCAGTTCCCCAGTCAGAGATGATTTTAAGTGCTTGATTAGCAGTTTGCTCGACTTCACTTTTGGTTCGTCTTTTGATAATGAGGAGCACATCATCGGCAAATGCTTGAATGTGTGCTCCATCTGGTAAGTTAATCTTTAGTAATTTGTCAAGTGTTATGTTCCAGAAGGTAGGGCCACAGATCCCTGTATGCACCCTTTTGTCATAATTTTTGAGGCCTCCCCGTCTCCATACGTTAAATGTACAGATCGATTTTCGGTGTAGTTATTTATTAATTTAAAGATATTTTTTGGGCATTTTAATTCTCTCAAACCTTGAAATAAGGCAGGCCACCAGGCATTGTCAAACGCCCCTTTAATGTCTAACGAGATGGCAATGACTTGCATTCTGTTATGCTTGGCTTCTTTTATAACATCCACAGCTGCTTGCAGGGCTCCGACAGTTGATTTGCTTTCTCTAAAGCCATACTGTTTTTCGCTCAAGCCATGGATGCTATCGGCTTTGAACATAACTCGCTTGATTATTAATTTCTCAAGTAGTTTGCCAAATTCCGGAATTAAACCTATAGGTCTGTATGCTGTAAGTTGGCTGGTATCAGGTTTATTGGGTTTGGGAACAATTTTTACTATTGCCTGTTTCCATGGAACGGGAAAGTGGCTGATATTAAGACAGTGATTTAACAATCTTGTAAAAAATGTAGGGAAAGTTTTAAATGAATGTTTGCAAATGTCCGCGGTCAGCCCGTCTGCACCCGGAGCTTTGTTTGCGTTCATGGAGGTCAAACAGCTTTCAATTTCGTCTTCTGCAAATGAGGGGTCATCTTCGGAGTCAGGTTCATAGTAAGTGCAGTCTCTTAATTGTCGTTGATTTTCAGTAGTATCGTCGGTGTCGTCTGCATAGAAATGGTAAAGTAATGCTTTGGCAGTGCTTGAAGATGAGGTAGTGAATGTATTTCCACAATCTAGGGTCTGAGGTGGTCGATGTGCAGGTGTAGTTTTAATAATTCGGTTGGTTAATGACCAGACGTTCTCTTTGTCCTGAAGGGAGCAGAAGTCCCTGAAGTGATGGGTGGAATGTTTCTTAAGGGCAGTTGCGTATATTTCTTTTAGTTCTTTTTGTTCTTCTATGGCTTGACTCAAATGTGCATTTTGAGTCTTAAGTCTATGAAGTCTATGGTGGGCTTTGATACAGTCCTTTTTTAAAGTTTGTAGTTCGTCGTTCCACCATGGGTTGTAATTACTTTGTTTTGGGTGTTTAGGCATTATCTTCCGGCATGTTTCCTGTATAATGTACGTGGTTTTAGATACAACTAAATCTAGTTGGGTGGCATTTAAGGTGTCAAATTTGATGTTATGTAATTCTACATCGTAGAAATTTCTCGTTAATTCTTTACGGAAGTCTGCCCAATCGGCAGATTTGGTGTTGAATCTGTATGTCGAGCTTCCTTTAGTTGATTTAATTTTACTTGAACTATTGATACTGAATTGAATGGCATTGTGGTCGGATGTGGTACATGCGTTAGTATTAACTCTCCAGTCAGAGACCTGATTTATGAGATTGTCCGATACGGCAGTAATATCAATAATAGATGTGGTAAGACTGCCGTACCTCACCGCTTCAAAAGTTGGGCGTGTTCCGACATTACTGATGGTCATGTTATGTGATGAAATGATATCGATAATATCATCTCCTCTGGTATTAGAAGCAGGTTCACCCCATTCCGGGTGTTTGCCATTGACATCGCCTCCGAACACTTGGAGAGATCCTGATGTTTCTGCAAGGAATCTGTTCAGAGCCACCATGGTGTTGATGCGGTCTGTGTCAGGTTCAATGTATACAGAGGCAATGTACAACTTCCGTTGTCCTAGATGGAGTTGAACAACAGCTATGTTCGGGGTAGATAGTTGTGCAATACCGAGAGCAAAACCTGTAGTATTTTTGATGAAAATGCATGCTTTGACTCGCTCAGTTGTGGTGAATTGGTATATATTAATGCCGGCAATGGAGTGTACCGTAAAATGAAAGGTTTGTCGGAAGTATGAATACGGGTGTGAGATAGAAAAGTACTTTTAAGGTTAAAACTTTTATCACACACACTGCAAGTGAAAGGTTTGCCGCCAGAATGATTTCGGATGTGACATACTAAACTATGTTTACTGGTAAAACTTGTATCACACTCATTGCAAGTGAAAGGTTTGTCGCCGGTATGAATCCGAATGTGACTAACTAAACGACATTGCTGGATATTTTTTTTATTACACATATTGCAAATGAAAGGTTTGTCAGAAGTATGAATACGGGTGTGAGTTAGAAAATTACGTTTACAATTAAAAAAATTATCACACACATTGCAAGTGAAAGGTTTGTCGCCAGTATGTATCCGAATGTGTCTTAAGAAATTAAATCATTGGGTAAATTTTTTATTCCACACATTGCAATTGAAAGGTTTGTCGCCGGTATGAATCCGAATGTGACGAACTAAATTATGTTTCCAGGTAAATTTTTTATTACACACACTGCAAATGAAAGATTTGTCGGAAGTATGAATACGGGTGTGAGATAGAAAACTACATTTACTGTAAAAACTTTTATCACACACATTGCATGGGAAAGGTTTCTCGCCAGTATGTATCCGGGTGTGAATTACCAAATGACTTTTAATGTTAAAACTTTTATCACACACATTGCAAGTGAAAGGTTTATCGCCAGAATGAATTCGGAAGTGACTTACTAAACTATGTTTACTGGTAAAACTTTTATCACACTCATTGCATGTGAAAGGTTTTTCACCAGTATGTATCCAGGTGTGAGTTAGAAGATGACTTTTAAGGGTAAAACTTTTATCACACATATTGCATGGGAAAGGTTTCTCGCCAGTATGTGTCCGGGTGTGACTTACCAAATTACTTTTACGGTTAAAACTTCTATCACACACATTGCATGTGAAAGGTTTTTCACCAGTATGTATCCGGGTGTGAGTTAGGAGATGACTTTTATGGTTAAAACTTTTATGACACATATTGCATGGGAAAGGTTTCTCGCCAGTATGTATCCGGGTGTGAGTTACCAAATTACTTTTAGTGTGAAAACTTTTATCACACACATTGCAAGTGAAAGGTTTATCGCCAGAATGAATTCGAAAGTGACATACTAAACTTGGTTTACTGGTAAAACTTTTATCACACTTATTGCAAGTGAAAGGTTTGTCGCCAGTATGTATCCGGGTGTGAGTTACCAAATTACTTTTAGTGTGAAAACTTTTATCACACACATTGCAAGTGAAAGGTTTATCGCCAGAATGAATTCGAAAGTGACATACTAAACTTTGTTTACTGGTAAAACTTTTATCACACTTATTGCAAGTGAAATGTTTGTCGCCGGTATGAATCCGAATGTGACTAACTAAACGACATTTCTGGATAAATTTTTTATTACACACATCGCAAAAGAAACGTTTGTCAGCAGTATGAATACGGGTGTGAGTTAGAAAACTACTTTTACAGTTAAAACTTTTATCACACACTTTGCATGTGAAAGGTTTGTCGCCTGTATGTATCCGGGTGTGAGTTACCAAATTATTTTTTTTGTTAAAACTTTTATTACACACATTGTAAGTGAAAGGTTTGTCGCCAGTATGAATCCGGGTGTGACGTTCCAATTCGCTTTTACTGCGGAAACTAGTATTACACACATTGCAAATAAAACTATTGTCGCTAGTATGAATCAGTCTATGACTTACTAATTTACTTTCACTATTGAAACTTTTAGTGCACACCTTGTAAGTGAAAGTTTTGTTGTCCTTATGATTCCGAATACGATTTACTAAGATTGGTTTAGTGGTAAAATTTGTGTTCAGCATACTATCAGTAAAAGGTTTGTCGCCATTTAGTTTATCAAAATTCAAGTTAATTTTATTATCATTATTGACATAATATTGTTTCCATGTCTGATTAGAAAAAGATGGGATATTTACCGATGAAATTAAATTACACATTTTTTTATCCCCGTTATCTATTCTATGAGGCTGGACATTTTCATTTACACTCAGAGTAATATTTTCTTCATTAGATAACTTAGTATTTAAGCGTGCCTCCACCATCGCGAAGTCTGTATTGTTGTTCTCATTTTTTATTATTTTTAAATTTTTTACCACTTCACTTTTTGCACTAATTTGTGACACCGGCTCAGGCTGATTAGACACTGGCGCTTCTGAAACCAAAAAAAAAAACAAATAACTATCTCCTTGGTACTAGGGGTTGCTCCCGGGAATTCAAGTTACTGACTTTTCACGGGAACTCTCGTTATCATACAATTCTCGTATCTCTCGTGGCTGCAATTTTCACTGGTGGACACAATTGCACGTCCAATACCTTCTATCTAATTACTGCAAAATATAGATTCTCGATACCGAGCATATACATAAAAATGTTGTGAATATTAAGTATCAAATCGGATAGTAGAGGTGAGGAGATAAATGAGAGCGGTATGTGTGTCCTGTTATTTACCTGTGGCCCGATTCTCGTAATCAAAACAATAACGTTAACGTACCGATTTAGTCGTTGAAACACTTTTCGTATTCACGTACGTTGATTTTACTTCAACGGCAACGATTTAAAAGTCGATCGATTGAACTATCGTTGGAGCGTATTCTGGTATGATAACGGTCGTTCAATCGTTATATAACGTTGACCAAATGGTATTCTCGTATGAAAACGACGTTACTACCGATCGGATGCCAACGAGTAAGCGTCAAATTCCGCGATTCAAGAGTCGTTGGACATACGTTGGTTTGTTGAGACGATTTTTGCTTTTCTTATTCGTGGTGCGAGTCAAAGTAATAAAATAACTTTAAAATGGGCCACGGACTTACGTATTTATTATTAAATTCGTCTGCACAGCGAGAAATTCAAAAAGAAAGCTATATGGCGAAATTTAAATAAATATGCAAGTTAAGGGGTATGGAACGCGACTATGCATGTTAGAAATATTGAATGTAGCACTAAGCAAGCCGGAACATGCGAGCGGAGAGTGAGTGAGACGAAAATATGATCGTACACTATGAGTGAAAAGAGTAATTGGATAGTGTGAGCGAGATGGCTTTAAGGTAAATATGATTAGAGTAAGAGAGATAGAATAAAATAATAATTACAGAAAAACACCTATTTTATTTAATATACAATTAGTATGTCTGTGGAGGGAACGGAAACGAATTAACCACGAGTTTCCCAAAATCTAAGCTTCTCTCATCTCACAAGATTCCTACAAAGAGCAAAAATTGATTAGGACGACATCTATCAGGGAATAGCAAAACGTACAGAACAATGAATCGTTGATTAATCGTTTAGTTTCGATCCGATTGAGTTGAAGTCCTATCGAACTACGTATATGGTTTACGAGAATACCGATTTTGGATAGGACTTCGATCGAACGACAACAAAACGTCAACGATATTTGGACTGTTTGTTATCACGAGAATCGGGCTACTGGACGGACATTCTCAACCGGTCTCGCTATTATTGCTCACCAAAGCGCGAGAGCTAACCGTGCTCGAGAAACTTACCGTATTAAGATTCATTACAGCATTCAATAAGATTTATATTAATAAAATAGAATAGGTATCTTTATGTAATTTACTTATTTTTATTTATTTTACTGACAGACTGACTTATAAACGCCAGCCTAAGCGGCTGAAAATAGAAACATGGGACAGTAGATTCCTTTTATTATATATGACTTCATTTAGATATGATTTTTGGAAATTCAACCCGTAAGGGGGTTAAAAAGGAATTTTCGCATATATGAAACTTTTTATTTTCTCGGTTGATTGACTCGAATCTTAAGAAAATAATTTATAAATAAAATAAATAAGGCCGTAGGTATTTCACGAAATTTCAATTAAAACTTTGTATGGAGAAAAATTATTACATTGTTACTGATCGATGGACTTGAAACTTACTGATAAACCGCATCAAATGCAGAAAAGAGCTGTAATCTAGCTCCTACTAAATGATACACTAAGGCTTAAAAAAAATTAAGAATTATATATTCTAACCGTTATATCACAATCTATATCTTCTATCTATCTACACTAACATTATAAAGAGGAAAACTTTGTTTGTTTGGTTGTAATGAATAGGCTAAAAACTACTGGACCGTTTTTAAAAATTCTTTCACCATTCGGAAGCTACATTATCCACGAGTAACATAGGCTAAATTTTATTTTGGAAAAAAATAGGGTTCCGTAAGATATTTGGGTTTTTTCGGACACAAGGTGTAAAAAATCAACCAGTAAAGTTACTTATTTTGCGTACGCTGCCAAAACTATAAAAGATAGAACCATAAAATATTCTAATTAATTGTAGATCTTATAAATATCTACAAAAAAGTCCGCGTCATAGATAGTGATCTATGTCGAGTGAGGCCCAACAACCATTTTTTTATTTAAAAATCTTGAATTTTGTTTGGACTACATTTAAACGAATTTATTTTACTCATGCTATTAATCCTTATCAAAATAAATTATTTCATCATTAAGTTCAGTTTATGTTAATAATATTTGGTCTTTGAATGATTAAAATTGGACATTTGGTTTTGAAGTTATGGCGAAATTAAAATATTACTGCTTATAAATTAAAAGATTTTTGCTGCACGGTCCGTTGCGAAGTGAGCGTCACCAAGGCGGGGGTGCGCATGCGGGATTTTAGATCTATGAGTAAAGTACCCGCGCGGCTCAGACGCGAGGTCGGCTCTCTACGTCTACGCAGCGGTCGTGCGCGAAGTCTAATAATTTTCGTGCTATTTTTTTTAGATTTCTTTCTTAAAACTACACCTACGCAAAAGTTCTTCTCTGAGCTAAACAACAGTTCTTCTCAGAGCTAATCAATAGTTCTTTTCAAGGCTAACCAATAGATTTTTTCAGGGGTAACCAAAAGTTCTTTTCAGGGCTAACCAACAGTTCTTTTCAGGGCTAAACAACAGTTCTTTTCAGGGCTAAACAACAGTTCTTTTCAGAGCTAGAATATTACACGCTATTAGCATTTTCTTAAACATTTGAAAATGCCTAAGAGAGCCAGCTCTCAACTTTCTAAACACAGTTCTCAAGCACGGCAGCAAGAATACGTCGTATCTTCACCTGAACGTTCACAACGCCTTGCTGAACAAAATCAGAGAAACTCTCAGGTACGCGCACGAGAGTCGAACGTTCGCAACGCCTTGCACAACAAAATCTGAGAACCTCTGAGTTACGTGCACGAGAGTCGGGTGAACCGATATGTATGAAATTTTGCGGGTAGGTCTGAGAATAGGTTATAAAGTATATTTTATGCCTCTGATACCATGATTGACGAAGATATATAGAACAAGAGGAGGGTGCAAGAGAGGGAGAGGGGAGGGTGATGGAGTGAGTGATCGGAGGAGTTAGGTGGAGCAAGGCGGGGGGAGTGAGAGGGAGCAAGTTGGGAGAAGAGAGAGGAGGGAGAGGGTTCAGAGAGGACAACGGGGAGAGGAAGAGGGGAAGTGTGACGGGGACCGAAGCGGGAGGAGAGAGAAATAGCATAGAATTAGATTTTTATTATAAGAGAGAGAGATAAATCAAGGGAGTAGGGAGAAAAGGGGAGCTAAATGTAATTAAGCGCGGGCGGAGCTGCGCGGGTCAGCTAGTACTATAATAAAACTCAAAAGCACTTTTTCTGTACATTGTAAATTTCTATGTGGGGATACTATACTATCGACATAGAGGCCAAAACCATTTTTTTTGGAATTATTGTCTGTCAGTCTGTCTGTCGTTCTGTTTGTCCAGGTTTCATTTGAAAACCCGTGGATGGATTTTGATAGGACTTTCACTGATGTGTTGTGTAGAAGTCAAGGTATAAACTGGTATATAAAACATCACGATATGTATTATTACGCTATATACAATAGGGACTGAGCAGACATTTAGTTTGCATAAGATATGGCCAGTGGCGAAGGGTCAATTTTTGTAAGGGGTAAGCCGGTCCGGTACACCCAGGACATTTTCATTAGATTTCTGTATTGTTCTAAGTACTTTGCTGATACCATTATGACATTATATCTTTGAAAAGTTAAAATGTGTAAATCCCGAACGAGTCCAAACTAGATTAGGAAAGAAATAGGCAAGGGAAAAATACCATTTCATTTCATTTAAAAGGCAGCGGTTAGGTCCGCTGCACCACCAAGGCTACATTCCTAAGTGCCTATCTCATACGGCGGCAACTTCGATGGTGTGGAAATGTGTTGCGGATGTCGGAGGACCGTGTGGCGATGCGTATTTTCTTTTCAGAAGTCCAGTACGGTAAGCGGAAACGCGGTGGCCAGTATTTAAAGTATAAGGACGTTCTGAAAAGGCACTTGAAAAACTGCAAAATTGAGCCCTCACAGCATCGATATACTATCTAAACAAGATTAGCTGTCACGGCCCGAAAAGTGGTCACGAAAATAGAGAGGCTGTCGCTTATTTCAAATTAGTACGAGCCGACAACAGGATGTATCGAAATTCCTTATTGCGCGTTTATAAACTGTCCAAATAATATAATACTTATCGTAATACTAAAATTGCAGATGGGGAAAATTTTTTTCGTTTCGTTTTCTTATTACTACTAGTTTAAATAATAAATATAAGTAAGATATCATTATAATACGAAATAAAAATTATTTATTTGATATTTTCTCCGCTAGAGACTGACAAAATTAATGTTGCCGATAGGCGTGTCGCCACTGTCTATACGAAACTGTTAAACTACACGTCATTACCATAATAAAAAAGTTAGTTCTCATTTTTGCCACCAGCACGGATAAGTTTGTAAGTCAGTACACACACAATGGAAACACACCTGTTTTGAACCTTATTTTATAGTGATTAAAATTTTCTTTTAAATGAGTACAGTCAAAACAACTACTTTTTTTCGTATAATTTTGGCGGTTTTATTGATTTTTCTTTGTCTCCGATGTAAAGGTTTTATGTGTCAACATTACTGCATACAGAATTAGACTTTATTACTACATGTGAAGGCTGCTATTAGTCCGACGTTCCGAATTATTTAAAACTATTTTCTACAATTTCTAGCTACGTGTATAGTTGTGTAAATAAATGTAACCGCGACCACATTTTCGATGTCATTTTGTTCGTGACAGCTAATCTAGTTGGTATAGTATATCGATGCCTCACAGTGAGAGTGTTTGGCATCGCAGCGCTCAGAGTGATGGAACCTCGTTCAAAATAAATTTTACGAATTTGAACTAGAGCGAAAGTCTCATTTGGACAAGAAAAGAGATGATCTCAAGTCCCGGCCACTAGCAGCCAAAAATTATAATTATTTAAATAGTGTGCTGACGTGCGCTCTCTGCGGGCGCACGTTTAGTGCAAATATAGGGTATGTCAGTCACATGAGAGCACACCAGAGAGCTGCAACAGATAATAGCTCTCCCAATTAACTGGAGCAGTCGCTGTAGCCGAATACGGCTGTGAGTTACTACTACTACTACTACTATCCTAAGACTTATCTTACCATAATTATTTCTGTGTGTAGGCAGACTTGGACAACATTTAATCAGATCAATGATTAAGGATTATGATTACAATTAGTAATATTGAATTTTTGATTAAGGATTATGATTACAGATTACAAAAATAATCAAGAAAGTCGTCATATTTTGTGTAATGATCTGTAATCGTAATCTTGATTACTTTTTCTGATTGATTAGACCAAGTCATTCAAAAATAAAAAAATCTAATTGTACAACAATAAACCATCTTTATTTTTTAGTCAGTCATAAATTGCAATTCTTGGAATAATTATTTTACGCACAAATCTACTGGATTGTCATAATCGGAATGTTATTTACACTATGGGGCATTTATTAGATTTCAATAGCACCCTCTTTTCAAACATTTCATCTGAAGGTCTCTGTCACTTAGGTGGATTGGTCATAGCAGAGAAATGTCTTTCAAATGGGCCCGAGGACGGCAGAAGCGTTTTTACGATACAAGTGAGCTACTCACTCTACTAAGTTGCTCATTACTCTACTCACGAGGTTGTGGTTTGCAGCCCGAGCCGCAGGCGAGGGCGTAATTCAGCCGAGTGTGTCATGAGCAGAGCTCACGAGTTTCATACGACTTTTTTCAACACACTTGCGAGATAAAATCAAAATAATTAACCACATAGTGACAAAATACAATAAAAATAAAATATGACAATTATGGAAAATGGCGCGCGTTTTTTTTTTCACTGGCTCAATGCAATGTGGGTGAACATACAAGCTACTCCAAAATTATAATTTTAAGTGATAAAATGCAAATCTATACTATAATAAAACTCAAAGAGCACTTTTTGTGTACGGTCGGCCTAGAAAGTGGTTTACCAGTTTTGACAAATCTTCCTATGCAATCAAAATAACACCAAGGTTGAACATTTCTAATAATGAAAGAGATGCACAATCATGATATGGTATACGAGAATACCGATTTTGGATAGGACTTCGATCGAACGACAACAAAACGTCAACGATATTTGGACTATTTGTTATTACGAGAATCGGGCTACTGGACGGTACCTTGCACAAGGAACATACCACCTAGGAAATAATTCTAAGAACATACAAAAATAATAACGTACCATCAGCAAGATCAGCCGAATATTCCTCGTGTTCGGCAGTGTCGCGTGTGTCATGTGTCTCCTCACTCTTGCAGCTAACACCGAACGACTGCTCCTGCTCATCCGGCATTACCTGTGACCCAATCATGGTCGGTCCGATGGTGATGTCAGGAGACTCTGTGAGACGAAATAACCATGTTGGATTGCAAGAGCTGCTGCGGGTTTCGAGAATGGAGTATCTGTGAGAAAGATTATCACAGATACTCCATGGAAATGTAAGCTGGTTTTAGTGCAGGTTCTGAGAGCTATGCGGTGATCGTAGTTCTTCGGCGAAATCTCAAACTACCACAACTGCATTGTTAACTAAACCACGCGAGTTGCTTTTCCTAAGATGTCAGGCGACTTAAAAACGATACTCCACGGAATTAACAGCTGTTTCTATAGTATTAGAGTACCTAGCACATTATGTTAAAAAACTATATTTCTGGGACAAATGTGGAATAGTAGAGAAAAAAATACCAGTCAAGTGCGAGTCGGACTCGCCCACCGAGGGTTCCATACCATCTTCGGACGTATTAAAGTTATTTTACTATTTGTCTAACACCTCAGATAGCAAGAAAAAAACAAACCACAAAACTAAGTTTGTTTGTCGAAGTTTTTTTAGGATTACTAAAAAACTGTACTACTTAGAAAGATCATTTTATTTTTCCTGTAAAATATAGATAGACATGTATTACCCATAATTATTTCAAGTTTTTCTCTCCACAAACTTCGGAGATAGGGGGGGGGGGGGGGCGAACGGTATTTTTTTAGACATTTTGGGTGTATCAGCCAAAAACTGCTTGACATAAACCAAAATACAAATCTGTTTTGAGATGTGCAAATGAAGCCCTTTCATATGATACCCCACTCGATATAGTACTCACTTTGAAATTTTGATGACACATTTGGACCCCCAGTATCATTGATAATATTTGTAGTAACTAAAATAGATATATCATCAGCAAAAAGCGTACATGGATGGAAGGTTAAGAAGAACGTTGACCTATAGTAGAAATAGAAGTGGTCCCAAGATACTTCCCTGTGGTGACCCCTCAGTGCCTTGGTTATGAGCCCGCTACCGAGGGGCGCCCCCAGGAACCAGTCACGGAGCTCAGGGGTCGGGAGTCGGAATCATACAACTGATTCTACATACCTAGTCCAACTGTGTTCATTGTGTCAACATCTTGTTCATCTAATATTTCCTGTTTAACATCCACAACGTCTGCTTCACTTTTCACATTGCCATCATCTGCAGTGGGTAAAGTTACATTGGGAGGTACAGGCATCGTTGAACTTTCTCTCAATTTGTCTAATAGTTCTTCTTTGTTATCTTCCTGTAATTAAAAGGTTTTAGTTTCTTTCACATTTTACACTAGATTTTTTTAATTAGATTCATATAAGTAACTTACAATCTAGCCTAGTAAGTTATATAACTTACAATCTAGCCTAGTAAGTTATATATAACTTACAATCTAGCCTAGTAAGTTATATAACTTACAATCTAGTGAATAAAGTAAAAATTATTTATTTAGGTCAAAATAACATTACTCATTAATCTCTAGGCTAGTTTCTAAGTTATATGTTGAAACTGGAAGGAATCAGCATTATGGAACAAAAATATTTGTAACTCTGGCAAATATGTAATGTACTTATTTCAATGATACTTTTTTATTCTAGAGAAGGAACCACTACAATGAATCTGTATGAATTATATTACAATGAGAACTAGAAATTCCTGGAGGAACATGAATGTTGTGGATAAGTTTATCTGGCATAAAACATAAAACCGATATCATACACCACATTACTCTGACAAATAGGTATGGAAAGATTTTAATGATTCCATGCAAACATAACCATATGAAAGATGTTTTCTAAAGTGACATGAATAATGTAAAAATTAAAAACGATAATGTGATCTTAAACTACCAAATTCATTCTACAGTGGTTCAATCTTATATGAATGAAAATATACTAAAAAGTAAAAAAAAATTGAACAGACCAATAGACAGCGCACTAAAAAGTATAAAACAATTTAAATAATTATTGAAGTTGGCTACACATAGGGATTGCAATCCGAAAAACCGGATCCGGTAATGCGGCGGATCCGGCATCATTAATGTTTACCGGATCCGGTACTAGTATACTGGATCCAGTATACGGATCCGGTGATACCAATTTTAGGCAAAATCATTGCGCTGTTGCATGAATATAGGTAGCACTATATTCAATGTATGTGTGCCAGTATTATGATTACTGTGATCTCATCTGATGCGAATCCAAGTCGGATGGGCAACGTGCGGAAACTTTGTCCGAGGTACCGCAGCTCCTGAATAGGAAGGTTGATTGTTGAGCAGTAAACGTCTTCCGGATGGTGATTGATGATGACGATCAAGTTCTGGGATCTCTCAATACGTAAGGTTAATTATATTAGATTTTATAAAGTAACTTACTAAAATAATTTATCCATCTGTGAAAGTGAAATCTAGGAAGACTGAGCCACTGCTTACCTAGTTACCTACACCACATACTTACTAGATTTTAATTGTTTGTCCATTGGACCTTGGAGATAAGGTTAATATTGTGTTTTTTTTTATAATGTAGGGCAGTAGGTACCACCTAAATAATAAGTACAATTACAAAACATTAACTCGCTAAGCTTATTTGGGACTGAAATGCGATATTCAACCTGATGATCAATCCGGTCGGATCCGGCTGGATTGATGGGAATAAGTCGGATCCGGCCAGATTGAAATTGACACCGGATTGCAATCTCTAGCTATGCTAACACCAACTTCAATAATATTTAAATTTCTTTATGCCATTCAATTGAATGACCATAACACCTTTTTGTTTTTGGTCATACTAAAATGGTCATACGACACAACACTATGGTATCCTCGTGATGGGAAAAGAAAAAGAGGGCATCAAAAAAAGCTATGGGAGGATGATTTCCCAAAAAAAACTGGCGGAGGAATTGTCTCGATCGTAGGCAGTGGCAGGACAAGGAGACCTTTGTCATTCGACAACCTGACCATCCAGCTAGCTTAGAATAACTAGTAGCAGCAAATTTAATCTTGTTTTATATCATTGTGTAACTTGGTACTGACCAAGTAATAAAATAGCCTTTGTTCACTGGAATAAAGGCTATTGTATTTATCTATACATATAAAATTACTTGTCCTGACTGACTGATTCATCAAGACACAGGCCAAACCGCTGGACCTAGAAAGCTGTAATTTGGACAGTAGGTTCTTCTTATGACGTAAGCCTCCACTAAGAAAGGGTTTTTCAAAATTCCTCTCCTACAGTGGTTAAATGGAGTGGAAAAGAAATAATAGCAGGCGTAGCCGCAGGGAATTGCTAGTTTATTATACGTTTACTGCTGTTTATTGAAGCTGGTTTAATTTTTCTTAAAATATTTTATATTAATTGTATACTTACATCATATGGCACACTATATATAACTAGTTTTTGTTTTGTATGATCATGGAAATCTGCATCAGTAAAATGTCTTTCACACAACATGCGCCATTCTTTGTGAAGTTTCAACTGAAACTCTACAGAACTGTAGTCTTTGTCAGGAAAAATAAACTTGGCCCATACTGTACAGCTGAAAAAAATTTTTTTTTCTGTTACATGATTCATCAGCATCTACAGCTGAAAACGTCCACTGCTGCACAAAAGGCCTCCCCTGTAGAAGGGAGGGGTTGCCATAATCCCCACGCTTGGCAAGCGTCATGGATATCACAGTAGGTGGTAGGTAATCCGATAGAAAGATGCAGCTGCCCGTTTTCTTGGTTTCCCTTAGTCTCCTCTTAACGGACACCCAACGGGAGGAGATGGGAGGGTGTTTTCTTACCTGGACACCCTACATGTTATATATGTATTAAAAGTAAACATGTGTGGGAATCGAACCAACAGCCTATATGGTAAATACAAGGTGACATGGATCAAACATAAACGGTAGGTAGCTTAACTGTCCCCCTAGACAATGATTCTACAACCGTTATCGCTAATAGAAGTAAGTTCCTCAAAGAAGCGTCGAAACGCTACTTTGAATCCGCGTCCCGTCACGCGAACAGTTTAATCCGCGCCGCCGCCGATTACGCCGTATGCTACACTAGCTATCAGACGTACAACAAGACGTACTACAACCGTATGCTACACTAGCTATCAGACACCGGTCTCGCCGGCGTGGCCGAAGGGTCGTACGTATGCGACCGCAACGACGTGCATCACCCCACTGTTTTCTTGCCGGTTCTTCTCAGTGGGGGCGCGTTGTGAACCGGTGGTAAACTCAGCCCTCTCTTAAGCGACAGCCCAAGCTGAGGCCGTGCCTCCCTGCGGTGCCCTTGTGCTCGTCGCTACTTCTGCCGTAAAGGCTAGAGCGCTTCAAGCGCTCGCCTCCTATTGTCCGGTGAAGCTGCAATGGCCATCTGCGATAACAGCGTCTATCATTCCCAAAAAAAAAAAAACTTGGCGGGAATCGAACCCACGACCCATCGGTTAGCAGGCAGGGTGTCTGACCACTAGACCAACAGGCCCGTCAGAATGACATAAGTCATCGAAAAATCACAGTTGGCGAATGAAGAAATAGATTGGTTATGAAGCGATTGCATCTTGTCTAGGCCCTCTGATATCCAACAACTAATTATTCAAATAAAAAAAAATGGTAACAAACCTTTTCTTCAAGTTCGTTTTTCTCAAATTTTACCATTTTCCCTACCCAAATTCAGCAGTATAAAAATACTGCTGTCACTAAATATATATATTTTTTTTAAATGAGAACTGATGAATTGTATTATACCTTAGGGAGGCAAAGCCTCGGTTTGGTTTGTCACATAAGAGAGACGACTGATTTTACCACCGGTTCACAACACGCCACTGAGAAGAGCCGGAAAGAAACTCAGTGGCGTGATGCTCGTCGTTGAGATCGCATACGTACGACTCGGCCGGCCTCGCCGGCGAGACCAGTGTCGATTGATAGTGTAGCATACTGTTGTCAGGGAGGGGCAGGCTCAATGTAATTGTCCAATAGGGTCTGGGCACAAAATATAGAGATGAGTCTGGGGGATTTATCAATACGTGCAGCGGACGGCGGCACGAGCACAAAGTAGGTACATTATTATATACTGGCACGAGTCTGAAGCACTAAGAAACTGTGGTCGTCGCCGGTCATACGACCGGTCTAGTCTTAAGTAATTAAATATCTTTGGATATACATACCGGGTTAGATTCTTTAAACCTGGTTTAGGAAATCTAAACAGCTTAACGTTGTCTTTAGCAGCTGTACAACCACACTTATGACATTTACGCACTGCCATTTTAAAAATCAAGAGCCCTTTCTTTGAACTAGGTACACTCACGGGCCGTAATCTGCCTATAAAAAAAACTAGACGCATAGCAAAATGATGTTTGACATTTATACTCCCCGCACCACCCGCCAGCACACCGCCATATTTATTTTAATGTCATTGAAACCGGTGAAAAATATAACCTCAAAATAGATTGCTTGCTTACTTTGAGCGAAGTAGTTGCGTCGTATTTTCCGTATATTTCTGTTCCACATTTATAGTAATCAACTGTTTTCTTGAGCAAATCAAGATGTACTTCAAGTGTTCTGTGCCGGGTTGTGTAAGTTCGCGACAGGACGCTATTTTACACAAATTTCCGAAGTGCGTGAAAAGACTCCAAAAGTGGCTTGACAGTATTAACTGCGAATCTTTGCGACAGAAAGGTGATTTCGGCAGTCTACAAGTGTGCCACAAACATTTTGAACCACGTTTCGTGACTCAGAAGTCACGTCTTCTGGCCACTGATTTCGGCAGTCTACAAGTGTGCCACAAACATTTTGAACCACGTTTCGTGACTCAGAAGTCACGTCTTCTGGCCACTGCATATCCTACTCTATTTCTTGAAACTGAAATACTCAGTGGGATACCACTGAATCCTACCGAAACTGCTGGTACGTTTAAGCTTACCCGTTGTATTTGTTTATTTGTATTTTCTCGAAATTTTTCATCATACTGATTTTGTATTTTTATTTTACAGCACCGGACCATACTCTTGAACACCAATATGCAAAGAAAATGCATTCTGATCACAGTTATTGCAAATCGCATTTTGATGAAATGCAGAAGTCTACAGGTTAAAAATGCTTAAATTATTGTATATAATGTAATTTAGTAATAGGATTATGCACATCCCACTAATATTATAAAACCCCAAGCAATTACTTGTTTTGTTTGATGAAAAATCTGTAATTTTTGGTGGTTTTACAATTTTTATCATAATATTTTGCAATTGTTTTTTCCCTTGTGGCATAATAGAGATCGAGAGGCGATTTTGAGTACCAATTTTTTTTTTTTTACATAATATGTAATAGACATGTTTATTTCATTCAAGTACTAATAATTACTGAGCATACTAGTGATTTTGCACAAGTAAATGGCAGAATTGAATGGTCAAATATTTCCTATGTCTCAATGTGTAGAGGAGTGCTATACCACAATTATATACAGTGCCACAAATCTCAATTAAGACACTTCTTTTTATTTTCCAGACGTGTTTCCTTCTACATCTACAGATGGACTTTTGAAAGATATAAATGATCCTGTAATTCAAAAACAATTACCATCAGGTATTATTATAATGATTAGATCTCATCTCACTAATATTATAAAAATTAAAATTCTTGTGTGTACTTGTAATTCCTTCACACTAAAATTGCTGAAAAGATTTAGATAACATTGGGTATAAAGGTAGTTAATAAACTTAGGCTACTTTTTATCCCAAAAATATGTTCCAATAGAATATAACACTGTGGGGCTGCGCAGCAATACTCATGATAAAATAGTTATATAATAATTTACATTTCAATTATTAGTTAATTGTTACAAAAATACTAATTTCAGATCCAAAAATAATTCAGAAACTGAAACACACCAAAAGAACTGTTGCAAAAGTTGAAGCATTGACTCCGAAATGTCGTAAGCTATATAATGAGTTTCGAAAATCTCGTAAGCTATTAAGTTTTACTCGAAGAGCCAAAAAAGCTTTACGCTTCTCACAGTCACATTCTTTTGAAGAAATGGCTGTCGGGATGAACCCTATTGCAAAAAAAGTATTGTGGATGCAACTAAAATTATGCACCAAAGAAAAAAAAGCCAGACGATTCACACTTGATGAGAAACTGATTGCCCTTTCGATTTTAAAACAAGGCCCAAAATCGTACCGGTTTTTACAGAAGATATTTGTTTTGCCATCTGAGACAACATTAAAGAAAATGGTCTCAAAATTACACATTGAAACTGGCATAAATGCTCAAGTTTTTGAAGCCATAAAGAAAGAGGTATAAATCTATATTACTATAATAAAACTCAAAGAGCACTTTGTCTGTACATTGAATATTTTTCCAAAATTTTTATGTGGGGATACTATACTATCGACATAGAGGCCAAAACAATTTTTTTTGGAATTATTGTCTGTCTGTCTGTCTGTCTGGCTGTCTGTCTGTCTGTCTGTCTGTCTGTTTTTTAGAAGAGAGAGAGAGAAATAAATCAAGAAAGGAGGAAAAAGAGAGAACCAAATGGGAGAGAAAAAAAGAGTGAGAAATCGATTTTTTTTTAAATATTTAACCAGAAACTGGAAATTGGAGTATTTTTATTTTTAATGTAGGCAATGAAAGCGTAGGCGGAGCTACGCGGGTCAGCTAGTATATTTATATGTTTGTATGTATGTGTTTGTGTTTTGTACTCTATACAAAATAAACTGTTTTTTATTTCTCACATTATAGGTCAACATGTGGAAAGAAGATAAAAAATTCTGCACTATTGTGTTTGATGAAATGGCACTCGAAACTGGATTAACATATAATCATACAGATGAAATATGTGGCTTAGTTGACCTAACAGAAAAAACCAATGCGTTTGCTGACCATGCCCTAGTGTTTATGATTAAGGGTGTGGTACATAAGTGGCAACAAGCCGTTGCCTTTTATTTTTGTGAAGGTGCAACCTCAGCAATAAAATTGAAGCAAATTTTAAAAGAAATAGTTACTGCAGTTGGTGAAACTGGGCTTATACCGCTAGCTCTCGTATCGGATCAGGGAGCTGCATTTCAATCGGCTTTAAAAAATTTACAAGAAGACACAAGACGGTCTCAGATACTGGAAAATAA
The DNA here is from genome assembly GCA_911728495.1 of Furcula furcula. Taxonomy (NCBI): domain Eukaryota; kingdom Metazoa; phylum Arthropoda; class Insecta; order Lepidoptera; family Notodontidae; genus Furcula; species Furcula furcula. The sequence continues at coordinate 54,918,777 of OU452242.1, forward strand.
AATCACAGGTAAATTTCCTTTATACAATCGGGTAAGAAAAGGTCACCTTAAAATCGACACCTGCTTGCAGCCAGGGCAATTGTTAGTCATGCCGACATTTTATTTCAAATGAAACAATATCATATTGACGTTTGCAATTAGTTGACTGACAGATTGCCTAATAAAGATAGTAAGATTTGATTGACCCTTGTTATCTATCATATCAAGTATTATTTTATATGCAGTTGTCTGTTTAGTGCTTTAGTTTCAAAAGGTACTAAGAGTCCACAACTTGATAAAGGAATGAATTTGAAAACTGATGAAGGTTTTCATACCCTACTGTACAATATATAATTACATAATTATTATAAAGTCATCTTATAAAATTTCTACGTTAATTCATCTTGTATAGCAGTAAATTAATAAATTTGTTTCAGATGACACAATTCACATTGGGGGTTTCAACATGAGCATCATTTATGACCCATGCCATTTAATTAAAGGGTTAAGAAATAATTTTCTTACAAAAAACATATCCTTTAATAAAAAAATTGCAACATGGTCTGATATTGTTGACGTATACAAGACAGACTGCCAGCACACTGAATCTCGTTTGCTACACAAACTGAATGATGAACACGTTATTCCAGACAAAATAAAAAAAATGAAGGTATAGTGCCTATAAATGTTATATTTTTATGTGTATGGTACTACTCAGCTATTCCCTGTGGTGCCCTACCAGTATGTTTATTTTTTTTTGTGGATGTTTGGGCATAACAAACAACATTTATGAACTGAATGATTTGAATAAAACTAAAAGGTTTTTTATTTCTGTAAAAAATTATTATTAACTTCCAACACAAATTGAGGGTGTTATAAGTTTCAAACATATAGACAACTTCCGCCTTTATAATACAAGTGAGATGAGATAGCTAAAATAAGTTACTTTTCACAGGTAAAAAATTGTGTTCGGGTTTTCAGTAAGACTGTAGCTGGAGCTTTAAACTTCACTTCAGCATTTTGTAAGTGTTTATTTAACAATACAAGTCTACAGAAATGAAAGTGTAACATTAGCCATTAGCTCTATCCATGACAACTGCAGTCTGTTTTGTATGCTTTTTCTTAAAACACACAAAGTAGTCTCTGGGGTACTGCATTGCATCAGTCACCTGAGAAAACACAAGTTAAACCTCACTTGGATTGTAATTTTTCATGCTATATCTTATTATTCTAAAGAGCAAAATTTCCATGCTTCTAAAAGCAGAACTAATGGTACGGTACTTTAATGATACCAATCAAGATGGTATTTTTTAATAAAGCCAATAATTATGTAACATCTAATTGCATGCCTAGTAATATTGATAATAATTAAATCACTTTCAGCTCATTACTCTGATGGACAACCAGTCAGCAAAACACTGAAAAATACGGCAGAAGTGGTGTCATTCTTCGACGACCTGTTTGATAGCGTCAATGGAAGTGCTATTTATAATTTGAAAAAAAAAGGAAAACAGCTTCGTTCTGCTGTTACAGCTACCAGCAAACATCATGATTTTTGGCAGGAGGCTATTTTAAAATTACGACAGCTAAAATTTGTAGACCAAAATGGTCGAGAATCAACCGTGCCCAGTTTGAAAAACTGGATAAGTACCCTTCAGAGCATGCAAAGGTTGTGGCAGATCTTGAAAAACAAAAACATTAAAATAATGAAACCAAGAAATTTAAATTCTGATGCAATTGAAAACTTCTTTGGTCAGATGCGATCATACAACTTTAGGGATAATAATCCAAGCTGCCACAACTTCACATCAACATTCAAGTCCTTATTGATCACAGGATTTATCAAATTTCACCACACATCTTTCAATTGTGAAAGTGACAACAGCAATCAATTGTTGAAAATAAAATCATTATTTGATATTCCAAAAGAAAGTCAAATCAACATGGGTGACGACTTTTCTGGTTCGAAACTTGATGAATCCTGTGTGCATATGTATCCAGTTTCACATGATGCAAGACGTGAACGCTTGACAATTCAATCTCGTGCTTACACTGCTGGTTGGGTCGTTAGAAAAATACTTCAGAAAGTCAATTGTAAAGTATGCAAAAAAGACCTTACTGTAGAAAAAAACAGTGAGGTCCACAAATGGATCAATTATAGAGAATATAAAAGATTGACCCAGCAAAAATTGACCTACCCTGCAGAACACATTGTGAGGTACTTTGGCAAGATATTTGATTTATCAAATCAATATCTTGAAAAAAATCCACACCATAAAAATATTTCCAAATGTATCATAAAAGAAGTCCAAAACAAAATAGATTTTAGCCAAATATCATGTCAAAGCCATAAGGACCAAGTGGTTCACGGATTGCTTGATAGTATAATTAAATTGTGCATACATAACTGGTGTGCAGTCATAAACAAAATATTAAAGGGCACGGATATTATAAGATTAGAAACAAGATGTAATCTGCCAGGAATGCAAATGAAAGCTCTCTGTAAATACAAGAAAAAATTGAAAAGGAAAAATAAATAATATAAAGCGTAATTTTGTTCATTTTATTTAGTGGGTATGAAAATTTGAATTGTAATATGTAAGGAAGGGCCTAGTGCGTGTATCAAAAAATATGGCATTACCTAAGTTGCCTAAGCTTGCAAATTTTATAATTAAAAAAAAAAAGAAATGTCATACATCATTTTGCTCTAACCAATCAGAAGCAACAGCTTGTGTCTAGCGACCTAGAGAGGCCAGTTGTCCGTCTGATACGTAGTATCCTAATAGTCTGTGGGTACACTGTAAACTTTTTTTTTTTTTTTTTTTTTTTTTTTTTTTGTTTGCTTCTGGCTTCACACGGGTGTATTTAGCCAATGTCAGGTTCTTTTTTTTTTTTTGCTTGTGTTGACAGTATAAAACGAAGGAACCAAATTAATAGGAAAAGATAATGAGAAAAATAGGAATTTTGTACACAGGAAAGATCAGTAGGATATATATGATGAATATATACATATGTCTATATACAATAACAAAAAACAAAATCTATTTATATTATATTAAATTTTTAAACTATTTATGCTAATAAATGAATCTATTGCATTATAAATATTTACATCATTTGTACATAATAAAGAAGTGATGGATGTAGGAAAAGGGACTGCAAGAGATATTAGAGAATTAAAAAAGGAGGCACGGTTGTAGTTCGGACAAGAAAAAAAGATATGATTTATATCACCCAATTCCGCCCCACAGTCACAGTGAGGGCTATTTCGTATATTGAGTCTGAAAAGATGAGCTGGAGCACATGTGTGTCCCAGTCTGATACGGATGATGATGGTGGTAGAGATTTTGCTATATTTAAATTGGAAGAACCAAGGCTTCACTGGAATGGAATTCTGGATTTGGTGGTAATGTTTACCTTTATATTTACAAGTGTCTGACCAAAGTTCATTCCATGAGTCTAACAGATAAAACTTTGATAATGATAACAAATCATGGGAGTAATTTCTGAAAGGGACTATATCACCAGAGTAGCAAGCCTCTTTAGCCAGACCATCTGCTTTTTCATTTTCATTAATACCACTGTGTCCTGGAATCCACGCAAGAACCACTGATAAATGTTTTGTTTTACATTTATATAATAAATTACGAATGTCATACACTATAGGGAAATGAATATTTGACTTAAAAGGAAATCTTGAAAGTGCTTGTAGTGCACTCAAAGAGTCCGTAAAAATTACTGTATTACTTAGATTGAAAATATTTATGTACTCCAAAGCCTTAAAAATACCAAAACATTCACCTGAGAAGACTGACGCTTCTGAAGGTAACTTAATTTTCTGTACTATATTATATTGTGGATGATAAACTCCTACGCCAACACAGCTGTCAGGTGTTTGTTTAGAGGCATCCGTAAAAATATGATGCCAATCAGGCCAAGTTTTATCAACTAATTGTTTAAATTCAATATTAGGATCACTGTTTCTATTTGAAAGTAAGTCACACTTTACTGCCGGAGAGTGTATGAGGGATTGAAAGTTGTTTTTAAATAACGGAACACAAGAATAACTATGCACCGGTGCTGAAAGGGAGCGGTATTTTGCAAAACTCTTTACTAAGCAAGGATGAGATTTATTTTTCCAATAAGGAGATGTAGATATGTATTCATGTAACTGATTCAACCTACTTAAAATAGGATGGTTATAAAATTGTGAACAACGAAATAGAAACCTATCTGATAAATACTGCCGACGCAACTTTAATGGAGGATCACAACATTCAGCCTGCAAAGCATTTATAGGGCTAGAAGCCATGGCGCCAGTCACTATTCTCAAACATTTAGATTGAATTAGATCTAATTTTTTAAAACCTGCTACATTACCAGGTTCTAGCAAAAAAGTAGCATAGTCCAAAATACTTCTTATCATAGAAGTGTACACTAATTTTAAAGAGTAGGGATGTGCACCCCACCACACTCCGGTTAGACATCGCAACATATTGACTAATCGTTCACATTTGACCACGAGGTGATCAAAATGCGGTGTGCCTGATAACTTTGAATCCAAAATTACTCCCAAAAATTTGGCTTGACTTTTAACAGGTAGTAAATAATTGTTATAATAAACAGATACCGGTGGTGGCATGCGCATTCTGGAAAACAGAACGATATTACTCTTTAAAACAGATAATTCCATACCATTGTTGTTAAGCCATTCCTTCAGCAAGCTCAAAGTTGAATTTAGCTTGTGGGACGCACTGTTAACTGAACTATCGCTAACATATATTAACAGATCATCTGCATATTGTAGAACATTCACTGATGTAGAATCTGTCTGTAATGAACAGGTTGGCTCTAGATCGTATGTGTAAATGTTGTACAATATCGGGCTAAGTACTGATCCTTGAGGCAGACCTTTGTAAATTGTCCTGGACGTGGTTATACCTTCATCAAGTGTCAATTGAATATATCTCTCTGATAAAATATTTATGATAAAATTAACAAATATATGTGGAACATTTAACTGTTGTAGTTTTGTTTTTAATATTGATATTATCACATTATCGTAAGCAGACGTAATATCTAAAAATGCCGCTAATACACATTTATTCTGAGTTAATGCTATACGAATATCTGTTGTAAGTACTGCAATACTGTCTATAGTACCTTTTCCTTTTCGGAATCCGTACTGGTTAGGTGAAAGTTTATTTGCGTTTTCGATAAACCACTCCAAACGATTCTTTAATAAATGTTCTGCCACTTTTAATAGAACTGAAGATAAAGCTATTGGTCGATAAGAAGATACATCTGAGGAAGGTTTATTGGGTTTAAGGAAGGGAATTATTGCTTGAGTCCTCCATGAATCAGGTATATTACCAGAACTCATGACTGAATTAATTATGTCCAGATAATATGATAGAGTAACATCATTAAGGTTAGTCAAAAAGGAATAAGGGATTCCATCTACCCCAGGGGCAGAGTCTTTCACACATGACAAAACGCCTTTTAATTCTGCAAGCGAAAACGCCGAATGAAGATCTTTCTCACAGGAAGAAAGACGACATTCATTTGCGGGTATGGGTGAAACCTTGTCATGGAATTCTTTAACGCTAGCTGGGGCAATATGATCTAGAAAAGGTTCTGATAACGCAGGGGGTAGAATCGAAGTGGGAGGATTAATTACACCACATTTAAATCTTTTAATATTTTGCCATACTGTAGAAGGAGGAGTTGAAGGAGAAATTGATGAACAAAAGGTTTTCCAACCATCAGACTTTTTATGCTTTAATAAATTTTTGGTATTGGCCATGACTTCAGTGAGGATTTCAAAATTTTCAGTAGTCATAGCTTCACAGTACACTTTCTCAGCTTCTTTCCTTGCTTTTACTGCATTTGAACATTCATCGTCCCACCATGGTGGTGAAGGAATGGAACCTACCGGTTTTTTTGTTGGGAAAACTTCATCCGCTACATTTATTAGGGTGTCAGTAAACATTTGTGCACATGAATTTTCATTGCCACTAATATTTGTTGGTAACTGGGAAATATTATCTTCTACTTTATGTTTATAATTATCCCAATCAGCATTTCTTAATTTATATTTCATTCGCGGTTTCTTAATATGTTTTATAGATTTAGAAGAAGGAAAAGATATAACTATTGGAAAGTGATCACTACCAAAAGAAGAAGATAATACTTCCCATGATAGAGAAGAAGCAAGGTCTGGAGAACTAATAGACAAATCGACTGCACTAACATTTTCATTCGGATTAGTTCTTCGAGTAGGGGTACCGGTATTAAGTAGGCATAAATTTAATGTATCTAAAATCTCCAACAGGTCGTCACCATAACTATTGGAAACTGAACTACCCCATATTTGGTGGTGGCAGTTAAAGTCTCCTACAATTATAGATGGTTTAGGTAAAAGTCTTAGAATATCTCTTAATTCTTTAAAACTATCTACAGACGGGTGAGAAATATATACATTTAGTATGTACAAATTATTTACACAAGCTGAAACTATACTAATATCATCTCTGTGAGATGGAAGAGGGAAGGAAGAAAATGTACAAGAATTATTTACAAGAATGGCAACCCCGCCATAACCGTCATGTCTATCCTCCCTGAGACAAGAAAAACCTGGAATCCTAAAATTGGATTCTGATTTTAACCATGTTTCAGAAAGACATATGACAGAAGGATTATATTTATTAATCATATAAATGATGTCACTTTTTTTACTGACTGCGCTTCGGCAGTTCCACTGAAGTATTGTTTGGAGTTGTTGATCCATTAAGGGAAGAAGTGTTTATAACAGAGTCGATGACTGTGGCAACGTTGGACGGTGGAATTAAACTAAACTGTGAAAGTGCGTTTATTAATGCTATGATAATATCTGGTAATGACTGTTGTATCTTAACATCTTGGGAATCACTACTATTATTTAATGCACAACCATTTGACGATGGAGTAAAACTATAATCTTTTGTGAGGGCTTCATGGGCAGACCGATCATATCCTTTTACTGACTTTGGAGGTGATCGTGGTTTTAAAAAGACAGTTTTATTATAAGAATGAGATAAGCTGTTGGTGTATTGTGACTGAACCTGGGTATTGTGATTTTGTTCGTTTGTGTTTGCATAAACATTTTTAGTTTGGTTATCACTTTGGTGCCTTAATACATCAGAATACAATTTATATGATGCTGGATGTAATTTCACAGCTTCAGCATAGGATATGCAGTTTTTGGCCATAGAGGTTTTTATTTCTTTTTGTCTAATAAATTCAGGACAGCTTTTATTGGTTGCAAAGTGATAACCAGAACACATACAACAACATGCTAGGTCCTCCTCAACTGTACATGTAGCCCCAGAATGGCCCTGACCACATCTGAAGCATCTTGGCTTAGAACGGCATTGTGTTTTGGTGTGGCCATAGCGACAGCAATTATAACACTGTATTGTTGGAAAGGTATACAACTCTACTGGAAGAGCATTATAACACATAAATATGCGTTTTGGTAAAACTTGTCCATCGAACGTTAAAATAACAGTCTGTGTAGGTTTCCATACAGGATTACTATCCACAATAACTTTATAATTTATTCGTCTTACTTTTAGGATTTCCCCACAACCCATGGGCACAGTTATATTTTGCTTCACTTCATCAATAGTCCAGTCAGCTGGAACTCCACGAATTAAACCCATTCGAGTTACATTAAAAGATGGAATAAATGCTTTAAATTTATTTGAGGCAATGCTCTCATGAGAAAGAAAATCATTAGCATTAATATAGTGTTCAAAAGCCAGTGAAACCCTGTTTCTACCAATTTTCTTCACACTACCATTAATAATTTTTTGAAATGAATTTTTTTTTAAGAATTTGCCAAATGTTACGGGATGTAGAATAGTACCATCATTATCTGAGCTTTGGATTTTTTGAACATGTACAATAAATGGTGAAGAATCTGAGGATGAGTATAATTTTCGACCTACTGTAGGCGGAGGTGAGGATTCCCCGGCCCCGGTGACCTCTGAGGCTTTAGAGGAAGTGACAACAGTTCCTTCTGAAGTCCCAGAAGGCATCCCTGGGTTGGAATGGTATTCATGAATTGCATTTTTATTAGTATCGTGTTCAGTGCAGTTGCAGTCTGATATCGAGTTTGTAGTATCATTGTTAATGTGCTTCCTCTTTTTTTTATTACAGTGCTTACACACTTTAGTAAATCTGCTGCGCTTTAATTTTCTAGCTTGACTATGAGTGGAACCGTCTGTTTCCATGCCGGATTCATTAGAAATAGTTACATAATAAGACGCCGGGGGGGCCGTGCCCCCCGGGTCCGGAGGCTCCATTAAAGACTAATAGAAATTTAAAAAAACTTACCACTAATATGAAGAAATATATACACTAATGCTAATCTATGATCAAACTAAATAAAATATTATATATAATACCCTACTGATCGTCTTATTTATAATAAAAAATATTTTTTTTAAATCTTATCCAAAAATCGCGCCTAATCAGTTCGAGAGTTCCCGCGCTTTTTTTTCACTGTAAACCTTTTTTGCTTACGCGCAGGCAAAATAAATAACAAACAAGCAAGGAATCAAGAATCAAACAAATCACAACAGTTGACAACAGGCCTAAGGGCAGGAGCAGTGTGACCAGATTAAAATTGATCATTATGCTAGCCGCCATGCCAAATTCTGCTAAACATTTTGAAAAAATGCTAAAATTCTGCTAATTCATATTTATTACCTACTTTACCCATCGAAAATCAATAAAAACACGGTGGATTCTACCAAACTTATAGGAGTTGTTGCAAAATGGGCTAGGAATATGTACACCACCTCAAAATATCGAGAAAAATCCATAGAATCATACTTTGAAGTACACTGTGGTAGCCTTGCGCAGAATGTGATTTGCTTCATGTGCAGTGTTGCCAGCAGACAATTTAAGAATGGGCCGAAAGCAGTGTTGGCAGGGGCCGATTTTAGGCAGTAAAGGCCGAAGTAAGACTTTCCATTGACGTTCGTCGAATTGAGGGGTAGGGAAGGGGTTGGGGGAGGCGGAGGAGTTGTACTACCCCCCCACAGAGAACATTATATTACCACCCCTCCCTTAATAGCAAAAGTTGCGGAGCCCCCCCCCCCCCCCATTTACAAGATTTTTAATTCTGAGGAAATTTTCCTCATATTATGAATTAAAATTAATAATATGTGTAAAAAAACAAGGGTTCCCCTTTGTTATTGGGGGAAAGGGGGGAGCCCTCTCCATCAGAAACAGTACTAGAAAACGGGAAAAAAGAGATGTAAATAAAAAAAAAAAAAAACATCGAAAATTTTCGTTTTTACCCGACTACGGAATGGAAATCATGACCCTCCCGGTCATGATTTTAACAAGAATGTATGTATGTTCATCTGTTCCCGCATATCTTCTAATCTACATAACATAATTTGACAAGTAGGGTGTCGTTAGAAGCTTCTTGATGGTCCGCTGGTTAGCTAATAATATCACATTATTCGACTGCGATTTTATTATTAGTCGGGTTTTAGTTTTTAAAACTTATTACTTATTCTGTTTTTCAAGAGCCCATCCTTCACCTTGAATTTTTATCTTTCATGTTTAGAAAGTATGACTCTTGTCTAGTTCTTTTTATATAAAGTATGCTATGCTTTTAGAATAGGAATTGGTCAACCGAACCAATGATTTAGATGGATTGGCTGTCCGAGGCATAAAGGCCGATGAAGGGCCGACGGCAGCCAAAGGCCGACATAGTTTCGAAAAGGTCGAGAATCGGCCCCCCAGGGGCCGATCTGGCAACACTGTTCATGTGTGTCACTTGAACACAGACTACTATGATGCTACGCATCAGACAGGGCACTCCCATAGAGCAAAAACCACAGCCTCGAAGTTCACATATCATGTATGACAGTTCTTTTTTTTTTTAATTATCTTGGCAAATGAAGTACCTATATTGGGTTTGGGTACCTGGAGATTAAGCATTTTTTTATTTAGCTGGGCGGGCCGCGCAGGCACCGGGTATTCTAAATTCTGAATATTTTATAAGCTTCTTGGTTCCTTCTTAATATGGATTCAGGGAAATAAAAAGCTCAGGTAATGACTATTTTTTATTTTTACATCTCTTTTTATACTTTTCTAATGCCTTTGCTTGCATTTTTTGTTAGTTAATACTATCGGGTAACCTTAATACATCAGTGCCTTTCATAACTTTATTGATAACATTACATCAATTAAATACTATTAATCGCAAGGTTAATGTTAAAAAGCATTCAGATACAATGTCCATACGAAGTTCACACTCTAGAAAATCAAACAAACATATACTTGAGTTTAAACCATTTTTTATATTTTTTTAAATATCATTTTTATGACATTGATTTTCTAAATGTTTATTTGCCTCTAGAGTTATGAAACCAAATAGTCTTACAGCATGTTCTGAAGTGTAGGTAAATTTTTTTTGTTTTAAACTTTTAAATTCTTTGAAGAAAATCCAATTATTGACATTATTTTTTTCATAAGAGGATTCCCCACTTGATAAATTTGTTTCACATATCTTACAATTATTTTTTGTTAAAATCTTTCTGATGACCCACACTGTGGTATATGCTTGTGAATGGACATTGAGTCTTTTTGCCTGGCTAATACATCCATGTTTTCTGAAGCACTCAAAGCTGAGGGGACTCAGGTGAACATCTGTCTTCGTGCCTTTGTATATTCTATAAATAATCTTTCACAGTTTGGTGTTAACTTATTCTTGAAATGCACTATTCGCTGCCTTCTTTTTATGCCCACATTTGAATGAGGAGTACAAGGAACCACTTCATCTAAAAAGAAAACATTATTAATAAATATCACATTACTACAAAACAAAAGTTTCACAATAAAACAATGAAAATTACAACCTAGCTTACCAGTTGACAGTTGGGTTGTAGACTTTCTAATATCTTCATCGTAGACTTCACTTCACTGGTGGTGTGTGATGATGGCTGAACATTGAAATCTGAAATAGAAATTGGATTTGATTTTATATAACAAATAAATAATTCAGTTGTATATTATAACAGTGTTTAACAAATATTTTCATTTGCCACATTTAATTAACCAAAGTAAATAATTTATTTCTTGATTGCTGATTTAATCACCTGTAAGATTGTACGAACTTGATTGGCCCATATTGTAGTAAAATATCATTAAATGCATTTAAACGCATTTAGAAACCGTTTTTATAAAAAAAAAATACTATCTGTGCACGACAGAATAGACTCAGTGCGTGAGACAGTGCATTTACATGTGTATTATCATAGGATAGGCATAGGGACATAAGGACATTGTATTTTACGTGTTTACAATAGTTTTACTGTATTCTAGATGATAAGAAAAATAGGATAAGGTAGTCGTATAAGAATGATATCTCAACTAGTGGGTAGTGTAACTAGTAGAATAAGGATTTTTTGGATAATAAAATATATTTGCTATTGTGTTTTATTTTGAATAGGATATTGTAATATGTTTAGATATGTTTAGGTATGTTAATTGTGTAAGAAATAAGTAAATATAAGATCATAATGTCATGCATGTGCGTGCGACGGCTCGCTATCACGGAATGGCATGCGGAGCGCACGTAGGGCGAATATTTATACTAGGACGGTGGGGGGCGAGGTCACTTAAATATCCCCGCCGCGTCCGCGCGCTCCCATTCTAAAACCAGGCAACGCCGGGTGCGCACGCATATGTCAAAGAATGTGGAATTACCTAACCTAAGACCTAGACATAAGATAAAACCTATATGTAATAGATATAAGAGGTTATCAATAAAGATTGGTCAGAGGGGGTGAGGCAGAGAACCTTCCAGAAAAACACTCGGGCAAAGTATAAAAAGGACGCTGATTGGCCGAGGCGTCATTCGCGGTTCACAAGTGATTCTCAACAAGTCAAGAAAAAGGAAGAAAAGGAATTCTGCCCCGCCTCCGCTGCCTCCCTACTGTTTCCAAGAAGACTGGTGTTTTATTATCAAGCTTCTCAAGATCCTGGGAAATCTATCGCCCACATTGTGTGGTCCTCGCTCGCCGGATAACTGAAGAAAGAAGACTACTACGAGGACCGGCAAGCGCCCAAATTGTTGGTCGCTTGCTCGCCGGATCACTGAAGAAAGAAGATTAAACAGCGCGGACTTGGGAAGAAAGCTATCGAAGGACTAAGAAGATGCCTGTCACAAGATCGCAGAAGGGAAGCGTCGCGGACACCGCAGAATCAAGACTGAATCCAGCGAATCAAGAACCTGCGAATCAAGATCCCAGCGGCTCAAGAGGTGCCGTCAGAAGCACGGGGATCGCCACAAGAAGCACGAACACGGCCAGGACGACGCGGCAGGGGGAACTTACGCACTCGTCTGAAGAGGCGACTACGGGCACCACTGCGACTACGACCACGACTTCCACCGAGAGCACCGACGTCACGACCGCCACGACGCAAGTAGAAGACGCAAGCACAGTCAAGCCGTCGAAGCGCGCCAAGTCAAGACGTTCGGACACTCAGAAGAAAAGGCTCATGGAATTAGAAGCGCAAGAGAAGATCGCCGAATTGAAGCTGGAAGAAATACGTGCGTCGCTCGCCCTCGCCCAGGCTCGGCTTGAAAGACAGCGGGCCACAGAAGAAGAAGAAGACGAGGCACCCTCCGCGTCGGAAGACGAAGAAGAATGCCCTAGCCGAGTTCAGGAATGGTTGGAAGGGCAGAAGAAGGACCCTCCCGCAGAAGACAAGAAGGAAAAAGAGAAGACGCCTGTGGAAAGTGAAGAGAAAGGACGAGGACAGGGCGCTCACAAGGACCAGGATCGTGAGCACCGGGAAGACATGGAAGAAGCCCGGCCTGCGCGTCAGCCACCGAACGTGGACGTCACTTCCCTGGCAGCAGCTCTTACTCAAGCGGTGCGAATGACAAGGGACGCGCCGAAGTATCTACAGGAACTGCCTACCTTTAACGGGCAGTGCGGCAGCTGGCTCGCTTTCCGCGCCGCCTACTATGAAACTGAAGCACTATTCTCGAAGACCGAAAATGTATCAAGACTGAGAAGAAGCATCAGGGGGGCAGCTACGGAGGCGGTCAGCAGTCTACTCATCAGCCAGCCGGATCCGGGGACAATAATGGAAGCCCTGGAAAGAAGATTCGGAAGACCGGATGCACTGGCGATGAGCGAAATGCAGAAGATGAAGACATTAGCAAGACTCAGCGACAACCCGCGAGACTTATGTATATTCGCCAATAAGGTGGCTAACATAGTGGCCACGATAGAAGCACTGAAGAAAGTTCACTATCTCTACAATCCGGAGTTAGTGAAGATTATCATCGACAAGTTTACGCCGATAATAAGAAGCAAGTGGTATGACTACGCAGCGAAGAATAAAGAAGACATTCCCGACCTGAAGAGACTTGCTGCATTTTTAAATGAAGAAGCGGACAAGTGCGGCGCCTACGCGCAACCAGAAGATGTCGCCATGAACACGACGCCGGAAAAATATTACAAGAAGAGGTACGAGCGCACTTTCGCAACCAACGAGAATGTCAAGAGAGAAGAACACTGTTCCACATGCAAGGGTGACCACCATCAACTGCCTGACTGCAAGCGGTTCAAAGACCTCGACGTTGGCGAGCGTTGGGAGATAGCGAAGAGACACCGCATCTGCTTCCGCTGCCTACGAAGCACACACCGCCGAGGTACCTGCCGAGCGAAGACGTGCGGAAAAAATGGATGCTCGATGGCACACCACTACCTGCTGCATCGAGACGCACCACGAAGAACACCATCACCACCACCTTCGCCCGCAGTACAAGAAATCGTGTCGGCAGTAGAACTCGTCAACAACGTCGACCGCATCGGAAATTGTCAAGCATTTTTGAAAATCGCACCTGTAACTATCACCGGTCGAAATGGCACCCGAGTGAACACCTACGCCTTGATGGACGACGGAAGCACCATCACCCTCGTCGATGAACAGCTGGCGGAGTTACTCGAGTTGGAAGGCCCACGCGACGAAATGTGGGTACAGGGCCTGAACGAGACCGTCAAGCACGAGAACAGCAAGAGGGTCGACATCAAGATACGAGGAAAGTACAGCGAGGAAGAATACGTCATGCGAAACGCGCGCACAGTACAGCGATTGATGTTCACCAGGCAGAACATAGAAAAGGAAGATCTTCTGGACTGCACTCACCTACGCGACATGGAAGACCAGCTTGTCTACAGGGATGCCTGTCCGAAGATACTCATTGGACAGGACAACTGGGAACTGCTCGTGGCACTTGAAGTAAGAACAGGAAAGAAGAATCGGCCTGTCGCTTCACGCACGCGACTGGGTTGGGTGCTACATGGCTGTCGTACGTCATATCAAAAGCCTGTGGCATTCTGTGGGCATACAGTGCTAACAGGCCCGGAGGAGTCGATGGATGGCATGATGAAGAAGTTCTTCGACTTGGAAGCTCTTGGGGTAGAACCAAGAAGACAGAAGAATGACCCAGAAGAGCGCGCCATGAAGATATTAAAAGAGAAGAGTCGAAGAATGCCCGATGGAAGGTTCGAAACTGCTCTGCTGTGGAAGGAAGACGACGTCACCATACCGAACAACTACATAGACGCATACAGAAGACTGATGACGCTCGAGAAGAAGCTCGACCGCGACCCGGATTTGAAGTCAAAGTATGAAGAACGGGTCAACAACCTACTTACGTCGGGTTACGCGGTCCAAGCGAGCACGCCTGCAGTACCGGGAAGAACATGGTACCTGCCACACTTCGCTGTATGCAACCCATCAAAGCCGAAGATACGCCTGGTACACGACGCGGCGGCAAGGTCACACGGACGAAGCCTAAATGACATGTTGCTGTCCGGCCCCGATCTTCTGCAGTCGTTACCTGGAGTCGTCATGAGGTTCCGTCAGCACCCCTTCGCGGTCTCAGCGGACATCAAGGAAATGTTTATGCAAATCAAGATCCGAGAAGAAGATAGAGACGCACTGAGATTTCTGTGGAGAGGGGACGACAGAGGCGACACAAGACCAAGAGAATACCAGATGACATCGGTGATCTTCGGTGCAACGTCTTCACCATGCACAGCGTTGTACATAAAAGACCGGAACGCAGAAGACTTCGAGAAGACCTTCCCCAGAGCAGTCAAGGAAATCAAGAAGAACCACTACATGGATGATTATATCACAAGCTTCCTGACTGAAGAAGAAGCTATCGAAGTATCAAAGAACGTGGACCACATTCATCGTCACGCTGGTTTTGTTCTACGAGGATGGGCATCGAACAAGGAGTCTGTGTTACGACACTTTAACGCAGACACGAAGACCACTGCAGTACCAATAGGAATCGACGGTGTAGAGAAGACTTTAGGCCTACTATGGGAAGTGAAAGAAGACTGCATCAGCTTTCGCTTCAACGAGAGGAAGACACCACCCGAAGTACTGCGCAGTGAACGACCGCCTACGAAGAGAGAAGCCCTGAGCGTGATCATGTCGTTGTTCGATCCGCTCGGCCTGGTCTCACCACTCACTACACCGGCGAAGAGTCTAATGCAAGAGACGTGGCGATACGGCACCGACTGGGACGAAGACATACCAGAAGACCTACAACCGCGCTGGACAGCGTGGTTGGCCAACCTGCGCGCTGTAACGGAGCTACGCATCCTGCGATGTTACAACGCCGGGCCACCAGTCGTCGCCAGGGAGCTGCATACGTTCGTCGACGCAAGCGAAGAAGCGTACGCGACCGCCGTCTACATACGGATGAGACGCGCCGATGGGTCCGTACACGTCGCACTGGCAGCAGCGAAAAGTCGCGTCGCGCCTCTCAAGCCTACGTCCATACCACGTCTGGAGCTACAAGCGGCTCTTCTGGGTGCACGCCTCGCGAGAACGACAGAAGAGGAGCACGACTTCGAGTTCGCGAAGAAGATCTTCTGGAGCGACTCACGCACGGTTCTCGCGTGGATAAGGGCCGAGCCTCGCGCCTACAAGACGTTCGTCGCACACCGACTGGCGGAAATCGAAGAGCTGACCAAGGTGAACGAGTGGCGATGGGTACCTACGAAAGAGAACGTAGCCGACGACGCCACCCGTGAGACGCCAGCTGGATTCAACGCGCAGCACCGGTGGTACCATGGACCCGACTTCCTACGGCGACCAGAAGAAGAATGGCCGGAAGAAGTCCGCACGCCGAGTGAGAAGACCGGAGAAGAAAGGTGTCACGTAGCACAAGAGCAGAAGACTCATGGATACTTGCCTGCCATCGAAAATATCGCGAAGTGGCAAGTACTTATTCGCGCTACGGCACGTGTCTTGCAGTTATACACATGTGTCGCCCAAGAAGACACGTCGCCGCGGCAGCGAAACATAAGAAGACTAAAGAAAACGCGAAGAAGGACCCTACGTGGAACACCAGCAAGACCAGGAAGACGAAAGAAGACATGAATGTGGCCACAAAGAAGACGGAAAAAAGAAGATTCATCTGCCTGGACGCAAGATATCTTATACGGGCAGAAAAGTTATGGATAATGAAGGTACAGGACGACTGCTACGCGAACGAGAAAACGCGTATTATGTGCAACGCAGCGCCCTCCACAAAGGATCGTCTCGCCACATTAAGTGTGTACATGGAAGACGGAACGCTGCGACTACGCGGAAGGATTGCAGCGGCACAAGACTTAAGCGACGAGACAATCAACCCCGCTGTATTGGATGGACAACACAGGTACACGCGAATGTACATACAACATGTACACGAGAAGATGGGACACGGCGGTGTTGAGTTAGTGGTGAACGAACTAAGACAGCGATTCTGGGTGACACGTATACGACCAACAGTAAAAGGGGTGATAAGAAGCTGCCCACAGTGTCTTCTGAGAAGAGCGAAGCCAATGAGCCCTGCGACGGGAGACCTGCCAGCCGCGCGCCTTAATCATCACGCGCGACCCTTCTCCTTTACGGGACTGGACTACTTCGGGCCATTGGAGGTCACCGTCGGAAGACACCGAGAGAAGAGATGGGTCGCTCTCTTCACCTGCATGACAACGAGGGCGGTTCACCTGGAGGTCGTCACATCACTCAGCGCGGACAGTGCCATCGCCGCGCTACGAAGATTCATCGCCAGAAGAGGACAGCCCACGGAGATCTGGTCAGACAACGCGACGTGCTTCAAGGCGGCAGACAAGGAGTTGACGGAAGCGGTGAAGGAAGCCTGGGACGCGACGGAAGAGGAAGCCAACGCGCGTCACATCACCTGGCGCTACATACCGCCCGCCTCACCTTTTATGGGCGGCGCGTGGGAGCGCCTGGTACGCAGCGTGAAGGAAGCCCTACGTGCCACGCTGCGCGAGAAGTACCCCAGTGATGAGACTCTGCACACGCTTCTCGTCGAGGCCGAGAACATCGTCAACTCACGGCCGCTCACTCATGTGGCTGTGACACCGGAAGAGCCAGAAGCATTGACCCCGAACCACATCCTGTTGGGGTCGAACAGTCACGTGTCAGCACCGGGCCAGTTCACCGAGGAAGATCAGTCTGCGCGGCAACTCTGGAGGCGCGCGCAACAGCTGGCGAACGAGTTCTGGCGGCGATGGGTCAAGGAGTACCTTCCCCTGCTCCAACACCGGCGGGAGCCTCGCACCAAGGGCGCGGCACCGAAGGTCGGTGACTTGGTCATCGTCTGCGACCCGAACCTACCGCGGAACATCTGGCCCAGAGGAAGAGTGACCAGAGTCTACCCGGGAAAGGACAACGAGGTACGAGTCGTGGACGTCACTACGAGCAACGGGCACGTCCTGCGAAGACCCTGCAAGAAGATCGTCGTGCTCTAAATGGGATCGCAAGCTGCGACGGCGGGAGAAATGTGCACGACAGAATAGACTCAGTGCGTGAGACAGTGCATTTACATGTGTATTATCATAGGATAGGCATAGGGACATAAGGACATTGTATTTTACGTGTTTACAATAGTTTTACTGTATTCTAGATGATAAGAAAAATAGGATAAGGTAGTCGTATAAGAATGATATCTCAACTAGTGGGTAGTGTAACTAGTAGAATAAGGATTTTTTGGATAATAAAATATATTTGCTATTGTGTTTTATTTTGAATAGGATATTGTAATATGTTTAGATATGTTTAGGTATGTTAATTGTGTAAGAAATAAGTAAATATAAGATCATAAT
Organism: Furcula furcula; assembly: GCA_911728495.1. Taxonomy (NCBI): domain Eukaryota; kingdom Metazoa; phylum Arthropoda; class Insecta; order Lepidoptera; family Notodontidae; genus Furcula; species Furcula furcula. The sequence continues at coordinate 54,936,980 of OU452242.1, forward strand.
GTCATGCATGTGCGTGCGACGGCTCGCTATCACGGAATGGCATGCGGAGCGCACGTAGGGCGAATATTTATACTAGGACGGTGGGGGGCGAGGTCACTTAAATATCCCCGCCGCGTCCGCGCGCTCCCATTCTAAAACCAGGCAACGCCGGGTGCGCACGCATATGTCAAGGAATGTGGAATTACCTAACCTAAGACCTAGACATAAGATAAAACCTATATGTAATAGATATAAGAGGTTATCAATAAAGATTGGTCAGAGGGGGTGAGGCAGAGAACCTTCCAGAAAAACACTCGGGCAAAGTATAAAAAGGACGCTGATTGGCCGAGGCGTCATTCGCGGTTCACAAGTGATTCTCAACAAGTCAAGAAAAAGGAAGAAAAGGAATTCTGCCCCGCCTCCGCTGCCTCCCTACTGTTTCCAAGAAGACTGGTGTTTTATTATCAAGCTTCTCAAGATCCTGGGAAATCTATCGCCCACACTATCTTACCATCAATTTTACAGCATTTATTCATAAAGTGTGTTTTACAGTAGCTATGATCGATATGTTTTCTTTTATTGTAGGTATGCTCACGATTGACAGCCTCTGAAATACAAATGCATAGGGAATAAGCAATGATAAAATTATGACTTGCTGTGCCACAGTGGCTACATAAAAAGCAGTCAGATTGACTAATACAGATAACAACTATGTTTCATACTTCCTACCTATGAATGATGTAAGGGTAACCAAATATATTATAATGAATTTCATATTTATTAACTTGGCATTTTTCCTTTCTCATCATTATTTCGAGGAAACTTCAAACCAAGTTTAACGGGGCAATAATAATTGTTCCAGCGGACGGTTATTGCTTTGCAAAACAGCAACCATATGAGGCAGACATAAGTGAGCTACCATAACATGCCACGGGTATAAGATTTATGTAGAAAATCAATTAATAACTGAATTATATACATACCTGTAATAGGGACGACTGCGGTTTGAGGAAAACCACTAGGTATCTCGCTGTCCGTGAATAACGTAGGTAAGGCGCCGCGGCGAAGGCTGGCCCTTTTACCAGGAGATGCGAGAAAACTTTTTACAAAATGGTTACGACACACAAATTGCTTCCTTAGATCTTCTAAGCTAAGCCTTCGTAATCTATCACAATTAATGCTATTAACCACATTTGGAGTCCTATCTCAGTTTTTGGAAACATATGAAAACTGACGTCCTGGCGTCTATTCCCACAACTCACAATACAGCACTCGTTGTACGTACATATTGCAAGATGTTATTACAATTTCAGAAATTGAGAGGATTAGTTACGGAAATAAATCACACGCAAAACTTTTAGATCAACTTTGTTTGACACTGTAATGGCGGGCGGCGAAAAGCGAAAAGCGGGGGAGGCGAGGCAAGCGGTTTGTTTTGGATGACATTTATATGGCAGCGGGGCGGCATGGAGGCAACGGGGGGAGAGTAACTGTCATACGAGATCTTAGAGGAAGAAAACAATAGAGGGCTGGACACTTTCTTTCTCATTCACGCAAGAAAAGAATGCGTTTATGTAGGTTACGTGTGATAGAAAGAAACAGTGTATATGATTTTTTGTCCCTCAGCATGTGTTCGATTTTTCCGCGCCGTGGGTGCGAAACAAATTTGACGTTTGCTCCCACTTTGCTCCGTGACAATTTTATCGTGGTTTTAATATTATATAAATAACTTAAAATTCAATAAAAAACTAACTGTGACATTACTGTGTGTTGTGGAAATCCTATAAGAATCGTGCAGTGCAGTATTATAGGCTGTAAAAGTGACAGTGAACGTAAAATTAGTGGAGTATCGTTTCATAGGTAAACGTGAATTATTATGGCCAAGTTAGAGATTACATTTAGAAACTAATACATATAAACGACTTATTTAGATCTTATTGCTCTAAATTAGTTACTATTTTACTTGAAAGTTACGTGTAAGATCGATAAATTTTTGTTTTTCATCCATAACCTAAAATTTTCAGTTTATTGATCGCCATTATCAGTGTTGCCAGTGTATAAAAGAGAGACTACCATAAATAAGTGGTAAATTATTATTAAGTGCATCATACACGATCCCACATGCTGGGTGCATCGAAGAATTTCTCAGATTTCCCGAATTTACTTTTATGATTTCCTGAAAATATGGATATTTGTATACTGTGGATAGCAGCAACAAAAAGAATTAATTAAGTTGCTAAAAGTTATTCCCGAATGCTTAAATATTCAGAAATAACGTAAGCGCTCAAGTAATTCGTCCAAGGCTGTGCAGGACGTATTCATTCGTTATTTATAGGCACAATGGTCATTGTACATTTAATCGTGCTTTTACTATATGCATGTGTGTATATGCACTATATGTATGTATGTTGTTGGTTACAATTTATTGGTAAAATTGTCTGAATTATAAATAAATAGTACCGACGTAGAATAGTTTGTTTAATTTGCCCCCCTATTATGTACCTATCTCGTTTGACAACTAAAATGATGATCAATAAAGCAAAGTGACTATTAAATAACTATCAAATGATTCATTTGGCATTGCCTAACTTGAATCACCAATAAATACCAAACACACTTTCAGTAGACATCAAAGTTTGGTGGACAACTGATGCTTGATAGTCACTTTGCTTTATTGATCATCACTTTTTTTTTGTAGGAATAGTACTGTTTCACCGGACAAGAGGGCGAGCGCTTAAAGCGCTCCAGCCAGAAAGGTTTGGGTAGCGACTAGCACAAGGGCACCTCAGGGAGGCACGGCCTCGGCTTGGGCTGCCGCTTAGAGAAAATGAGTTTACCACCGGTTCACAACGCGCCCCCGCTGAGAAGAACCGGCAAGAAACTCAGCGAGGGGATGCATGTCGAGGTCGCATGCGTACGGATATCTTCGGCCTCGCCGGCGAGACCGGTGTCTGTGTGTTGATGTGTTTACGACTCTTGACATCGTTGTCGGTGTTGTGTCATGGTCCAGGAGGACGGACATCGGGTCGGGTGGGTCGAGCAGTACATGCCGCGGACGGCGGCGATGTACGGCTGTTCGACGATCTGAGGGACCTGGCCGCTGCCCAATAGGACATGGGTTCGATTCTGAAGGATTCCGAACTATTGTCTGGGTGTTATTTATCTATTTAAATATGTATTTATACAGTTTACTAGTATTTGTAATCATTTATCTGGTTACCTTACTAAAGGATCTGCGTAGAGATTAGGTGGTCATTGGTCAAGCGTAGATTGTCCCAAGATACTAGTACTATAGATTTGTATATTGAAGAAATTTACTAAAACTTACCCGGTAAATGGCCATAGTATGTATTATATTAAGTTATAAGAAAGCCAATTTTTGCCTACCTCTCTGGGAAATAGCATATTATTGTTATTATCTCTTAACTTTTTTGTATGAGGCTAATAATTATCTACAGCTCTTAGCCACTTTAATCACCACGTGATATCACCCAGGTGAACAATGTGGAATAGACCTTAGCTACAGCATATATGATATTAAGTGTACATTCACTTTGTAGCCTCCGTCGTGGGTTCGAATCCTGCGAAGGGCAACAAATTTGAGTAGTTGTTCCTTACTGGCTAGGACAATGCCGGCCGATGACCTGATTGTCTGTAAAGTAAGATGATCCATGTGTCGGGATTTGCGATAGGACGTATGCCCGACTCCTGTCCGTCAAATTAAAACGCCGAGCTTTGGTAATAAACACTTATAATCAAATTGAGAGAGAACAACTTATAATACAGTGGAGTAATCGTAATAATTAAAACATGTCTCTGCCATAGATACTAGCGCGCTGTCATCTTTTTGACAGCCCCTTTGGCGTTCCGAAACCGTGTTCCGAGATACGCCACACATGCGTCGGATGGGCATGTAAAAAGTCGGTCCTGCGCTTAACTTCTCCCCAGTCGTGTCGGTCTTCCGTCCCATCGGATTATGAGAGGTACCTATTATATAAAGGAAGAGAGAGTGCACTTGTGTCTACGCAAGCACTTGTGCACTATAATATCTCCTGCGTACATGGCTGATCTTGTGAAAGATTGGCCGCTGTGGTCGTTTCGGCTAGGAGGACATTATTATAACAATCACTTTCGTACTTTTTGCAGACTGTCATAGATTAAGACGATATAATGTAAGAAAAGTAAATGTTGTGTCAAAAAAGTGGTTTTTGGTTAGGAAAGAAAATATAATTTACAACAACCTCCGTATTTGCTTTACACAAAGGGTAAAATTTCCCTTACGTGGCAACTCTAAATTTAGTATGTACTTATTTTTCTGTCCTTATCGGCGGCACGCTTGGTATATGTCTGTATTATATTCTGTCTACGCGATATTTGTATGGAGTTATGAACGTACTTATTAGAAATAATGGCACTAATTAGGTAGGCAATATAAAGTTACCAAATTAAAATGACTGCTAATACGTATTGGCTTCAACTGTATGAAGTTCTGTTTTAATTTGGACGTATTATATTATAATACGAATTTGTTATTTTTTTGTTGTCTAACCTGTGGATGTAACTTGAGATTTGAAAATTTTATTCTTCTGGTTTGAATTTTGGCGGCTAATAGGTTATTATATTATTTACATTTATTTAAGCCTTAATGCAGTGGCGGTCCGAGAGGGGGGGTCGTAGGGGTCATGACCCCCCCCAAAATCCCAAAATCTTACACGACAAAGTGACAAACTTAACTTCCTGCTTTAAAACGTCTAAACAATTATGTTAAAAATAGGTTATCCTAATAATAATGAAAAATTTGATTGAGAGCTGGTCGCGCTCTGCGTTAAAAGGGAGACTGGAAGGTTTAACTTATCTAAATATTCTTGTCTGGAATTCTTTCTTCTAAATAGACTAGAGTAGAGATGCTCTGTCCAACTTCGACAAAGAGTGTCGAAGTTGGACAGAGCATCTCTACTCTAGTATGCCTGTGGACCAACCTAACTGGATAGTTTGTCCAAGGTAAATCTAGGATAAACCAGCAGTCAACAACTTTCAGTGTATCGTTCCCAATAACTACCGGTACTAGTGTAATAGAGATATTAGATAGCATGATGTTCATCGTCTTGTCCATGTTTATTTAAATACCGACCTGTAGGGAAACGCTACTGAGGTCACTGAGCATAGTATTAAGGTCCTGCAAGGTCACTGCCATAATTACTATATCATTGGTATCGTTACTGGAACGGAAAGATTATCAACATACATAGGCAAATTCATCACTCAACTTCGTTAAGTTGAGTGATGAATTTGCCTATGTATGTTGATGATCTTTCCGTTCCAGTACTTCTAGTCTAAGAGCTTACAAAAGGCCTCCAATGCGTAGTCGGATCGACATGGTAGCATTGCTATACAAACACTTCAACACTTCTATATGCCTATAATCAGTGGCATGCACAAACTTTTAGGCATAAAAGCTTTTTTAAGTTTTTTACTATATTATAACCATTTTGAGATGTTGTAGGGTAGGCAAAGTCTTTTTGCTTATATAGGCTGCACGCTACTGCCTATAATCAATGAGTATCGCTGAAGGGAGTACAACTGAATACAAATCTTTTTCGTAGTCCACAAACACCAGGCATATTTGCCGATTATACTCTTCGGCCTGCCGACTTGTTCGGAAGGCTGAAAGTCATCAAACTCTTGAAAACAGCTTATACGCGTGACTTAGGAGTGAGATAGCCCTATAATTCTTCAATAAGGTGCTAACGCTTTTTTTGAAAAAAAGAAGAAGTTCCACCCCACTTCTATGACATGCTTCTGGTGTAGTAACCTTGAGTTAGACGGAATTAAATAACTTCTATGGGACTAAAAGTAGGGGGGACAGGCTGATGATATCTCTGATGATCTGGGATATCCTGAGCTAAAGTGGCGATGAGTTTCTGTGTCGAGGTACAAAACCTCTCAAGCGCTCTCAATATCTCCAGTTTCGATGAGATGACAATACCGTTATGATCTGAAGATCATAACCCAACCTGAACGTTGGTCACTAGGCTTCGCTCAATAGACGAATTCTTCGCAAATACTTTAGATCCTTGGTTTTTTTTTTAAATTGCGTTCTCAATACATGCTGTATTATTGAAAGGCTAGTCGTCTCGCCGTAATTTCGAGGTTAGTCTATTGACTTCAGCATATTCCGGCTTATAAACTAAAGATCTCAGTCCAGTTCACCATTAATTTAATATTTTTATCGGAGAGCATCTGAGGCTTTTTACCACGTGGGGTCTTTGATGCCACTGCGTGGACAGTTTTCACCAACTCCATAATTGTAACCCCAACTCCATAACTCTTCCGCAGTTTTGCATTCAGCTAGGCACTGGAAGCGAATGTGAAATTTATGTGAAGTTCAAGTTCGAGTACTGGATTTAAGCAGATCCCGGTCGGAGCGTGGACTTTACCAGTCAAGACCTTTCAAGCTTAACATTGATATTCAATATGCCTCTAACAATAACAGTTTTCATCATGCCGATCACTGAGACATCATTGAATAGAAGTATGCGTTTTGGTCGTCATAATAAAGTTGATCTCATTTTTGACTGTCCACTTCCTAGATTGTCGTTTCTAGAAGAAAATAAGTTCATCGCTTCAGCTGTCCCTTACTTCTGGTTTGCGGGCCTTTTACCGAGGCACAAGCAGTACATTTACGGCACCAATCTTCGACATCTTCACGGCATCGTAGCCAGTAGAACCGCTGTCTGACTTTAACGAGGGTTTTCTTGACTCCAAGATGACCACCAGAGACACCATCGTGGACGTGCCGTAGAAGAGGGACCACCATGATTCGTGGTATTACCACTTGCAGAGTGATTTCCCTTCCGTCGTTGGACTCCCATTTCCTGTACAACAGATTGCCTTCCAGAACTAAGCTGTCCCACTGAGCCCAATAACTTTTAGTAGTCGCGCTGCAAGCAGACACATCCTTCCATTGGGGTTTGTTTCCACTTTGCTTCCAGTGCAGTATAGGTCCAAGGTCATCATCTTCTTCTTGGGCCTTCCTCATATTGGGTCCAGTCCACTCATCGTCTAAGCCATGCGTCCTTATAAGGTTGTCAGGCCTTGTGAAGCACCGGATTGACACAGGCGATGCCAGGCCTATTAAACAAAGACCTCGACGTATACCATGGGCAAAAGAAACAGAGGTAGCCGAAATGATTAAAGACATGGCTGAAAACAAGATCATCGAACCCTCTACAAGCCCATGGTCATCACCTGTGGTGCTCGTAAAGAAGAAGGACGGAAGTACGAGGTTTTGTGTTGACTACCGAATGTTAAATAATGTCACGAAAAAGGACAGCTATCCCCTGCCGAGAATTGATGATACGCTGGACTTGCTCAGTGGCATGAAGTGGTTCTCAACCATTGATTTGAAGAGTGGCTACTGGCAGGTGGAATTGAGTCCAGAAGATAAAGAGAAGACGGCATTTAGCACTGGAATTGGGAACGGACTATGGCATTTCAATGTCATGCCCTTCGGTTTATGTAATGCTCCAGCAACTTTCGAACGCCTTATGGAGAGGGTGATGGTAGGCCTCCTTGGGGACGTATGCCTGGTCTATCTCGACGACGTGATTGTAATGGGACGCAGCTTCAAGGAGAACTTGAAGAACCTGGAAAAAGTGTTCACCCGGATCCGAGAAGCAAATCTGAAACTGAGTCCAAAGAAGTGTGCTCTGTTTCAGAAGGAGGTCAGTTACCTAGGACATGTCATTTCGGCGGATGGAGTTAAAACCGATCCTGGAAAGATAAAAGCTGTTCAGGAATGGCCTGTCCCGAAAAATAAAACGGAAGTGCGAGCGTTCCTTGGGCTTTGCACTTACTACAGGCGCTTCATTAAGAATTTTTCGGACGTGGCAAAACCTTTACATCGATTAACAGAGGATAAACGTGATTTTATCTGGGACTCGAATTGCGAGAATGCTTTTAGTGAACTTAAGCAACGGCTTTGTGAAGCTCCTATATTGGGTTACCCAAATAGAGAAGGAAGATTTATTGTGGACACCGACGCTAGTAACACGGGAATCGGTGGAGTTTTGTCACAAGTACAAGGGGACCGCCAGTTGGTAATTGGCTACTTCAGCAAAGCACTTTCCAAACCAGAAAGAAATTACTGTGTTACACGCCGTGAATTACTTGCTGTAGTAAAGACTTTACAACATTTTCAGAAATACCTTATAGGAAGACAGTTCACTCTTAGAACCGATCATGCCGCATTAAAGTGGTTGTTACAGTTTAAAAATCCGGAAGGTCAAGTAGCAAGATGGATAGAGCAATTGCAGGAGTACAACTTTGTAACCGAGCATCGCAGTGGAAAAGGACACAATAACGCGGACGCTCTGTCACGAAGACCGTGCGCTGACGACTGCAAGCACTGTGGTAAAAATGAAGCCCGAGAAGAAGTAAACCTTATAAGGACGCATGGCTTAGACGATGAGTGGACTGGACCCAATATGAGGAAGGCCCAAGAAGAAGATGATGACCTTGGACCTATACTGCACTGGAAGCAAAGTGGAAACAAACCCCAATGGAAGGATGTGTCTGCTTGCAGCGCGACTACTAAAAGTTATTGGGCTCAGTGGGACAGCTTAGTTCTGGAAGGCAATCTGTTGTACAGGAAATGGGAGTCCAACGACGGAAGGGAAATCACTCTGCAAGTGGTAATACCACGAATCATGGTGGTCCCTCTTCTACGGCACGTCCACGATGGTGTCTCTGGTGGTCATCTTGGAGTCAAGAAAACCCTCGTTAAAGTCAGACAGCGGTTCTACTGGCTACGATGCCGTGAAGATGTCGAAGATTGGTGCCGTAAATGTACTGCTTGTGCCTCGGTAAAAGGCCCGCAAACCAGAAGTAAGGGACAGCTGAAGCTGTATAACGTTGGGGCACCATGGGAGCGCATCGCGATTGATGTAGCTGGGCCGTTTCCACAGACTGACGATGGGAACAAGTACATAATAGTAGTGCAGGATTACTTCAGTAAGTGGCCTGAGGTGTTCGCAACACCCAACCAAGAAGCAATAACGGTAGCCAAGAAACTGGTCCAGGAGGTGATATGCCGATTTGGTGTACCCATGGAAATTCATTCGGACCAAGGACGTAACTTCGAATCTGCCGTATTTCAAGAAATGTGCAAACTTCTTGGGATCCACAAGACCCGTACGACACCAGCACATCCGCAATCAGACGGAATGGTCGAGAGATTTAACAAAACTCTAGAGAATCACTTGGCCAAAGTAGTGTATGATCATCAAAAGGACTGGGATCAGTACATCCCTTTGTTCCTGATGTCCTATCGTTCTGCAGTACATGATAGTACGGGGAACACACCAGCCAAGGTGAACTTCGGGCGAGAGATGAGACTTCCGGTGGACGCAATAACGGGTACCCCACCTGACAGTCCTAAGCCCGTTACGGACTATGTGTGCAATCTTCAAAATCAGTTGGACGAAGTGCACAAGAGAGTGCGGGAGAACAGTCTGAAGACCAGCGAGAGGATGAAGACCCGCTACGATCGAAATGCGAATACCAACGGTTTCGATGAAGGAACGCTGGTGTGGTTTCACAATCCGCTTCGCAGAAAAGGGAAGTCTCCGAAACTTCAAGCCCGCTGGGAGGGACCCTTTACTGTTATTACGAGGATCAACAACGTCACCTACCGCATCAAGAAGGGACCCCGAGGCAAACCTAAGATAGTTCACCTGGACAGATTGGCACGTTATCATGGTGATAATGATGCTCGGGACGAGCATAACTAAGAGGGGGGTAGTGTTACGACCGGGAGATAAAAGTGTTAATTACTCCGTTAATTATTACTTAATTGCAATGATCTCAAAACGCATTGTTAGTCTATAGGTCTACTATCGATTCGTACCGAAAGATCTCGAATTCTCAATAGAAAATAGGTCCCTCCAATTCGCATGTACTTGTGTAAGTACCTACCGCTCGCTCGCTCACGGGTCACTGCTCCCGCCTATTGTTAGTTTATTCTCGAAGGTCGCGCCGCTATTGTATCTCGCGAAAACGATAGAATAGGTAAGTACATACGAGTTCATTCGAGAGAGTTCCACCCCTCTGTTAATTTAGGTATATAAGCCGACGCATAGTGGCGTCCGGACAGTTTGTGTTTACAAGCGACAGCGAAAACATCTTAAGGAAGCGATCGAAGAGAATTGTACCAGCGACCCTTGCGAAGACTTTGGACTACTGTGAAATACTGTGCGACTCGGACTACTGTGCCTTGTGTGTATACTGTGCCTTGTGTGTATACAGTGTGAGTGTACGTGTAATAAAATCTTCTTTTACGTTAATCGGCATTTGATTACCCACCCGCACGTAACAATACTATATATATATAATTATTAATTTCATTACGACATAACTACAATTAGTATGTAATTGTACTATGTCTCTTTAGCAAGATAGATACTAAGCTCCTGCTTATATGAATGATAACTGTGATATCATTATGATGTTGACACATAGATTACGTTATCTAGTCGTTAATTTGATATCAAGATAAATATTTTCATCAGATTTTCACGGACGCATTTCTAACGAGTATCGTGCTCCTCTGTCTTAGAGGAAGAAAACGATGACCTGATTGTCTGTAAAGTAAGATGATCCATGTGTCGGGATTTGCGATAGGACGTATGCCCGACTCCTGTCCGTCAAATTAAAACGCCGAGCTTTGGTAATAAACACTTATAATCAAATTGAGAGAGAACAACTTATAATACAGTGGAGTAATCGTAATAATTAAAACATGTCTCTGCCATAGATACTAGCGCGCTGTCATCTTTTTGACAGCCCCTTTGGCGTTCCGAAACCGTGTTCCGAGATACGCCACACATGCGTCGGATGGGCATGTAAAAAGTCGGTCCTGCGCTTAACTTCTCCCCAGTCGTGTCGGTCTTCCGTCCCATCGGATTATGAGATGTACCTATTATATAAAGTAAGAGAGAGTGCACTTGTGTCTACGCAAGCACTTGTGCACTATAATATCTCCTGCGTACATGGCTGATCTTGTGAAAGATTGGCCGCTTCGGCTTCAGCCGTGGTCGTTTCGGCTAGGAGGACATTATTATAACAATCACTTTCGTACTTTTTGCAGACTGTCATAGATTAAGACGATATAATGTAAGAAAAGTAAATGTTGTGTCAAAAAAGTGGTTTTTGGTTAGGAAAGAAAATATAATTTACAACAACCTCCGTATTTGCTTTACACAAAGGGTAAAATTTCCCTTACGTGGCAACTCTAAATTTAGTATGTACTTATTTTTCTGTCCTTATCGGCGGCACGCTTGGTATATGTCTGTATTATATTCTGTCTACGTCCTCTGTACTCAAACTCTAAAGTTGGAGCGTAGCAAGTGGTTCGTAAAAACTGGTGAGCATTGGTCTACATACAGTGTGCTAAAAATAATGGTAATCCATTGTTATATCGATTTAGTCTATGGAGACAAAAAAAAAAGTGACTCGTGTGTATACCTAATACCACTGCCTTTTCTTATTCACACAGAATAAGTAGAGTTTATTACCCTAGCTAATATTGGGATAGGCTAACATTTGGAATTGGGGTGCAAATATTAACAAATTCATATTTGCATCATATATATATTCATTCTTTATTATATTATTGAGGCTGATATAATAATAATAGGATAAATGCAGACACGGAACGAGAGATCGTGTGTAAAAAATAATTATGTATACTTAATTAAGTATAATACAATTAAAACAATAATATTAAACCAAAAAATATTGTAAATATTCGACTTAATTAGGGGGTAAGTACCCTCATATAAAAAAAAAAAACCTAATGCAAGGGTAAGAAACTAAAAATGTTATTTTTTCCAAGACTATTCTTTAGCGATACGGATCGAAATGAGGCATGTATTAAAATTTAATCTTTATGAATGGGAAAAGATTTACCTAGCCATATTCATGATCCTCAAAGTGAGTTGGAGATGGAGATTATACAAAGAAAAGGCGAGCAAGCGTCATAACAACTACCAAAATTACTACAAAAGGCGGTTTTTATTAAAAATTGACCTCAAAGAGGCCTTTATTTTATTTTCTATTTATGAATCTTATTGTAGCCTCCGTAGCGCAGCGGTAAACCGCTTGCTTTGCAAACCGGAGGTCGCGGGTTGAAATCCCGTGGGGAGCAACCACTTTGTGTAGTTGTTCCTTGCTGGCTATGACAATGCAGGCAAGATGATTCATGCGTCGCATGGGTATGTAAAAAGTCAGTCCTGCGCAAGACCTCACCCCAGTCGTGTCGATCTTACGTCTTAACGAATTGTGAGAGTAAAGGAAGATTGAGTGCACTTGTTTCTACGCAAGCACTTGTGCACTATAATATTTCTCGTGTAGTAGGCTGATTTGATGAAAGATCGGCCGCAGCCACTGTGGTCCTATCAGCCAGGGGGACATTTATTTATTTATTTTATCATTTATGTACAAACAATAACAATAAAAGATAGGAAAGACAGGAATAAAGGCAAGATACTATTCTTAATACAAAGGCACAGCTTATTTCTAAAGAAAGTTATTCCAGCAGGCCTAACATTATTATTATTATAGACATTATTATTATATGAGTCACAATTCAATTTGTGTTCGGTTCCTATTACAAAAATATTGCAACCTTTTGTATATTGTCTGCAGTCTCAGGGTTTTTTCTTTTTATACTCTGCCGGGCAGAGTATGTTATTCCATGACACTAAATGTCATGGAAAAATCTTCCAATGCTGTGATTATTTTACAAACGCTAATAAACCTTTATTAACCTGTAGATAACGTGATTAGGAGTTATCCTATTATAGCTGTCTTAACCTGGTATCACACTTTACATCTCTCGAGACAATTCAGTAATTTCCTTCGAATAAATATCTTCTTTCTTCCTCAAAATCCAACGCATTCAAGTAGTGAATGCATTGGATTCACTACATCGACATGTTTCCCTAGCAGGATGTTTGTTAGTCTGGTACATTTTCGTAGACAACACATACAACAATCAGCTTTTGAAGTTATTCTCTCCTAATTCACCCATTACTGGTAACATAAGTCTAGTTTCAAACGAACAACATTGATTTGATGATGACAATTACGTTATTTCTTTAACAAGTTCTGGACTAGATTGTTTTTTGAATATTGTATAGTTATTTACAACCAGCTATTTCTTTGATATCCACAAATAAAATTGGCAATATTATTAGAAGCAAAAACGGTTATTTCAAGGAACCTGTAAATTGAAACCAATCTTTCCTCGCTATGTTTTACATTGCATAGGATCTAATTACTAGATTACTTAAAGTCACAATAACATTAATTACTTAAAAAACATTACATAAAGTTACTTATTTTATTAGTTTAGAAAATATTATTCAAACCAAAAAATTACATCGTTATACCTTTAATTCTCTGCCTAAAGAGTAAACAAAATATGCAAATAATTGTCATTAACTAAACTATTAGAATTTACCAAATGTGTTGTAAGGTTTACACAGACTAAAAACCTTAGGTACGGAATTTGTAGATGTTAACCCATTTTAAATCTGCATCAATTCATTCAAAGACCTATTGACTTCCCACTTGTCTGGTAACAACATTAACTTTTCAGTTTTATTCTCCATGACATGGCTCACATCTTGACACCCTGTCTGCTGCCCGATGTGTGGTGGGTTCGATTCCCACCTTGTCTGGGTGTAGTTTGTCTGTTTGGGTTGACATATTTTGCACGAAGGAAAGGTATTTAAGGTATAAGTAAAAAGGTAGACGTTTCAAGGTACTTGAAACGTCTATTGATATCGTTTGTCTGGTTGTATTGGTGCAGGCTTTGCCTGGTTTGGGGATGAATGCCCGCGTGTGGATTGTCCCAAAGATGGTATATTATTTGCTATACAGAAAACAAAATAAATGGTATATTATTATAAGTATATGTCTTCTCAAGCCATTGGACGATCTATAAAAGAGATATTATTTAACAACACAATCGATACTTCTATCTTATTACTTACAATACGAGACGAGCCCTGGCTTCAGCAGCTGTCCAGAACGCCTTTATTATTAAAACTATTAGAAAATTGGTCGCAAGGTGGTCTGCATGATCAGCAGGCTATGACTATGCTATTTGGGATTACATGTTCAATAATGTTAATGTAAAATTTTAAATCATTGTATATTAAACAAGTTTTAATTTATCAAATAATATGTATAAAAACATAATTACTTATATCAAATTAATTAATACGTACCTACGTGTTTATGTATTCTGCAAAAAATTGCAAAATATATTTGGCTTTATTATAACTATAGTTTAAGCAACAAGTTAAGTTAACTTTGTTTTATTCTGGAATATCTTTAATTGCAACATTGATTTTGTACCTCTAAACATCTACTAGTGATGGAAAGACATATCTTGGAGTCAAGGACTGGATAATTGAATGATCAAACGAACTTACCCTAAGTGAAGTTCGATCTTAATTATCCAGTCCTTGACGAGAAGATATAAGATCCCTCCCTACCCATTAATGACCCTGTTGAATCAATGTTGCAGCTGTATTTCATTTTACTCTAAAGATAATGAGGTGGCTGTCGCTCGGCTGAGGCGGGGTGGTTACGGAAGAGATGATAATGTTGTTTTTCTCTTTCTAACCTCTGAAACTTGTGCGATATCACCGGATCGTACCCACGGGGTACTAGTGATGGAAAGAAATATCTTCTCGTCAAGGACTGGATAATTAAGATCGAACTTCACTTAGGTTAAGTTCGTTTGATCATTCAAGAATGGTGCAGTGCAGTAATAAAGGCTGTAAAACTAACAGTGAACGTAAAATTAGTGAAATATCGTTTCACAGGTAAACGTGAATTATTATGGCCAATTTAGAGATAACATTTAGAAACTAATACATGTAAACGACTTATTTAGATCTTATTGCTCTAAATTAGTTACTATTTTACTTGAAAATTACGTGTAAGATGGATAAATTCTTGTTTTTCATCCATAACCTAAAATTTTCAGTTTATTGATCGCCATTATCAGTGTTGCCAGTGTATAAAAGAGAGACTACCATAAATAAGTGGTAAATTATTATTAAGTGCATCATACACGAACCCACATGCTGGGTACATCGAAGAATTTCTCAGATTTCCCGAATTTATTTTTATGATTTCCTGAAAATATGGATATTTGTATACTGTGGATAGCAGCAACAAAAAGAATTAAGTTGCTAAAAGTTATTCCCGAATGCTTAAATATATATTATATTCGTCTAAGGCTGCGCAGGACGTATACATTCGTTATCTATAGGCACAATGGTCATTGTACATTTAATCGTGCTTTTACTATATGCATGTTGTTTAAATATATGTATGTATGTTGTTGGTTACAATTTATTGGTAAATTTGTCTGAATTATAAATAAATAGTACCGACGTTGAATAGTTTGTTTCATTTGCCCCCCTATTATGTACCTATCTCGTTTGACAACTAAAGTGATGATCAATAAAGCAAAGTGACTATTAAATAACTGTCAAATGATTCATTTGGTATTGCCTAACATGAATCACCAATAAATACCAAACACACTTTCAGTAGACATCAAAGTTTGGTGGACAACTGAAGCTTGATAGTCACTTGGGTGGCTAAAGATACGCAATAGCCCTGCTGGTAGGTAATAGCTGTATTTACTATTCTGATCTGGCTGATCGTGAGGAGGTTGTATGTTCCCTAGATCCGTTAGTCTAGTGGTTAGATAGCCTGGCCGCTGCCCAATAGGACATGGGTTCGATTCCGAACAACTGTCTGGGTGTTATTTATGTATTTATACAGTTTACAAGTATTTGTAATAATTTATCTGGTTACCTTACTAGAGGATCTGCGTAGATTGAGATCAGGTGGTCATTGGTCAAGCGTAGATTGTCCCAAGATACTAGTACTATAGATTTGCATTTGTATATTGGAGAAATTTACTAAAACTTACTTATTTATGCCTACCTCTCTGGGAAATAGCATATTAAATTGTTTTTATCTCTTAACTTTTTTGTATGAGGTGATAATAATTATCTACAGCTCTTAGCCACTTTAATCACCCATGTGATATCACCCAGGTGAACAATGTGGAATAGACCTTAGCTACAGCATATATGATATTAGGTGTACATTCACTTTGTAGCCTCCGTGGTGCAGTGGGAAACCGCTTGCTTTGTAAACCGTGGGTTCGAATCCTGCGAAGGGCAACAAATTTGAGTAGTTGTTCCTTACTGGCTAGGACAATGCAGACCAATGACCTGATTGTCTGTAAAGTAAGATGATCCATTCGTCGGATGGGCATGTAAAAAGTCGGTCCTGCGCCTAACCTCTCCCCGGTCGTGTCGGTCTTCCGTCCCATCGGATTATGAGAGGTATAATATAAAGGAAGAGAGAGTGCCCTTGTGTCTACGCAAGCGCTTGTGCACTATAATATCTCCTGCGTGATGGCTGATCTTGTGAAAGATCGGCCGCTGTGGTCGTTTCGGCTAGGAGGACATTATTAATACAATCACTTTCGTATTTTTTGCAGACTGTCATAGATTAAGACGATATAATGTAAGAAAACTAAATGTTGTGTCAAAAAAGTGATTTTTGGTTAGGAAAGAAATTATATTATTTACAACAACCTCCGTATTTGCTTTACACAAAGGGTAAAATTACCCTTACGTGGCAACTCTAAATTTAGTATGTACTTATTTTTCTGTCCTTATCGGCGGCACGCTTGGTATAAGTCTGTGTTATATTCTGTCTACGCAACTGAAAGTGTGTTTGGTTGGTATTTATTGGTCATTCAAGTTCTTACGGTAGTATTACATACTCTTTGATTCAAGTTAGGCAATGGTGCCGATTCTGTTGTCACCACTACACTATGTAAATCAGGCATTTATGCCTGATTTACACGTATTAAGTTGTCAAGTAGGTAACTAAATTTTAAGTGACTTAATTGTAAGTATTCGTTTACACGTAGTTTTTACTAAATTTTAGTTAAAATCTTTAGTTCGCCCCAATCTTAGAGGAAGAAAACAATAGAGGGCTGGACACTTTCTTTCTCATTCACGCAAGAAAAGAATGCGTTTATGTAGGTTACGTGTGATAGAAAGAAACAGTGTATTTGATTTTTTGTCCCTCAGCATGTGTTCAATTTTTCCGCGCCGTGGGTGCGAAACAAATTTGACGTTTGCTCCCACTTTGCTCCGTGACAATTTTATCGTGGTATTAATATTAAATAAATAACTTAAAATTCAATAAAAAACTAACTGTGACATTACTGTGTGTTGTGGAAATCCTATAAGAATCGTGCAGTGCAGTATTATAGGCTGTAAAAGTGACAATGAACGTAAAATTAGTGGAGTATCGTTTCACAGGAAAACGTGAATTATTATGGCCAATTTAGAGATTACATTTAGAAACTAATACATGTAAACGACTTATTTAGATCTTATTGCTCTAAATTAGTTACTATTTTACTTGAAAGTTACGTGTAAGATCGATAAATTCTTGTTTTTCATCCATAACCTAAAATTTTCAGTTTATTGATCGCCATTATCAGTGTTGCCAGTGTATAAAAGAGAGACTACCATAAATAAGTGGTAAATTATTATTAAGTGCATCATACACGATCCCACATGCTGGGTGCATGGAAGAATTTCTCAGATTTCCAGAATTTATTTTTATGATTTCCTGAAAATATGGATATTTGTATACTGTGGATAGCAGCAACAAAAATAATTAATTAGGTTGATAAAATTTATTCCCGAATGCTTCAATATTCAGAAATAACGTAAGCGCTCAAGCAATTCGTCCAAGGCTGCGCAGGACGTATTCATTCGTTATTTATAGGCACAATGGTCATTGTACATTTAATCGTGCTTTTACTATATGCATGTTGTTTAAATATATGTATGTATGTTGTTGGTTACAATTTATTGGTAAATTTGTCTGAATTATAAATAAATAGTACCGACGTTGAATAGTTTGTTTCATTTGCCCCCCTATTATGTACCTATCTCGTTTGACAACTAAAGTGATGATCAATAAAGCAAAGTGACTATTAAATAACTATCAAATGATTCATTTGGTATTGCCTAACTTGAATCACCAATAAATACCTAACACACTTTCAGTAGACATCAAAGTTTGGTGGACAACTGAAGCTTGATAGTCACTTTGCTTTATTGATCATCACATTTTTTTTGTATGTAGGAATAGTACTGTTTCACCGGACAAGAGGGCGAGCGCTTAAAGCGCTCTAGCCAGAAAGGTTTGGGTAGCGACTAGCACAAGGGCACCTCAGGGAGGCACGGCCTCAGCTTGGGCTGCCACTTAGAGAAAATGAGTTTACCACCGGTTCACAACGCGCCCCCGCTGAGAAGAACCGGCAAGAAACTCAGCGAGGGGATGCATGTCGAGGTCGCATGCGTACGGATCCCTTCGGCCTCGCCGGCGAGACCGGTGTCTGTGTGTTGATGTGTTTACGACTCTTGACATCGTTGTCGGTGTTGGTGTTGTGTCATGGTCCAGGAGGACGGACATCGGGTCGGGTGGGTCGAGCAGTACATGCCGCGGACGGCGGCGATGTACGGCTGTTCGACGATCTGAGGGACCTGGCCGCTGCCCAATAGGACATGGGTTCGATTCCGAAGGATTCCGAACAATTGTCTGGGTGTTATTTATCTATTTAAATATGTATTTATACAGTTTACAAGTATTTGTAATCATTTATCTGGTTACCTTACTAAAGGATCTGCGTAGATTGAGATCAGGTGGTCATTAGTCAAGCGTAGATTGTTCCAAGATACTAGTACTATAGATTTGTATATTGGAGAAATTTACTAAAACTTACCCGGTAAATGGCCATAGTATGTATTATATTAAGTTATAAGAAAGCCAATTTTTGCCTACCTCTCTGGGAAATAGCATATTATTGTTTTTATCTCTTAACTTTTTTGTATGAGGCTAATAATTATCTACAGCTCTTAGCCACTTTAATCACCACGTGATATCACCCAGGTGAACAATGTGGAATAGACCTTAGCTACAGCATATATGATATTAAGTGTACATTCACTTTGTAGCCTCCGTCGTGGGTTCGAATCCTGCTAAGGGCAACAAATTTGAGTAGTTATTCCTTACTGGCTAGGACAATGCAGGCCGATGACCTGATTGTCTGTAAAGTAAGATGATCCATGTGTCGGGATTTGCGATAGGACGTATGCCCGACTCCTGTCCGTCAAATTAAAACACCGAGCTTTGGTAATAAACACTTATAATCGAAGATCGAGAGAGAACAACTTATAATACAGTGGAGTAATCGTAATAATTAAAACATGTCTCTGCCATAGATACTAGCGCGCTGTCATCTTTTTGACAGCCCCTTTGGCGTTCCGAAACCGTGATCCGAGATACACCACACATGCGTCGGATGGGCATGTAAAAAGTCGGTCCTGCGCTTAACTTCTCCCCAGTCGTGTCGGTCTTCCGTCCCATCGGATTATGAGAGGTACCTATTATATAAAGGAAGAGAGAGTGCACTTGTGTCTACGCAAGCACTTGTGCACTATAATATCTCCTGCGTACATGGCTGATCTTGTGAAAGATTGGCCGCTGTGGTCGTTTCGACTAGGAGGACATTATTATAACAATCACTTTCGTACTTTTTGCAGACTGTCATAGATTAAGACGGTAAGAAAAGTAAATGTTGTGTCAAAAAAGTGGTTTTTGGTTAGGAAAGAAAATATAATTTACAACAACCTCCGTATTTGCTTTACACAAAGGGTAAAATTTCCCTTACGTGGCAACTCTAAATTTAGTATGTACTTATTTTTCTGTCCTTATCGGCGGCACGCTTGGTATATGTCTGTATTATATTCTGTCTACGGCCCCAATGGACGGTCGCACGATCCGTGACGATTTCATAGTACTTTATAGCGACGGACAACAAATTTATTTTTAGGATTAAATTATATAGACGACTAATACAGATTATTATATTAGAATTTCCTTTTTATAAATATATATGTACTATAATTATAATATTAGATATAGAAAAGTAAATGACTTCGTGTCTTTCTTGATTACTGAATTTGTGTTTGATGTAAATATTTAACCATTTTACTTGTTTATTGCCTTCCAACCCCCTAAGTACCGTGTCTAATTCCCGGGGGAGTACAATGCACCCCCAGTGGCAGGCTCCGAAGGAAACGCACTGAAGGACTCCTGGTGCAGATTCCACAGGAGAGCCCAGGTTTCCCCTCATGTGTCGATGTGAAAACCACGGGGATTTAGTGGGAAAGAATCCCATTTACCCCGGTTGACCTACACAGGTCCTGGGACCCATTGAACAATTCCCCGCTAGAAAAAAAAAGGATGCCAGATACAGACTTAAATTACCACAAAATTTATCCGTTGATCTAAAAATTCCCGAGACTATTAGCCAAATAGCTCTCGAATCACTTAATTATACGGCAATATACTACGAAAAGTAAAAAAAAAAAACATTTTATTGCAAATATTAATACCCACAGCGGTATGATGTAGGTATTAATATTTGCAATAGTAGGTATTTAAAAATTACAAGACAATACAAATTCTGGAACAATCCCGTATTTCTGGCAACCCTAAATATACGTTGGTACAACGAAAACGTGACGAAAACGACTTTGCTCCTATTATATTTGTATATTATCTATGGTATGATCTATGGCTATACCTTTGCACGCACACGTGCATTACACATGTGTGTGTCCAAACGTAGCAAGAATAAACCACGCCCACCTACTTACCCGAAAAATAGAAAAGTTTCTATTCTACTTCATAACTTGCGTACTAAATTTTAACTTGGAACTTTCTACTAAAGTGATTGTTTACACGTAATAATTTACTAAAATTTAGTAAAGATTTAGTTACCAACTTAATACGTGTAAACGAAAAAATTTACTTATTCACTTGTGTACTAAATTTTAACTTGGAACTTACTACTAAAGTGTTTGTTTACACGCAATAATTTACTTAGACTTTAGTAAAGATTTAGTTACCAACTTGCAACTTAATACGTGTAAATCAGGCATAAAGTAGACTAAATTTTAGTTTAGTGGTGTCGAACGATGATTAAGTGCTGAATTTGATTGATTTCGACAGCTACTAAATTGAGTTGATAGTGAGGTTTTCATTGGTCAAATCATGTTAGTTGAAAACAATTCTCTTGTTCATCTGATTACACTAAACTAAACTAATTCTCCGGCTACGATACTTATATTAATTTAAATATTAATTTTATTTTTATATACCTATTGATATTTATTATTAAAGAATATTTAATATTTATATTAATAAATGTTTAAATATTTATTTTAATGTGTTTTTTTTTATTAATATTTATTTTAATATTTGCTTAAATATTTGTTTAAATATTTATTTTAATATTTAAGTATTATATTTTTTATTTATTTTAGTATTTATATTAATATTTAATTTAATATTGACAGTTATTTGATGGTCACTTTGCTATAGTGATCATCACTTTAGTTGTCAAAGATAGGTACGTGATAGGGGGGCAAATGAAACAAACTATTGAATGTTGGTACTATTTATCTATTATTCAGACAAAAACAATAAATTGTAACCAACAACATACATACATATATTTAAACAACATGAATATAGTAATAGCACGATTAAATGTACAATGGCCATTGTGCCTATAACGATTAACGAATGTATACGTCCTGCGCAGCCTTGGACGAATGACTTGAGCGCATAGGTTATTACATTAGATGAGAATTACTCTGACTGACTGAGGTTATTGCTGAATATTTAAGCATATTATCTTAGAGGACTCTAAGCCTGCCGCCGCATTATAATCCCCCAGAAACCTGTCACGGTGCTCCCGGGTCAGAGGGCCGCAACGTAACCCTGCAGCCGTCCTCCTCGGAGTCGCAAAAAAAAAAAACAATATCTACAAATCCCAAGTACGAATAAAAACAGTCATTTGTTGTAAAAGCACGCGTTGAATACCATCTTGGAGGAAGGACCAAAGAAAATACCATCGTCTTAGTGGTGCCAGGTGGCGTAAATTTTCCTGAAAATCCTCATTCGTAAGCTGGGTACAAAGGGAAAGGGTGCCGTAGAAATTTCAGCTATGTTCCACGGGGGGAAAGGTTGAGAAACACTGGTTTAGATAATAAATAGGCATGATGACTGCAACACAATACCAATAAATCTGTGGTTACAGATTGCACTGATTCCAAAAACGCATCTCATTTTCATAATAATAGAGAGATTCTCGTGATATTTAAGCAAATAGATTACTTAAATACAGCTAATCGCCATTTTGTAATAAACACTGATCAGAGTGAATGACGTCAATCCGGTGTAAATAAACAACTGTCATCTCAACTTTTTCTTTCATACAATGATTCACTTTTATACCTACAGACAGATGTTTATGTATTTACACCTTAGTGACGTCACAAAATGGCGCCAGTCACCGGCCATCGTTTTGGAGCAAAATTCAAACTCTATTTTAAAAATTGAAAATATTGTTATTAATTGTAAATTTAATACAAAAATATGATTATTTTCGGCAATAGTAGACCCGTAAGTACATTATAGAGTACTTTTTCAAAATTAGTCATCATGCCCACATCTCCAAGGGCCTTTTGAATTTTTCCCCGCGAAAGAATAGAAAGAGGTAGTTAAGTATAATAAATAAAAGCCCAATATACCTAATAGTCTTGTTTTATTCTTAATTCATTAATACTAACATTGACATCCTAATTTGTATAGAATAAACATTTTATTCTAGTTATTTAGAAATAGCGTAAACTTTAGAGAAATTGTTTAACTATCTTTCTTCTGTCTTGTAGTCTGTCTATTTTACTATTAATTTATTAGTTAATATATTATGTAAGTACGTATTATTATTATTGGTATGTATTATTGTTATTTGTGTATGTATATTTAGTTATTTGTGTTTTTCTTATATAAGTATACATTTATTTATACACAAACTGCGTCCTATTTAATTCTTTCACCTTTTCTCTCCTGGGCATATTGAAAGAGATTTCTATATAAATAAGCTGTGCAGTCTTAGCATGATTTGCCAAGATTTCGTAATCTTGACAGTTCGGTGTGGAGTATGACGTAGTTATCGACGTAGAAACGTCATTTTCGGTATTAGCTAGGTCGATAACTACGTCATACTCCACACCGAACTGTCAAGATTACGAAGTATTGGCAAATCGTGCTAAGCCTGCTGTACTATCCTAACATTTCTCTTATCATACATAAACTTATAAAATAAATATAACATAATTTAGAAAGCCTTTATAGCATTACTAGCTGATCCACGCAGCTCCGCCCGCGTTATTTATACGTCCTAGCGGTGTGAAATAGACTTTTCGACCAATTCTCATACCTACCGAATATAAGTACATAAAAAAGCCAGCTATTTCGTAAGCAAACGAATAATCTTTGGCATCCGTCAAACCGCCCAAATAGGACCAATAAAGGCCAAGAAACCCATTCGATAGGCTCGTTTGGTCAATCTATACGTAAGAAAGCCATTAAACGATCGTTAGCTTTCGCCGAAATGTTCAGAGGGCCTAGACCAGGGGCGTAGCTACCGCCGTATCAGCCGTATCAATGATACGGGGCCCCCGGCCTACAGGGGCCCCGAAGATGTGTAAGCAACAATTCGTAAAATACATATTCTCACATATAATCTCTTAGGCCGTACCATCTTTTGGGCCCCCCAACAAATTTTGATACGGGGATCATCTAAGGCAAGCTACGCCACTGGCCTAGACAAAGTCATATTCTACAAGCGTTATAGCTAATAGAAAGTATAAAAATGTATGAAAATTACATAAGACATAGAAAAATCACGTGACAAATTATAGGGGATTGACATCCTAAGCGAATGAAGAAATAGAAACGATTGCATCTTATCTAGGCCCTCTGACTCGACCAACAATTTTTATTACACACATTGCCAATTCCAATTGAAGATTTTGTCTCAAGTTTAAACCAGCCTTAAATTTAGCTATGAAACTTTATTTACACACATTACAAGTATATGGTTTATCGCTAGTATGAATAGAGTTCAGTGTCTTATTACCCTCTGTTTAATGGTAAAAGCTATATTACACACCTGAGTTACACACAGCATATGAAAGGTTTATCATCAGTTATGAATCCGGATGTGAATGTCTAAACTTTGTTTTCTGGTAAAACTTTTACCACACACATAACAAGTGAAAGGCTTTTCCCCAGTATGACTGCGCATGTGATGTACTAAACTTCGACTACTGGTGACGCTTTTATTACATATATTACAAGAGTATGGTTTCTCCCCAGTATGAAACCGGGTGTGACTTACTAAATTAGATTTAAAAGTAAAAGTCTTATTACACACATTGCATGAGTAAGGTTTCTCGCCCGTGTGAGTTCGCATATGACTTAATAAATGGTTATTTGCATTGAAATTTTTAAAACACACATTGCAAGTAAAAGGTTTATCACCGATATGAATCGACTGATGTCTTATTAACTTAGATTTACTGGGAAAACCTTTATTACATACATCGCAAGTGAAAGCATGTTCACCAGTATGCATCCGAACGTGGCTTTCAAAACTTTGTTTACTAGCAAAACTTTTATTACACATATTGCAAGTAAAGGTTTTGTCGTTAGTGTGAATCCGGGTGTGGTTCACTAAACTTTCTTTATAGTTAAAACTTTTATCACACATACTACAATTATAAAGTTTGTCGGCATTATGAACCCGAATGTGTTTTACTAAAGCACTGCGTTCGAAAAATTTTTTGTCACACACATTGCAACTGAAAAGTTTGTCCCCAGTATGAGTCAACGAGTGACGTACTAAACGGCTTTTATTTGTGTAACTTTTATTACACAAATTGCAAGCGAAAGGTTTCTCCCCAGTATGAATCCGGGTGTGACTTATTAAACTATGTTTTGTACTAAAACTTCTATTACACACTTTGCAAATGACACGACTCTCACCAGTATGACGTTGGATGTGACGCCGTAAATCACGTTTCTCAAGAAAACCCTTATTACACTCATTGCAAATGAAACGTTTGTCGCCAGTATGAATCAGGGTGTGACTCACTAAAATTTGCTTTGTGGAAAAACTTTTATTACACACATTGCAAGAGAACGGTTTAACGCCAGTATGAAATCGGATGTGACTTGTTAAACTTTGTTTACAAGTAAAACTTTTATCACATACTGTGCAAGTGAACGGTTTTTCGCCAGTATGAATCCGGATGTGACATAATAAATTACTTTTATTTGTAAAATTTTTATTACACTCTTTGCAAGCGAACCGTTTTTCGTCAGTATGAAGCAGTGTGTGACGCGCTAAAATATGTTTAGTAGTAAAACTTTTATTGCACACATTGCAAGTGAAAAGTTTTTCACCTGTATGAATCCGGGTGTGATTTTCTAAATTACATTTATTTGTAAAACTTTTATTACAATAATTGCAAATGAACCGGTTGTCACCAGTATGAATCCTGGTGTGACATACCAAAATTCTTTGAGTAGTAAAGCTTTTATTGCACACATTGCAAGTGAACGGTTTCTCCCCAGTATGAATACGGGTATGATTCACTAAACTTTGTCTACTGTTCAGTTTTTTATTACAAATCTTGCAATTGAAAGATTTGATGATTTGATTCGTGATACTTTTTTGAGTTTCATTGAGTTTAGCAAAATTCGATTGAATTTGATTTTCATTATTGACAGTATGTTGTTTCAATACATTATTAGAAATAGACGTGATATATAGGGGAAATAAATTATAATACATATTATCGTTCATTTGTCTAACAGACTGACTACTGATATTTCTCTCATTATCTAACTTAGTAGACACGGTTGCCTCCACCATCGCCATGCCTGAATCGACGTTTCCATATTTAGTATCTGCTACACAACTTACAACTCCACGAGCTCTAACTTTTGATTCCAGCTCAGGTTGATTTTCAACAGGTACTTCTGAAAAGAAGAAACACTTAATAGACGTTTACTGAGATTTTTCAGCGACTTCAATAAAGGAGGTTCTCTATTCGACGAATAAGTATGTACCTATGTAATATTAATAAATACGTAATTCACATATTTTACGCATTTGAACAAAAGTACCTACCAAACTACCCGTGGGGTGCCGGGTTAGAATTGCATCCCCCCATCTTCTCTCGTTGGGTGTCGTAAGAAAGACGGGCAGCAACGTCTTTTTTTTGGATTTATCTTCCGCTTATACTGCGATCCCCAAATCGCCTGCCAAGCGTGGGGATTGTGGCAACCCCTTCCTTTTAAATGCGAGGCCTTTGTTTAGCAGTGGACGTCTTTCGGCTGCTAATGATGATAAATAACCTACTGTTAATTATAATTTCTGAGTAAAACACTGGAGTGCGTGGTACATCTTTATTCCATCACGCGCACAGATAGAATGAATAGTTTTCTTTTATTATTATGTTGTTTTCAGATTTCTCTGTCTCTCTCCAGGTGAAAGGAGAGGTGTTCTCTAAGGCACGGGCCGTAGCCAAGTGTCTCAGATTCTTAATTCAATGATAGGAATTTACGGACAAGTCTGCATGTGTTCAGTATAACTGCTTTTTGCATTAGTGTGTATGTGGAGGGATGTATGTCAAGAATATTTAGACTTGTGTGTAATGTTAGTGGTACTACTCCCGTGGAAGATAGTATTATAGGAACTGTTTTTACTGTGTGGACTTTCCATTGAGTTTTTATTTCTATTGCTAGATCTGTGTATTTTGAGATTTTTTCTGTGTACGTAGATGAAAGATTGTGTGTATTTGGTATGGCAATATTATTATTGGAATGATAGACGCTGTTGGCCGCAATACAATGAGGTTCCACCTTAAATACTACTAGGCATTTCCCCCACTACATTGAATGTCATTACAACAACCGATTCATAACACATTACAAATACTACCCTCCAGATTGTTATTTTTAAAATACATCTCAAACTATTTAGAGTTGCATACCCGCAACAAGTTTACAAATATAAAACTACCTGCCCCAGAACTTTAAATCTGTGATCTCAAATATAGAGTTTTACAATCACACTAACACTACTAAATTTTATGGGAGTTTCCTAATAGAATACGATCACGCGATTTTCGTTCCCGGCACCTGAGTTCGCGCGAATGAAATCTCAAACATACTGACTTCGAACAAGTCTGCTAACTGAATACGCGCGATAGTCGCGTCGCGTCGAGACTGGGGTTACCAGAGCAGGACTCAACCTGCCCTCCGAGGTGGACGCCACTGGGGTTGCGGTCCCGTCCTAGTGAGCACCGTGACGGGTTCACGGGGGACTATAATGTTCCCCCAGGCGGCAGATTCAAAAGCAAGGAACTGAGAGGTCCGCGGGGATTTAATGGGTAAGAAACCCACATAGCCCGGTTGACCTCCACAGGTTTCGGATACCTTCGGTATCCCCCAGATTCCCGGGGACTTATTAAAGGTTTCCTCAGGTCTCCGGGGACCAATTGAAAGTTTCACCAGGTTCCCGTGGTACCACTACTCGTACAATGCGACGCCCGGCGGCGGATTCAAACGCAAGGGGCTTCTCAGCCCCTCAGTCCGGGGGGTTTTAGTGGGTAAGAATCCCACATACCCCGGTTGACCTCCACAGGTTCTAGGCACCTATTAAAGGATTCCCCAGGTCCCTGGGGACCAATTGAAGGTTTCTCCGGGTTTCCGGGGGACCACAATGGTCGCCAATCTGGGCTAGTGTCGGTTTTTGAACACACATAAAAGGAAGCTTGCGGCAAAATGTATTTACAGGTTGGCGCGTGTTCACTTGTTCTGTGTCGCTCACGAAAATTATGTCAAGCCAAACTCAATAGCCGACACCACTTCGTCTGCTATGTTTGACGGTCCAGTAACTCACTCGCAACCATGTAAATGGCATCCAAGCATTTGTAAAGTCTTGGAGCTTATGGACGTTTGCCAAGCCTCGGCAGGCGTGTAAACTAGGCATCATATTTACTACTTTGATACAGCCTTAGAATTGCTTATATCTTAGTATTGTGTAAAAGTCTCCCCCGAAAAAGTTAGGGGTAAGGGTGCCATCCCTCCGGGTTTCCCCGGATTTGACCTAGTTTAGAGGGCGTCAAATAAAATCATTATCAAAAAAATAAACATTTTAAAAACAACATTACAATACAAATATTCTTTATTGTACACCAAAGGAGAAGATACAGCTTAAAAGGAAAAAGTAAAATTGCAGTGTGACAATTTAAGGCGGTTTTATCGCTAAAGCGATCGCTTCCAGACAACCTTGGAGCCTTTTTTTTTTCATTATCATGTCCAAATAGATTAAAAAACAATTACCTACCATAAACGTAATCGTCACCTCCGGCGGCGGCGGCAGTGTCGCGTGTGTCATGTGTCTCCTCACTCTTGCAGCTGACAGCGAGCGACCGCTCCTGCTCATCCGTTGTCTCCTCCAATAGAACCGTGTTTCGTCTGATGGTAACGTTAGGAGATTCTGTAACCGGAGAGGGTTTGTGACGACTCTTGAAACCACTGTGACTGAAAGTATCGACTGCACGTAGCATGCCTGGGGCCCTGTATCAAAATCTGGTGGGGGGTCATTATTAAGGGTACCAGAAACGCATTGAATTAAAATAATTATACACATATTTATTAGCAGATTCCTCGTGACGATATGATTTCT
Source organism: Furcula furcula (assembly GCA_911728495.1). Classification (NCBI taxonomy): domain Eukaryota; kingdom Metazoa; phylum Arthropoda; class Insecta; order Lepidoptera; family Notodontidae; genus Furcula; species Furcula furcula. The sequence continues at coordinate 54,965,769 of OU452242.1, forward strand.
TTCCCGGGAATTACAGAGACATAATGTGGCTAAAGTTTTGCTTACACACGGGCCCCTGTAGCTCGGGGGCCCCTTATCATTGATACGGCTGATACGGCGGTAGCCACGCCCCTGATTTAAACTAAACATTCACTCAAAGAGGACGTATTATGAAGAGTCGGAACTTCCATACAATCGAGATTTCAATGTTTGTGGACAAAGTTTAGGTAACCTCATGAAATTTTATCCAGTCTGACAACATAAACTAAAGTGGCTCCATCTAGTACTCCAAGTTAAAACTACATGGCACGGAGTACATTTATAAAATTTATATTTCATCTAATTTTACATTCCTATAATATATTGTTTTCTTCAATTTATGAAGTAATTTAAAGCAAAAAATTAAAGGATAAAACTTTCATATAAAGATTTGAACCTGAGATCAACACCTCGTCATCACAAACAGGAGTCCTTGGCCACGGCGCTAATTATACTTATATGATCGGATTGAAAAACCAGTATAGTTACAATATGTATACCTCTATGTCTTGAATATAATAAATTGGTAGCGTTGTTTTTATTACTATTAAATTGCTGAAACTTTATACACAAATCCATACAATTGTTATATTCTATGGAGGTGCGGTGGCCTGCATTCACTAACAAAATGAGATCTTTAATGTGACTTATCTGAGCTAGTGGAGGAAATGAGAACTAACGGTTTCATTAAGATAACGATATGTAATTTGACAGTTTCCTATAGACAGTGGCGACACTTCTATCGGCAAAAATAATTCTAAAGCCTTAGCCTTTATTATTAGCCTGTGGCTTGAAAATAAATAGCGGCACTGCCGTCTCGGGGGCGCTATTTCTGTGTGACACTTTTTGGGCCGTGACTACTAATATAGTTTATATATTACTAGCTGACCCACGCAGCTCCGCCCGCGCTTTTATTACAATTTGCTCCTCTTTTCTCACTCCTACCTTAATTTATTTCTCCCTCCATCTCTCTCTCTCTTATGAAAAATCTATTTCGATGCTCTCCCCTCTCTCTTTCCTCCTCCCACTTCGGACCCCGTCACATCCCACTCTTCCTCTCCCCGCTGTCCCCTCTCTGAACCCACTCCCCCCTCTCTCTTTCCACCTTGCTCCACCTAACTCCCATCACCCCCTCCTCGAATCCCCTCTCCCTCTCTCTCCTCTCTTACATTCTATATGTCCTCGTCAATCATGGTATCACGGCATGAAATATTGATGATCGACTATCTGTATCTACATACCTATTCCGTCATCTCTGTCCACTGTGTCAACATATTGCTCATCGATTATTTCCTGTTTGATATCAATGGCTTTTATTTCACCACCTACAGAATCATCCGTAGTAGATACATTTGAAACGGGAGATACAGAAAGCGTTGATTTTAGTCTCAATCTGTCTATTAGAGATACTTTGTCATCTACCTGTAATGGAAATATTTTTATTGATTATACATTTTTTTATGCGCTTGCCTTGGAAACAAGGTACGCAGGTTCGAACCCTGGCTCGCACCTCTGATTTCTTTAACTAATCATGTGCGAATCGAATTTGTGCGATGTGAAGGAAAACATCGTGAGGAAACCTGTATGGCTGAGAAAGCCTAACTAGCTGTCAAATGCCGTGTGAAGTCCGCCAACTCGCACTTGGCCAGCGTGGTGGACTGTGGCCTAAGCCCTCTCATCATGAGGGGAGGCCTGTGCGCAACAGTGGGACATAAACAAGGGCTGGTATTATACATCTTTATCACCATCAGCAATCTAATTACGTTATAAATCATACGCACTAAAAAAAAAATATTTGTATATAGATGTACCAATGGGGTGTCCGGGTAAGAATGGCATCCTCCCATTGAGTGTCCGTAGGAGGCGATTAAGGAAAAACAAGATTATGGGCAGCAGCGTCATTCTATTGGATTACCTAGCACCTATACTGCAAGCTCCAAGACGTCTGCCAAGCGTAGCGATTCTGGCAACCCCTCCCTTCTAAGGGGAAGGTCTTTGTTCAGCGGTGGACGTCTTTTGGCTGCTAGGTGGGACCCAATGGCAGATCTTGCCTTAGATGGGCCCTGGGGAGCCCAAATGAAGGTACAGCCTATTAAGTGAGATCGTGGATTATATGAATTTTGCTTACACATTTGACGGGCCCGTTGGTCTAGTGATTAGACACCCTATCCGCTAACCGATGGGTCGTGGGTTCGATTCCCACCAAGTGTCTGGGTGTTATTTATCTATTTAAGTAAGTATGTATTTACAAAAAAAAAATGTATATAAGTATTAGTATCAGTTATCTGGTTTCCATAGTACAGGCTCTGCCTAGTTTGGGATCAGTTGACCGTGTGTGTATTGTCCCAAGATATTATTATTATTATTTGGCGCCTCTGTAGGCCTGGGGCATGTGTCATTGATACGGGTGATACCGCGGTAGCTGCTCCCCAGGTGGGACCATAAGTATAGAGGCCAGTAGTGGCGTGCACACACTTTTATGCAGGGTAAGTAAAAACCTATTTAATTAGGATTTTTAGTATATCATAGTCTATCAGAGAAGTCAAAGGGTAGGCAAAGTCTTTTTGCCTGTATGGACTGCACGCCACTGGAGGCCAGCTGCGCTGCCTGCTATCCTAAAATATGGTGGCCAACATTTTGAATGAGAAATTCAATATATAAAGCTTGGAAGGAAACCAATGATATTTTATATAATAGATAAACCTGATAAACCATTAGCTCACGAAAAGTGAAGACACGAATTTAATCCAACTGCGTAACTCTGCTAGTTATACCATTGGATGCACGTCTGCTTTATGCATATTTAGAAAATACAACGTGTCTATGATACGAACGGCACAAAAGTCAATAATAAGGATGGGATATCATCATGAAAAAATATTTTAATTTGGTACTTAAGTAACAATTTTTGGTGTGCATTAGTAGGGATATAAAATATGTATAATATTTTATAATATCATTGTTAGAAAAACAAAAGAATCAGTAAATTTGAAAAATAAACAGTAATTTCATCTCAAAGTTAAATAGCAAGTCAACAGGTGTTACAACTCCCTATATCGGAAATGACAATTTTTTAATTTCCTTTATCCATCTGCAATCAGCCACATAACTTTTATCAGATTTTATTGGTGGTCAGTGGGGATTTCTAAATACTGGTGTATATCAGCAAAGACATTACAGTATTTCATTAGTTTATTAAAAGAACAGGAGTTATACTTTATTCTGTTCATTCATACTGTGAAAGAACATAATAAAGTATAATTCCGTTTTTTTATAGTCCTAGGTTAGATTCTCACCTAGGATTAAAATTTCTGCGACAAATTGTTAAATATAGAGGCATGGTCTGAATATTCATTTTATATTTGGCAGGGTCGTATCAGCCAAATATTTGGCTAAGCCACCTACATTTGGAATGTTCGGCAAAGTGGTACTCAAAGTTTTTAGCATCTTGTGACATGTATGGTTGATATAATAAAATAATGTCATTATAATCAGTTCTTCATTATATTAATTTAAGCAAGTTTAATCAATATCTATTGTAAGAAAGAGTTGCATAATTGACGGACCTGTTGGTCTAGTAGTTAGACACCCTGGCCGCTGATATGTAGACACGGTGTTACAAAACTAGCCGTAAAAAAATAAATAAATATATATTATTATTTTCACTGATGTGCAAACCCTATTTCAGTAAAATTAAAAACTAAATGACGCAGAATGTACCTACATTTTTACCGAATATAGGGAAAGACAACAAATTTATAAGATCTAACCTTACTAGGGTTGACAACATTTTTGGCTTTGATAATTATTTATATATTTATAAGTATATATTTACAAAAAAAAAAGTATATATGTATAAGTATATAAGTATTAGTATCAGTTGTCTGGATTCCATCGTACATGCTCTGCCTAGTTTCAGATAAGATAATTGCCGCGCACCCTGGTAGCAGCTAGGTTCGGTAACGCAGAACCTAGGCTGACTAATCCTTCTACCACAATGACAGATTTAAACCAAATGCAACGGCCCTTGCCAGGGCCAAATAAGCGATCTATCACAGGACTATGTCATGGGCATATGGTGACTCAGCTGTTTGTGAGTGTGGGTTCTCTCCACAAAGTATGGCCCATTTGTTGTCCTGTCCAGCTTGCACCGATTCCTGTACAATTCAGGAACTATTAGATGCTACAGAAAATGCAGTGCGGGTGGCAAAGTATTGGGAGGGCAGGGTATGATTGCATCTGTTGTCGACACGAAAAGAAGAAAAAAGAAGAAGATTGTGTGTGGATTGTCCCAGACTAATATAAAAAAATATACTTATATAATAACAAGCAGAATAAATCAATAAAAACATTGGGTACAGCAGGGAAGCAGGCTGGAGGGTACGGCTTCCAGCCACACACTTTGCTTACATGAGTTAAGACCTATATAGTAAACTTTAGGTAAGGTGACAAATTCTGCAGGATATTTGGTTTGGTAAGATTTATGAAAAATTCGGCTGAATGTTTGTATTGAAACCCATGTTCAACCCATCTCTAGATATATATACCTTCCCTAAAAGCTGTTTTTTATTAACGCTAATACCACACTTTCAAATTCCGTACGAGTAGTTTAATTACAATATACATTACCTCTTCTTCAGTATTCATTGGCCGATTCAAAATTTCTATAAGGAGAGTCTCAGCCTTCAGACATTTCAACATAAACTTCTTGGTGTTCCGCAGTTGTGCGTAGCACATGTAACACACGGACAGTGGTCTCATGTCGTTTGTCTGAAACTAATTACCACACACATTTGTAGCTATTATTATTGTTATTTGAATCGCACAGAAATTGCGAGCGCATGGCATAAGACGTAAGCTTGTTAACAGTGTTCAGTATAATCTATATCTTCTATATTAATAAAAAACCGTTGTTTTCTTAGGATCTTGATACAGACCAGTCCCCTTGATGCGGGATCTTGGAACCAACGTTATACAGTCATGCAATTGATGAAAGTTTGTGAATACAGTAACTTAGGCTGGTGGTCCACTTGTCAAGTTTCTTACACGTACATTTCATCAAAGAAATTGGATGACTTCATTTAATTTACTTGTTTGTCTAAAACTAATTAGAATGCACATCTGTACCTAGTAGCCATTATTATTCTTATAAGCTTGATACCAGTGTTTATTATAGTGTAATCTATATCTTTTACTATATTAAATAAAGAACTGGGTGGTACTTGTAACTAGAAGAATGGAGCAGGATGTACATGTTTAGTAAATATGTATATTCTCTCACCGGCATCGCTGTCAGTTTTTCATAGAGTATTTCAAGATGTGTATTTTTTATCATATAATGAACATCTGAACTCAAACAAATGCGACACAGGGTTATCTTTTCCATTTTTAATTTTAAACTGTTTCGAGTTATTTACAAAGATAATTTGGATTCGCTTAACTATTTATTTAAAACCTAAAGCCGACGTTCGTAGGTATGCACAGGCGGCAGCGGCGGCCAATCGATCCATCCATCCTATTTCAATGTACAAAATACTCTGTAATTTCAATGATGGCAGCAGCCGCAGCAGCAAGTAAAATTTTCTAAAAGTCGTAGAAACTCAAACTCATAACTACTATTATTAATTAAAAGAAAGAGCCAAACAAATGTAACGTAATAGTTAAAGCAGCTATACTTTGTCCATTTTATTCACAATTCACATTTTTATTATTGGTTTTTGACAGCTCGACGTTTGTTGAAGTTTATAGGGACGTGAACATAGTAAGTAAACTAAATAATCGATATCGAAAAAGTACATTAGATTAAATTTTTTTTTGATTCTGACGACTCATGTTAATGTTTCAACATTAAAAATTTGTTGTCTTTTTTTGTTATACTATGCATGAGGCCGTCAAAATAAAATGAATGAAAGTTAATTATGTTAAGTAAACAAGACGAAAGTAATGAAAACGCATTTATTTCTATCGTTATGTGTGGCAACTCACTAAAGTGCGGTACCCTTAGAGAAAGAAACCAAAAGAGAGCTGTATACTTTCTTTCTCATTCACACAAGAACAGAATGCGTTTATTTATGTAGGTTACATGTGATAGAAAGAAACAGAGTATATGATTTTTTTTTCCTCAGCATCTGTTCGATTTTTCCGCGCCGTGGTGTAGTGTATCACCTCATTTCATTCATAATATATCAACCTCCATTGTCATACCTCATCATTTCTATAAACATTTGTATTTATTTTTAATTTATTTTTAAAATTTAAATTTAGACAAGGAGCTGTCAAGTGGAGAGAGAAAAATTAAAGAGAGTCTAAAAAATGGAGGTCTGAAGTCTTGGATCGGAAGGCTTAGTCTGGAGCCTGGAGACGAGTGGAAAGGTCTACAGCCTAGAGTCGCAAGACCGGAGGCCGAGCTTAACCAGGTCTTGAGCCGGAATCGGCCATTATCTACGTCAGCACGCCACAGCAGCAGCCGTAGATATGTGGCCTCTGGCGTAGATAATGGCCGATTCCGGCTCAAGACCTGGTTAAGCTCGGCCTCCGGTCTTGCGACTCTAGGCTGTAGACCTTTCCACTCGTCTCCAGGCTCCAGACTAAGCCTTCCGATCCAAGACTTCAGACCTCCATTTTTTAGACTCTCTTTAATTTTTCTCTCTCCACTTGACAGCTCCTTGTCTAAATTTAAATTTTAAAAATAAATTAAAAATAAATACAAATGTTTATAGAAATGATGAGGTATGACAATGGAGGTTGATATATTATGAATGAAATGAGGTGATACACTACATTACCCCAAAAACCCAGAAAAAAAATTTTTACATATGAAAAATTTTGAGGTTTGTAATATCCTTGGCCCATACATACATCAACTTTCAAAGTTCCACATACACTAGCACTTCCAGAGGGAGGGGATATGGTTCACGGCTATATAAGTCCAATGACGCATACTCCACAAGGTATATTACTGGACCACGTCCTCAATGACCTAAGGCTTGTTTAGAGTGTAGTCAGCCGCACCATGCGATTAAGACCCTGTAAACAAGAACAATTATATACAATAGACTCATATGGCTTATTTAACGAGTTTGAGTACCGCTCGATTAGATTGTCTGAAAAGACTTCAGAATACAGACCTATCAGACACCATTCTTATTTCTGACTAAGAAGTAAGATAATTATAATATAGCAACACATATGGCTTATTTACCGAGTTGTGTGCACCGCTCGATTAGATTGTCTGAAAAGACTTCAGAATACAGACCTATCAGACACCATTCTTATTTCTGACTAAGAAGTAAGATAATATAATACAGCAAACACATATGGCTTATTTACCGAGTTGTGTGCACCGCTCGGTGAATGGAATGATGATAGGGGGAGTGAATAAAAAAAAATAAGCTAAAAGAAGTTAAGAAACAAGGAAATGGAAGGTGCAGAATGAGGCGAGTGTTATAACGGCGGTTGTTATGGGTGTGTTGACGGGCCCGTTGGTCTAGTGGTTAGTGACCCTGTCTGCTAACCAACAGGTCGTGGGTTCGATTCCCACCAAGTGTCTGGGTGTTTTATCTATATAAGTATGTATTTACAAAAAAAAAGTATATAAGTATTAGTATCAGTTGTCTGGTTTCCATAGTACAGGCTCTGCCTAGTTTGGGATCAGATGACCGTGTGTGAATTGTCCCAGGATATTATTATTATTATTATTATTATAACAATAGGATAACAGAACAGAACAAAGAAACATAAAAGAAAACATAAAGAAAAGAAAAAGCTAAAATATAAATTAAACGCGTAAAATAATAAATATAAAAGAAAACAATCAGAAAAACAATATATATAGAGTCTAGAGCCGAGGAGGATACAGGATTGTTAGTTACAATTTCAGGTCTTTAATGTGCCACTTCCCATCAGGTACATTTAAAGAATTCTGTGAGTCGTAGCCTTTAGAGATAAAAATAATTTAGAAGGGAATAATTTAGAAAAATAAGAGTGCTAAAATAGATAAAGGGAACATGTAAACCTATGATCGTAGCTAAATAGCTAGGCCACAAGACCTAAAAAAATGAGAGAGAATGAAGTAAGATAAGTAAGTTAAGATTAAGAATAGAGTAAGTTAAGATTAAAGATAGAGATTAGAGATAAGAGGTTAAAGATAAAAGATTAAAGATAAAAGATGATACTAAAGAAAAAAAAATATTCTTTTGTTTTTAAGAAAACAAAAGAAAATTTTCTAATAATAATGAAATAATAATGAAAATAATACTAAAAAACAACGCTACGTTACGATGCATAGGTTTAGATTAAGAAGAAAAATAAAGAAGCAGAAAGTATGCCCTGGGATGCCTTGTCCAGTTGTAGGTTAGTTCAGCAACGGGCTCAGGGAGTTCAGGAATTCCAGGATGTTCATGAGTTCAAGGAGTCTGAAAACAAAAAATATATTAATAATAGAACGTATAGGACAGGCTACGACGTCAGCAGAATTATTATATTAGATTTATATTAAAAGATAAATATTCTATATAAGTAGGCCAAAATATAAAGAGAACTACGGTGTTCTTTTAGAATTTTGAGAAAGCACTAAAGAATAATATTCCATATAAGCAGGCCAAATTATAAACGGAACGACGGTGTTCTTTTAGAATTTTGAGAAAGCACTAAAGAATAATATTCCATATAAGCACGCCAAATTATAAACGGAACGACGGTGTTCTTTTAGAATTTTGAGAAAGCACTAAAGAATAATATTCCATATAAGCACGCCAAATTATAAACGGAACGACGGTGTTCTTTTAGAATTTTGAGAAAGGGGGGGGTTTCTTAATAGTCGGGCGCCAAATGTCACGTAACGGTTGGTTTAAAGTAGGGTAGAGAGAACCCGGAGACCGCTACTAAGATAGGTAAGTAACTAAGGGGGAAGTAGCAATAAAGAATGAGAACTCAGGACTTACAATATAACTATAATTACAGATAAAAACGTTACAGTTCTTTAACGACAGTTACGTAGTTCGTTTCACCAGGTCGGGAACGCGGACACTTATTAGCGTAAGATCACGTAACTTGCTTGCAAAGATTCCTGGGCGCAGGGAAGCCTGGCGGCGTGCCAGATGGCACGACCGCAGCCAGGCCGTTGGACGCCGGCAGGTTTAGCACCGGTCACGACACTCAACCAGCAGGCTGGCCGATGGAAAAGGGGTGCGGGCGTCAGCACGCCACAGCAGCAGCACCCGTAGATATGTGGCCTCTGGCGTAGATAATGGCCGATTCCGGCTCAAGACCTGGTTAAGCTCGGCCTCCGGTCTTGCGACTCTAGGCTGTAGACCTTTCCACTCGTCTCCAGGCTCCAGACTAAGCCTTCCGATCCAAGACTTCAGACCTCCATTTTTTAGACTCTCTTTAATTTTTCTCTCTCCACTTGACAGCTCCTTGTCTAAATTTAAATTTTCCATCGGCCAGCCTGCTGGTTGAGTGTCGTGACCGGTGCTAAACCTGCCGGCGTCCAACGGCCCGGCTGCGGTCGTGCCATCTGGCACGCCGCCAGGCTTCCCTGCGCCCAGGAATCTTTGCAAGCAAGTTACGTGATCTTACGCTAATATGTGTCCGCGTTCCCGACCTGGTGAAACGAACTACGTAACTGTCGTTAAAGAACTGTAACGTTTTTATCTGTAATTATAGTTATATTGTAAGTCCTGAGTTCTCATTCTTTATTGCTACTTCCCCCTTAGTTACTTACCTATCTTAGTAGCGGTCTCCGGGTTCTCTCTACCCTACTTTAAACCAACCGTTACGTGACAGTGGGTGCGAAACCAATTTGATGTTTGCTCCGCTTAGAGGAGATACCACTGGAGAGAGCATGATGCGCTAACCCCCTCTGCCAAATTTTTGGTCATATGGTCAGGTCATTCTTTATTTGTGTGCGTGTATTTTTGAATGTGTATCTGTGTGTGTTTACTTCGCCTCCCGCACCCCGCAAAAGTGCCACGAAAAATTTGTTCGGGGAATCGACGCGATACTAACTCCTTTGGTACTTTCTCTGAGTTGCTCCGTGACAATTTTATCGTGGTTTTATTATGTAAGATTGTCAAATTCTTGTTTTTCATCCATAACCTAAAATTTTCAATTTCTTGACCGCCATATTCATATTCATTTATTGCTACATAAAGCAATTTATTGGTACATAAGTTGTTATAATGATTGTTTGAACCATACGTAAACCCTGTAAGGGCACAGCAACATCTTATAAACTATACGTCTAATATAAGGCACAAACTACGTTATATTACTTTAACAATGCTGAAAATATTCTTTTATAGTGTAAAAACAATTTTTAATTAAAAAATCTTTTAAAACATTTCTAAATTCTGATAATTTTTCTATATTTGCTATTGAAGGCGGAAGTTTATTATAATTTTTTATTGATTCATGGTAAGCACCCTTAGAGGAGATAATTAGAATGGAGGTAGTATCGCGTCGATTCGCCGAACAAATTTTTCGTGGCACTTTTGCGGGGTTCGGGAGGCGAAGTAAACACACACAGATACAATTTCACGCATACCCACACTATAATAAACTCGCAACACATTCAAAAAGATACGCACACAAATAAAGAATGACCTGACCATATGAACAAAATTTGGCAGAGGGGTTATCGCATCATGCTATCTCCAGTGGTATCTCCTCTAAGATACCACTGGAGTGACAAAAAAAGAAAGGAAAACAATTCTAACTTTAAAAATAAACAAAAAATATAAAAGTAAAAATAACAAATAAATCACGTTAACGATTCTTTAAATATTGTTGCAAAGATTTATCATCATGTATTTACATCTAATGTGTTATTCCTTTGTGCAAGTGACTGAATCAAGTGATTGAATCACACACAATCACTTTTGAACTGGAACATCACTACTACTATTAATGTGGCAACATAATTTTACAAAGTGACATTAGCAAATGTCATTTTACTCTAGTGAATTATTGATTGGACTTTTCTTTAGGCTAGCCACACACTACGCAATATTATTGTCAATATTTCGTGGTATAATTTGAGTCAGTCGTTTAGTAGCCAGATTCGTGTGCACACGTTTCATATACAAAAAAACTATTTTGTAAAAAATAAAAACCGACTTCAAAGTTAATTATCTAAAAAGCATAAAATAACGAAAATATATTGAAGTCGGTGCTAGCACATCATGTTAAACTAAGACTAGCACGAGCTGACACCGACTTCAATATATTTTCGTTATTTTATGCTTTTTAGATAATTGTAAAACCCCGTGGGGTGTCCGGGTAAGAATAGCACCCCTACATCTCTTCCCATTGGGTGTACGTAAGAGGCGACTTAGGGAAATCAAGAAGACGGGCAGCAGCGTCTTCTGTTTTTGTGATCCATCTCATCACTTATACTGCGATCCCCAAGACGCCTGCCAAGCGTGGGGATTATGGCAACCCCCCCCCCCCCCCCCCAATGATTGATAGTATTTGTTTACGGCCCCCAGTCCCCGGCAGCTCCTCTATTCCTCGCCTTGGTAGCGGGCGGGGTAACGGTCGAGCAGGGGGTGCGAAGAATCTCCGGCAGATGCCCCGCTACCACCCCCACCGAACTTTGGCCCTGGCAACACACAACGTCCGCACTCTTAGGACCGATGAGAAGATTCTCGAGCTGGAGGAAGAATTGAGCAAGTTACGTTGGGACATCTTGGGTTTATCTGAAATCCGACGAGAGGGACAGGATACGATAACCCTTGATTCCGGAAACTTGCTCTTCTTCCGGGAAGGAGATCGAAAATCCCAGGGTGGTGTCGGGTTTCTCGTCCGTAAGTCCCTTATTAACAACGTGGTAAAGGTCGATAGTGTGTCGAGCAGGGTAGCGTACCTTATACTCAGAATAACCGATCGGTATTCGCTGAAGGTCATACAGGTATACGCGCCGACCTCGGCACACCCTGACGATGAAGTAGAGGCTATGTATGAGGAGATAGGAGAAGCCATACATACCTCCAAAACATACTTCACCGTTGTTATGGGGGACTTTAACGCAAAGGTGGGCACTCGGAATGGCGATGAGTTGAGAGTGGGGTTGTATGGGTATGGGCAGCGGAACCAAAGGGGCCAGCGGCTGGTCGACTTCATGGAGAAGGAGGGACTCTATGCGATGAACTCCTTCTTCCAGAAACGACCATCCAGGAAGTGGACGTGGATAAGCCCCGATGGTTCAACCAAAAATGAGATCGACTTCATCATGACGACCAAGAAGCACATATTCGATGATGTCTCCGTGATCGGCAGGGTGAAAACCGGGAGTGATCACCGTATTGTTAGAGGCACATTGAATATCAATGTTAAGCTCGAAAGGTTTCGTCTGATGAAGTCCACGCTCCGTCCAGGATCCGCCCAAATCCAGAACCCCGAAGACTTTCAACTTGAACTGCATAATCGCTTCCAGTGCCTCGCCGACTGCGAAACTGCGGACGAGATAAACAATGGGTTGGTGCAAACTGTCCACGCAGTGGGGTCCAAGTTCTATAAGACCCCACGCCGTAAAAAACCTCAAAAGCTCTCCAATACAACCATTAAGCTAATGGAAAACCGGACTGAGATGAGACTGCAATCTTCAGCTGATATGTCAGAATATGCTGAACTCAATAGACGAATCTCGAAATCCATGCGACACGACTTGCGTTCCTATAATACAGCGTGTATTAAGGACGCAATTGAGCGGAACCAAGGCTCTAAAGTGTTCGCACAGAATTCGTCTATTGGGCGTAGCCATATGACGAAGCTGAGGATCGATGACGGCAGTGTCATCTCATCGAAACCGGAGATATTGAGAGAGCTCGAGAGATTTTACGGACAGTTATACACCTCAACACGGGAACCCATTGATAGAACAGCTCAGGACACCAGAGCCAAACTAACCCGACACTACACTGAGGACATCCCAGACATCAGCCTGTACGAGATTAGAATGGCTCTCAAACAGCTCAAGAATAACAAGGCGCCGGGTGAAGACGGAATCACATCAGAACTTCTGAGAGCGGGTGGAAAACCGGTACTATTAGTCCTCCAGAAGTTATTTAATTCCGTCTTACTCGAGGGTACAACGCCAGAAGCATGGCACAGGAGTGTGGTGGTTCTTTTCTTCAAAAAAGGTGATAACACTTTATTGAAGAATTATAGACCTATCTCACTCCTGAGCCATGTATACAAGCTGTTTTCGAGAGTCATTACGAACCGTCTCGAACGCAGGTTTGATGACTTCCAGCCTCCCGAACAAGCCGGGTTCCGAAAAGGCTTTAGCACCGTAGACCACATACATACGCTCCGCCAGATTATACAGAAGACCGAGGAGTATAATCGGCCATTATGTCTAGCGTTTGTGGACTACGAGAAAGCCTTTGATTCAATCGAGACCTGGGCAGTATTGCAATCTCTCCAGCGGTGCCACATTGACTATAGGTACATCGAAGTGTTGAAGTGTTTGTACAGCAACGCCACCATGTCGATCCGACTACAGGACGAGAGCACGAAACCAATCCCATTGCAGCGTGGTGTGAGACAGGGAGACGTTATTTCTCCGAAACTGTTCACAAACGCATTGGAGGACGTTTTCAAGCTCTTGGACTGGAACGGATTCGGCATCAATATCGATGGCGAATACATCACTCACCTTCGTTTTGCCGATGATATAGTCATTATGGCAGAGTCGCTGGAGGACCTCAATACGATGCTCAGCGACCTCAGTAGCGTTTCCCAACAGGTGGGTCTTAAAATGAACATGGACAAGACGAAGATCATGTCTAATGTCCATGTTGCACCCGTACCGGTAATTGTTGGGAACGATACACTCGACGTTGTTGACCACTATGTATACCTAGGACAAACTATCCAGGTAGGTCGGTCCAACTTCGACAAAGAGGTCGCCCGAAGAATCCAACTCGGATGGGCAGCGTTCGGGAAACTACGCGAAATCTTCTCGTCCAAAATACCGCAGTGCCTAAAGACGAAGGTTTTTAACCAGTGTGTGTTGCCAGTGATGACATATGGTACTGAGACGTGGTCCCTAACTGTTGGCCTTTTGGATAAGCTCAGAGTCACACAACGGGCTATGGAGAGAGCTATGCTAGGAGTTTCTTTGCGCGACAGAATCCGAAATGAGGAGATTCGCCGAAGAACCAAGGTCACCGACATAGCTCATAAAATCTGCAAGTTGAAGTGGCAATGGGCAGGCCACATCGCTCGGCGAACCGATAACCGCTGGGGAAGAAAGGTTCTCGAGTGGCGACCACGAACCGGAAGACGCAGCGTAGGTAGGCCTCCCACTAGGTGGACAGACGACATTGTGCGCGTCGCAGGTAACCGGTGGATGCAAATAGCCAACTGTCGGTCATTGTGGCGTTCGAAGGGGGAGGCCTATGTTCAGCAGTAGACGTCTTCCGGCTGGTGATGATGATGATGATGAGATAATTAACTTTGAAGTCGGTTTTTATTTTTTACAAAATAGGTTATTTAACACTTTTTAGTGAATTTTTTTTTAACAAATAGGTATCAACACTATCACGCAACTCGACCGTCTAGGTTACAGTAACTTGCTGAAAACATAAACTTGTTACAGTAACTTGCTGAAAACATCTCTTAAACTACTGGACCGATTTTGATGAAACTTGTACTCTACCCTAAGTTTAAAAATACTCAAACTATTGCAAAAAGAATTTTCGAAATCGGACCTGTAGTTTCTGAGAAATCCGCGGACAAACCTACATACATACATACACTCATAAAATTTGGGAAATTTGTTTAGAAGCCCACATAGACTAACATATGTTAATATTACGCATTTATATTACATACATACGCGTCGAATAGAGAACCTTCTTTTTGAAGCCGGTTAAAAAGCAATCCAGAAGGAAACGATGAATTAAACATGGTTGAGAAAATTACCTCAGCTAAATCATTTCAATGTAATAAATGAACTCCGCGTTACAGCAGAACATAATTTTTTAAAATACATGAGAATGAGAAATAGCAGCCTTCAAAAACTATTATCCTTATTAAATTGTTATTAAAAAAATAATAGTTTTTGAAGAAAATATGATTCTATATTTCTGGGAAAGTTTCCCTTGTTTTATCATCATCATGCAGCATAAAGACGTCCACTGCTAAACAAAGGCCTCCCCCTTAGAAGAAAGCGGTTGCCATAATCCCCACGATTGGGAGGCATCTTGGGATCGCAGTATAGGTGGAAGGTAATCAAATAGAAAGACGCTGCTGCCCGTTTTCTTGTTTCTTGTATCTTCCTGTTGGGTGTCCGTTAGAGGCGACTAGCTAACGGACACCCAACAGGAAGATAGGAAAGAGTGTTATTTTTACCCGTGAATCCCACGGGGAATGTTTTATAAATTCTGATAAATATCGGCTATGGGTAGGAGTATAATCTACAATATTTTTACTGTTTTCGTCCTCCATTTTGAACAAAAACACGAACGTCTGCTTGCTTAAAAATCATTTCTTCAACTAAAATATTGCCGCGCGCCCGCACACGTCAATATTATTGACAATACCCCTGCCTCCCCCCGATATTGTCGCGACAAAATCAGAATATCTGGAAATCGACAATAATATTGAACAATACCGCAATACGGGCCGCACACACACAATAATAATTGTCAATATGCACTATATTGACAATAATATTGAGCGTGTGTGGCTAGCCTTAGGCCTTAGATGTCTGTGAGTAATTTTGTTCTGTGTGTGTGTCTGTGTTGATGTTCGTTCGTTCGTATTGTAATTTGTTTAATTTTGTTTGTAATGCATAAATAAAACGTAGTGATTATATACTCATTGGTAAAGCAGAAGTCATAATTAAAAATGGAAATATTAAATTTATGTCGCGTTTGCTTGAGTTCAAATGTTCAACACATGATTATAAATACACAACTTGAAAAAATTTATGAAAAACTGACAGCGATGCCGGTGAGTGATAATTACCATATTGCTTGTGATTTTCTTGCCGGATTTTCTCAGTTGAGGCCGCGTTGTGATCCGGTGGTAGCTTCTAAAAAAATTACCATTCAAAATTGCTGGCGTTAAGCCTTGACTATAAGCGTTAAGCCTATTTGAAATAAATATTTTTGACTGATTTTTATTTTACAACAAGGAGACTGCGATGCGATTAGGAGTAGCAAATTAATTTAAGCTTATGGCACAATTTCCAACTATAATTTGTTCGAGTCCATAAGTGACCGATTGCTCTCACTCAGCCCCATCGTTCGTTATTTGATGTTAGGCAAACTGGTCCTTATATAAGTACGTACTCTGTGTGTGTAGTATCGCATATAATCAGTAGCCACGGCAGCGCAGTGGTAAACCACTTACTTTGCCAACCGGAGGTTGCGGGTTTGAATCCCACGGGGAGTAACGTCTTTGTGCAGTTGTTCCTTACGAGCTACAATGCAGGCCAATCAGGTGATTGTCTGTAAAGTAAGGTGATCCATGTATCAGACAGGCATGTAAAAGTTTGTCCTGCGCCTGGCCTCACCCTGGTTGTGTCTGATTCTGTGATCCTAAGAACACACCTGTTTTTTTTATTAATACAGAAGATATAGATTTTACTGAATACTGTTATCAAGCTTACGTCTTGTGCGGTGCAGTCTCAAGTTCTATGTAATTCAAACAACAACAATATAAATAATTACATATGTGTTTGGTAATTAGTTTCAGACAAACGACACAAGACCACTGTCCATGTGTTACATGTGCTACGCACAACTGCGGAACACCAACAAGTTTATGTCGAAATGCCTGAAGGCTGAGAGTCTGCTCATAGAAATTTTGAATCATCCGGTGAACACTGAAGAAGAGGTGATGTATACATTTCAAAGTTTTCACAGAATTGATGGTACCGGGTGAGAATCTAACTTGTATCCTTATGTGTTGTGGTAGCAGCCAAGGTGGCTACCACTAATGGTCTCTTCTGTGTGATGGAGATGAACTTATTAATTAGTACTATTAATTCCCATCAATGCCATGTTCTAGAAATGAATAAACAGCGAAAACTTTGTCATTACCTGCAGTTATTTTTCATTATTATTTTTAGGGATTTTTAGGAATGTACTGTGACTCCTGTCAGCCAGGATTTACAGTTCCTTCCTTTTTTTTATTTACTTATCTGCAAACAGTGGCATGACTATAAGAAGTTTTTTTTGTGTGATTTATTTGTATTATGAGGATGGAGCCATTATACTTTCTCCCAATTTATGTTAGTGGATTTCTCTTCATCATCTGAATACCACATTCGTTCTATTTAACGATATGTTGGCAAATGGATTTGGATGGTTTGCCAGGCGGTCCTTGTAAAGCCCTTTACATTGATCAACCTCATTGATCACTTTAAGCACATTTAGATAATTATGAGTCTTCATTTTTTTTAAACCCTGGTGTGTTAACAATCATCTTTACTATGTATATATTTTGCACTCTTTAGAGGCATAGGCTGTAGTGCCCCAAACTGCCCATTATGTCCATATGGGTCTTATAACAGAATTGTAGATTAGCAACTTGTCAACAGCAGGACAGCGTTCCTGCCCATAAGCAACAGAAGATATTCAAACTTGAGATTTATTGCGTCTCTTTTATGCTGGATTTTTGATTACAGGCAGATGACAAAGCCACTCTAGTAGACAGATGGAAACTAAGTTCAGGGCTGACTGTATCTCCCATTGTAACTACATCTACTCTAGATAATTATGAAGACAATGAAGAACAAGATGCGGACATTAAACAGGAAACATCAGATGAGCAAGACGATGACCCAATGGACCCAGATTATGGACCTGGTATATAGAAACAGACAGTGGGCACTTACAGTCGCAACGAATTCAACCATTGACATTTCATCTCATGTACTCTGGTTACAGACTCTCCTGACGTCACCATCGGACAAAACAGAATTGTATTGGAGAAAACACCGGATGAGCAGGAGCAGTCGTTCGCTGTCAGCTGCAAGAGTGAGGAGACACATGACACACGCGACACTGCCGCCGCCGCGGGGGACCAACTATATCAACATGAGGAATATTTGGATGTGCGAGCCATTGGTATGAATTATTTTATTATGTTTTTAGAGTTGATAATGGAAAACCTGCATGATCCACTTAAAATGTTTATTAAATGAATGGGTCTAATTGGATTCAATAATAAATTTAATAGATTTGTATGCAACAGCCAACCCAATTTTATCAGACTTAAAAAAATAGGTTCTGTCTGTATTCGCTGCATATGTATGTAATTTTAATACAAATGCGTAAATTCAAATATTTACATAAAATATTTTAGTTTTCTCTATATACTTTCACGGTTTGTCCACGGATTTCTCAGCAACTACAAATCTAATTGCGATTATCCTTTTTACCCAAACTATATTTGGGTATTTTTCAACTTAGGGTTAATTAAAATCTGTTCAGTACTTTATATTGACTTTTTATGTTTTCAGTAAGTTACTTTAAAGTATACCTTTAGAGAATTCGAGTAGTACCAATGAGCTCATGAATTTCAGGCCAATTTTGGTGTGGCCAGGCTTGAGTAAAATTTATGAAAGCTTATATTAAATCAAATATTAGATCATTTTAATAAAAACAATTTTATTGTAGATTAAAGCCAAGAAAATTAAAGCCCCAGCTATAAAAATAATTGCTCAACTACTGGTAGAATTATTTAAATATATTTACTAAGCTTGGGAGGAATCACACGATGCGCTTGGTATATTTTGTGATTTATCCAAGCCTTTTGATTGCGTACACCACGACACAATGGTCAGGAAATTACGCTACTATGGTATAAGAAACAGAGCTCTAGACCTTCCCACCCTTACCACTGCTAAGGGCTGTGAAGGGTGCTATTCTTGCCCGGAAACCCATTTTTTAATGTAGGGTACAAACTAAACTTTGGCCGTCCATATAATCATAGGATTATACTATATTGTTAGAAATAATGAAGCTCTCATAAAATAAATAGTGAGTAGGATAGCCGAACGCGTATATAAGCCATTGCTCTAGCGGCACCGCGGTCATTCGTTTCTTATATCTCGTACAGTGCGGAAGTCTCAGTGAGGTGGCTGCGACATAGTGATTACAATGTATTCCTGTTACAGGAGTGTGGTAATGTCTTCTTCTTCTCCCGATGGCGCTACAACCCTTTGTGGGTCTTGGCCTCCTCTACGATCTTCCTCCAGTTGCTGCGATGCTTGGCGATCTTCTTCCA
Source organism: Furcula furcula (assembly GCA_911728495.1). NCBI lineage: Eukaryota > Metazoa > Arthropoda > Insecta > Lepidoptera > Notodontidae > Furcula > Furcula furcula. The sequence goes on from OU452242.1 coordinate 54,985,035, forward strand.
GTTGGTATACTTTTTCAACTTCCTTAAATCTTCTTCCACACAATCAACCCAACGCTTTTTAGGCCTGCCCTTTGGTCTCTTTTGTTGCGGCGTCCACCTTGTCATAACTTTCGCAGCTCTCGCGTCTGGCATTCTCTCAAGGTGGCCCGCCCATCTCAATCGCTGCGACTTGCAGAACCTGACGATGGCCTCGTGTCGAATCAGTGCATCCACTTCATGGTTCATTCGCTGGCGATAGGTGCCATCTCGCTCTTTTATAGGACCAAAAATTTTCCGAAGCACTTTTCTTTCGAAGAGTGTGGTAATGTATGGTGGTAATAATATTTCAGAGGTATATTCACTCAACACAACCAGATGGTGCCACATGTGTATCAACGACGCGATGAGAAGCGCGTAGTATCACATACAACGCTAGATGGCGCCACCGATTTCTGAATCGTGCAAGCGAAGTTTCTCCAACTCGTAGAATATATATGTACAACATCCCGACAAGAACTGTTGGGGGCTTCGGCCCTGACCGACCATCACACCTCGCTCGGTCGAAGGGTCCTCCCTTTAGCTTTAGCCACCGCCGTCGCATCCCTAAAAGTTCTTGTTATACTAAGGTGGTACGGAGACAATGGTTTCTGGACAGCTTCTTGAAGTGAAACTTCTAATGCGACTTCCGACAAGGTTGAGTTAAACGTTAAACGCTACCATTTAACGCTACCAGAGGTATGAAAGCGCTCACGTGACCCACTCATTCAATCTTCAGTCATTCCGTCATTCAGCGTCGGTCAGTGTCATTTAGGGTCGTTCAGCGTCGGTCAGTGTCATTCAGTATCGTTCATTGACGTTCAGCGTCGGTCAGTGTCGTTCAGTGACTCAGCGTCGTTTAGCGCTGTTCAGTGTCGTTCAGCGTCGGTCAGTGTCATTCAGTGTCGTTCAGCGTCGTTCAGTGTCTGTAAGGATGTAATGTACAGCACTAGTGAGATTGCACATCATTAGGGCAATTATTACAATATGGAGGATGGGCCTGTGGACCTACTAATAAGTCATTGATTGTACGTGGTATTTAATTGAAATAAAACAATAGTATTATACAGTGAACAGTTATTATTTATCACTACATTATAGTGTCGTTCAGTGTTGGTCAGTGTCATTCAACGTGTAGAAGTGGGTGAAAATTGAATCGCAAGATTCCATTACCATCATACATACATAAATAGATACATACATACAGGTGAAGCTAATAAAAGCGTGTTAAAAAATACAATATTCATATGCGCTATCGTACACAAACATGAAAATTTATATTACATTAAAAATGTAACACTCCAAAACTATTACAATTATTTTACATTAACTACTTGCATAGACCATCCATGGATGCGCGTGGCACGCTGTAACACAAACACACGAACATTCGCGCAAGCGCCCTGCGCCGCCTACGTCTTACGAATTTTCTATCAGGTCACGTGTCCTGACGCGAATTCAACATTTTATCCCCATAACAAAAAAGTGCACAATGCCGCTAAAGAAGTTTTCACTTCAAAAATAGTAAAAAGTATGTTAATTAAACGTTACTTTTTTAATGTTTTCGAAAATATTTAAAATATCTTAAAATACTCATAACTTTATATTCTAAGTACATTTGAATTTCGGGTGTTCTACTGTTGCATTTGAAATACATTATTTGGTATTGGTATCACGGGCTGGTTTCCGCAACTCCACGTCAAAGCGCGTATTTTGCGTACGGGTGGGAAGATTCACTCGATCCACCCCAACTCCTCGAGAAAAGCCAGCAGGCACTTGATGCCACCGACAATCCCTCGGAGAGTACTCGGGTTTCCGAAGTACTTAGCCCTGTATGTGGCGACCCCCGGGCATCTCAGCAGCACGTGGGCCGCTGTTTCCTCCTCCTCCATGCACGCTCTGCACAGAGGGCTGTCAGTAACTCCTATGACAAAAAGGTGTTTATTAAATGAACCGTGTCCTGTTATGGCCGCCGTGACTATACGCAATTGTCGTTTAGACAGACGGAGCAGCTGTACAGTAACGTGGCGGTCAATTGCCGGAAGCGCCTCCCTAGCCTGCCTGCACTCACTGTGGTTTATCCAGATGTCCTTGTGTTTGTCCCTAGTGCGTTGTCTTACCAGGGTGCGTAGATGTCCGAAGGGGATTGGCACTATAGGCTCTGGGCCTATAGCGTCCATGGTTGAACCTCTTCTGGCGAGCTCGTCCGCCGCGTCGTTACCACGGGAGCCGCTGTGTCCCTTAATCCATTGAATGGTTATGTTGTTGAAGTTGCCTACCTGATTTAATTTTTGGTGACATTCGTATAACAGCCCAGAATTAACGGTGTATCCGTTTAGGGCTTGTAGCACTGACCTGCTGTCGGAGAGTATACGGATACGGAGATCTTTTACTTCCCTATTTATGATCGTCGATGCTGCCGTATAGATGCCCATGCACTCAGCTTGGAAAACTGTGTTATGGGCACCTAAAGGTATAGAACTATGTATACCGAGATCTTCCGAGAAAACCCCGGCCCCAGTTCCCGTATTAGTTTTGGATCCATCCGTGAAGATCCTCAATTCGTGGGAGTTGAGACTCTCGCGTTGGTTCACCTCATACAGTTGAATCTTGTATTTCTTGTCAAATATAAATTGTTTTGGTATGCGGTCGTTCGTTAATTGCCCGCATGATTGGTATGTCTTCAGAGAGTTCCTCCAAAATTGTCGTGTGTGGGGTATTTTTGTTTTTCCAGAGGCCCAGTGTTTTCAGGCGTAGCGCCGTCACCGCTGCTTCTTGTTGAATAAATAGATGCAGCGGTGCGAGATCCAGCATGGCTTCCAGTGCCGCTGTTGGTGTGGTCCTCATGCATCCTGTAATTGCCATACAGGCAAGTCTCTGGAATCGTTGTAATTTGTTCGATGCCGTGTCCAGTTTGGTTCTAGGCCATCAGACTACAGCACCGTATGTCACCATTGGGCGGATCACTATGTTGTACAGCCACAAGATTATTTTGGGTGTTAGACCCCATTTTTTCCCAATCATTCTCTTGCACTGCCACAAGGTGATGCTAGCCTTATTTATCTTATTTTCTAAGTGGTTACTCCAGTTCAGTTTGCTGTCTAGTATGACACCAAGGTACTTGACTTCCGTAGACAGCTGGAGTTCTGCATTGAACAACTTTGGGAGACGATAAGTGCCGAGTGTCCGTTTTTGAGTGAACATGACTAGTTCAGTTTTACTAGGGTTGACTGATAAATCAAATTCCCTGCACCAGCTTTCCACAATGCGTAGTGCTTGTTGCGTATGGTCGCAGACGATGCTAGTTACCTTGCCCGATGTCAGAATGGCTAGGTCGTCGGCGTAACCTATTGTATAATAATGGTTGGCATTGAGTTTGGTGATGAGGTCATTTATAACCAGGTTCCAGAGGAGGGGGGGAGAGAACGCCTCCCTGAGGACAACCTCTGGCTATCAGGGCTGGTCGTTCATCACCCTCAAGTCTTACCAATCGTTTGCTTAGCATATTCGTTATCCAGTCTATGAGTACCGGTTCCACTCCGTGCCTCTGCAGAGCAGAATTTATGCTAGTAAAATTAGTTTTATCGAAGGCTCCTTCGATGTCTATGAAAGTGCCCAGGCAGATTCCTTTCTGCTGAATAGCCTCCTCTATTCGGCCGACTACTAAATGTAGCGCGGACTCAGTCGATTTTCCCGAGCTGTATGCGTGTTGATTAGCGTGTAGGGGAAATTGCTTCAACGCACCTTCCCTCAGTTCTCTTTCGCAGAGCCTCTCCAGAGTCTTCAGCAAAAAGGAGGTTAGGCTGATTGGTCTGTATGACTTTGCGTTAGTGTAATCGCTCTTCCCTGGTTTAGGGATGAATATGACTTTAACTTCCCTCCACCCTTTATGGACGTATCCATGGGCTAAGCACGCCCTAAGGATAGCCGCTAGTATCCCAGTGATCCATGCTTCCCCCCATTGCATTAGGGCAGGTAGTATGCCATCTGGACCGGGAGCTTTGAAGGGTTCGAAGGTGCTAATAGCCCATTGTAGTTTCTCAATTGTAATCATCTCGTGTGCGTGGTGCCAGTCATCTTCTGCCGGTGTAGAATATTCCTCACGCCAGTTTATTGCTTGTGAAAAAGCGCATCCTGGGAAGTGTGTCTCTATTAGGACGCGTCTAGTTTCTTCTGGCGATATGGTAAGTGTGTTATCAGGCTTTCGGAGTGTACTAGGTCCAGAGGAGTTCTGTTTCACAAGTACCTTCCTTACCCTGTTTGCTTGTTGGCAAGATTCAATGTTTCCACAGAATTTACGCCATCCCATTGTACTTCTAAATCGGATGCATTTCTTGTTGTTGGATTTTGCCAACCGGTATTGGTCCCAGTCCTCATCCCTACGTGTATTCATTGCCTTATTTAGAGCCCTTCTTACCTTCCTGCGTTTGCGTTCCAGTTCCGCTCCCCACCAGGCTTGCTTGCCAGGTGTCTTGGGAGCGGTGGTCTCTGGGCATGTTTCATGGTAACTGTCTATCATTGATTTTGTTAGATAGTGTACCTGTTCCTCTATTTGTGCCGTATCCATGTGAGCCGGTGGTTTCCTTAATAGCGCAAGTTTGGCGCCAAGAACACGTGAGTATCTGGCTTTATCCGTGTTGCGCGGGTTCCGGCTGGGTGGAGTAGGTGGTACGCAGACGTGAAGGTCGAAGCGGATCCACCTGTGGTCCGAGCATGAAGCCTCCTGGGAGACATGCCATCCGTTGATGATTCCTGCAGCGCCTTCAGTTGCGAGTGTAAGGTCAATAATTGTACGACTTCGTCTATTGACGAAAGTTGGTTCTGAGCCTGTGTTTAATAAGGAAAGATTAGTTGTGAATAAATAATCTACTAACAACTTACCCCTGTTGTTTTGTGTGTCCATCCCCCACAAGGGATGGTGCGCGTTGGAGTCGGTCCCGATGACAATTTCGGTCCCAGCTCTTTCGCAGTAGTTTACCAGCCGGACTAGGTCAAAGGGTGGCGGCTCCTCCGCCTCAGGCATATATACCGAGGCAAAGACGATCGCCATGTCCGTGGTACCTTGCTGTGTAAATAAAGTTATTGCTGTAAGGTCCCTGCAACAGAAATCTGTTAGGAGCTGTATCTTAAGATTTTTTGTCACGTAGATACACGACCTGGGTGGATCGTTATCATTAGACGATAGTAACTCACCTCCAAGATTGGAGAGTCCCTTTATTTGGCCCGCCCTTACCCACGGCTCTTGGATCAGGGCAATGGCCGTTTGTTGATCCTCCAGCCACTTCCGCAGTTGAGCCGTCGCGGTTTGGCTGTGGTGGAGGTTTGCCTGTATTATCTTGCAGTTATTTGACGAAGGGGACGCCATTGATGGGCAGATCCTCCTCGACACCTAACTGCAGTCCGGCTAAGTCGAGATCGCCAGACTCGAGTGCGTCCCCTCCCTGACTGGAGCCCGTCGACATAATTTCGTCAAGATTCCCGCCAGACGATGGAACGGTAGCTGAGTCGGCGGTTCCGGGTGTAATTTCCGTGTTTTCGGAATCGGCCTCGGCCCTAGATTCCGGCACTGACGGGGGGACCTCATCCTCCGTGGGCTTGTATTTCAATTCTTCGCGGATAGTTGCTGTGGTGGGGTCCCAGCCCTGGGGGACGTCGGTGAACTTGCCGTTTGGACCCTGGAACTTGACGTACACCGCTCCCAACCCAATTGAGAGACGGCGCTCGGCCTTAATCAGGGTCGGAATTTGGTCCTCCGGGACTCCGACCACCACAAACCATCCCGCGGTTTGTTTTACGGCGTTGAGCAACACCCATTTATCAATTTGAACCCAGGGGTTCTGGTATGCTAAAGCGCGACCAATGTCGCTCGTTTCCTCCAAAATTCCTTGCTCATTTGGTACAACAATGCCACAACGAGCTCTCCTGGGTATTTCTGACTGGCTTCTGACTACCAGCGACACGCTGGATGGGAGAGCCAGGCCAGAAACTGTTTCCTGTAGCCATGTTAAGGTATGGTCATTGCTGCACCATAGTTTCAGGACTCCTTCTGTAAAAACTGGTTTGCCATTAAAGGCTGGTCCCGGTTTGTCCTGTTTGGGAGACCAGGCTTCGCTAAGAATCTTCTTCTGGATCTCCGCGAGCACTTTGTCTGCTGTTTGTTGGTCTAAGTGCCCCGTGCGATCACAGGTGATAGCTACGCATAGAGGTGACTTAGCAGCTTGGGGCATACTCAAACTCAAACTCAAACTCAAAAATCTTTATTTCAAATAGGCTTAACGCTAGCACTTTTGAATCGTCATTTTTTAGAAGCTACCACCGGATCACAACGCGGCCTCAACTGAGAAGATCCGGCAAGAAACTCAGCGGGCTTGTCATTTTTTCACTTTTTTTTTTAAACATTGTTTTGTTACAAATGAATCGACATTAGCGATATTGTGTCCTGCCATTCGAAACATAAAGCAAGGGAGAAAAGAAGAAAACAATAAATTAAGACAAACTAAAAGGCCAAATGGATAGAAGTCGGACCAGTCCCCCCAAGCAGCACCCGCGCACGAGTTGACTCGAGCAGCAGCCATCACTCCCCTCAACCATATTAGAGGGAAGGGGGTGACCCGCCACACGAAGCCGCCACAAGCAAAGACTTTTCGATGGCGAGCATGACCGAACCAAAATCACAGTGGCTCACATTTAACTTCTGCTGTTAAGTAGTACCTCGACAGGCAAGACACAAAACACTTTCACATAATCTTTATATTATCAATCAATTGACTTGTGAAACAGCCATCAGTAATCCACCAGATTAAGAGGTGTTACAAACTGTAAGCCTACAATTCTAAGCTTGCATGAGTTGAGCAGTTCAAGCCCACGCAGCTTTATCCTCTAGGTAATCCGAGATTTTGTAATAAGCCTTTTTCGACAACCGGCTTCTTATCAAAGCTATATTATATAAGCTATCATAGCTTCTGTTAATTCCCCTTCGGGGCTCAAATCGCGGCTTTTTGTGCTCTCCGCGAGGCGATATCGTCTCATCCAGAGCACGTTTCTCCGCGGCCTGAGCTCTCCGCCCGGGTCGCTTTCCTGCGTTTTTGTTTCCGGCCGATTGTCCCCCTTCTGCGCTGGCTGGCGGTACGCATGGTTTCTGACGGGTCTTCCCGTCGTCCACCTGCCCCCTCCCACCAGCACTGAAGTTGACCTGGCTGTTGGGCTTGGCAAGTCCAGTGCCTGCGGCCTGTGTAGAGACGGTTGCGTTTTCTGCTCGCAAACGTGCCTGAAAACGCTTCCTCTTGTTTTTCTTCATTCCGCCGCTGGCGGCCGTAGCGCCTGAGGGCTGGGCTTCTGGCCGGCGGGGCACTTGAGAGTTCTTCCCTTTGCCCTTACGTTCCACCAGCTGCCATGCGGCGGAAAAGTCATCCTTCGTACGGCTGAAAGGTCCCGTTTGATCAGGAGCCGCAGATTGCGATGGTGTTGTTGCAATAGCTGTAAAGTCGCCCCGGTTCAGATCGGTACTGGTTTTATCCAGCGCCAAAATCTTCTCCGAGGGATGAGGACCGGTACTGGTTTTACCCAGCGCCAAGCTTCCGCTGTTTGTTTGTTGTTTGGTCTTAGTCGCAGTTTTCACCACTTTCGGACCTTTTGTTTTTGTACCCGGGTTGGCGCTCGCCGCCGTAGCTGCTGAGCTGCTGACCTGGGCCGTGGGCGCACTAACCGGGCGCTGTGTACGGGTTTCATCAGTTTTCACCGACGTCACCCCTGTAGCAGTAATATTATTTGGCCTATTTTTATCCATTGTTGTTGATTATGTAAACTTCATCTCCCTGGCTCCCACCCTCCATGGAGCCCGCAACGTTGGGAACGCCCTACTATACTTCGGGTCGTTAGGACTACCAGGGGAGATATAGGAATGCGGGGCTGGCTTAGAGCGCGACATCGGGCACTCGATCGGGCTGGCGTCGAGAGTAGTAGGCCTCTCCAGACGAACTGATCAGCCCTCTCTTGCACCTTCAGCATGGCCTTCACCACTGCATCCACCATCCGAGGACAGCTTCCGCAGACCCCACACACCTAGCCTGTGGCCCTCTGACGGGACACTGTGGCCATTTCCCTACCTGCGGCTCACAAGTAGGGCTACCGTTTAGCTTGAAATCGGGACCAAAGGGGGCGTGTTGCCTCGCGGACACATTACCGCCAGCGCCGCTCGGCTCAACCCCCCAGGACTCCGTCATCCCCGCGTACGGCGCTCGACTGCGCAGGTCCTAGCGCAGGTGACTACATCCCCCTGCCTGCCATCGGCCTGTTGTTGCGATGACAGGGCCTAAGCACCTCAGCCACAAAGGCGCCCGGGCTACGGGGGGGGGGGGGGAATTGTTGAATCCAACATATCAACGGATAAATTGAGATGCTGCATCCCTCACTTTGAAATACATTATAGTTTATGATAAGTCATTGAAATACATTATAGTTTATGATAAGTCATTGAAAACAGGATGACCGCTTTTTGGGTAATTTTTTTTTATACTGTGCGTAAGGGCGAGAGCGAGGTTTTTAAAACGTTCTATTACTTACCCCATTTTTTGTCTATGGGTAAGCAGTAGTATTTTTTCAAGGTCTCAATGGTCCACCACCGCGTGTTTGTCACTGTCATCTGTCACTCGCAACAAGACGCCCGTGCTAGTCATTGTTTGCTGAGTTTTGTATTGTTTTATATTCGATGCCGAAAGGATTAGTGCTGAAAGGACAGACAAGAGAAATGGTGATCAAGCTTCGTAATTACTTTGAAGCAGAGTATCAAAATGGCGGCCCGCTTTTACCATTGTCGCAAGTGCGAGAGCGCGTTGCGGTCGCGTTAGGTATTAGTGCACCTACGGTTACAAAAATTATTACCGAAGCCTACGGAACAAGCGGCATGCAGGAGAATAAGCTTCGTACGCCGAAGAAAAAACGCCAACCACGTCGTGTGACATCGGTTGACAACTTTGACGCAGACGCTATACGCCGTCATATATATAACTATTACTTACGTAAAGAAGTTCCAACACTTAAAAAACTTGTTGCTTCTTTGCGTGAATGTGATTTGTTCCGAGGCCAAAAATCATCATTGGCAAAGGTCTTGAAAGAAATTGGATTTACTAATAAAAAATCGGACAAACGCAAAATATTGATGGAGCGCCGCGACGTAGCTTTCGCTCGTTGCGAATTTTTGAGCGAAGCCAAATAAATTGCAGATTGGTCAAATGTTGTTTTCACTGACGAAACTTGGCTGAATGCGAACCACACAGTGTCTAAGAACTGGACTGATGACACCGCTGCTTCCACTAGCTCAGTGCCGATGGGAAAAGTAGAACGCCTAATCATTTGCCATGCAGGGTCTATGAAAGGATTCATGCCAGATGCTTTGTTGGCCTTTAAATCCAAAAAAAACAGTTGAGTACCACGAAGAAATGAATTCTGAGGTTTACGAAAGTCGGTTTAAGGAAATGGTGCAATCATTGGAAGAACCGTCAGTCATTATTATGGATAACTCATCCTATCACTCACGCCAAATTGATAAAATGCCGACCCAGGCCGACAAAAAACAAGTAATCATTGACTGGCTTCAACGACATGTCGAAAATGTTGATAACTCCTTACTAAAAGTACAATTACTAAATATATTACGAACAAAAAAACATATCCCAAAACGATATGTGATCGACGAAATAGCTGCAGAACATGGTCTTTGGGTTCTTAGACTTCCACCCTATCATTGTCAATACAATGCCATTGAATTAATATGGGCTCAAGTAAAAGGACACGCCGCTCGAAATAACACAAACCCCCATTCACGGCAAACAAAATGCTTGATTTATTAAAAAATGCATATGTGGAAGTAACTGCGGAAAACTGGCAAAATGTAATTCAAAAAACACAATAAACTATAATGGCAGATTGGGATAAACACGGCGATAGATAATATGAATCAACAATTAATTATAAATGTCGGCGATAGCTCGAGTGACAGCGACGATGAATCTGATTTTGATTAATAAATAAATAAAAGTAAAAGTCACAATAATTGTTTCATATCATTTCATACCAATTTATATTTATACTACATTAGAATGCTACATTATACCCGTGTAAAAATAGTTAATAAACAATATCGATATCTCAATCGTAACATCACTATGTTGATAGCCATAGAACGTAAACTTTTAAAAACGTTTGTTATTTTATGTAATTTATAAAAAAAACTACTGCACGGACTCAATTTGTCAAAGATGATTATTATACTGGATCAAGGAGCAAACTTATGCAGTTGTCATATTTTTAACCGGCTTCAAAAAGAAGTTTCTCTATTCGACGCGTATGTATGTAATATTAATAAAAATGCGCAATATTCATATATGTTAGTCTATGTGGGCTTCTAAACAAATATACCAAATTTTACGAGTGTATGTATGTATATATGTATGTAGGTCTGTCCACGGATTTCTCAGAAACTACGCGTCCGATTTCAAAAATTATTTTTGCAATAGTTAGAGTATTTTTCAACTTAGGGAAGATTACAAGTTTCATCAAAATCGGTACAGTAATTTAAGAGATACACGCTTTTTTTATGTTTTCACTAAGTTACTGGAACGTAGACGTTCGAGTTGTGATACCTATTATATAGTGCTGATACCTTTTATGGTAAAATAAAACTCACTAAAAAGTGTTAAATAAATTATTTTAAAAAAATAAAAACCGACTTCAAAGTAAATTATCTAAAAAGCATAAAATAACAAAAATATATTGAAGTCGGTGTCAGGTAGTGTAAGTGTCATTGAAGTCAGTGCTAGCATATCATGTGCTAGCACTGACTTCAATATATTTTTGTTATTTTATGCTTTTTAGATAATTTACTTTGAAGTCGGTTTTTATTTTTTTAAATAGTTTATTAAAACCTCGCATTTAAAAGTGAACTTTTGCGTAACATGACGCAGTTACGTTCTATTGGTGCTGTCAAAAAGAAAATAAACGGTTGGATCTATTATAGGCGTCCGTGGCATGGCTATCGCGCCGCCGATTCGCTCGTCGCATCGCACGCCGCTTAGACCTAAGTCGTGGCTGCGCCGTAAGCAATTTGCTTCATTTATAATTAGTGCAGCCAAGGACTGGAACAGTACGCCTGCGTCGCTTTTTCCGCCCGATTATAATGTGGGTGTCTTCAATACCAGAGTGATGTATCGTAATTTCAAGCGATTGAGTATGCATCTTTTCATTAATGGAAGTGGTGACGAGCGTGATGATAAGCGCGAGCAGTTTCCTTGGGGTATGATTATTAACCACTGACAATCGAACTTTAATCGATTCGTATGTATTTATCGACGCCATCGATATCGTGTGTGACCACTCTACTCGTTCGCTCGACGCCCGCTTAACAAGGCAATCTATTCGCAACTCGACATAAAAATCTTTGATTGTGTTTTGAACGGAAGCGGTTGTGCTTGCAAATTTTACATTTATTTCGATCCGAATGGTGCTGCTGGTCCCTGTAAAGAACTCTTGCTGTGTGGTGTGAAAGTGGAACGTGCCTGATGTCTGCTGTTGGTGGTCGGTGGACTTCTTAAGAACGGAAGAGCGGCTTTTCAATCCTACTTTCGTTGATGTGTGATGCTCCCTCGAGCGCTCGTAGATGGTCAATTTCCACCCCTTATTGTACCAAGGCATCAGCCGGTCTTGATACAGGCGAATAGGCGTTTTTAATAAGCTAGTGTGCTTACCATCCTCGATTGCGTCACCGCTTTCCATGAGGTGGGTGCAGTCAAGCACTAGCTTATAAGTGGTAAAAAAAACGAGACAATTACTCGTCTCAATGACCCTCCGAATGTTCGCGAAACTATCACGCATTACGAACGGCTACTTACTGGAAACATCAACTGTCGATATTTTAAACTACTAAATCGAATTCAATAAAATTTGCACTTTTCCTAAGTTGAAAGATACAAAAACTATTAATAAAATACGCTTTGTAATTTCTGAGAAATACGTGGAAAACCTACAAACATACACTCATACTTGGTAAATTATCTGAAAGGAGTTGTTGCAAAATGGGCTAGGAATGTGTACACCACCTCAAAAAATCGAGAAAAATCCGTAGAATCCGGGAAAAATATAAATATTTCGTTTAAATTACTGTTATTGTTGTAATTATAATTATCATTTATTTTATATCTATATTCATTCAACATGGCGTCCTAAGATGGCGTCGCACTGAAGTCACTGATGTCCATGGAAGTAATAAGCTGATGTTGAATTAAACTGTCAGCCAGCCAGCTGTCAATACCTACTGCTGCTTGTCACAGTTGGTTGTGTGCGTGCATTGTATGTAGTGAATTGATTATCATTGATAGTTTAATTATTAAAATGATGTATGAGAAAACAGAAACAAAAATACAGAGTACTGTAATAAAAATACACAGAACGCCATTGATAATAAAAATGACACATGACAGTGACACTTTTCCGCCATGCCAGTTTTATGTTGTGTTGCAATTTTAAGTAAAAATTCTTAAGTTTTACAAGCAAATAAAGCCTAATTAAAGTAAATGGATAGTTAAAAACTGTTTTAAGTGTGTTCCCTATTTTAAAGTATAGTGTACAAAGTCCTAGCTAGGGATGTGAGATTAATGGAAAAGAATCGATTAAATAAAAATCGATTTTTCTTTATTCAAAACTAATCGATTTGCCAAAAATCGATTTTAATAAAAATAAATAATCGATTTTTGCGAAAAAATCGATTTTTTTGTATTATTAAAAAGTACATGCTAAATGCAAAAAATCTGGATGTTATTCATCTATTTAAGCACATATCCATTTTCAATAACAAGTTTATAAATATTAGTATCAGTTTTATTTATAAATTAGATAGGTACTACCGTGATACTAAATCACTTTTTACTCTTAATCGTACTGGCTAAAGTTGAATATAAAACAAGAAATTGAGGTAAGCTCAGTTTTAGATTAACACGAAGTTTAGTAACGTAAATAGAAATTGGATTTATATTTAATTACGTGTTTTGAGCAACTATGAAACTGCTGAAGTTCATTAGATTCTGCTAAAATTTTCTATTCTAAGACATAATCGGCTAAACCCTAAAATGAGGGTTTCTCAATTCTGCTAAAATAGCAGAATTCTCCTAAATCTGGTCACACTGCACTGAAACTACTTTACACGCATACATACCTACAGATGGCGCCGTTTTTATTTAATACACTTATATGTATGAGCTTAATTCGAGATTTTTCACCCAACGCATAGATGGCCCTGTTTATAAAATTGAAACTTACTGCAAGATTTTTTCATCCGTCGCATAGATACGAGCTGTTTCTAAAAATCGATTTATACACGTAATTTATATAATCGATTTACTAAAAATCGATTAATATTATTATAAAAATCGACAATAAAAAATCGATTATTAGAAAATAATAATCGATTTAAATAAAAATCGATTATTTTTTAACATCCCTAGTCCTAGCCCAGGCTCCATACATTTTGGAACATCTCTTTTGGTAAAATATGTGAATACATAAGTACATACTTACTCTAGTAATGGAAATAGGTACTCCTTTTTTTAAATAGCTTAAAAATTACAGTATTATGTATTTCTTCTTTTCAGAAGTACCTGTTCCAAATCAACCTGAGCTAGAATCACAAATTAGAACTAGTGAAGTTGTAAATTGTGTAAATTATACGAAATATGTAAACAACGATTCAGACATCGCGATGGTGGATGCAAGCGCGTCTACTAAGTTATTTAATGATACTAATATTACTCCTGGTGTAAATATCAATAATCAGCCTGTTGCACTAATTAACAGTAATATAATATATTATAATTTATTTCCTTTATATGTCACAACTATTTCTAATCAGGTATTGAAACCATTTTCTGTTAATAATGAAAATCAAGTTAATCCTAATTATAATATTGTTAAACTAAATGAAACTCAAGAAAGTGTTTCGAATAAAAGTATTAAAATCCCCGATACAATATGCAATAAGCGTTTAACCAATGTCGAGAAACCTATCAATTGCATGGTTTGCAATAAAGATTTCAGAAGTAGTCGAAGTTTAGCAATACACACCCGGATTCATGCTGGCAACAAACGGTTCATTTGCAATGAGTGTAATAAAAGTTTTACTAGTAAAGAAAGTTTAGTAAGTCACATCCGGATTCATACTGGTGATAAACCATTCACATGCAATGTGTGCAATAAAAGTTTTACTACTAAACATATTTTAGCGCGTCACACACTGATTCATACTGACGATAAAAGGTTCTTCTGCAATTATTGTACTAAAAGTTATACTGCTAAACATAGGTTAGCAAATCACACCCGTATTCATACTGGCGGCAAACGCAAACGGTTCATTTGCAATGACTGTAATAAAAGTTTTTCTACTAAACATATTTTAGCGCGCCACACACTGATTCATACTGGCCATAAAATGTTCTTGTGCAATTATTGTAATAAAAGTTTTACTACTAAACATAATTTAGCAAATCACACCCGGATTCATACTGGCGTTAAACGCGAACGGTTCATTTGCAATGACTGTAATAAAAGTTTTACTACTAAACAAAGTTTAAAAAGTCACATACGGTTACATACTGGCGACAAAACTTTCTGTTGCAATGTGTGTAATAAGAGTTTTACTACAAAACGAGTTTTAGTGAGTCACGCCCTGATTCATACTGGCGACAAACGGTTCATTTGCAATGAGTGTAATAAAGGTTTTATCGATAAACGTGAATTAAGACGTCATATCCAACGTCATACTGGTGAGGCACGTGTTACTTGCAATGTGTGTAATAAAAGTTTTAGCACAAAACGTAGTTTACTAAGTCACACCCGGATTCATACTGGGGAAAAACCTTTCGCTTGCAATGTGTGTAATAAAAGTTACACCACCAAAAACCATTTAGTACGTCACTCGCTGATTCATACTGGGGAGAAACTTTTCACTTGCGATGTGTGTAACAAACAATACTTTGATCGTAGCACTTTAGTAAAACACTTTCGGGTTCATAATGCCGACAAACCTTACAATTGTAGTGTGTGTAATAAAAGTTTTAAATTTAAACAGAGTTTAGTAAACCACACCAGGATTCATACTAACGACAAAACCTTTACTTGCAATATGTGTAACAAAAGTTTTGCTAGTAAACAAAGTTTTGAAAGCCACGTTCGAATGCATACTGGTGAATATGCTTTCACTTGCGATGTATGTAATAAAGGTTTTCCCAATAAATCTAAGTTAATGAGACATCAGTCGATTCATATCGGTGACAAACCTTTTACTTGCAATGTATGTTTTAAAAATTTCAATGCAAATAGCCAGTTATTAAGTCACATGCGAACTCACACGGGCGAGAAACCTTACAGTTGCAATGTGTGTAATAAGACTTTTACTTTTAAATCTAATTTAGTAAGTCACACCCGGTTTCATACTGGGGAGAAACCATACTCTTGCAATATATGTAATAAAAGCGTCACCAGTAGTCGAAGTTTAGTAAATCACATGCGCAGTCATACTGGGGAAAAACCTTTCACATGTTATGTGTGTGGTAAAAGTTTTACCAGAAAACAAAGTTTAGATATTCACATCCGGATTCATAACGGATGACAACTTTACATATGCGATGTGTGTAATAAACTTTACGATTAAACAGAAGGTATCACACAACTCGATTCATCCTAGCGATAAACCTTTTAAGTAAAGTTTTACGCAGAAGTAGTACGTCGCGAGTTCATATCCTGTAGGGAGCAACAACGTTGTGTATTTGCTTCTTACTGGTTGGTAAAATACGGGCGGTCACTTGACTGTCTAAATCTAAAAGTTAAGATGATCCATGCGCCCGATGGGTATGTAAAATGTTCGCGCTGTGTGACTTCCCGGTCGTGTCGGTCTTCCGTCGCTACAGATTGTAAGAGCAAAGGAAGCTAGGGTGCAACTAGACGTGTGCAAGCACTTGTGCACTACCATATTCCCTGTGTAGTTGGCTAAAATTGCTTGAAAAATGACAAGGCAGGCAATTGTATAGCATCGGGGCGGTACAGGAAGACATGCGGGTGGGGACTACCCACCCGCGCGTCTCTTCCTGTGCGTCAAGAACTGGGTCTTAACATCTACTAACTCACGTGCGGATTCGGACTGGTACTGGGAAAAAACTATCAGATGCAATGTTTATAACTAGCAATTTCTTGCGGCTACGCCCGCTTTTATCTTTTTTCCAACCCCATTTGACCCCTTAAATTTTTAAAAACCCTTTCTTATTGGTTGCTTACCTACATCATAATAAACTAAAACATCATAAGATGAACCTCCTGCCCATATTTCAACTTTCTGGGTTCTGCGTTTTGGCTTGTGTATTGATGATTCAGTCAGTCAGTCAGGACAAGTAATTTTATATGTATAGATAAGTTTTAACAGGAAACAAGTTAAGTAAATCTAGTGTTAATTTAGATGGGGAATTAATACCTTTTAGTGAATCGTGTAAAAATTTAGGGCTCTTAATGGATCGCTGCTTGAGTTGGTTTCCTCAACTCCAAGTTACTAGCCAGAAGTTTCTTACGGACTTTTATAAGCGTTCGGCCATTCTTCCCATCTTATATCGATACCTCGGGGCTCAAAGGGCGTAACCACCATTTTGGCGAA